>JAPXFQ010002465.1:0-1200000 GCA_028564705.1 Apricaphanius iberus | reverse complement strand
CGTTTGGAGCCAAATATTTAATTTGTAAACTACATATTTAGTTCCCCAGCTATATAATTTAGCTTCAAACTTAATAATTAGCTTACTCTCTAATTATTCTGTTCGAAGTTAAATATTTAGTTTATAGGTCCCAACTAAAAAAAACAAGTTGAAAGCTAAATAGTTCATTGGGAGCTAAATGAATAATTTGTCATTTAAAGATTGATGGGTTTCAGATTTTTCAGTCAGCATAAAAAAAAAAAAAGTTTAATACAGAAAACATTCTGTTAGCCTGGTGTATGACCCCTGGGTAATAAAGCTCAGAAAGATTAGTTTTTAAATGTTTTTAAAAAGCCATGATTAAAGGAGGTAAAAAATATGATTCTTTGTCACACCTTCTTCTCAGTGAACTCTTCACAGAGACAAGCAGGTTAGACCAAAAGATTTTTCACATACCAGGCATATCAGCTGAAATCATGAGGATCATCCTGGACTACGCATACACCAACTATCTCGCCATCACTGGGGACAACGCGCAGGAGCTTCTTCTAGCAGCCAACCTGCTCTGTGCATCTGAAGCTGTACAGGTCTGCTGCGTCTTCATCGAGAGTCAAATGAGCCCAAAGAACTGTATCGGAATCTGGAGGTACACGACGGCCATCTGCCCTCAGCCGGTGCTGCACTTCAACATTTACTGCTACATTTTGCAACACTTCGAGGATGTCGCTTTGGGTGATGAGTTCCTGCTGCTCTCATTGGGGGAGCTCACTGATATCATTGAAACAGACAACTTGATTGTAAAACAGGAGAGCACGGTGTATGAAGCCATTTGGAGGTGGACTTCTCATGCCCCTCAAGAACGAGAGACTCACTTCCCAGCTCTATTTTCTAAGGTACAGTAGTTTTATTAAGTTTAACTATAAATATTTCTTTACTCAATTTGTGGCTGTATTGGTAGTTTAAAGGTTGTTTATGTTTTTGTGATTAATGTGTGATATATAGCCTACACTGCTCAAAAATACAAGGAACACTAAAATAACACATCCTAGATCTGAATAAATGAAATATTCTAATTAAATACTTTTTTTAAAATAGCTGAATGTGCTGACAACAAATTAACACAAGAAATTATCAAGGGAAATCAAATTTATCAACCCACATGGGTCTGGATTTAGAGTCACACTCCAAATTAAAGCGGAAAACCCCCACTACCGTCTGATCCATCACTGCTGTAGTGTCAGTAAAACAAGTCAAAATGAGGCTCAGTAGTAGGAATGGCTTCCCCTTACCTGTATGACCTCCCTACAACACCTGGACATGCTCCTGATGAGGTGGAGTATGGTCTGCTGAGGGACCTCCTCCCAGACCTGGACTAAAGCATCCACTTCCACCCTACACCATTACTGACCCACTGCCAAACCGGTCATGCTGGAGGCTGCTCCAGGCAGCAGAACATTCTCCACTACCTCTCCGGACTCTGTCATATATCTCACGTGCTCAGTGTGAATCTGCTTTCATCTGTGAGGAGCACAGGGCGCCAGTGGAGAATTTGCCAGTCTTGGTGTTCTCTGATAATTACCAAACCTCCTGCACAGTGTTGGGTTTTAAGCACAACCTCCACCTGTGGATGTTAGGCCCTCATACCATCCTCAGAGTCTGTTTCTGAGCAGACTCATGCACATTTGTTTGAGGTCATTTTGCAGGGCTCTAGCAGTGCTCCTCCCGTTCCTCCTTGCACAAAGGTGGAGGTAGTGTTCCTGTTGCTGGGTTGTTGCCCTCCTACAGACTCCTCCATGTCTGGCCTGCCTCCGGCTAGCACCTCCATGCTCTGGACACTACGCTGACAGACACATCAAACCTTGCCACAGCTCGCATTGATGATCCTGGATGAGTTCCACTACATGATCCACTTGTGTGGGCTGTAGACTCTGTCTCATGCTACCACTCAAATGAAAGCACTTCCAACATTCAAAATTGGCCAAAACATCAGCAAGAAAGCCTCAGAACCTAGAAGTGGTGTTTGGTCACCACCTGAAGAACCAATCTTTTATTGGGGTAGCCTTGCTAATTGCCTATAATGTCCACCATTTGCACTACAACATTTCAAACTGATTTCCAGTCAGTGTTGCTTCCTAACTGGACAGTTTGATTTCACTGAAGTGTGATTGACTTCCAGCTACAAGGTTTTGTTAATGTGTTCCCTTTATTTTTTTGAGCAGTGTGTGTTTTATATATATTTCTTTACAGAGTATAAACAATACCTAATGTACATTTCAAGAGCCTGGGCCAACCCAACAAGCCTGTTGCTTTTACTTAATATGAGAATTAAAGATTTTTTTTATTTTATTTTACTTCTATTGGATCATTTGCAAAGAATTCATTTTTTTAAGACATACAATGATTTCTTGTTTGCAGTGTTATTTAGAGTGACTCCTCCTTATAAATAAAAAAAGGAAATGACGACTACAAGAATGAAATTAGTGATCATCTTGCGGGCACATCAGGAATTGATTCAGATTAAATACATCCAAAAACTCCAGATTTACGTCTCCATTCCTGGACGGACTGTTTGATGAGAAGCTGTTGGACAAAGAAAAGAAGAGACACATCTTATACAAGGAGGACATGTGCAATAGAGCATACTGGGTGGATTGTCAGCCAAGTAAATAAATCTTTAGGGATTTAACAAGGAATAGATATATATACATGCATGCAGAAGGTGTATGTGCAGAACTCAGTGGGCAGTGCAACATTCTGCAGCACAACTTTAAAAAGAGACTCTAAAGCAAAACAGAAAGGACCCCAGTTATCATTAAACTTTGCTATTTGGAACATTCATGATCTCCCATGCAAATATAGTAATATATAATCCCCAATGATGAGATTCTTCCACAGCTGACCATGTTGCATTCAAGTACAGCTGAGAGACTTGGCTGAAAGTTGGCTAATCTCCAAAGTGATTTAAATATTCTTATTCTACACTGTATAAGCACTCAGAGAGCACACAGACCTCCACTAGCCCCCCCATAATGTTGTATCTAACTCTTACTTTCACTACATTTATGTCGAAGGGGTGATACTTTTACTTAAGTACAATTTTTGGCTACTCTATCCATCTCTGTTTATTATTATTATTATCTGCTTTCCCATCTTGTAAAACAGCTGATGCCCTGACATTCACTTTAGAACTCGTACTGAGGTCAAAACAGCCGGTAAATGGCCAAGACAAGCGCAATGTTTTTCCCCATCACACTAAAATATAATTTAATCTGTATTATTGAATATAACAAGTGGAATGAATTACATTATGTTCACAGATTTTGTATTGTCTTCTCTTTGTAGGTCCGTCTGGCCCTGTTGAATATCGATTACATAAGAGAAAACGTGCTGCCTCATTTTCTTGTGCAAGGACAATGCCTCCAACTTCTCTCTGAAGCCACTAAAACTATAAATCAACTGCTCTCAATCAGGTCTTATTTAACTGGTGTCTGTAACCCCCTTGCCCGCCCCCGGCTGCCTACCGCAATCCTACTAGCCATTGGTGGCTGGAGTGCTGGTGGTCCAACTAATGGCATTGAGGCATATGATACCCGTGCTGACTGCTGGATCAATGTGACCACCAACTCTGAGCGTCCCCGTGCCTACCATGGCACTGTCTTCCTCAACGGCTACATCTACTGTGTTGGTGGCTTTGACAGGGTGGAACAGTTCAACAGCGTGCGCAGGTTTGACCCTATAAGAGGCGATTGGCAAGAAGTGGCCCCCATGTACCACCAAAGATGCTACGTTAGTGTTACAGTGCTGAATGGATGCATCTACGCCATGGGAGGCTACGATGGACACATGCGACTAAGTGCAGCTGAATACTATCGGCCAGCGATCAACCAGTGGAGTTTGATTGCTCCTATGAATGAGCAAAGGAGTGATGCAAGCTGCACCACCCTCAACAACAAGGTAATTGAAATGTAAAAAGGCAATAAAAATGATTTCTTTCTCTGACTTAGGTTGAGCCAGACATGGGTAGAGTGCCTTCTTCGGGTAAGGCATGAGGTCCTGCCTGGAGTTCAAGTATCCGGGGGTCTTGGTTATAAATGAGGGACAAATGGAGCGGGAGATTGATAAGTGGATTGATAGGGCATCAGCAGTGTTGTGCGCGCTGTACTGGTCTGGTCTGGCAAAGCTTTAGATTTACTGGTCCATCTACGTTTCTACCTTCATCTATGGTCACGAACTCTGAGTATTTACTGAAAAAATGACATCACGGATACAAGCAGCTGAAATGAATTTCTTCTGCAGAGTGTCTGAGCTCTTCCATAGAGATAGGGTGAGAAGCTCGGTCATCCGGTAGGGGCTCAGAGTAGAGCTGCTGCTCCTCAACATCGAGAGGAGCCAGTTGAGGTGGTTGAGGCATCTGTACAGGATGCCTCCTGGTGTTGAGGTGTTACGGCACGTCCCATTGGGAGGAGATAGTAAAGCATGATAGTTAAGCATGCAGCAGTCTCACAAGATCAGAAAGTCGTGTAGATATCTTGCTGCTCTGACATCTGTCCATACAGTCTGATCCTTACAGGCTTTGTTATTCCAACATGACTGATTGTCCTAGATTTAAAATACTAAGAAAAGGAATAATTAGTTAAATCCGAATTAAAAAGAAATATTTCCTTAACATATGGTCAGATTGGTCTTTTCTGCTGTTTGGTTTCTACTTAATTTAAGCTTCTGTCACACTGTTTTTCCTCTCTAACATCATTTATCACTAACATTATTCCTATCTACCTGATGAGATGTTGCATGCACACTGCATGCGTCATGATGTGAAAATCCCAGGCCACTCCTTCACTCAGTGTGTTTTCAGAGTTCATAGTTTTTATTCTAGCTTTCAAACAGACATTATTTAATTTCAAGTCGGCAGCATGCTGCGTTATCAAAATGGTATGTGTTTTTGTTTGAAGTGATTTAATCTGATAATAGGTAGGCCTTCAATTTCTTTATGTCCATGTTTAAAGAGGGTAGGCTTGTGCAATAGCCTTTATTTTAGATGTCATGCATGTGAGACGGCCCCTGCTGACCTAGGCCTATTGACAGTGCTCGTTTTCTTTCATATAGCTGCAGACATAAAAAAAAAAGATTATAAATCAACATGGTTGATAAATGAAGCCCTATAAGAATAATATCATTTTAAGCTACAGATAATAGGCCTGTTAGACCAGAATTTAAAATATTTTTCCAGTAAATTTTTCTAGCGGAAACTCTGCTGTGTGACGTTTGAATAATGTAATTATTATAATGGTTTGGGCTTAAATAAGCTGTTAATCAAAATATACGCTTCAGGATTGGGCCGGGCCGGGTCAGGCCCAAGTTTTTAGGCTCGATTACAGCTCTACTAAGGATGCACCGATACCGATACTGGTATCACGCAGATACCATTCTAATATACTCGTATGGGTTAACTTTAACTGATGTTATGAACTGATAATTAAAATGATAAAATTCTGCAATAATTTCACAGAAAACGTTTATTTTTCCATGAGGAATTTTAATTTTGTGGTCTTTTTTTTTTTTATCTAATTCAGCATTGTTTGTTGTAACAAGCAGAGAAGAAAATAAAACTGTCACTCGTTTCCTTCCATTTTTTTGTGTGGTTGCATTTTTTGTGTGGTACAAGTAATAGCATTGCTATTCGATATAGGCAAGTACCCGGATCCACGTATCAGCGCCGAAAAAAGAGGCATCATTGCATCCCTATTTTTAACCCTGAACAAGAAATCATTCTAAATTCAGTTCTGCCAGATTACAATGTCTAAATTCGGGTCCATTATTCACCATCTAAGTAATATCAAGGAGGTTCAAAGTTTAAACTAGAACATATATCTGCGCGTCTACAAGTGTCCAGAGGTGTGATCTGCAATCTGTCAAACTAACTAACTTTAGATTATCTGTCTCTGTTAAAGAAAAAAATGTCAGAATGAAAAATATTCAGGTAATGGAACTCCTGGTCTAAAATAAAGTTTTAAAGTGTAGGAGCCTAAAGTGATATTTAGGACTGCATAAATAACCCTAACTGTTTAATATTTATTGTTTTGAAAATATTAGAATATATGCAAAATCATAGAAGTAATGTTAATTATTTCTTGATGTTTATGAACTTTTTGAAAGGATAATTAATTAATATTACAGTCGTAGCCAAAAGTTTTGAGAATTACATAAATATTGGAAATTGGAAAAGTTGCTGCTTAAGTTTTTATAATAGTAATTTGCATATACTACAGAATGTTATGAACAGTGATCAGATGAATTGCATAGCCAAGAAAATTCCACTGCATTTCATTGCAGTCATTAAAGGACCTGCTGAGATCATTTCAGTAATCGTCTTGTTAACTCAGGTGACAATGTTGACGAGCACGAGGCTGGAGTTCATTATGTCAGGCTGATTGGGTTAGAATGGCAGACTTGACATTTTAAAAGGAGGGTGATGCTAGAAATCATTGTTCTTCCATTGTTAACCATGGTGACCTGCAAAGAAACGCGTGCAGCCATCATTACGTTGCATAAAAATGGCTTCACAGGCAACGATATTGTGGCTACTAAGATTGCACCTAAATCAACAATTTATAGGATTATCAAAAACTTCAAGGAAAGAGGTTCAGTTCTTGTTAAGAATGCTTCAGGGCGTCCAAGGAAGTCCAGCAAGCACCAGGATCGTCTCCTAAAGAGGATTCAGCTGCAGGATCGGAGTGCCACCAGTGCAGAGCTTGCTCAGGAATGGCCGCAGGCAGGTGTGAGCGCATTTGCACACACAGTGAGGCGAGGACTTTTGGAAGATGGCCTGGTGTCAAGAAAGGGAGCAAAGAAGCCACTTCTCTCCAAAAAACAATCAGTGACAGATTGATGTTCTGCAGAAAGTTTGGTGAATGGACTGCTGAGGACTGGGGCAAAGTCAGATTCTCCCATGATGCCTCTTTCTGATTGTTTGGGCCATATGGAAAAAGTCTTGTCTGGAGAAGAAAAGGTGAGCGCTACCATCAGTCCTGTGTCAACAGTAAAGCATCCTGAGACCATTCATGTGTGGGGTTGCTTCTCATCCAATGGAGTGGGCTCACTTACAATTTAGCCCAAAAACAGCCATGAATAAAGAATGGTACCAAATCACCCTCCAACAGAAACTTCTTCCAACAATCCAACAACAGTTTGGTGAAGAACAAGGCATATTTCCAGCACCATGGAGCACCGTGCCATAAGGCAAAAGTGATAACTAAGTGGCTCAGGGACCAAAACGTTGAAATTTTGGGTCTATGGCCCTGAAACTCCCCAGATCTTAATCCCATTGAGAATTTGCGTTCAATCCTCAAGAGGCGGATGGACAAACAAAAACCAACTAATTCTGACAAACTCCAAGAAGTGTTTATGAAAGAATGGGTTGCTATCAATCAGGATTTGGTCCAGAAGTTGATTGAGAGCATGACTAGTAGAACTGCAGAGGTCCTGAAAAAAAGGGCCAACACTGCAAATACTGACTCTTTGCATAAATGTCATGTAATTGTTGATAAAAGCCTTTGAAACATATGAAGTGCTTGTAATTATATTTCAGTACATCACAGAAACAACTGAAACAAAGATCTAAAAGCAGTTTAGCAGCAAACTTTGTGAAAACTAAGATTTGTGTCATTCTCAAAACTTTTGGCCAAAACTATATGTTTAGTTTAACGAGAGGAAGTGGGTGGGCCGAGGGATAGAGCAAAGATATATTCCAGACGAATCGGGTGCGGGGTGAAGCCACACAGTTTCTTGACCTCCTCCCATGCCACCTGCTATTTCTGCAGTCAAGGAACAGAAAGATGAAGTTCATGGATTTTTGTTGTTTGTTATCATCGTTCACTAAACGGTAAAAGCACAAGCTGGCTTTGAGTTTATGTTTTCTGGTTTTTTTCCTTTAACTTTTGAAGAGGTGACGAGGTTATGGAGCGACAGACTGGGTTTTCGCTTATGAAATTTATGGATCTATATAAAGTGTAAGTTTAGTTCATGATGTCAAACACAAATTAGTATATGCATTATGGCAATTTCAAGTACCAGTTTATTATTACTGATTATAAATAATGGTCACTTTTGACCATTACTATTCCAATATTACATAGTGTAAGTTGAAGACAACATATGTCTGTTTGTTTAGGTTATAATTACCCGTAGGATGGTTTTGCCTATTTAATCTTTATCTTCTGCCCACGTTCAATAAAACTGATGTGAACAAAAAGTCAGGGTAAGAAAGAAAAATCAAGTCGAGTTTAAAGTGAGGGGAGAAGCATCCATTCTCTCTCTGCTAATGTGCACATGTTGGTATTAACCACTTGCATGTGTACAGTAGCCAAATTTAGTCTCTGCTGCACACACAGATACTAAGCCAGAAGTCGCGTTGGAATATAATGTTATTTTACATTTTGACTGATGGGTCAAATAAATCTGGTCATAATCTAAATAATTTGATGAAATAATTAAATGCAATTGTAATATAATTAAAATTTCAATTTCCTAAACTCAATTTTATACATTTACGGTGTAATATGTTCATTTGGAATCATGTTTCTATTTTTTTTATTTAGATTTACATCTGTGGGGGATTCAATGGACATGATTGCCTGCAGACAGCGGAATATTACAGCATAGAGACCAATCAGTGGACGATGATCGCCCCCATGAACAGCCAGCGCAGTGGACTGGGAGTCATTGCATATGCAGGTCATGTTTATGCAGTAAGTGCAAGAAGCAAAGCTGAACCCACTGGTTGCATGTTTGTTGAATGTGCGAGTTCCCATGCGATCAACTTAACATGATCATACTCAAAACAGATTTTTGCAAAGCAATGAGCTTGTTGTAAAACCCACTTTTTTTTCTGGTAGAATAAAACTAGTTATCCAATTGATTCTTGCTGTTGTGGCAGCAGTTAGCTTAACCAAATAAATGATTTCGTGGTCAAAGAAAACCAAACATATCACTGTTCATTTACACTATGGTACCGTGGGAAACTTTGGGGTAAATACATGCATAAGGAGTTTTCTGTTTAAACAAAAATGTACCAGTAAGAGGATACATTTCTGCAACAATGCAACTATGTCAGGGACTATTTGAACTCAAAAACATAGGGGAAACAGTGTTGCTTTTATCATGTTGTGTGCAAAAGCTGAATTGCCGCAGTTGTAACTAATTTCCAGATCTAAATCAGATTCAAATCTAAATAAATAAATCATACATAAAAATACTTTTTATGATAAATAAACGTGAACAGAATTGTTCTGTTAATGATGCAATGTTTAACTGTCCTTTGATATTTGCTAGTTGTTGACTGAAATCATAAATATCGAAAGGGTTTTTTTCTCTTTTGTAAGGCAATTGCAAGACTTCACTTCAACTGTCTCCCTATAGTTGTGTATTTTATTCCACATTTAATTGCATCCCTGTTAAACATGTATACATTTTAAAATAAATGTTTCTTTTGTACAGAAACATAATCCCACACTGCAAAACTGATAGAAATCCAACTTTTGATTTCAGTCCATTAAGTCAGAGGATATGAACCACAAGATAAGAAATTATTGTAATCAACAAAAATCCTTTGCTATTAATGTTTGATTAGGGCCCTTTTGCCAACCAGACAGCTCTTAGTCTTAATTTCACAATTTTGGGGCGACTTAAATTAATTGATCGAGTCCATTAAATTTTATTAAAAATATCCTGATATATACTGTAACAAAGTTCTCCTAGTCTTTAGAAGAGGATCAGACCAAAAGAAAGACCTTCCACCCTACTTAATACTTCCTTTCAGCAACTTTGTGGTTGTGATTATCTGACTTTTTTTTATTAAAGGTTAAAATATGAACTGAGACATCTGAATGCCTGACCCAGAATACCTTCCTCTCTCTAACAGGTTGGAGGCTTTGATGGTAGCAGCCGTCTCCGCTCTGCTGAGGTTTACAACCCTGAGACTAATGTCTGGAGAAATGTGGCCTCCATGATCACCACTCGTAGTAACTTTGGGATTGAAGTGCTTGAAGATCGGCTCTTTGTTGTTGGGGGCTTCAACGGCTTCACCACAAGCTATGATGTTGAGTGTTACAACGCCACAACAAACGAATGGGTAGAGGTCTGCGGCATGGGAATCTTCCGTAGTGCTGTGAGCTGCTGTGTGATATCTGGACTGCCCAACATGGCTGAGTACGTGATCCCTCGTGATGCCCTGCCCCTACTGTCTATAGAGGAGGAGACAGAGTCAGAAGAATCTTCCTAAAGAAGAAAATGAATTCAGACACTGTGTCCAGTGCCATCATCTAAGACAATAACAACTGTAAGATTGCATTTAAATATACAACTGGGAACATCAAACCACTGTCTAGCTGGTTCTTCGCTAATATTTGAAAGTTTTCATTTCAGAGGTCTTTCAATAGGACTCTTTCATTATGTACTTATTTTATCATTATCTACACAGGGAGATCTTATTGAGATTAAAACATCTTTTTTAACAGAAACCTTGCAAAGACAAAGCAGCAGGAAGCATCAATCACAGGGGAAAAGCACTAGGAGAGTTCAAACCTTTAGCAAGGCACTTTACAAGAAAAGTACGTCATTTCACAACAATTATACAAACATTCCAATCAGTTCATAGTTTTATATTTCAGGAATCCCAGGAGATTGCACTGACTCGTTGGCATGAGGCTGTGCCCTGAACATGCAGACTCCAATCACAGCAATCCCTCATACTGAGCAAGTATGTAGCAACATTTGTAGCAACATTTGGGGGGGGGGGGGGGTTGAGATGACAGAGCAGAGATAGAGAAAGAACAAAGGGAATGAATGTTAGAGTACTTTCTATATCATCCATTCATTTTCTATACCGCTTATTTTCAAGGGGTCGTGGGGGGACTGGTGCATGTGTCCAGCAGTCAACGGGCGAGAGGCGGGGTACACCTTAGACAGGCCACCAGCCCATTGCTGGGCAATAACTTCTATATCAAAGAAAGCAAAACGTTAGCAACAAGACATGGAAGATACTCGCACACTGGGAGCATCATCTGAATCTATGTCCATCCAACATGACAACAGCTGAGCAGGATACCAGACCAGGTGTAGCTTCTATGGCGGGGAGGGAAAAAACAAGGATAACAGCTGAAATTGAATGCAACTGGACAGTAGTAGATGAGAAAAGTAGAAGAGTGAAGTAAAGTAGTCAGTTTATCCTCCAACAGCCTTGCAGAATTACTACAAAAAAAGCTCAGGATAACTTAAGCCACTCCAAATATAAGCTTTATCAAAAAGGAAGGTTTTAAGCCTAGTCTTACAAGTAGACTAAAACTGGGAGCTGGTTCCACAGGAGAGAATCCTGGTAACTAAAATATCTGCCTCCTATTCTACTTTTAGAAATCCTAGGAACTACCAGTAGACCTGCATTCTGAGAACGAAGTGCTCTTTTAGGAACATATGGAACAATCAGATCTCTGATGTACAATGGAGCCGATTATTAAAGGCTTTATAAATAAAGAGGAGGATCTTAAACTCTATTCTGGATTTAACAGGGAGCCAATGGAGAGAAGCCAAAACAAGAGAAATGTGATCTCTTTTTTTAATATTCATCAGAACTCTTGCTGCAGCATTTTGGATCAACATTTTGGATGGAATTTTAATTACGTTTTGTGGACTTCCTGATTGTAAAGAATTACAGTAGTCCAGCCTTGAAGTAACAAATGCGTAGACTAGTTTCTCAGCACCACACCTTAACAGGATGTTTCTAATTTTAGGAATATTCCAGAGGTGAAAGAAAGAAATTAAATGATTACATAATACGTTTTCTATCTAAGGAATCCCATCAGATCTCATTGAGTCCTCTTCTTCAGTAAACCATTGCCTGTGTTGTGTTGTTGACTTCACAGTAATCCCCCATACTGAGCCAGAATGTGACGACACTGAGAGGAAAAACTCCCATTTAACAGGAAGAAACCTCCAGCAGAACCAGAACCTGGCTCAGTACAAGCGATCATCTGCCACGGCAGTCTGGGGATTCAAGAAGACAGAGCAGTGACAGAGAAAGAATGAAATAACTGATGTAAGAGTACTTTCTATTAGGGATGCAACAATACCACTTTTTTCTAACCGATACAATACTGATACTTGTATCAGAGTACTTGCCGATACTGAGTACAAATACCGATACTTCTACCACACACGAAAAATTAAATGAACTTGAAAGCAGGTTTTATTTTATTCTCTGCTTGTTACAACAAATGAGGTTGAATTATATATAAAAAAAAAATATCAATAACAATGACCACAAAACTAAAATTTCAAGTTAAAAATTTCTGTGATATTATTGCAGTTTCAACATTTTAAGTATCGATTCATGGTATCAGTTAACTTTAACCGATACGAGTACATTAGACGGTATCGGGCCGATACCTGAATAATACCTAAACCTACCTATACTGTTGCACAACGGCTACTCTTGGTAGCCCCCCCAATCTCAAGACTTGGAGTTTGTCATATAAAAAGCATTCATTTGACACAATATGAAAAACTTAGAGTAAAAAAAATTACAAGGCACTGTTGGCTTACAGCTGCAGTCCGGAGAGTTTAAGCGAGAGAGATGCAACGCACATGAATAAAGAGCATGTAAGCTTTGAAATGCATTGGGGTCAATAGGAGGGTGGGACTTAAATACAATAACAATTGCTGTGGAGCACTAGCTTTTCATTGTAGTATTGAGCGCCACAATCATTTTAAACATATCTAAAACTTTGGTACAAAAATATGTTCTCCGGACCGAAGCCTTAAATCACAACTAACTATTTAACAATAAGCAGGCTCAAATTAAACCCAATTAATTTTAGTCAGACTCAGATTCACATGCCATCCACATGGTTCAATAAGATCAAAATGCTTTTTTTTCATACAAACTATATACATAGTGTATATTCAAATAAGTAATTCATCAGCAATTTTTCATGTGGTTGAATCAACAATTCATTATGAGCAAAACAAACGTATTACCAACAGTGTTGGGAGTAATGCATTACAAAAGTAATGTGTTACAGGAATAGATTACTTTTTTCAGTAACTGAGTAATGTAATGCATTACTTACAAAATATACGGCAAAATATTAATAGTTAAGATTTCAAAAACTCAAGTTGCAAATGCATTTTTAATTTTCGGGCCAACTAATGCAACAGACCGAATCAAGTTGGATACCATAGAACAAGATCCACTTCCTGTTGCTCCAAACTAAAACATCATGGAATCAGGACGGCTAAGGAAAAGATCGACTGTACATTTAAACATTATTCACACTGTTTTCCTAACCATCTGTTGTAAGACTTCAGACATCGGAGTCTCATCTTTGTCAACCATCTTTATGATGAACACTTTCAGCACCTTCTTTTGATTAGATTTAACAAACATTACCATGAAATATAAGGTATGCAAAGGAGCTAGAGACTTAATTTTAAGAAAATAGTGTTAAAAATACAGCATTTGTGGTGTGGCACTTGTGTAAAATGTAAATTGATAAGTTACGGTGTTAGATATTTAAGATATTTTGCCAAAAGTAACTTAAAGTAGTGTAACTCACTTACATTTTTAAGACAGTAATATGTAATGCAAACATATTACATTTTTGACATGGTAACTAGTTGTGAAATATATTACAATTTCTTTGTAGCTTGCCCAACATTGATTACCAAGGAAGTTATGTTTTCACCAGGATTAGCTTGTTTGTTAGTTAGCAACATAACTCAAAGGGTATAGCTGGATTTTGATTACATTTTCAGGAAATGTCTACAATGTGACCAGGAAGAAGTGATTAGAATTTGGAGGTGATCTGGTTCACTGTCTTGGTCCAGATTTTTTTTAAAGGATTTTTTTATCATTGGGAGATAGGGCTGCAATATGCGCAAATAGCCAGGGTGTTTATTAAAGAGGAATACAGGATAACTTCCCAACAGGTTCTACAACATATCAAAGATTGATCCAGATCCTGACAAAATTCCAGACACTGTAATCTAGAACAAGAAAAAAAAGAAAAGACCTTTGGAGTTTTGATAACAGACATGCAACACTCTCCAGGTGCTTTTCTAGCATGGATTTTTTTATGTGTGCAACCGTGTGTCAGTGGGTAGAGCAGTTGGCTTGTAATTGGAGGGTTGTAAATTAGATGCCGGCCTGTGCCCCTGAGCAAGGCACTTAACCCCAAGTTGGTTATCAAGTTTCATGTTAGTGTAGAGTAGGTTAATGCGTTTTCAGTCTAAAGTGGTTTGTGTCGTCAGAATGACCAGAGAAGTAATTTATAACTTTAGTCCATTTACCATTAGTAAGAATAACAATATTAAAGGTGAAACTCTGAAAATGTTAATATCATAGAAATAACAATGATTGCATTTAAATAGCGCGTTTCGAGACCTCAAAGACCATTACAATTCATTATTTATTCACACACTGGTGGACGCAAGCTACATTTGTAACCACAGCTACAAGAAGCGAGGCTGCCATATCGCACCATCGGCCCCTCCGGCCAACACCAGTAGGCAAAGTAGGGAAAGTGTCTTGCCCAAGGACACAACGGAACGTAGCATGCGGAAGCAGGAATCGATTCCACAATTTCTGGGCCGCAGGCCGACAACTCTACCTTTCCCTAGAAAAGCTCCTTTATTTCACTAAATCTTAAAAGTTGAAACTGATATATGATATATACTCATTACATGCAAAGCAAGCTATTTTAAGAATTTATTCGTTATAATGTTGATGATTATGGATTAGTTTATGAAAGCCCCAAATTAAAAAATCTCAGAAAATCTGAATATTTGGAAAAGGTTTCATAATTTATGCTCAAAGTGTCACATTCTAATCAGCTAATGAATCCAAAATACCTGCAAAGGGTTCTTGCACCTTTAATATATGTATAGCTTCAAAAACAGGGTCTGTAAAAATGGCACCACAATAATGAAAACCTGTCCACACGTATTCACACAAACTAGCTTAAGATGCTGCAGTACACATTTGATTTAATATCTATGCTGCTACACCTAGTTTTATCTCCATGCAGACAGGGACTTAGTTTGGTTCAGCAGGAATCTCATGTGGAAGGTTGCTGACCTGACAGTTGTGAAGAAAACTAGCATCAACCCCTTCATAAGGAGGAAAAGCCTCAAAAGGTCATTGCAAAATAAGTTGCATCTCCCCAAACTGCTGTATCAAAACACATTAATAGAAAGTTACGTGAAGGGAAAAGTGTAGGAGAAAAAGCTGCACGAGCAGCAGGGACGACAGCCGCCTGGAGAGGATTGTTAGGAAAAAGTCTTTCAACAGTGTTGGGGAGCTTCACAAGGAGTGGACTGTGGCTGGAGTTTTAAATGTCCAAGTCTTCTGTCTATGGCACTCTGTTGTTCAGTGGTCCAAAGCCCTCTTTTCTGATGAGAGCGAATGTTGCATCTCTTTTGGAGACCAAGGTTCCAGAATCTAGACGAACAATGGAGAGGAACACAATCCAAGATCCTTGAAGTCCAGTGTGACATTTCCACAGTTTGTGTTGATTTAGGGGGGCATTTCATCTGCTGCTGTTGGTCCACTGGGTTTTTTTAACTCCTGAGACATTTTGGAGCATTTCATGCTTCCTTCCACAGACCAGCTTTATTGAATGCTGACTTCATTTTCCAGAGTCTGGCAGCTGCCCACACAGCCAAAAGTACCAAAACCTGGTTCAATGACCATGCCATTGCTGGGCTTGATTGGCCAGCAAACTGGTCTGACCTGAACCTCAGAGAATCTATGGACCATTGCCAAGAGAAAGCTGAGAGAGATGAGATGGGACAATGCAGAGGGGCTGAAGGCCGCTAATGAAGCATCCTGACTTTCCATAACGCCTCAGCATAGGCTCATCCATGCTATATGCCAGACTGAGGGACGAACTGATGCAAAAGGGACCAGAACCAACTAAGTACATAAGCAGGATTATCACACATTTTTATAATTAAAATCATTGTTTTATTGATTTCATTTAGTATTCTAATTTTCTGAGATTTTAAATTTGAAGTTTTTTATAAGCTGTAAGCCATAATCAACAGAGAAACTGCAAATAGCTTATTAAATCAGTAATGGTTCCATTGTCTTGAAATATCTCGCTTTGCATAATGAGTCTATATCATATAATTGTTTAAGCCTTTTAAGTTGAATTACTGAAATAAACTTTTTCACTTTTTTTTCCGAGTTTCACCTGTTGATGCCTAATCTGGTATTCATTGTTTGGTTTCCTCATGTACCTGGCTCTTCCCACCAAACAGACTGGATGGAGAAAGACATATTGGTCCATATATTCATAGTGGCTGATTTATGGATAACTTGTTTTATTCAGAGGGTTTTTAATTTGGACTTTATGTTTACAAAATACTTACTGGTAGTTTTGGGTCTTTTTCTCATCCGAGTCAAGTAAATATTTCTGAAGCACAATTTTGTTTACAGAGCTCATAAATGTATTTTAATATTTCAGTTGTTTTGTTAACCTTATCCAACCCACAATGGGATGCTTTCTGAATTCACTGGAGCTAATGAGGTTAATCTATATGTTATATTAAAATGTCTTTCAGTTGCTGTGGTAAATGTTCTTTAGAAATTTAAGTTTATCAATTTTTCAGAAGATGTACATGCATTGTAATTTCACATTTGTTGAAAATGGTTTTAAAACAACAAAATTATTGTTTATCGCAATCATTTCTGGAGAAATGTATCATTCAAACAATTCAAATGTATTATCATGACAGGCAGATTCTTCTCAACATATATTTTAAAGCATGATTCATATAAGCGCTTACATAAATCTGGGTTAATAAGAGTGCATTCACAGGTGGTGGTCGACATCTTCTATAAATCAAGTAAATTACAATTTTGCATTGAAATCAGTTTTTCTTCTTGGCTTTGCCTGATGTGCTTCCTGGTTTGGAGGTGGGGTTATATTTGGAGGAGAACAGCATTGTGAGCAGCAGCAGCACGGGAACCACCAGGTACGGGGCGTATATGGACACCAAAAGCCAGCGCTCCTGGGTAGTTTGGGGACCAGGGTGAGGTTTGACGGGGAACTGATGGAGGAGGATGTGGGCTAGGATGGGAATCAGCGTGGTGGCAACGTGCGTGGAATACACGATGGCAGGAGTCCGGATCCACTTACAGCCACCTGGAGGAAGGCAGAATTTTACTGATACTTGATGCATTTAAGGTCCAGCATATATAAAACCATGGAAATGATATACAGACTAATAAAAGGAAATTTATCAATTGTAATATAGCTTAAATTCAAGCAGGGGTTAATTAACATTGTTGACAGTTGTTTGTTTTTTTAAAGCATGTAATAGTGTGGCCAGACAATATAAGGTAAAATCTTCATATTTATTTAATTCACGCATTTGCTAGATGAGTGATAGCGAGATGGGGGTTCTTTGTTCAGCTTGTTAAAATCAAATATTAATTAAAATGACTTAAAAAATTAAATGTAATTGAATGTTTAATTGTTTTTTATTTATTTTACAGATAAAGATAATGACAGGATTTTCTAACCCCATACATAAGTTAAAATTATGCACAACAAAAAAGTGACGAGCGAGCTCAGCTGAAAATAAAACATTTCCAAAGATGTAGTTACGTATTCTGTCAGTGTGCAGGTCTCGGCCTGCGTCGGTTTTAAATTAATGGCTCAGGTTGGGTCCAGATTTGGTTGAGAGATAAACATGGGTACTGTCTTCAAAATCATCTTAACGGGTACCAGTTACGACTGGTGCTGGATTATGGTGTGCAATGTGAGTGACGAACAAGACAGATTTAATGCGACATGAGCGTTTAGACTGAAGTCGCTTTCAAAAACATCAGATATGCATCAGATTTAGTACCACATATGTAAGTAACCTGGGTCGAATTTGAAAAAGAAAATCTGATTTATGCTGTTTTTTCTTTTTCAAATTCGACCCAGGTTACTTACATCTGATTTATGCTGTTCAGACTGTCGTAAAATGATCGGATATGAGTGGCACATAGGCAAAAAAGTCAGATTTGAAGCGCTTTTGCCTGCAGTAGTAACGTAGCCGTCTTTCCACAAAGACATTGTAGAATTCCTGTTTGATTGATTTGCTTTAGCTGTTTCACTAAAAACATTTTTACCTTTCAGTAGACCTCCCTTTCTGAGAGCATTGTCAATTGATCTTGAATTTCCTGAAGAGTTGCTGATTAACATCTTTCTGCATTTTGGCTGTTTTTGATTACAAGTAATGATATGTAGTACTATGTAATGTATTGTTGTTCACCATAAAGCTTCGTAGTTTTGCTTTGGATCATTTATTTGCCCTCTTTTACTCCCCAGATATCCAATAGGAGAAGTCTGCGTCAGTCTGCACTCAATGTGGTCAATCGAAAGGGTAAGACCATCCCGTTTTTTTTATAAAGCACTTTAAAACATATGTTTTTAAATCTTTATCATTTTTGCTACATCAGGTATTTTATGCAACTTTTTTACTAATAGTTGGCACATCAGAATATCCATAAAATATAGAGCACAGGATTTGTATCCTTTTAAACTTTGAGTTTCCTTAAAGTATTTTTTTCTATACTGCACATTTACATATATAACAAAAACTGTATGTTTCTGCATTTAATGTATGGTGGAAAGATTTAGTGTTATGATTTATCTGTACTTTGTAATCCACTGTGACCATGTTTACTTAATGTTGTAGTATCAGTTTGAATGATAAGTCCTATTGAGTGACACAGTTACCCAAGTCATGGTCAGAGAGTTTTGATAATGATACTCCACATCCTGCGTTACCATGGAGATGGCTCTTTGACTGGGCATCCTTAAAGGTCTGCAAAGTTCACAGCTTTCTAATCAAAGAGAAAGGCGCCTTCAAGTTTCTGGTTTTCACCCTGAGAGTCGTACTTTATCTAATAGAATAGATAGACCAAGTTTACTAGGAATAATATAAGCTACTTGTTGTTCAATTGAGACAGGTCAGTATTCTGCATTTTACTGTAATGTGATACGGCCCTCCTGTATGATCAATTCAAATCATATTAAAACCTCCAAACGTTTAAAGGAATCTCTCTCACTTTATCAGGAGTCTAAATCTGACTACAAATGCATATTCCATGACATATAATAATAACACTACATATTTGTAAATAAATTACCTTCCATATCTGCTATACTAAAGTTGATACACATCTTCAAGAGGTTTATTCGTAAATAAAGTTTTAAAATTGTAAGCAATGTTACAATGCATCAATCCATTAACTATTCTTACCAAAGTTTTAGTAACAATTTAAACATTTTTTTGAAATCTTTAACATAAAACTGCCAAGCATAAACACGTTTGGGTCACTTGAGAACAGTCATTTGGGATATCTATTGTTGGGGAATTACTGATCTCTGGTGGCCATTTTGTGAACTGCATGTGTCTGATTGTATACTCGCATATCATAAAAAGTAAATTTATTTCAGTAATTCAACTAAAAGGTGAAACTATTATGTGACATAGATTCATTACATACAAGGTGAGATATTAGAAGCCTTTATTGTGGATGAGACAACTATTGATTAAACATATTTGCTTTGCTTTCATCTCTGTTTAGACAGGGCCTCAGTCTGGTTCAGTAGGGATCACAATTATGGGGAAGACGCTGACCTGAAAATTGCAGAAAACTATCACTGAAAGCCTTCATCAGGAGGGAAGTACTCAAAGGGTCATTGCAAAAGAAGTTGAATGATCCCAAAGTGCTGCATCAAAACACATTAATAGAAAGTTATGTGGAAGGAAGAAAAATGTGTAGAAGCAGCAGGGATGACCACAGCCTGGACAGGGTTGTCAGGAAAAAAGGCCATTCAGATCAGTTGGAGAGCTTCACAAGGAGTGGATTGAGGCTGGACTTAGTTCATCAAGAGCCACCACACACACAGACGGATCCTGGACATGGGTTTGAAATGTCCCATTCCTCTTTTCAAGCCGCTGTTGGTCTGTTGCTCAATGGTCATTAGAGCAAATGTTGCATCTCATTTGGAAACCAAGGTCACAGAGTCTGGAGGAAGAATAGAGAGGAACACAATCCAAGATGCTAGAAGTCCAGTGTGACGTTTCCACAGTCTGTGCTGATTTAGGGGCCTATTTCATCTGCTGCTGTTGGCCCACTGGGCTTCACCAAGTACTGAGTACATGTGTATGATTATACTGTATTCAGCATGCCAACATTTCTCTATTTAAAATCCTTGTTTCAATGACTGAATGTAATATTTTAATTTGATGAGATTTTGAAACTGAGGTTTTCATAAACTCTCAGCTATAATCATCAAAATTATATCAAATACAAGCATGAAATATCTCGCTTTACATGTAATGACTCATATATTAGTTTCACCTTTTAAGTTGAATTACTGAAATAAATAAACTATTGCATTAAATTCTAATTTTTGGAGTTTTACCTGTTCATCGGGATTAAGGGGGAAAAGTAGGCCTCAGAAACTCAACTATTATGCGTTCACTTTAAGTCAATTTCATTGTAATTTCCATATTTTTAAAGGGCTGTTTGGTTTCATTTGTGGATAAGAGGTTGGGCTGCAGATTTCCTGCATTCAGGAATTGTTTTTATTTCCCAGTTTACTCACCTTTTAGAAAAGCATAGGCTGCAATGGGGAAAAAAGGCATTTGGAGCAAAGCCTCACAGAAAACAAACGACTTGAACCATTCAGGAGGGTCCAGCACCATGGGGTCTTTGAACTCCTCAGCATACCAGCTCAGTAGGTCTTTCAGCTGGTGGAGAAAGCTGGGTGAATAATCTCAGAGCAAACTGAGGAAGAACACTGTGCTGGGAACTTACCGGCTGCGGATACACATGTCCGGGCAGCAGGGCTTGTAAGTCAATAAATAACGTAATAGGAATGTGCGAGGCAAAATAAAAGAAAAATAGGATTTCTAACACACGAGTGGCCATTATCTGCGAATCAGCGCGAAGAAATGACAGGAACCGATCGAGGTCCAAAGGTCCGCAAAGGCGCGTTTGCGCAAAAACACATGTTCCACAGCTCTCTCCATTGGCTCACAGGGAGAGGAGGCGCTCCTGAACGCACCACTCCTTCCTTCCCTGAATATTATCACAGCCGCTTTAGGTGCTCCTCGTAAATAACAGTGCTAATACCCCGATGCATTTCACTTTCCATTTTATTTCTCATCTAACAATATGTAGAAAAAAAAGGGAAAAATGCCTTAAAAACAGACTTATAGTTTTAATCTACAAAATAATTCACTGAACAAAATCTCATACTGTTTAATGTTTTACTGAAGTGACATAAATATAATATAGCCTAAGTTTGATAGTTTGAGAAAAATTGCAAAAAATCACATAGCCTACCTTATTTTTAAAGGAATTCAATCGACAAAATCTGATACATTAAAATGTTTAAGTAATTTAAAACAAATATACAAGTTTGAAAAAAAAAATAGCGAAAATAAAAACATAACTTATTAGAAGGACCTAGCTGAACTGAATTGAATCTTAATGTGAATATTTTTCACTTCTCTGTAAGACAGCGCCTTAAATGCACAAAGTAACACACATAAAAATAATGGGCTACTTATTAAATAAAGTTATCTATAACACAGCTTTGCTAAACATTGATATTTAAATATCATGTTCTTCTTTCAGGGCGACACTCCCTCGTAGACTTTTAGCCTCATGATATTCTGCCCGATCGGTCGCCAACATCTGCGGACTCTCCACATCTACGTAATCCTGCAACAAAGGCAAATAATTCGGTTGATACATCCACAGCGTATGCATTTTCACGGGTGGCTACAAAACTAGGACGTCACATATGTGCAGTTTTACATTTGGTCTTTGAAAGCATCAGAACCTTTCCGGACAAAAGTTGCCTGTGATCTGATTTTAAATGGAAGAAACGTAGTTAGCATCTAACGTTTCTTAGACAATGAATATATGACGCTGAATGTTATTATGTAGGCTATAGGATTTCTTTTAAAATTCGCTAATCAAACTATGCTATGTTGATCGCTGTGCCTGGGAGACCAAAGGGGAATCTCTGAGCAAACTGTAGCCCAATGCTCCGGTGTGAGGAGCGTCATCTGAATGGCTTAAAGCCATTGGACTCCATCTACAGCTCATTGCCTTCGTTTAGGTCACCAGAAGGTCACCACATTTGCGGACATATTTCTGCTGTTGATTTTTGCTGGCAAATTTAAATAAATAAAAAATCCCATAGCCTACATAATTGCACAGGATAAAAAAAACATCGGTGTTATCAATTTAATGTGTAAAAAACGGATTCTAATGACACTAAACTGTATTTCTTCCATAAAATAAATAGTAGTTATACAAAAAAACCCTGAGCTTTCATCTGCATCACATGTGGCTTACTGCATCGTTCTCCATGATGTTCTCCAGCATGCATACAATGTCCTTGAAGGCGGGTCTCAGGGTATGAGGCTCCTGCCAGCAGTCACGCATGATGTGAAGCCTGTAACAATCCAACATACTTTAATCACTTTCATTCACACGTCCACTGTCTAACTGCTTCGATGTTTTAGAGAATGGTTCATTATTTATCTACAAAAACAGAAATTAGCTCTAATGTAAAAATGTCAACGTTAACAGTCACACACATGCCCAGATAAACTTGGCCAAACATTATGGCAGTAATGAAAATAGTTTTAGAGTATGCCATTTCAGAATTCTGTTCGTGCCTTAGAGATTTCATCCAAAAACAACAAATATTTACAAAGCTGATCCCTTTTCTTAACTTTTGTACTTCATTCTGACAGTTCTTATTTGGATCTCTGGGCTAAATTCTGACTGATAGTGACCCACTGTCATCGTTTTAGCACTGGGAGTTGATCAGGTTGTTGGCTTTTGTTTTCCCACTTGCTTTTTGAGAATTCACCACAGATTATATTTGGGGTTAAGATCTGGAGTTACATGTCAAAAGTGTGAATGTTTAGGTCTTTGAGACATTAGCAGGCATTTTTGTGTTGTGACACAGCACTCCATCATTATGGAAAACACAGCTCCTGGTTGGTGGACGAAGTCATCCTGGGAGGACATCTGGTTTTAAACTTTATTCTAATAACAGAAGTAAGTCCATTTCTTTAGTAGAAGTATCAACATTGGTACTCGTTATCGGCAAGCACTCAGATCCAAGTGTCAGTATTGTATCAGTTTGAAAAAAGTAGGATCGTTGATTCCTTAACGATAAGGCTTGTTTCCACTAGAAGATGTTCTGGGGCATTCTGGGAGGGGGGAAGGCAACAAGAAAATCCACTGGGATCCCACTTTCAGTCTTAGTGTCCTCACACAGACATGGCCCTTTAATCTAAGAAATCAGCATATCACAACAGTTCAGGGAGAGGTTGACATCTGATCAGCACCAAAAGGCGTCCGCAGCAGCAGAAAATAATATTGACAATGGAAGAAACAGGGATTGTTGCTGCATTTCTGTTTGTTATGTGTTTTATAACCTGCTTCACAAGCAACTCATTCAATTTTACAGCTGCTGGCTACTGTTATTATTTCCCATTAAATTACAACCAATCAGCATGAGTTAACCATAAGTCCCACGCAGTGACTCTATCAGGCCATTTCTGAGTAAATACCCCAAGTACTCATTTGCCTTCTGAAAAGTGCACACAAAGTAATAAATACACAAATAAAAAGAGACATGCATCCTATTTTTTTCTCACTGACTGAAGTTAGATCAGACCAAACTTCTCTTGTCAGTCAGAATTAATATTATATTAAATAAATTCTATTTGCCAAATGCCACAATAATGTGAGAAATAATATGTGAAATATTTATTCATTAATGTCTTGAAAATCTGAGGTTTACATTCAAAATAATTAGTGTCACTTTAAGAAATGAGGCAAAGCATAGATGATGATGTCATGGCTTTGGAAACTTCTGGTAGGTTACCTGATACATGTGTGTCAATTGGAGGCCCACCGGTGTATATTAAGACCACACCTAAAACTCACCTCCAGCACAAACAATAGGAACGTCTAAAGAAATCAGCCAAGATATCAGGAAGTGGGGGTATGGTCTCGAAGACTGTCACAGCTGAACCAACTCAAACTAATATGGTATGGGGCCACAGAGCTCCATAAAGCCTCTATTTACCTACGGTTGAGGGAGAAATCATGAGGTCTCTTTTCCACCGTCCACCAGAGGTAAAGGTAGGCTTTATGGAGCGCAGTGGCTAAATGCTGTATCTGGTCGAGCCGTTGGCTCAGAGCGCTGAGTCAGCGCTGCCTCAAGCCGGCAGCACGTATTGTAGCAAGCAAGCAAGCAGAGCCTAGCGCTAGCACCAATGCTAAGTAGCTTCGGAGGGAACTACCTCAGCTTTTGTTTCCTTATTCACTATGTGTTTAAAACATATAAGTTATAACTTAAGGCCTTAAACCACTTAGACGTTGTGGTCCTCCAAAGTGCGATATACGGATTTCAGCTTCTCTGTTTCTCTCAGCATTGGTGTGCACCTAGCACCCAAGATGAGCAGTTTCAACTTATCACGGGGTGGGGCGAGTGTGTCAGAGAGGGAGGGCGTCTCTGTGAGACCATGCCTGTGACATCGACAATGGAAAAGATGTACCACCATTAGCCAATCACAAAATTCAAATGCAGTACCACGCAATGACCATCAGCGGCAGCACTAAGATGTTTTTACACCAAAAGATTCAGAAGTTAATGTGATAGTCTGGACGTTGTAAGAAAAAAGAGAGAGAGGGACATGATTTTAAAAAAAATGACCCAAGCTCCCTCCCCGTCCCTTTCTGATTGGTCTTGAAGCCGCGCCTATTTTTCCGTGCACGCGCCAGGTCAATGGGCCAAGACGTGCGGAGGAGAGAAAGAAAACACCAAGAGTGTCAACAATGGAGTTATCGGAGGTGAGGAGGCTTTTTTGGTTTGAAATCGGTGTCTTTTTGCTCTTGAGCTGAGTGTTGATACATGGCTGCTAATGGCGTAGGCTTGATTCGGGGCTCCGTGTAAACAGAAAACTGAGCATGCGCGCAGTTATGAGCACGAGCACACAGCGCTCGTGATGATTGACAGCCCTTGGCATCACTTGATTGGTTCAGGTGGACGGCACCGTGGCTTTTGAGCCATAGCTGAGATACGGGAAGGCGGGACTTACCCGTAATGTTATAATTCATAAAATGACTTATTTTATAACAACATATAAGGCCAGGAGGTCAATTTAATACAATTATTAAAATTTGTAATTCATTTAGAGATCCAGACTATCACTTTAACAAATTTAGATGAAAATGCAAAAAAAATGCCCTGAAACTGAAAGATTGAATTGGTAAAGATCCATTTATACAGTTTATAGGGCAAAAAAATTGTTTGGGGGTTTAGTTACACTTTAAAGACAACAAAGTCAATGTGATAGCATGGCCTTCACAAAAACCTGATCAGAATCAGATCTGAAAAGGTGTGTAAGAGCAAGGTGTGTGAGACCCAGTTCCACCAGTTCTGTTAGGAGGAATGGCTCAAAACTCCAGCAAGTCATGCAGTTCAAAGGCAATGCTACCAAATGCTGAGGAAAGGTATGTGAACATCTACTTTTTAAAACATTCATGAATAAATCTCTGACATTTTCTCTTATTTTTGTTGCATTTAGAAAACATATGGAGTTGGTGATTCTAACTGACTTGAAACAAGATAAGTTTGGTCTTATTTACCTTCAGACAGTGAGAAAAAAGGTGGATGTGTATTTTTTTATTGGCTATAAGAAGACTTTTAAATGTATTTGGGGTTTTTTTTGTGAAACTTTACTCACATTTCTGGTCTGCATCCTACAGGGTTTGTGTTCTTATGACCCATGCAGATGTGGAACACCACTTCCTCTGATGTCTCCAGGTTTGGATAAGGTAATGTACCTGTAATTTAAATATTTCCATATGAGTCATAATGTAAATTAAGACCAAATGTAATGAAGCCATGTTGTTTGTTGAACTAGATCTGTCATTTGGGTTACATGATTGATTTTAATTTAATTACGGTGAAAAAATATGGATATTTGAAATTGGTATTAATAAATAGCATCTAATCCCATTGATGTTTTGTTTTATAACCTTAGAACAAATTCTGTGGATAATTTCCAGAACAAAGCCTTCTTGCCAGAACATTGTAATAGTTCCATTGATGATAAAAACAGAATCTATGGGAAGATATTCTCTATGTATGTTTCAATGACATGCATCTCGGATATAGAAAACCACATTAATTATATCATTTGGGATCAGATAAATGCATGGGACTCAACCAAATCATAGAAGATAAACTAGGAGATGAAGAAAATTCAAAGTAAGTAAAGGAAAAAGTAAAGAGTTAAGTATAAGATGTTTTTCCCCCAGTATAATGATCTCTTAACAGCTTGCTTTCTCCATGACAGGTAATGTAACATATAGTAAGAAGTTATTCTAATTGTTCCAAGATAGTGGTGGTATGACACATAACACATCTGCAATCTTCAGTCTGACCACCAGATGTCAGCACTTGTAACACCCTGTTCCCGAAAAAGTGTAATTTGGTGACATGTACAGTCGCTCCATGATGATTCAGGTCAGTATTTTTTACACTTATTGACAGTAGATTACAGTTATGCTGTAGTTATACAATGTTTTGAATACCAGAGATATAATCTCTCCTTTTTTTGTTTCACTTAAACTATTGTTTTGCAGTGACATATTGATGGAAATACCAAACTGCAAGAATTTGAACACCGTTACTGAGCTACCAGCATTTTACAGCCACTTTACAGTAAGCAATAAGAATCAGTCATCTCTAACTGGAGTGGATCATCCAACCATGAGACTTGACAGATTCTACAGCCCCATTTTGCGTCAAATTAAGCATATTTTATATGTGAACCATCCACCTACCAAACGTCTGCATCTCCCACAGCACAATGCCAAACGCCCATACATCTCCTTTGAAGCTGTAGTAGTTGTTCTTGAAGTATTCAGGGGGGTACCAGCGCAGTGGCACGCGTGCCTGTATAAAACACATAATGGAAAAAGTATGTAAAGTCAGAGGATGAAAAAAAACCCTGCTTTCTCTCAAACACCAAAACCGCTATTGGAGATTATCTTACAGTAAGCGGACAGTGAAACAGAAGAACCTTCAGGATCAAACAACTTTAATTTTGAGAATAAGCTTCATGGTTAGAGCTGCAACTGCAGCTGTGACTTTAGGCCGAAGCCACATTTCTGTAAATAGGCTGTTTCCTGTTCTAAACGATGTCGCTACCACCCCTCAAACAAGAATTTAATCTTCCATTTGAGACACAAAGGGAGACATTGTGGTCAGTGTGGAGAGCTATGCCCTACATGACAGGCAACCCGTGTGTGTCTTTTAAACACTTGTAACATAAAGAGAACACTTCATGGGTCCCCAGGTAATAATGAGAAATCAGCTCAAGCAGTAACAAACTAAACAAGATTAGAGTCGAAAGGCAACAGACAATGAAACATTTGCGATGAGATGAAATGGTATATTAAAACCCAACCCTGGTATTAGCTTAGTGGTGATGTACAGCAATGAAAACACTGATACTGTTTGTTATCAATAAGATTTTGAAAAAAACTCAAGTAGCGATTCTTAAATATTTTCTTTGCTTTAAACTAACAGGACGTCATTTATAATCCTTACCTGAAGATAGGGCAGAGTTCAAAACAAAGAGGACCCAAAGGCTTTGACAAGATGCATACAAAGTGATCGAAACCAGATCTAGAAATTTCCAACTGATAAAAACAAAACGTCCCCTTGTGTAAAATTATGACCTACTGTGGTGTGTGTGTGTTTTTTTTTTTTGTGCGATGATAAGCATGTGATAAATCTATTTTAATCTTTTCTGAGAATTAGAGGCAGAACTGTTTGCAGTTTGAAAGTTAAATAAAAAAAGGTGATAATGATGTAAGCTGAACTGAAATAATGCTCTGATGAGGTGTTTATTGGTATCAGTGGTGCTTGACAGAAATATTAGGCAATGTGTGTGATTATATCTTACTCGTGGGCTCCTCCAACGACTGCTGCGGCGGCTCGCCATGCGGCTCAGATCTCGGGCCAGACCAAACTCTGCTAATTTCACCTCCCAAGGAAACTTATTGACCATAATATTCCTTAGAGCTAAGTCACAGTGGACGATCTGCACAGAAGACCAGAGCAGCACAGTTTGACACGAGTCTTAGTGTTACCTCTGTACAAAACCATAGATATTTTTCCTGATAGCGTGTGCGTTAGAAAACACAATACTCAAGTTCATATTCCTGCATGTCCAGAACAAGCAAGAATATAAGCAATAGAGCTAAAAAGTCGTCATCTGACAGAGTAGGCAAGAGACTATTCTGAACATAAGTTTAAAAAGTAATTTTGAAATAATATAAGCTTTTAAAAAACAAAGTTAACATGTGAAAATACGTCAATGCTAAAACAAGAGGATACGTATGTGTTTACAGTTTTCATCCCAGATCAAAACCTATAACATGGAATCAAAGTTGCGTCAAACAAAATTTATTCAAAACATTTCTAACTTTGGAAATCTGTCTCATACATGGTATGAACATACACTGAGAACATGCAGCAGTCTGTGAGGGGGTTACCATTTTGGAGCGCAGGTGCTGCATTGCCAGAGCGATGTGGTAGGACGCAATGGTGAGGAGACTCTGCAGCTCTGGGTTTCCACTAAGTTGGGCTTTTTTGGTCTGCAGGAAGGTCCTCAATGTGCCATAGCTGACATACTCCATGATCAGAATGAAAGGCTCTATACACAGGAAGATTCAGTCAAACATAACCAGAGCTGAGATTTTCAAATATTTAAAGTGTAACTGAACCCCATGAAAAAGCATCATCCCGTCCACAAGACACATTTGAAAGACACTACCACAGTGAGTAGGGCCAGGAGGCACGGAGGGGGGGTGGCCTAGTATGGAAGATGAACGTAAGGGCGGGACGCAGGTGTGTGGTCTGGACGACAGTCACGGCTGAACCAATGCGAACTGATACGGCGTGGGGCCGCTGAGGTCCTCCGCTAAAAGAAGAAATCATGAGGTTTCTTCTCCACCGTCCACCAGAAGTAAAGGGAGGCTTTATGGAGCTCAGCGGCCAAACAACGTATCAGTTCAAGCCGTTAGTTAGCGCTGCATGAAGCCAGAGCTGCTGCAGAGGGACACAGGATCAGTCCAGTCTCTGAGTGGTAAAGCTAAAGCTAAGGTTCGAAACACCCCCCATATCTTTTCTGCCATAGGCTGCTGTAAATCCAGTCTGTTTGCTCTAACTACTTCCACGTTTTTTCGGTTTACACCACCTCGCCGTAGTGGTCCTCCTTAGTGCGATATACGGATTTCACTTTCTCTGTTTCTCTCAACTGTGTGTGCGTAGCATACAAGAAACACATTCCAGCTAACCACTAGTAAAGAGCCATTTATGCAGTTTATAAGCAAAAAAAAGTTGTTTTGCAGTTTAGTTACACTTTAAAAGAACAGTTTCTGCAATATTCATAAAAGGTTCGGCAATGTTTGAGCTAGCACCCAGTATAGGACCCTAATATGAGGGCCCTTAAAGGTTGTGGAACCCTGAGAAGCTACTACAGGCACGTCTCTGTGTAAACTAGAATAATCAGATGTTCTAATGAGGCTCATTTATCATTCTTAAAATACATTGTTTAAATAAATTTTAAGTAGGTATTGAACATACTTTTTAATAAACCCACATTTATGTAATAAAATGTTTGTTATTGGTTTGATGCATATATTCCCATCTTAAATGTTTGCTGGATCGTCAAAATTAACAGACAGATAGGCCCGAAAACATTAGAAATAAACGTAATTAATTTTTTAATGAATTAAAAAGTACTTTAAATTTACCTATATTTGTTTATAAAAGGTGTTAGAATATGAAATTGGTTCTGAATATTTTAAAATCAGCATTTTAAAAAAATCTGACTGTGAGAATAAATGATTTTTGGTCTTTTGTGGTTTCAACCGTAGAACCCATAAGGAATCGCTTACGTTCACTTGTGTTCCAATCCAGTAACTGGAGGATGTTTTTGTGGTGAATCAGTTTCCTCATGATGCAAATCTCTGTGTCCACATGTTTGGGACGGACACCTTCGGGGAAGGAAAACACACACACACAATTTAAAAAAAATCAAACGGAATCGTCAGAATAAACCCTCCTCAGGTTAAGTTAACTAATCTTTCAATAAAAAGTAAAAACAAGAGCAAAAATACTTAAAACTAAAAACCCATTGCGTGAATGCATCAATGCATTTACCAAATGCAGGTTTCCGTCTATATTCCGTTTATATTTACAGACTAATAAATGATTATTTTTGGAGCTGGCCCAAGGCAGAAGAAAACTAAGCAGCTGCTGATAGTTCCACACCCATAGAACTACTAATAAACGGATTATCTTATTTAGCTGCGTTCAGGCAGAGAAAGAAGACAGTTCATTCCAAATTGTATTGTTAAAGGTAGAAATCATTGGCAGTCCCCTAAATAACTTTTCAGAATGTTAAAGTAAACCATATGTATGTAGATGGACCTTCCTTGCTGATCTTGCAGGTGAACATGCTGTGGCCGTTACACGTCCCTCTGCTCATTCTGGCCTGGTAGAAGACCCCCTCCTTCCCTGCTTTGATCAGCTGTAGCAGATTCAGGTCTGACTTGGTGAAACGAGGTTCCTGCAAGTGAAATACTCCTGGTCAAGTCATCAGTAAAAACTGTTTAAGAAACACTAGACCTGTTTTAGTATGGCCTCGGTTTTCAGTACACACAGAGAGGACACATTTGACTCCAAATCAGACAACAATTCCCCCAAGATGGTGGGAATATGTTGACAGAACATGTATTTAAATAAATATACAATTTACCCTGTTTTTCCTCTGAAGTATAAATCTATATGGTCAGTGTTGTACCTGCTGCAGGCCTTTCCACAGCCTCTTAGAAGATAATCGGACTGTGCTGGATTGCTGTAAAGGACATGGAGGAGGAGGCTGCACTTCCTCTTCATCTTCATCTTTCTGTGACTGCGGTCTGGGTGTTATAACCGGGGTCACTAACTGAGGCAAATGAGGTAGAATAAACTTGCTCCCCTTCAGCCTACGGATGGTTCGAACCAAGGAGCAATACCTGCAGAAAGCAACACTGTATGAAACTGAAAAGTGGAGTTTACAGCTTTACTGACTCTCTTGTCAAAAAGCTGAAAATGAGTGCTTTCATTTAGAGGGTCATATTTAGTCTTTCATAATAAATCACTGGGAGAAGTTATCATTCATCTATCAGTTCATAGGAGTTTATTTGCTTAACTGCTGAGGGTTGTGAGGTTTCTGGTGACCATCTCCAGAGGTCAAATAGCAAGAGACAGGACACTTCCTGGAGCATGGGCATAGCGGCCGCGGGGAACATTCGGTGTCAGTGCCCTCATTCCCCCGCACTTTTTTTTTTTTACAGCCGTTAAATATGCTGTACTAGACTCACTAAATGTATGGCAGGTTTGAACAGACAGACAGACAGACAGACAGACAGACAGACAGACAGACAGACAGACAGACAGACAGCTTTATTAGTCCCCAAGGGGCAATTCGGTTTAAACAGTTTTCTGTCCCAAGTCATGCAGTTACACTTGAACTGCCATGGAATTAGATTATGTATGAGTAGAATAAAAATAATCAAAACACAGGTACATTTTTACTTTAAAGTTATTTCACCTCTGCTCTGGTTTACAAGTTTATTGGCAGAAGGAATAAAATTTGTTTTCCTAGCTGGTACAATAACACAACGTCCGGATTGGATCATTATGAATTCAGAGGACAGGATGTGTCCATATTGGGAAGTTATTCCCTAGCTTTTTCTACCACCTGTCTTTCCCTTAGTGTGTTCACATAATTTAGCTGAATGCCAATTATTTTAGAACTGACCTTTACATTAACACTTCGAAGGCTGTTTTTATCCCTTTCATATAAGCAGCCAAACCAGCAGACAAAGGAGAACGTTAAAATGCTCTCAATAAAAGACTGATAAAACATAAGTGTGTTCTTTGCTGGCATTGTTTGACGATGGATTCTGTGTTTCCGTCAAACTTTAAGTGGTGTGATTATCTGCGGCACTCGGCCTGCAGCCTCATTCCTACAACCGAATCACACCAGTGCTGATATTCAGCACAACAGCACTACCTGTTGTGTGATATTGCTTTTATACAACAGTTCTTCAAGCTCTTTTTTTAACAATAGTAATCAACAATAGATTATGATTTGTTTGTATATTTAATAATTTATTTAGTTAAACCAAAACAAATAGCTCCAACTGGAAGGGAGATGAGGCTGTTGCCTACCAAAACGAACTTTTCCTTTACATAAACATTTCAAATACATACATTAAGGTGGGTTCAAACCTCATGCTTTGTCGCCATGAAAAAAAACGCTCACAAACTTACTAGTTTTAAGCCAGAGACATAATAATGTCTATGGTTTGAAGCCTATATATTTTTAAGGCTAAAGCTAGCAAAACACCTAGGCAGGCTTTTCTCTGACGAATGTTTTAATGGTGGATCGTTGCTGGCTAGGCAACGTCAACCTTGCGCGACATAACTAGACATTGAGCAGTGGAGTGATATTCTCTGTTAAAAGTCCCAGTGCTGTTGTACTGTAATATCAGCTTTCATGGAATTGCTTTTGTCCAATCAAATTACTGCTTCGGAACTAACTGTTGTATAATTTGCATTATAGCACAAAATACAGGTACACCTACAGGGAATACTTTGTTTAATTGCCAATCATTGGTATGAATCACTTTTAATCTTTCAATTAATTTATTGTTTACTGAGGTAAATAACTATTTTATAGGCATAATTTGTTTATAACTTTTATTTCTGTGTAAATGTGTTAGATGTGTTGGACTGTAGTTTGAATGGATATGTCTAGTGCTGTCTTGAATATTTTTCAACTACTGTCAAATAGGGCTGAGTATCAATTTAAAGTTCAACAAATGACTTGAATCCGATTCCGATTCCCAGGAGAATTAAGGGCATTAAGAATTAATTATCACAATCTGATTAAATCCAATCCAGTCTGTTCCAATTTTAAATTGATATGGGTCAGTGCTTTTAAAAACGTTTTTTGAGCTGTTACCTTAATTATATGTCTGATATGAAATAATGCAACAAACACTGAGTGAGTAACAGTTCACTGGGAGCATTCCATTAACCCTATCAGCCTTAAAGTAGCTGTCTTGACCTTTCCTTGCTATTCTATTGTAGAAAAGGGCAGACAATGTTAAATAATGAAACCGATTCTTAGACTTATGAATCAATTTGATTTGTTGTTAAAAAATTTATAAGAATCAATTCGGAAATTATTTTTCTATTTTTTTTTTCAACTTTTTTTTTTCAACACCGCACTAGTCACAAAGATCTGATTTTTTTGCATGGAAAAGTACTAGTAAGTGTCATAATGAAAACACAATAAAGTCATTGGTGTTGTGCTCGTGAACATTTAGTTCAATAAGAACTTCTCTTGTTGATTATTCTGTGGTTTTGAGTTATTTCCCCATTCAATGATGAATGCTTTCCTTATGTCCAGTCTAGTTCAAGGACCTGCTTTCTCTCTGTCTCCATTCTCTGCCGTCACTGCACCAACGTTTGCCTGTTGAGTCTCCTCTAGAATAGTGAGTTTATAATGTTTTATGAAATCATACTTTTTGGGATGATTAGAGGCTTAATAATGTATCCCATGTCCCTCTCAGTTTTGACCACTTGACATGTGAGAGCCTGAGGTGTTGTTCCCCTTCCATCCATGTTCGAGGACCTGCTTTGTCTCTGCCTCCACTGCACCAAAATGTGGCTGTTGAATCTCCTCTAGTATGGTGAGCTTGTAATGTTTTAAGAAATCATACTTAATTTGTGATGAATAGAGACTTTATAATGTATCCATGTCCCGTTCAGTTCTCTATTGATGGTTTCATTATGACTGAGTCACTGCTTTCAGCTCTAATGCTGCTACTGTTTGTAATGTGTCACTATTTAGATCATTTATCAGGATATTTGGTTTTTATTTTTTAAGTAACACTGGGCTTACACAACAAGATTTTTACAGTCACAGACTAAAAATTGAAAGGGTTGCACAAGGATTCCTCCCATTAGTCTTGCCCAACCCTTAGTCATGACATAACCTTGTGATTGATTGATTGATTGATTGATTGATTGATTGATTGGTTGATTGATTGATTGATTGATTGATTGATTGATTGATTGATTGATTGATATAGCTGTCAATTTTAATAATTTACATTCTTTATTTGTTAACTACCACAGAATATGATTATCATTTTTAGTATGCAGAGAAGAGTCGCTGCAAAATTTGCAGACTTCTATGTAGTGTCCGCTGATAATGTATTGGGCTGGTCTCAAGAGAAAATGCCAGGGCCGCATTTTTGTCCCAGTCCACCCCTGCCGTCATTGCCCCTAAACTAGTGGAAGCCCTCAGAGAAAGAAGGAGTTTGCGACCGAAAACAATGTTGCTCCCGGGTTTGCCATATCCGTCATGACATCCCACTAACCTGTGACAGGTAGACGCTAACATCAGAAGGATTGGTTAAAAAAATGGCCAAAATCTGCACCAACATGCCCAAGGTCCATGTACTCAGTTTCAACCTCGTGAACGATACAACACACACACATGCACACACAGAATCAAGAATAGCCCCAATCTTCAGTTTCATCTTCCACAGCAACCTCAGTCAGTGTATTGTCCGTAAATCCTTAAAGGACTCTGTAATTATTCCAATACTAAAATCCAACAAAATATCCTGCCTCAACGACTACAGACCAATAGCTGTCATTTCTGTTATAATTAAACCATTTGAACACATTATACACACACACCTGAAAGAACTCATCTCCCACCTCATGGACAGTCACCAAATGCTTACCAACTAATAGATCTGTTGAAGATACAATAAACCCGGCCATTCAATACATCACACAGCACCCGGAATTCCCCAACACACTGTCAACCAGATATTATTCAATGACTTCAGCTCTTTTCTTAACACAATCAACTCTCTGCCACTCGATCCTCAACTTCCTGTCTCAAAGGACACAGAGAGTTAGGATGGGTAACCTCCTGTCCCAACTTCTGACCATCAGTACAGATGCTCCTCAGGATTGAGTTCTGGCTTTTCTCCATCTACACAAATACCTTCAGTCGCCATCCTCAAATATGCAAATGAGACTATAATAATTGGACTCATCAACGACAATAAAAAACACCGTTATGGTGAACAGGACACCCAAGCACTCACTTGGTGCAAAAACAACATCCTACAGCTTAACACATCAAAAACACAGGAACTAATTGTCGACTTTTCACACTCACCCACTCAGAAAATACCCATCTCCAGCCCATCACCATTACTGAGTCATTTGAAGGTCTTAAGGCACACATATCAGTAACACACTTCAATAGACACAGCACTCAGATCAGATATACAAAAAACTTTAAAAAATATATTATTTTTTTCTCTGACACCTAAAAAACGTCTGAGTCAGGCAAAATATCGTGCTTCAGTTTTACACCGCCATCATTCAAAGCATACTCCCCTCATCCATTATAGTCTGGTATGGAAATATGGACCCCCATTCACGCAAAAAACTAAAACGTACAATAGAGAAATAATCTAAACTCCCAGGCCAAGCCTTCCCTTCCATTAACTCCCGGTACCACAGACACATCACTCAGTGAGTAGTAAAAATCACCTCAGACCCCTCTCAACTTGCATATCAACTGTTCACACCTTGCCTTGCCTTCTGGAAGACGCTACAGGTCTCTGCCAACAAAATCAACCCAATTCAAAAACAGTCTTTTTCCCAACAGCTGTACAGATACTAACTCACGTTACTGTCCGATGTTTCTGTCTTATCTGTCTTTTTATCAACTGTTAGTACATCAAGAGCCACCCCACACAGACAGATCCTGGAGATGGGCTTCAAAAGTCCTATGCCTCTTGTCATGCCACTGCTGGTCTGTTCCTTAAACCTAGTTTATGCGTCTGCGTTTTGACGGAGACGGATTGACGCAATGCCATTATCCGTCAACGCAAGGGCAATTCACTCCTTGGGAAGGCCCCAACACTTTGGAACTGCCTTTTCCTGACTGTCCTCTCCAGGTTATGCTCATCCCTGCTGCTTGGGCACCTTTTTGTTTCACAGTTTTCCCTTCCACATAACTTTCTATTGATGTCCTTTGATGCAGCACTTTGGGAACATTCAACTTTTTTGCAATGACTTTCCCTCTGTATGGAATGGGTCAATGATGTTTTTTTGACTAACTTTCAGGTCAGCAGTCTTTCTCCTGATTGCGATTTCTACTGAACCAGACTGAGAGACAATTTAAAGGCTCAGGAACCCTTTGCAGTTGTTTTGGACAAATTGGCTGATGAAAGTGTGATATTCTGAGTCTAAAATATTGAACCTTTTCACAATATTCTAATTTTCTGAAATTTTACATGGGCTTTTCATACACTGTAAGTAATTATCATCAAAATTATAACAAAGGCTTAAAATATCTCACTTTGGATGTTATCACTCTATATCATGTACTAGTTTCACCTTTTAAATTGATCAACTGAAATACATTAACTTTTGTATGATGTTCAAATTTTTCGATTTTCACCTGTTAATCAGTTTGGTAGCCTGTACAAAAGTTTTATTCTGAAGAGGTGATCTGTCATTAATGTGCGTTATTTATTGTGATTTGCTGAAACCACTGCGTGAACTTCTTCATTTAACCTGTAGTTTTTAAATCTTTCAAGATCGACTCCTAAAGTCAATTGAGACTGACATTTGAACTAGGTTTTTTGTTCCTACTATATTGCTGATAGCTAAGCCATCTATTGTGCAATAGTTATTTAAATTGTTCTATAGCCACTAAGGAAAGGTGCGACTGAATGTGAGAGGGTAATAAATCACTCAATAGACCTCTGAAAAATCTCACCGTCACTTCTGAGATGATGGTACCTGCCGTGGAGAGATTTTCTGAGAAACCATAAGTTATAAAGAAATTAGGCAGGGTAGAAATCAGGAAATATTCCTGACTGGAATATTATTCATGCATTTGTTCACTATGACCTTGCTGTATTTGTTGACCAATCAGATGATAGGCTTGATTTAGCTTGGCACAATAGTAGATTAAATTATTTTACAAAGTGCTCTCGTACAGGAAACAAAATTAATGGTAAAACAAAAATGTTTATGTACCTTTTTTTATTATTACTATTACTATTATAGATTTCTATTATTTTTACCATTATACAGCAATGACTTTTAAGGCCCTTTTGATTTTGTGTGGCCTGCTGACTGTAGTTCAAGAATAGTAAAAATTCTGAAGAATTTGGTTTATTTGTAGGTGGATATTTTTTAAAATTTTCAATGAGGAATTTCAGTCTTCAAAACATTGAAGATGTTGGGATCAACTGTTTTTCTTTCATTCATAAAATTAGTTTACTTTGCTTTTACTCTCGTTCTAAGTAGGACCGCCAACATCTGGTGACTTTTACATGACAGCAACCACTTGGCAAAATACGACATGTTTTTATCAAAGAAAGGGTCACACATATGCAATTGTCATTGAGACTACAGAAAATAATAATGTTCTGGACCTATAGAATAGAAAATTACAACCCTCCAAAGCAAACGGGCTTGACCTTTTTCATGTTCTGGATCTACTATTTCTTACTGTTCTGTATTCTACAAAAATTATAGAATTTTTAGCTTATTGTTGAGCTGGTACAAATATAAATCTTAACAATGCATTATTGGTAAATTATTTGTGGATTTTAATTTTCATTCCAAGACTATTTTTGGTCTGTATTTCAAAGTGGACCCAGGAGTACGTTCAACACAAAGATTTTGGCCCAAATGGCAAAAAGTTTGGACACCACTGGATTAGAGGGTGTTGGAAGATTAGAAAGTTAAGATAACCCATTTGGGAACATTAATTACAGTCCAATTGTTCCTGAATTGTTACGTTATTAGCATGAACAATGCAGAAATTGTACGTTTTAATTTGTTATTTCCCTGAAAAAAAAAAAATCAGACAGCTGAGTAGAATAAAGATAAAGACATATATCTAAACACTTTCTGTTATAAATTTCTATGTACCTTCCTTTCAATTAGTAGTTGCAGAATAAAAAAGTAACTAAGCTGCATAAAAATTCCACACAGTCCAGAAAATGTGGGTTGTGAAATTGAAATCTAAAAAAATTGCTCATACTCAAAACTTTTTCTTATTTCTCTTGTGCTGTCTAATGGCAATACAGCTAATGTCTTTGTAAAAATACATTATAGCAAACTTGCCTTCTCCAGCAGTTAACGAGATTTAAAGCTGTTGGAAATGATTGAAAATTTTACCATTTTAATGTTAGCATTAATAACAGAGGACGGAAAAATGAAAAAAGATGAAGTGTGTCGTCTTAACTAGCGGTGTGGTCCTAAATAAAAACGATCAGTTAGCGCTCCGATGAATTTCTGTAGAAATTTAGGCTGTGGACACACTTCAGTTTGTGTTTGGCCTTAAGGATTTCATCAAGAAGATTCACGAACACTGCATTCATGAAAATGAGCTACATCGAGCAGAGTAGAATGATTAAAGTTTAGATTAAATTGCAGAAGAAAGTCTTACTTTGCTAGAAACACAACGCCCAGCACAGTGAACAGCAGCAGAATGAAGGAGAGAACTCCAAGGACGACGAAGAACTCTGAAGTAAGACAAAGATTCACGTTTAACATGTGTGAATGATCTCTGCTGGATAGGAGTCTGAATTGTGGAAAGCTGGCGGCTCACCCAGACACATTCCTTGGATGACTGTCATTTTCCCAAAAAGTACAAGTTGGAGTTGTGTGAACAGAAAAATATCACTCTTTTCTGGAAAATTGGATAGGGAGAAAAAAGACAGATGTTGTGTGAAAACAGTTCTGTTTAAAACGGGGCTACAAAACAAGAACACACAGGAAGGACATACACCAATCATGCAGTTGCATCATCAAACATCCTTACCTTTGGTTATTCTCCAGACAAGAAGAGGAGAAGGCCAGAGGACGCATGCTTCAGACAGAGGTGGCAAACCAGCTGGTATCTTTCACAACTTAATAAAACAACATTGAACTTCTCAGTGTTTTGTCTGAAACCTAACTGTCATGTCACCAGCAGGAGCTCAGATCGCATGTGAACCACAACACAGGCAGAGGAAGTGAACAGAAGCAGGAGGTGGTTTGAGATGCAAACACTCCCAGTGACAGTGTTGATGCTTCAACCCACAGCACATGAACAGGTGTCACAATGACTGTCACAATGAGCTAAATACAGCAGGTAAAGATACAGCAGAAAGGACAAAAATGGTCCCTTGTAAGATGCGGTTTATTAAAAACTGGAATAAAACCATGTCTGTTTCAAGACTGACTGCAATGACTTAATAGCAGTAGTTCAGTAGTGTGGGAACTCAAATAAAGGTCACAACCAAAAAGTATGAATGTCTTAAAATTTCAAATGCTGTCAATAGCTACTAAATAATGTCCTAAAAATGTTCATCTCATCTTAAAAAGGTGCCCAATATTTTTAACTTGACTAAGGAGTCAAGTTATTACCTAAGAATTTACTGTATTTGAACTTTTCCACTGTTAAAATCATGCCAGGGTGTTATTTATTTATTTATTTTTTTGGTTGGCTTGTTTTATTCAGAAGAACTTTATCTGGCAGTCTGGATCAGATGAGAGGCGGACCGGAAAAGCCCTTTAAAATAGTGCACAGGGTAGCAGCTTGCATGTCAGTCAGATCTTTTAATTTCGGGGAAGCGGCTGCAGAGACCCCGCATGTGTGGTTTTCCTCCCTGTGCTGCAGCACAAGCTCACTGTGACAGCCGGAACACATGAAACAATAGCCTCTGTGGCTGCAAGGTTAAAACAAAGTCCAGCACAGGCAGGGTGTGCTCTGGGTTTGGTAGGAACACTCTGAGGTTCAGGCTGTATTCAGATTCAGAATCAGAATCAGAATCAGAATCAGAATCAGTTTATTGGCCAAGTATGTCACATACAAGGAATTTGACTCCGGCAAACTTTTTCCTCCAGTACAGAACTTGAATAAGTGAAATAAAAAAATAAAAAAAAGAAAATAAGTAAAAATACAAATAAATATCAGATCGTAAATAATAAAGGATAATATATACATGTTGGTACATGTTGGGACAGTTTCTCAGTTTCATGTGGAGAATAAGCCTAAAAACCCTCTGGTCTTATTAGGCCTCTAGGTTCCTGCTTTAATCAGTGATACTACTTTACAAGTCAACAAGTAATTTGATATCTTCAAAAACTTTATTTAACTTTAATAATTATATAATAATATCTGGAATAATTATACTTTTCTATAGTCAACATATAAAATTAACATTTGAAATTATAAGTCTGAAACTTTAGATTATTTTCTGCCTATCCCAGTCCTTATCTGCATTTATATTTACTGTTTTCTGATATTTGCAATATCTCTGCTGTACATTCTTCATTTGTGATTACATTACGACGACTGTCCCTGTTTACACACTTGTAGTGCTTTTAACCAGTCATCATTAACTCCTTAGCATTCAGATGTATGTGTTAAGATGTTGAAACAAGGATATTTCAGGGTGTGATTTTGGAGTTGTAGAGATTCATGATAGTCATTCCTCAACAGTATTATAAAAATAACCAAAAAGAACATGTTCGCTTTCCCCAGCAATCACTTCCTGACCTAAAGTCTTTTTAAAACCAAGTTTGGGTTGATTTGTTAGGCTGATCCCTGTCCAAATTCAGACTGCAAATTCCAGGTAGATTTAGTACAATAGTTTTTGATCATGAGCTTGACCAATTATCTGGGTTGTTTTCAACACAAAAAAATTAGACTGTGTGTAACTTGGAAATTCTTGATGGATTTCCATCTTCCCTCCCTCCCCAATCTAAAGACAGTGACAGTGTTTTGTTTTTAGGCTTCTTCTTCTAGGCAAGGCAGGGCAATTTATTTGTATATCACCCTTTCAAAAACAAGGCAATTCCAGTTGCGATGGGTGATTAGCGGATAAGCTTACTTAAAGGGAGCTCTAAACAGATGGATTTTGAGCTTTTATTTAAAGAAGCTCAGTGTTTCCGCGGCATTCCAGTGTTCCTGAAGTTTGTCCCAGATAAGAGGAGCAGAGAAACTGCAAGCTGCTTCTCCATGTTTGGTTCTAATTCTAGGAGGGATTAGTAGACTAGTGTTGGAAGACCTGAATGGTTGGTATAGTGACAGCAGCTCTTCAATATACTTATAAATTAGTTGGAGTATTTTGAAGTCTATTCTCTGAGCTACAGTTCAGTTTTGTATCTACTGAGCAGGAGAAAATTATAGTACATCCATCCAATGATTCGCTCAATGCATTTACTGAAGGTTTGGATGGGTTCCAAGTCACCTGGTGACATTGTAATGTACAGCTGAGTGTCATCTGCATAGTTATGGTATCTAACCTTATCGATTGTTATAATCTGGCCTAGAGGGATTGACATCTGTTTTTATACAGATGTTAGTGAAAGCTTTGACTAGGGCTATCTCGGTGCTGTGGTGAATATGGAAACCAGACAGAAAAATATCAAACTGGTTGGTTCAGTAATCTTGCTGATGAATGGAAGATTAGACATTGGTCTGTAGTTCTGAATAAAGTTACTGTTCAGGTTGTTCTTCTTTAGTATTGGTTTGATAACTGCTGTTTTTAAATGCCTGGGGGACGACACCTGACAGGAGGGATGAGTTAACTTGAGAAAGCAGGAGGAGGAGCTCAATTGGTTAAAGATCTCATCAATGTTTTGTTGTTGTTTGTTTTGTTGTTGATGTTGTTGTTTTTTTTGGGGGGGGTTAGTTTTGGAATTCAGACATTATCTCTGCATTGTTGATAAATAGGGATCACTGGGAATGGGTTTAGCACTGAAGTACAGATTGACCCTCTAATTGTTAGAATCTTTTCGGTAAAAAAAGTTATAAATAATAAAAGTTATAAAGTATAAAGCAAGCACAGTCTTGGTCTCACCTTTCATTGCAAGCTGGAGTTAGAATAGAAAGGAAGTGTTGACACCACCAAGCCCTCTCCCCCCGTGCGCCCCTCTGTCCACCATGCAACGCCTCCTTTTCCCACAATTTTCAAACTAGAAATCTAGGTAGAGTAAGAGTCAGGTAGGGGGTGAGATGCACTTTAACTTTAGATGGAACAATAGCAGTGATGTTGGAAATTTTAGAAAAAATGTTACCTACCTGATTGTTTACTGAGTTTGTGTTTGATGATGATAGGGGTGAGTTGGGGGGGGGTACATTTGTTTAAAGTTTTCAACTGAACTGACCTTTACAGAAGTCTGAATGTGGCTAGATTGTTTAGCAGAGATGGTACTTTCAAAGCAAAAATCAAATGGTCAGATAACGCAGTATCAGTTATATGTTTGAGATATTTAAACCTTTGCTAATAATTAAGTCTAAAGTGTGTCCTTTACTTTGAGTTGGTTGTTTGACATGTTGGGTGAGGCCAAAGCTATAGAAAGTATGACTTAATGTTTTAGCTCATCTATCTTGGGGGTTGTCAGTATGAATGTTGAAGTTTCCCAAAATAATTAGTTGGTCATAGTCAATACATATTACAGAAAGAAGGTTGCTGAAATCATTAAAGAAGTTTCAGTTAAGTTATGGAGGTTTTGAATAACTGAATAATCCTTTATTGTCCCACAAGGGGAAATTCAGTTTACAGTACAACCTGTCCAAAAAAATGACAAAAAAACAAACAATACAAACAGATCCAAGTCACTGAAGGGCTTGGTGCCACAGACTGGCGCTCCCATGTATGCAGATAAGAAACAGGTACATTAGGTCAGGAAGGAGGAGACTCTGTTGACATGCCTCTCACAGGCATTTGATTGTGAACCAGTTGAAGGTCATCAAGAAGTCAAAATACTAATTGTTATGGTTACCAGGAAGAGCAATTTTTCTGTATCCTTAAGTCTGTCAGCAGCCCTGTTTATGGTTCTAATTCGACCAAAGTAAAGTTCCAGATCCATTTAATTTCCATTTGCACCAAGACGCACTGATAGCTTCTCCAAGTCGGATGACAATTCGCGAATGAGTCCCAAAGCGCCAGCCAGATCACCCTTTACAGCATCCTGCCTGCGCCCAGTTAACTGAGCAAATACTGATGGAGTCCCATCAGTACGAGTCAGCACTTCAGACTGGTCCTTTAGCCCTCCATTTGCCAGAACCTTCTCCAATTTTGACCATGTAGGCCTATCACATCTTTCTTACTCCAGTTTGTGGTCGATCCAGTAAATGCCCATTCCAATCAGCAGAAACCCAATCACCATAAATCCAAATAGCCAGATAACTTCCGCATCTTCCTGAGAGAGTATGGACAGACACACAGGCTGGAAACTTTTCCAACCTTCAAGCACATAGGCAGCCGGATACGTCTCCGCAGGACAACCCGGATGACCCTTTCAGGTGCTTCGTGAAGTTGAGTAGATTTTATCAATTGCATTAAGAGACCAACTGACCATTTCCATCTTTCAGCTTGTTCGGTTTGGTTTGGAGAAAAATGCAAAAAAGATGCTCCAGACAGAGGAACAGGAGACAGAGAGAGCTGTGGGATTAGACACAGGAGGAGGAGGGAGAGAAAAAAACAAAAGCATAAGTTTGTACAAATTTATAAATAAGACCTTATTTGACTCTTTAATCTGTGTAGTTAGGTATTCAAAAGATGGAATTAATTTGGCCTCTGGTAAAAGTGTAAAGAAGCTTGGTGTAAATTTTGACCAAGACATGACATTTAAATCCCATATTAAACAGGTTTCTAAGATCTCTTTCTTTCACCTCCACAATATTGCTAAAATTAGAAACATCCTGTCCAGGAGTGATGCAGAGAAACTAGTCCATGCATTTGTGACTTCAAGGCTGGACTACTGTAATTCCTTATCAGGAAGTCCACAAAATGCAATTAAAAGCCTTCAGTTGATCCAAAACGCTGCAGCAAGAGTTCTGATGAATATCTCAATGCTGCGTTTGATACAGTCGATCATAATATTCTCATAGAAAGGCTTGAACATGTTGTAGGGATCAAGGGAACCGCACTAAGCTGGTTTAAATCATATCTGTCTGAAATATTCCAGTTTGTTCATATCAATGATAAATCTTTTTCACACTCAAGGGTTAGTTGTGGAGTACCACAGGGTTCAATGCTTGGAGTGATTTTCTTTACAATATATATGCTTCCAACGGGTACTCTGGCTTCCTCCCATAGTCCAAAAACATGACTGTGAGGTTAATTGATCACTCTAAATTGTGCGTGCATGGTTGTTTGTCCTGTCTGTCTCTATGTGGCCCTGTGATGGACTGGCGACCTGTCCAGGGTGTACCCCGCCTCCCGCCCATTGACAGCTGGAGGACCCCTGGAGGACTAAGCGATTAGGAAAATGGATGGATGGAATTAATTTCCACAGTTATGCTTAATGATAAACAATTATATTTATCCATAAAACCTGATGAAACCAATCAGTTAGGTATATTACAAGCATGTCTGGAAGACATAAAAACCTGGATGACTCTGAAATTTCTACTATTTATTAACAGAAAGTCAACAAAATGCAATTAAAAGCCTTCAGTTGATCCAAAATGCTGCAGCAAGAGTTCTGATGAATATTAAAAAGAGAGATCACATTTCTGATGTTTTGGCTTCTCTCCTTTGGCTCCCTGTTAAATCCAGAATAGAGTTTAAGATCCTCCTCCTTACTTATAAAGCCCTTAATAATGAATCAGCTCCCAGTTTTAGACCGTGAAGCAGATACTGTCTATTTTTAAGACTATGCTTAAAACCTTCCTTTTTGATAATGCTTGTAATTAGAGTGGCTTAGGTTATCCTGAGCTATTTTTGTAGTTATACTGCTACAGGCTTAGACTGTTGGAGGACAGACTGACCACTTTTCTTCTGTCTTCTACTTTTCTCTTCTACCACTCTCCAGATATATTAGATATATATATATGTTTCTGCTGTTATTGTGATTGTTAACCCAGTTTTCTCTCAGTATTTTTCTCCCCATAGAAGCTCCACATGGTCTGGTACCCTGCTCAACTATAACGCCCCCTGCTGGATGGGGAACATCGGTCCAGATGATGCTAAAAGTCATCAAGCATCATCCATGATGTATCTTCTCTGTCTTTTTAGACCCCCAAACGGTCGTGGCAGATGACCGCTTGTACTTAGCCAGGTTCTTGTTCTGAGGGATTGCTCCCATAGACCTGTTAGTTCTTAAGAAGCCCTCCTGTTTCCACTCTTTACCTTACCTGTTTGAACACGTTACCTGTATAAAAGACACCTGTCCACACGCTCAAACAAATTCCAACCTCTCCACAATGGCCGAGACCAGAGAGCTGTGCAAAAACATCAGGGATAAAACTGTAGAGCTGCACAAGACTGTGATGGGCTACAGGACAATAGGCAAACAGCTTGGTGAGAAGGCAACAACTGTTGGTGTAATAATAAAAAAATGGAAGAAGTTCAATACGTCATTCTCCCTCGGTCTTGAGCGCCATCCAAGATCTCTTCTCGTGGAGCATCAATGATTATGATGACAGTGAGGGATGAGCCCAGAACTACATGGCAAGACGTGTTAAGTGAGCTGGGACCATAGTCTCAAAGAAAACCCATCAGTAACACACTCCACCGTCATGGATTAAAATCCTGCAGCGCAAACAAGGTCCCCCTGCTCAGGGCCGTCTGAAGTTTGCCAATGATCATCTAGATGAGGAGGAATGGGAGAAGGTTATATGGTCTGATGACACAAAAGTGGAGATATTTGGTCTAAACTTCACTCGCCGTGTTTGGAGTACGAAGGATGTGTACAACACCAAAAGAAGACCATCCCAACTGTAAAGCATAGAGGTGGAAACTGCATTCTATGGGGATGCTTTTCTGCAAAGGGGACGGGACGACGGCACCGTATTGAGGGGAGGATGGATAGGGCAATGTATCGTGAGATCTTGGCCAACAACCTCCTTCCCTCAGTAAGAGCATTGAAGATGGGTCATGGCTGGGTCTTCCAGCATGACAATGGCCCGAAACACACAGCAAGGGCTACTAAGGAGTGGCCGAGCCAGTCTCCAAACCTGAATCCAATAGAAAATATTTGTCCCGGTTGCCCATCAACAGCCCCGAAACCTGAATGCTCTGGAGAAGATCTGTATGGAGTAGTGGGCCAAAATCCCTGCTGCAGTGTGTGCAAACCTGGTGAAGAACTACAGAAAACATCTGATCAGAAAACATCTGACCTCTGTAACGGCAAACAAAGGTTTCTGTCTGATGTATCAAATAGTTAGGTCATGCAATTATATATATATATATGTGTGTGTGTGTGTGTGTGTATGTCTGGGTAAGTAAATAAACGTAATGCATGATATAAATAACATCCAGGTTGCACAAAACGGTACTTCCCCTTTAAAGAGTGCCGTCTGCATTTTAAATTACATTATAGAAGGTTCCTGTATCAATCTGAAACTTGATTGAATTTTTTATGATTTATTATCAAGTCGGCAGTCCAGCTCTTCTTTTTACTCTTCATTCTCCTCTGCATTTTTCACTCTTTCAATTCAATCCATATAGCGCCAATTCACAACAGATGTCATCTCAAGGCACTTTACAACAAAAGTCATTTCAATACAATTATACAAACATTCCAATCAGTTAAAAGTTTTCTATGTAAGGAATCCCAGCAGATTGTGCTGAGTCATCGTGAGGTTGTGCCCGGATCATGCAGACTCCAACCACAGCAATTCCTCAGCAATCCCTCATACTGAGCAAGCATGTAGCGACAGTGGAGAGGAAACACTCCCCTTTAACAGGAAGAAACCTCCGGCAGAACCCTGGCGCGGTACAAGCAGTCATCTGCTACGACCGTCTGGGGGTCTGAGAAGACAGAAGAGACAGACTGGAGGATGCTCTGTGACTTTGAGCATCATCTGGACCGATGTTCCCCATCCAGTAGGGGGGGTTGTAGTTGAGCAGGGTACCAGACCATGTAGAGCTTCTATGGAGAGAAAAATACTGAGAGAAAACTGGGTTAACAATCGCAACAGCAGCAGAAAAAATATATCTGGAGAGTAGAAGAGAAAAGCAGAAGAGAGAAGAAAAGTGGTCAGTCTGTCCTCCAACAGTCTAAACCTATAGCAGCGTTTTTATGTTTTCCAGACTTGCTTGTAATCTACCGGATTGGTTTCATCAGGTTTTATGGATAAATATAATTGTGTATCATCAGCATAACTGTGGAAATTCATTCCATGTTGTCTAATTATTTTACCAATTGGAAGCATATATGTATAGTAAACAGAATCGGTCAAAGCACAGAACCCTGTGGTACTCCACAAGTAATCCTTGAGTGTGAAGATTTATCATTGACATGAACAAACTGGAATCTGTTGGACAGATATGATTTAAACCAGCCTTTATTGATCCCAGAGGGAAATTAAGTGTTGTTGTAGCTCAATTCATTTTTCAATGAGTTGTTGTAGACCATGATGTCTGTTGGGAGAAAGGATTTCCTGTAGCGGTCTGTTTTGCAGCGAAACTGAAGAAGCTTCCGACTGAAGATACTCTGTTGCTTTAGGATAGTCTGATGAAGAGGATGCTCAGGGTTGTCCATAATCTTTTTAATTTTACGAAGAATCCTTCTTTGCATCATTATCTCCAGTTGTTCCACAGTCGTCCCCAGAACAGAACCAGCCTTCTTTATCAGGTTGTTGAGCCATTTTAAGTCCCTGGCTCTGATGCTGCTGCCCCAACAGATGATGGATGAAGAGATAACACTCTTGACAACAGACTTGTAGAAGACTTGGAGCATCTTGCTGCAAACCTTGAAGGACCTCAGCTTCCTCAAAAAGTCCAGTCTGCTCTGTCCCTTCTTGTAGACGGCTTCACTGTTGTTTCTCCAGTCCAGTCTGTTGTCCAGGTGAACTCCGAGGTATCTGTACTCCTCAACCACTTCCACTTCTTCTCCCATGATGGAAACAGTCTTTGACTTATCCCTGTTTCTTCTGAAATCTACAACCATCTCCTTTGTTTTGTTCACGTTCAAGATAAGATGATTGTTTCCACACCATGCCACAAAGCGCTCCACCAGCTCTCTGTATTCAGCTTCATCTCTATCTATGATACACCCCACAATTGCAGAGTCGTTTGAGTATTTCTGTGGATGACAGGTCTCTGTCTTATACTGGAAGTCTGAGGTGTACAGAGTGAAAAGGAATGGTGAGAGTACAGTCTCTTGTGGTGCTCCTGTGCTGCTGACCAGCTGGTTTGACACACAATCCTTCAGTCTCACAAACTGTGGTCTGTTTGTCAGGTAGTTATTGATCCAGCTGATTGTTGAGGCCTCCACCTTTGTCTTCAGGAGTTTCTTACAAAGCAAATCAGGCTGAATTGTGTTAAATGGAGAAATCAAAGAACATAATTCTCACAGTGCTGCCTGCTTTGTCCAGATGACAGTGAGTGGGCATTTTCAACACCATCTCCATGGCGATAAGCAAACTGCAAGGGGTCCTGACAGGTTCTAGTTTACTTACTCAGGTGGGGCAACAGAAGTCTTTCCAGGACCTTCATGATGTGGGACTGAGGCACGGCTCCCCATATGGTCTTGGAACAAAATGTTACATGTTGTTGCAATTTGTGGCAGACTTGGCTTTTTTCGGCGATCAGCTGATGACAGTTGCATCGAATCAGCTATGAACTAAAGGTGGAGGCAAGGTAAATAAAGAGCAGAGGCACAAATACAGCCATGGAGCTCAACAATGGCTTTTAGTGTGATGAATGTCAGTATACTAGCATGACACACATCCAGTGCTGTATTCAGCATGAGTTCTGCCTGTCTGAGAAACCTTGCTCTTAAATGATGATCTCATATCCTGGAGACAATCAGATCCCTTATCAGCAAGTTGCACAGTACAGGTCACCAAAGCAACGCGAAGGAATTACAGGGACCGATGTAAACTTTGTACTAAGAAAAAGCACTGCTGTAAGCCACCGTCACAAGGCGCAAGAACATGACGCAGCATCACAAAAGACTTCAGTAAACACAAATGCATGACCTGCACAGAGTTTTTCCAGTCCACTTACTTTGCTGCTCCATATAGAAATTATCGGGTAACATCCTAGCAGCCACGCATTTGTGTTTACGGAAATGTCTTTTGCGGTGGCTTATAGAACTGCTTTGTCACAGTGACAAAATTGGCTCCTGTAATTCCTTCATGTTACTTATCATAGTCATTTCATTATGTGTATTGAGGTCAACAGGAATAATAAGGATAGTTATTGAGCAATTTTCATGACTTTTGCACACAAAATGCTAGTAGTTACTATTAATTTCCATTGCTTATGCTGAGCTAAAGCTAATAGAATGCTGCCAGATTAGGAAAATAACTGAGCTGGTTACAAATATACCTGTTTTAAAAAAAAGTACAAATCTTATAATTAATTGTTCATTCGATAAAGATATATGATTAAAAAGGTTACAAAATAGCACTCTCTTCATTCAATAGCGCCAGTGTTTTGTTTAAAAAAAAAAAAAAACGTCATTTTATCAACAACATAATTAGAACAGACACTGCACTCAAAATAAAGCTTAATGTAAATGATAAATTATACAAATTAAAAGAGGAATTATAGAAAAAAGAAGTAAACAGCAACTTTATAAAATTCAAATAAAAAACTGTATGTAAAACATACACAAATCAAAATAATAGATTGATATGCAGTGCAATGTTAATGTAATGATGAGGGTGAGCAACAGCAGGCAGCGCATTTTGGAGAGGCTCATGGATGGCAACAGGGTAGCACATAAAGAAGACTGGTCTGTGGCGTAGAACAATAAATTGTTTGAAGTGGAAGCTTCAAGTCATGATTTTAAGATGTTATACTTTTTTTAAGTAGCCATAGAACCACTAATATAAATTTGTCCAAATGTGGCGGAATGGAGTCCCCTAACTAGGATAGTACACAGCAACGCCACCTTGGGAATTTCACGGAAGGAAATAAAGTTTGGTACCACGAAGGCACGCGCAGGTTCACCTCTAAAAAGGGGAGGAGAAAAATGAGGTTGCAACAATTTACACTTTTATTTAAACAATTATAGTTTTAAAAGACAAGTTATTTTAACAATACTAAATGAAGGGGGGGGGGGATAAAATAAACAAAGGGAGAAAAAAAAACACTGTAACGTCACAAGGCTGGAGCTTACCAAGGTGTAGTGGGAACACTGGAGGTAGCAAAAATAAAGGAAACTAAATACAAAAATCACCCCAAGCAATAGTGAGCAGTCACGTAGAAGTGAGGGACCCAGCACCAGCAAGCACACGGCAAACGCCAACCGGGGGACCACCGTCACAACCCTTGGCTCCAGCCTGGACAAAAACAAACAGGGATTAATAAGGCAACAATAAAAAATAACAATGTTAAAATATACAAAGTGCTCCGGAGTCCTAATTCCAAGGGGAGCGGGCCTCCCCGTGCAACCCAGCCGGCACGCTGGGTAGAAGACGTCTGGTGAAGGAGCACTAGAAGATGTCCATGAGCTGCGCTCTGAGCGAGCAGCACATTCGCTCCCAGTAGGTCGGCCAGCTCCGCAGAACCGCTCCGTGGTTGTCTGATGGTCAAGGCGGTGACTCAGACCAACGTAAACAAACACCACAACACCTCGGGTCCTACAAGGCGATAACCCTCATTATCCCTAGAAAACAGTCCGACTTAGCAATGCGGGGGGGTGGCATGCTGCCCATACATACCACGCAAACAGTGGTTCACTTCGAAGTGGGCATGCTTTCCGTCCGAGGTAAAGTTACAGCTCATTTTCTGAGCTTCCGCACGTTGCCTCTGCCTGCATACAAGCCTATATCAGCTGTAACACGAATCTGCTTTTAACAGTCGATCAAAAGTACTCACCGCGATCCAACACACGTCCAGCTTACGCTGATACAACCTAAGTGGAGCTACTTGTGTGAGCATATGGGAAAACCCTACTAGATCTTGTTTTATACCCACAGCTCCCCTACTGGTGACTGACAGGGCCAGGTGTTCTTGGTTAGGATCAGGAGCAGTTTACCTCATCCTGCTATACAAATATAGGAAATTATATATTATGGTACAGTAATGACCGGAATCAAGTTTTCAAAAGAAGGAAAAGGTGAAACAGTGGTTAATATTGGACATATCTGCCCCTTCAGTTCCGTCATGTAACAGATCCATTGATCTAATGACTGATGCCATCCCTTTCTGCGTTCCGCAGCCAAGCCCGAGCCGGGGGCTTAAAAAGACTCACCAACCTGATAAAGAAGGCTGGTTGTGTTCTGGTTCTGTTCCGAGGTTGACTGTGGAACCTCTGGAGATAATGATGCAAAGAAAGATTCCTCATAAAATCACATTTTATAGGCAACCCTGACCATCCTGTTTATGAGACCACCCTACAACAGGCAGTGTCTTCAGCCAGAGGCTTTTTCAGTGTTGCTGTAACACAGACTGCTACGGGAGATCCTTTCTGCCCACAGCCATCAGTTTCTACAACTCCTTAAAGAGACTTTAATAGTATGAAGAGAATTTATTTAAATAATTTAATTAAATAATATACAGCATTTGACCTATTTTCGCCATTTATTTTTGCTTCCTATTAAAGAGGTTCAGGTGGCTTTATTCCAAATGGTGGTTTGAGAACAATGGTGACCTTTTCCATAGTCTCTTCTCCAACCCAACAAAACAGGCGATACCTCAGATAATTAAAGCAGATGTTGAAGCACACAGCTCTACGTCCATCGCCAAAACTCAGTGGGAACCATGTCTTCTCAATTTCAGCATCTGGTCAGGTTGTAAAAGAACGATTCAGTTACCCACTGCTCTCATTTGAGAGAGAGAGAGACATCTGAGAGCTCCAAACTACCCCCGATAGGAAAACCCCAGTTATTAACCCAGAAAGTGACGTACTGTACACCTTCCGAGCCGAACTTTGTGCCCATGAAGCGGCACTCAGGGCTGTCCGGAGGAGGAAGCTTAGTTTTTGCTGACCTCTTCTCAAAGTTTGAGAAGAGGTCAGCAAAACCCCTCAATTAAATCAAAGCGAGACTATTTCTAAACGACGCACTGCGTTCGGAAAGCATCGCAACAATGTACAAACATTTTTTTTTTCTTTTAAAAATTAAGATCAACGAAAAATTAGGATAAGAAGAAATCTCTCTCACCCGGGCGTGCGTCCTTCCAGACAGCGCACGGAGGTCCAAGGAGGACCAAATCCCCGCTTTCTCCGAAGATGGGAGTTCACGGGCCGGTTGCTGATCCCGGGTCGTCCAGACAACTTGGTTCTCCTTTGGAATCCGATCCGCTGTTGGAAGCCGAAAAACGTTTGGGCGCCAAGAATGTAATGGCATTTAAGACTCTATGGCATTTAAGACTCTTAATAAAGATGAGAGAGATTCCTTTAAGAGTTTGGAGGTTTTAATAAAAGTTGAATTGATCATACAGGAGAACGGCACAGATCACAGTGAATGCCGAATGCTGCCCCCCTCCTAACTCCCTAACTACCTACTACCCCCTACGTCCCAACTCTCTAACAAGCTCATATGAAAATAAGTATTTATAAAGTTCAGCAACCTTGCCTCTATCAATTTGAAGACACAACTATTAATCTCAGGGTGGGAATATCTCCTGATGAAGACATCTGGCTCTTTAGCTGTGAATAAGTGACTTTTGACATATACAAAATAATGGCAATAGCTTGGGTTATATGTATCACAATAAGAGAAACTCTCAAAACTAAGTATGTAAGAAGAATCAATATTTTCTCAGGCAGTGATGTCTTCTCTAGCCTCGAACTCAACACCTGTTGTCTGGCTCCTCTGCTCTCAGTGTTAATAATACTAAAAGATTAATCATAATAATACATTTTTCGATCACAGCAGTTAAGTCTAATTTGTATGTTTTACATTGACATGAAAGCCTTGTGGGCTATGTGGCAACAAATAATTACTGTAATGCTTCTCTTTTTGTAAAATACATGGTCGGAGTTTAAAGTGATTCCCTATTATACTTAAGGCAATAAATATATCAAGAAAAAGTGTGTGGAAAATCCAATGATCATACATCTCTGCTGGGTTAAATCTCCTGGATAACAGTCTAAAACCACCTTTATGTCAATCTCTCAAACTTCTCATGGCTTTTCAAAATCTTGAAGGGTAAGCAAGCCTCATTCTCAGTTTCCCATTTGTTGTTTGAATACTTCAGTTTGATTAAGATATAATTATTGCCCGTCTTAGTTCGGGAATCTAGGATGAGTTGGTCATTTTGGGGGGGAAAAAACGCGCTGTGCGAGTAATATTTTGATAGCCATGTATCAGAGTGCTTCACAGAGGAGGAATATAAATTGTGGCCTTGGGGGGCTGGCCTACGCTTTAATCTGAATTTAATCCTCATGTTTTAATTCTGAAAATATGTATTTTGCGACACAATGAACATGTTTTATAACTACATAAAATATCTCTGGGCTCTAAAAGGCTGATGCCAGCTCTGAAACAACAATAACAGATCTTATTATTTGTGATTTAAAGGTAGTCATTTATGAATGTAGCTCAATAATATGGTGGTCAAATATTTTCCACAGTACTCTGTCATCGTGGTTCTATCATGCAAGGTATCATGCAAGCACGTTGAACTGCTTTAATGCTGAAATGAGCTAAACAAATAAACTTGACTCTTATTGCCTGTTAATAGATGTCTTGAATGAGGGCCACCTAAAGCACTGGAGATCAAGGTGCCTAACTTAGACTTATTCCCTCTGCAATTACAATTTAGACATTCTGTACTGTAGAAAGGGAAAATGAATACATTTTTACATTTTTCTTTAATATGCGCAGCAAATACTACACCTCCACCACCATCCTCGACATTTGGTTCAAGGTATTTTCACTGACACTGTTCTCCAAGTGATTTGCTGTGCATTACTCCCTTACACTGTTAAACTATCTGCACAATCCCGAAACAAAAAAAAAATCATAATTTCTGCATGTCATTTCCTCTGCAGAGTTTAATTTGTTGCATGGTTATTTTTGTTACAGATCAACAGTATCACTCCATATACAACTACAAGTACAATATTTTGTACAGCTCATATTCAAATACAGTTTTCATTGGCTTATGTACAAAACACTTTATGTACATGTTTTCATGTCAGTGCAATGTCACTTTCTTTTAACAAACATTTTACAAAAAAAAAGTTCTTTAAATGAACAAGTCAGGTTTCAATCCGACAGTACGGAACTTAAATAAGAAGAGGCTACAAACACTGACGGACAGCTCAGTAGTAGGTCGCACTGCCTGCCGACATGCTGAGTGTATCTGCAGGTCGGGGGGCTGGACAGGGCGGGGGGGGGTCATCCGTCCGGTAGTTTAACAGGATCTGTGTTTGTCCAGCCTCAGCCCACAGATTGGTTCTGTTAGGGAGATCATTTTATTTCTGAGAATTGTGCTAAAATTTACCCCTACATTGACAACATCTTAAGCTACAGCGGCCAGAGGGCACATTTATGGACAAAAATCAACAAAACAAAAACAGACATGCACTGTGCATGTAACTGAATGCAAAATTACAACATGGGTTCTTGACTGATCCGATCTTTACTGCAATTTTCCCTTTGAGCCGTGTGAAGTTTCAAACACATGAAACCAAACGTTATCTAGAGCTCAGCATAAAGGCAGAAAGGTGGAGGAAAAACGGCTTCCCAAGCAAACATAAATAGCATTCATCTGCACACTTTCATTCATTCAACAGTCTTTGCAAAGAAGACCGCTTCAGTCTAGAACATACTCATTTCTCCAAGTACATCCATAATGAAGCCTTATCCTCAAATACGGCAGCTAAGAAGGAAAACATTGGTGTGTGATCGGGGGGGGTGGGGGGGTGCTAGAGACCTCAGCAAATACCTGAACAAGCTGCAGAGGTACCACAGATCAACCTAAAACAAACCCAGCATGTTTGGCTTTGTGCTTGCATCCAGGTGAAATGACATAAATGGGAGAGTTTTTTCCAATAGATGCTCATCGTAAAGCAATGCAGGGAGCTTTATTCTAGCTAAAATGTTTTCAGTTCGTGCCGAGATTTATTGGTGCACACCATCTTCTTCAGAGGCCCTTGGAGCTTGTTTTAGCTGACACTGGAAAGGTGACATAATGCCACAAAGAAAAACATTTTGGCAATACTGCATATATTTAATCTGTAGATTAAGCAGTAACTTTGGGGCCACATGGGCTCAGACATGACTATTAGTCCACTCCAGGAGGTACTCTGGAAAAAGCTGTAAGAGGGTTTATAAACTTAATATTAGATTAGCATGAGAACATAAATATGAGGTCTTAAACTAACTGACACAGCTGTTCACCACTCAGCGGCTCTATATGACTTTATTTAGAATCAAACGTCCCAGTTTTTGTCCTAGACAACCCAATAATGTAAGGAAAAGGGGGTTAAATCAAACGGAAGTCATTCTAGCTCACATTTAGATAGCTAGAGTTACAATCTGAATTGGACATCTCTGATTATTTGAAGTGAGGTCCAGATTTAAGGGCCCTGGCTCAAACGGAAAAACTAAAAATAATTACAGTGGGTTATGCTAATGTTTTCATTGCCACAATGACTTTCCCTTGTGAAACATGGACTGCAGAACGAGGAGTTTAACTGTTAGATGGAGAATGATCAAACTGCATTGATTCTTTAACAGTAACTGCAAATGGGTACATTTCCCGCTTCCTCCTCAGCAGTACGTCCTGTGGTTAACTGAATTAACTACAGCTTTCTCTGTAAAAAAAATATGCATTATAAACATGACTGTGGTTTAAAGGTTTATGCATTACAACGTCTTTGAGATTGCTGTAGTTTCACAATGGTACATGAGGCAACACAGAACCTCTTAACCAAACCTCACTTCAAAAAGTGTGTACTTTCTCTTTAAATGACTAGAATTCTAAGACTCGGCTGCATCATTCAGTTTTTTTTTTTAAAGCTATTACTTAAATATTGGAACAATAAAACCACTGATAAAAGTCTTAATGATAGTACAGTCAACATTTGTTCCCCCTAAATGTTCCAGATTTGTTTCCAAGGTTGTGAAGATTTAATAATCAGAAATACATGTAAAGTGACAGGATAGAATGGCAGCAGGGTGTAAGGTGCAAATAGAACCCACTTTCTGTAGGCGGGGCTTTTTTTAGATATCCACGACTGATCTATAAAGATCTGCCTCAACAGAAAGCCTTTCTGTTCACAAACAAAAATAAAGCAAATCTTATGAAATTCCACCTCTCCAGAATCTAGTAGGAAATAGGTAATGTACGTATACTGAACATATTTAAGCATCTGTTTTTTGAAATCATGGCACCTTTCTAAAATAAATAAATATTCCCAGGTGAGCTCTTGGAGTTGTGGCTTTAAACAAGTCTGGAGTTCACAACACCACACACGTTTGGCAGCTGTGGGATTAAAAAAATCCTGTCATCATCTCAGCCTCAGGAACCATGGGAGTCTCCTGGTTGGGGGGTACATTTTCTTTTTTTTTGGGTGTGGGGACTCTGAAATGCATGTACCTCGTCTCCTAGAGTGGAAGGAACAACATACTTCTCATTAACACTGTTTCATACATTTAGGCTACAGTTGCTGCACAGACTGCACGACGGGAAGTGATGAGGTAGCATATGATGTTAACCCTAGTGACACACTATCGCTAATAAAACTGCTTTAAAAAGCATCTCACAGTTTCCAATAGTCTACATCACAAATGTCAAATTCATAATGGCCTGTGGCACCAAATATGACACCTGCTGACATATGTGTGTGGGTGTGTGTGTGTGGTTTCCAACTATTCCCACATGGCCTTGTATTCACACCTGGAGCACATACACATTGTTTTTCCTCTGATAAAATAACCTCAGGCATAAATTCTTTCTTTCCATCATCACAGGTAGTAAATGCACAGTGAGAAAGTAATTATTTCATGACTCGGCCACGTTGGCATACATTCAGAGATCTGCTAGATTCAGCTGAATGTGACTGGTCTATAAACCAGGACTGGGTTATTTTCTGGGAAGGCTCAACAAAGTGTACCACATTAGTGCTTTCAAAAAGGAGGCGAGGGGTGGGCTAATCTCACTAATCTAGATTTTGGATTGAGCAAAAAGTGCTGCGATGCTTCCCTAAAGGCAGACAGGACTGTCGGCTTGCAGCCGTTAGCAGTCTGGGAGAAGTCCTCAGAAGGACCCAAACAACTGGCGCCTCCTGCTGCAAGCAGCGGGCTGAAAGCGGGACGCAGCCGTTGTGATGACTGCTGGAAGATGGCACGCGCTCACTGGAGAACGCAGTACTTCTTATAATCGGACTCAAAGTCTTCATCCATGCTACTGGTGTCAGCCATCTTCTTTCCGTCGATCTTTGGCAGGAACTGCGAGTATTCGACTCCCTGCTGCTCGTAGAACAGGATGTAGGCCGAGTCAGTGTCGATCTCCTCGGAATGTACTTCCTGTTAGGACAACAACAGATCCACTGTTTCACATAAAACACCAGATGGAGAAAGCAAGCAAAGTAACAGCATCATGTAAGGTGTACATTTTTGGATATCCTCAGGTATCAGAATGATCAGAAACCCTTTCCTCCAGGATTATCTTCCAGGACTACCCGACAAGTCTAACCAGGTTTACTATTCCAGTTGAAAAAAACAACCCAACAGCGTAATGATGGTGTGTTTTATTTCAGAATCATATTAATGCTTAGGTCATTTTTCTTCCATTTCAATATTCTTCAGTGCTTGGTTGTGTTTGGCTTTAAAAATCAGCTCCTAAAACTCAATTATCTCCTCCGTGTTTAATAATCTAAAGTTAACTCTATTCTGTCATATTTTATTTACTTAAAGTAGCTGATTTCATATTTGTTGTTTTTAGAGCTTTTATTAGTTTTTGGTTTTCTTTGAACTTTGCTCTTCGTTCCACATTTTGCTTGCTGTATCTTTCAAAGTGCTTAATAAATAAGTTAGGCTTGTCTTGCTAAATAAAAGTTTGGAATGAAAAAACATTTAAGGGGCATGGCACAGTATTTTAGAGAGAAAAATATTAATGAGAAAAAAAGCAATTTTTATAAAACTCACATAGCAGCAGGCCTTATGGGTAACCATACTTGAACAGAGAACAGAGCTTCAGTGAATCGTCTCATGATCTCATATACTCAGACTAAATAAGCTTGGTGTGTGTGTGTGTGTGTTTCTGTCTAAAATTCAGACAAAGGGCCATTTTTTACCGTTTTAAGTTATTCCACCTATAATGTGAGGACCGTTTAATATTAAGTGAGGATATTTCGCCTGGTCCTTACTTACAGACAGTGTCACTTAGCTCTACTGGTTGGTTTCAGAGGTATGGTGTGATTTGAGTTTGAATGAAGGTTAGAGTTAGTAATACATCAATAATGAATAGGAAAGGTGACTATGTTAGGCAAAATGAATGCAAGTCAATGAAATGCAAGACGTGTGTGTGTGTGTGTGTTTTGTTACCTTGCAGCTGCTGTCATTGTAACAGTACCACTTGTCATTGGGGTTTTTGGCATATGTCACATAGTGGCCCCCTCCCAGGATACCAGAATGACACTGAGAGGAATACAAAGAACCCACAGCCATGTTCAGAAGCCTGTTTACTGATTGCATTTACTCACTAGATAAATGAGGGTGAATCTGGTATTGTCACTGACCGATATTGCATAGAGGTTGTAGAGGGGATCCAAACACATGTCTCTGTGCTGAAGCAGAGAACCGTCGGGCTCCACGTTGCTCTCTATGCTGCAGTCCGATCCCATCCCGTTGCTGTCTCCGTTCATCAGGATGACATCACAGTGGCTGCTGGACGCCTCTGTGCCACAGGAGGAATCTGATGCTACCTGATCGTTTGAGCCGACAGGCCCTGCTGCTGCCATGACTCCCGCCTCTGTGTCTGGCTGTGGTGCACTGTCCCTGGAGTCTGCTTCAGAAGATGCAGCAGCGTCTAAGTTCTCCTTGCTGCTAGAGAGCCGGTGCTTGCTGCCAAGCTGAGGCAGCCGTAGGCGGCCCGGTCTGCGACCACCAGACTTTGGGCTACCAGAGGGGCTGCTGTTCCGACTAAGAGAAGGTGCTGATCTCCGGCTTGAAGCAGGAGAGGCTGTTGGAAAACAAAACAAGATAAATGTAAAGCTCCACTTTACTGAACTTTTACTACTTCAATGTATTTTGGAATTAGGAAAGAAAACTGTCAGCTGCTCTTCTGCTAGTAAATTCTCCACAAGTGTTGGATGTAATGCTGTAAAAAAACAATTTCCCTTTACAGATTTCTTCTCTTTCTGCTTTTTCGTCACATTAAATGTTTCAGATCAACAACTTTTAATCATCAGAAAGATGACCTAAAAAAAAAAAAAACACCATTATCCTGCTGCATTAAAACGGTTGACTTCAGCTTAACATCAGAAAACTACATCCATCCATTATTTTTCCATCTTTCTCAGCTTATTCTGGGATCAGGTCGTGGGGTCAGCAGCTTAGGAAGACAGACTCAGACTACCATCTCCCTAGTCACTGGGCCAGTTCCTCTAGAGGAATCACAAGACGTTCCCAGGCCAGCCATAGTACCTCCAGCGTGTCCTGGGTCTCCTCCTGGTGGGTAGTGACTGGAACACCTCACCAGGAAGGCGTCCAGGAAGCAACCTGACCAGATGCCCGAGCCACCTCAGCCGGCTCCTCTCGGTGTGGAGTAGCAGTGGTTTTACTCTGGGCCCCTCCCTTATGACCAAGCTTCTCCCACTATCCCTAAGGAAGAACCCAGATTCTCATTTCAGCCGAATGTATCCGTGACCTCAGTCTTTCGGCCACCACCCAGAGTTCGTGACCATAGATGAGGGTAGGAACGTAGATCGACCGTTAAATCGAGACATGACAGAGTAGCATCTCTGCTGATGTCCTAACAATCCACTTATCGATCTCTCGCTCAATTTTTCTTAATTCATGAACTTGTCTCTGACCCAGTTAATGCACTCCACCCTTTTTCGCCTCAAGACCATGGTTTCGTATTTGCTGATTCTCATCACAGCCGCTTCACAATCTGATGCAAACTGCTCAAGCAAAAGCTGTAGATCACGTTCCGATTAAGCCAACAGGACCACATTATCTGCAAAAAGCAGAGAACTAATCCTGACGCCACCGAAACGGATGCCCTCAACAACTTGGCTGCGACTATAAATACTGTAGGTAAAAGTTATGAAGAGAAACTACTTAGTCAGCCCCTTCACCTGGACGGCATTAAATTAGCCTCCAGTAATAAAGCAAAAAACCTCGGTGTCATTTTTGACCAAGATATGTCATTTAGAACTCACATTAAAGAAGTCTGTAGGATTTCCTTTTTTCACCTTAGGAATATTACAAAAATTAGAACCATCCTGTCCAGGAGTGATGCTGAAAAACTAGTCCATGCCTTTGTTACTTCAAGGCTGGATTACTGTAACTGTCTATTATCAGGTAGTCCACAGAATACAATTAAAAGTCTTCAGTTAGTTCAAAATGCTGCTGCTAGGATTCTGATGAATATTAAAAGAAGAGATCACATTTCCCCTGTTTTAGCTTCTCTTCACTGGCTCCCAGTAAAATCTAGAATAGAATTCAAGATCCTCCTTCTGACATATAAAGCCCTTAATAATCTAGCTCCATCATACATAAGAGACCTGATTGTTCCATATGTTCCTAACAGAGACCTTCGCTCTCAGACTGCAGGTTTACTGGTAGTTCCTAGGATTTCTAAAAGTAGAATGGGTGGCAGATCTTTCAGCTATCAGGCTCCCCTCCTATGGAACCGGCTCCCAGGGTTGGTTCGTGAAGCAGACAATTTGTCTATCTTTAAAACTAGGCTAAAAACTTTCCTCTTTGACAAAGCTTACAGTTAGAGATATGTTTATAGGTAGTTAGAGTCAGGTCAGACAGGTAGATAGGAAGAGACAGGTTAATGTTAGTAGTCAGGCAGAGTGTCAAAAGTTAGGAAGAGATAGGAAGAGGTAGAGTAGCTAGGTAGAGATAGATTAATGTAAGCCAGGTAAAGATCCGGAGCCGGTCGCGGCTTACCGCCGCGGAAGAAATGTGCCCCACAGGGGCCAGCCAGCGCTGGAGAGAGGTCCCTCAAGGGGATCCTCCCGCACAGTGCGGCCGCCCATTACCTGCCGGGTTGAATCCCCCGGGCAGACTGTGCGGACCCCACCCGTTTATCTCTTAAACGTTTCTCGCCCTCTTCAACTCTGTCCTCTCAGTTCTGTCTATTTTTCCTTAAGATAGTTGTCGACTATCGGTCTCGTGCCGGTATTTAGCCTTAGATGGAGTTTACCACCCACTTTGGGCTGCATTCTCAAACAACCCGACTCCGAGAAGACCCCGGCATGACGGGGGCCGTTACCGGCCCTACACCGTCCACGGGTCAGGAGGACTCAGACAGAGTGTTGGTAGCCAGGTCTCCTAGTAGCTAGGAGACAGGTTAATGTTAGTAGCTATGCTGCTTTAGGCTAGGCTGTTGGAGGACATTATTAGGGTCCTACTTTCTCTCCTACTTCTCCCCAACTGCATGATGTGCTGTCAATTCAAGCACTAACCTGTTTTCTATTATAGTAGGTGCTCCGGATTAGCCCTGCTTGACGACCCTGACTAAGATGGCATTGCAGTGACGGAAAATTGTCCACGTCCTGCAACAAACTTCTGCATCAGTTCTATTGCTCTTTCTGTGTCTCTGTTATGTATTCTCCAAGCCACAGACGGTCGCGGCAGATAACCGCTTGTGCTGAGCCTGGTTCTGCCGGAGGTTTCTTCCTGTTAAAAGGGAGTTTTTCCTTCCCACTGTCGCTGCATGCTTGCTCAGTATGAGGGATTGCTGAGAATTCCACGACGCAATCTTCTGTGGTTCTGTAATTTCTACACTAAACATTGTATTGTAATAACTATTTTTGTAAAGTGCCTTGAGATGACATCTGTTGTGAAATGGCGCTATATAAATAAACTGAATTGAATTGAATTGAACTGATGACAAAGGACAACCTTGGCAAAGTCCAACTCTCACCGGAAACAACCCCGACTTACTGCCAGCAATGCGAACCTAACTGACATTGGTCATACAGGGACCTAGCAGCAAGTACCAATGGGCCTGGTACCCCATACTCCCAGAGAACCCCCCACAAGACTCCCCAAGGGGACACGGTCAAACGCCTTCTCCAAGTCCATGAAACACATATAGACCAGCTGTATGAACTCCCACACACCTTTCATGACCCTACTTAGTGTAGAGCGGATTAAGTGTTCCACGGCAAGGACAAAATTTGACCACGAGACACTAGAAACATCTATAAAGTTGGATTCATGATTTCTGGATTCAGAAAGCACTTGTCTGTGCAAAGCATACATGGTTGTCTGTTCTCTGTGTCCATGGTGTACCCTGCCAATTGGTCATTCTACTCAAGACAGGTACCAGCACCCCCTCGAAGCAAGGTGTCTTTTTCATCTTGTTTTTTTTTTCCCTAGCTGTTAAACTACAGCCCTTCATTTCTCTTGAATGGCCCATCAGCTCATCAACCAATGAAAAAGCAAAAGAACAACTACCACTGTTTAAAATTACCCCATGGGATTAACAATAAAGACTGGTGAATGGTTTGTCACCACAGATTGTATATATTATTATTGTCACTGAGGGTCAAGGAGCAGATTTCTGACAGAGGAACTGAAACACAGTTGAGGCTAACATGAACTATATCCAGCTTCTTCTGCAAACTTGTGTTGAGATTAATTTAGAGCTATGGATCCCTACGGATCCTCTATTGCTTTGATAGCAATAGAGAAACGTCTAACTATGTGATTTTGCAGATAGCTGCTGTGGGACTGAGGGTCGCACAGCAGCTATCATATCCAACAACATCGAAGGGGGAAGAAGGAAAGGTCTTTTGGAGATAAGCAGCAGAGGTGATACAGACAAAGCAGAGAGGAGTGCTGTACTAGTCCCTGGTACCCTGCTCAACTACAATGCCCCCTGCTGGATGGGGAACATCGATCCAGATGATGCTCAAAGTCACCGAACATCCTCCATGCTGTCTCTTCTCTGTCTTCTCAGACCCCCAAACGGTTGTGGCAGATGACCGCTTGTACTGAGCTAGGTTCTGCCGGAGGTTTCTTCCCATTTAAAGGGAGTTTTTCCTCTCCACTGTCGCTACATGCTTGCTCAGTATGAGGGATTGCTGAGGAATAGCTGTGGCTGGAGTCTGCATGATCCGGGCACAACCTAACGTCGATGACTCGTCGCAATCTGCTGGGATTCCTTACATAGAAAACTTTTAACTGATTGGAATGTTTGTATAATTAAATTGAAATGACTTTTGTTTAAAGTGCCATTAAATGATGAATTGTTTGTTGATTCCAAGGAATCAACTGACTGTCCCAGTCAGATTTTTTTTTTTTACTCATCTCAACCCTTGAAACCTTTAGTCTGTGATGTTATATCTGCTGTGTGAATGGATTTTACACGACCAGTTCTTAAAAATCTACACCTATTTTCATGTTAGAAACTCTACAGTAGTATGGGCATATTATTATATAAATCTTAATTCTGGGTTAACCCGACAATGATGGCACAAGACAGACTGTAATAGCTGCTTCAGCGCCCAGTCTTGTCATGGTTTGGTTTTGTCCTCACACGAATAACTGAAACTGAAAGTAGGACCTCAGTGAAGCTGCTCTGCATGAAAACACTCATCAGGAGTTTTTTTTTGTTTTGGGCCATTCCAACCCTTCTCACAACATCACATGCATTAGGGCTCCCTCTTCTGGACACAGACTTTACAAAGAATCAGGAAGTTCTGAACAAATGTTAATAAACTTAATAATGTTTTACTGAGTAACAGCTATTAAACCAACGCTGAGCTTGATGTTTTCTCAATGACTCATAAAGCAGGACATTTTTCAAAGATCTTCTGCGTCTACCTTTGGGCAGGTTGCAGAAGCCGGCTGGAGCAGAGATGGAAGACAGGTTGTCTTCTCCAACCCTCAGCAGGTCCTCGCTCTCACTGCGGGAGTGGAGGGAGTGATGCTCCAGGTCTCTTGGAGCCAAGAAGGCGCTAGGGTCAAACCTCTCTCGAGGGAATTTGACAATCTTCTGAGACTTTATCCAGCGACCGTTGACGAACTGGAAGCGCTTCAGGTGGACAATCTGGAGAGAACAAAAATGGCGGATTTTTAATTACCTTATTTGTGGTCAAAGCAGGGTATATAGTTGTGGAAGGCAGCTTGAGAGCTCATGATTAACGGACCAGTATCGGGGGCAGCCTCCAGAGGTCCAGCTTCTTGGTGGCCAGCCGGTGGGTCTTGCACTTTGAGCAGTAGTAGAGTTCATCCTCTCCCAGCTCCTCCTCACTGGTGAAGGCCTTCAGACAGCTGTCTAAGCTGATGGGCTCAGCCTGAGCTCGACGGGACTGTTCCACACTGCAGTGTTCCTCCACAATCTGCATGGGGAGCACAGGGAAAGTTACTGTTCTGCGCTTTTGGCCTTTTGGGCCCATCTGGTGTCAGGTCCTCATTGTGACATCTACTATCTGAAACTGTAACTCTAAAGAGTAGAGAGCTTCGCTTTAACATATTTAGCTTTTGGTAACTTCAACAAGTAATTTCAGTATCCATATGTAACACGTATATAACTATGCAATATTTTACAATAAGCACAACACACCCCTAGCAGAGCAGAAGGGAAAGAAAGAAGTAGGCAGTAAAAGCACCTTCTCTTGTTGTGGCAGCTTATTCTAACTCTTTAAGTTTTCTATAAGTTCTCTAGTTAGGTTAAAACCAGTATGAACTACTCCAAAAAGACAAAATATATGAGTTTGTCATGCTCAATAACTCATAATCTTAGAGTTAGTACTGATAAGTGCTTAATAGACATGGAATCTCCTGCTGCTCTGTGTCTTATTACAGGTGCTAAAGCAAGGGCCAACCAATGCATACTTTAGGAGTTAGTCATCTGGAAATCATTGGCTCCAAAAATGTTTAAAGTGTATATGATGTGTGTATGCTATATACACGCTCAGCTACTGTACCTCAATAACAAAAAATAACAAAAAAATCACTCTTTAGACATGACTTTAAGATTATATTTATCTGGTCAATGTTTTTAGGCCTGAATATGCAATTTAAATCAATTCAAAATTACTTTATTGATCTCAGTGAGAAGTTAAGTGTTGTAGCTGATACAAAAAACTAATTCTTTATAGAGTAACTAAATCCCAGAACAACTTTTTTTGCTTATAAACTGTGTAAATGGTTCTTTACCAATACAATCTTTCAGTTTCAGGGCATTTTATGAAATTGTCATCTAAACTTGTTCAATTCTACATTTTTTGATTTAAAAATATCTTAGCGCTGCTGCTCATGGCCATTTTGTGTTACTGCATTTGAATTTTGTGATTGGCTGAGAGCGGTACATCTTTTCCATTGTCTAAGCCACAGTCATGATCTCACAGAGACGCCCTCCCTCTGTGACACACTCGCCCTGCCCTGTGGCGAGCTGGAATGTGTATCTTGTGTCCAACGCGCACACCGCTGAGAAAAACAGTGAAACTGAAATCTGTATATCACACTATGAAGGACCACAACGGCAAGGTAGTTTAAACCGAAAAATGTAGATGTTGTTAGAGCATACAGACTGGATTTACAGCAGCCTACGGTGGGAGAGATATGGGGGGTGGGGGGCACTCTGGCTTTATGCAGCGCGAGCCAACGGCTCGAACTGATACGAAATTTCTGGCTTTATGCAGTGCGAGCCAACGGTATAGAGCCATAGAGCCTCCCTTTTCTTCTGCTTGACAGCGGACAAGAGACATCATTATTTCTCCGGTAAAGAGAGCCTTTATGGAGCTCAGCGGCCAAATGGCGTATCAATTCAAGTTGGTTCCGCCATGACTTCGACGACATTTGCCCCTTTCGGATTTATTCCAGTTTTGCTTTTTAGTCACTCCTAAATGTTTCAGATCATCTAACAAATTTTGATATTGAAAAAAGATATCCTGAGTAAATACCATTAGCAATTTTCAAATGATGGTTTCATAACTGGTGGTAATAACTTATGAGCCCCTTTGGAGGAAACGGGAAGTTCGAAGTCTCAGAACAGCATCTCAACTATGAAGCATGGGGGTGGCAACATCATGCTGTGGGGCTGTCTGGCTGTAGAAGAGACTGGTGCACTTCACACAATAGAAGTCATCATGAGGAGAGAATATGATGTGGATCAATTAAATCAGCATCTGAAGACATCAGCCAGGAGGTTGAATTTGGACAGAAATGAGTCTTCCAGATGGACGATGACCACAAGCTGACCTCCAGGTTAATTACAGAGTGGCTTCAGCACAACAAAGTCAAGGAGCTGGAGAGGTAATCACAAAGCCTGGATCTCAATCCCATAGAAGATTTGTGGGCAGCACTGAAAAGGTGATCGGGAGCAACAAGGCCTACAAACCTGACCCAGTTCCACCAGTTCTGTCAGGAGGAGTGGGCCAAGATTCTAGTGAACTGTGGTAGAAGCAGAGGAAGAACTGGAGGAAACAGTCCTGAAACGTTTGATCCAATAAAATAGTTTCAAAGTAATTCTACCAAATACTATAAAAGTGTAACTTTACTTCTAACTTTGATGGAAGTAATACAAATCGATTACAATTCTCTCTTTATTTGATCATTTCACAAATAAAATATGTTGATATTTACCTAAAACAAAAACTTTACTCTGAATGTTTGACTGTTTTAATGAAGTGTATGTAAATATCTGATTTCAAATGTGCATCTCCAAGATATTTTTTCATTCATTCAGCCTATGTAGACATTGTTCCACACAGTGGTGTGGGAATGTGTGTGAGTTTGAGTGTGTGTTGTGTGACCCAGCTGGTGTGTATCTTACCCTCTCTTGGGAGGTCTGGTAGCGAAGGTGCAGGGCGGTGGGGTCCCAGTCCACAGCTATATAGGCGTTCCCTACAGAGGCTCTGTCCTCTGTACACTCTATAGTGCAGCCTCTACAGAACCTACAACAGTACAAACACACACACAAACACACACACACACACACACACACAGACTTTTAGTTGAAGAACAGTGTTAAACTATTTACTATCAACATGTGTAAGTCACATTTCACTCATTAAACGGCGGAGTGGAACCAAATGGGTCATTTACTTCTCTAAAGTAATCGTTTGCATTAAACATGTTTCTTATCAACTCTAATTAATCTGAAAGCAGGAACCAGATGTGTTGCTTCCTAACTTTTGGCAAATCCATGCATGACAACCTTACCTGTACCAGGGACACCAAGCACACGAATTGCCATCCTTTCCCACGACCCGGAGAGTGAAGGGGTACTGATAGCCCATGCTGTCGTCACTGCAAGTTAGGAAAAGAAAACACCAACATTTATGATTGTGAGCCTGACATCGTCATCGTCTGTTTCTGGTGACTCGGTAGCGATGGACAAAAACTCCTGCCTTCCTGCCAGTCCAAGTGGTCCTGAAGTTAGGTTCTACTCCCTACCCCTGCAGGTTATTGCACTGCTGACTACTTTTACCCAAATAAGCACAAAAGCTTCAGAGCTCTGGTGAGGCGCCCCCTGGTGGCTGCACCACATGAGTGATTATTGTTAAGTGCTGCTGCTTTATATTTTTTCATGAAGCCAAATTAACTAAAACAAATAGGAGTTTGTTTTTTTAACCATATTCTGCAGGGCTGTTTAGTTCAAACTGAATACAAACTATTAGGGTTATGGATCCTTTCAAATATATAGTTTTTAGAATGTTTTTATGGCTGTGCTATGTATTTATAATTATAAAAATATTTTTAGAAAAGAACTATAAACCAAAAGATTTCTTAAAATAATTATTTTTTTACTATATAAATTTAGAACTTAGTATGGGTTTGAAATGAAAATGTTCTTTCCTGTTTGTTGGTAAACTTAATTAGAATGTGGCTTCCTGGCAGGGACATTTTTGTGCATCTTGAAATGGACTCCTCTTTGTGGAATCTATTTTCTTGAAGGTTATCTAATTCAACCTGGCCGTCTATCTGAACTAAAACTGATGAACCTAATACTCCTCATTCTAAATTCCCCAATACTTGGGTTAAATTAGTTAGGTTTGAGAAAGAGACACTGATGATCTTCAATCAACTGGCACCACATTTATAACACTTGCTTATGCATGAAAAGGGATCTGAAGATCACTTAGCTCCATTCCTATGCAAACTTTGTGATTTATAGAAAAAAAAAACTTTAAGAAAACTATGACTCTGACTTAGGCACATTTTGGACATGGTGAAACTGGCAGCACAGCTGGTGAGATGCAAAAATGGTGAATCTCAGCCACATTTTCAGACTTGTAGACCCTCACACACACATACACACACACACACACTCACACACACAGAACACCAACGGTCACCCCCCACCTCAGTTTCTCAACTGAGACAAAAAAATAGAATTTAAATGAAAGTAAGTTGCATTTAAGAATGACCTCACGGTATGTTCATATATGCATCTTCACATTATACAGCAATCTGATTTACTGGGGAATTATTTCTGATGAGGTGTTTTCGATTTTCATCTCTTTACTTGTTTTTTTACACACTTTTTTATTGCCAACTATATCATTGTATTTTACTCTGACACACCTTGCCTGCCTTTTGGCTTTAAAGCTTTATATAGACATTAATTGATTCATTGAGATAAACATTTTTCTGTGCCTCCATAAGCACCTCAATGTCAAGTCTCAGTGGGTTGAGTTTTCCCGAGCTCTTGGTTACCATGGTTACCCATGAATCAGCCAGTGTCAGTCTGTGCAGAATACTCATTCAGTACATTAAATGAGCGTTTATGGTTGAAGGTGGGTGTATAGGCAGTGGGATATGATCCAAAATCACCTAAGCACATTTTTAGGAAGGGTATGAGTTATAAGGCGAAAATTACATGCAACATTTGTTTATGTAAAAGTAGAAGTTTGAAACCGGGTTTAAATACAGTTTTACTAAGGATTCTAGGCAAACTTTTATAAATGAGGCCTCTGGTCATTAGAGAAATGGTCATCTTCACTTCCAAGAATTCCTACAGTTAGTGTTTGCTTTATGATTGCTAGTATATTTTATTGTTTTCTATCTTTACTTATCATTCAATAGTTTAGATGAACAACATATTTTAATTGTATCAATAAAATATGTGTTGGTATTTAACAAGTACTACATAAAAATGAAATAACACTGAATGTCTTTTCACACTGTTGTGATTTAGGACTATTCAAAGAAACAGTGATTTGATTTAACAAAATATTATTTAGGTGCACATATATAAAACTTAAAGTTTCTATTTATAGGATTGTCTAGAGTTTAAAGGGCCACATAAATGACTATGGTGGGCCAGATCCGGCCCCCGGGCCTTGAGATTGACACCTGTGTCCTAGACAATAGTTATATTTTTAAGTTCTCAGTTAATATTTTTAAGCTCAAAATAAATACAGGTACAGATTAAAGCCAGAATAAACGGTATTACAATGCAATACTATTATTTTATACATGAGATTTTACTATTTTTTATTATATTTACCATTATTTATGAAAATATTTAGATACAGCTAAAATACACCTGGTTTTAGAATATATACATTTCATTTGTTCACTTCTGTCAATTAAAACTCAGTGTTAAAAAGCATTTCTCCTTCAGATTAGTGACAACTAGGGGTGTCCCCAACTAAGGATTTACACATTCGAATCAGAAGTGTCCAATCTTTCTATAGTCAACCGATGGTCGACTGATCTATGTGTGCAGGCTGCATGGGGGACGGTTGTACGCTGCAAAGACTTATGGGTAATGTGTTCATGTTAATTGTAGAATTTCTCAATTTTAAATTATAATTTATGTTCCAAATGTAGTCATGTTCTTTAGTTATCCTTTGAGCTTTGTTGCTGTCAGTGTTTGGTGGTGTTTGTCCGTGCACCTTGCAAGTTTATGGCACTTATATCTGCCTCCAGTACTTCGTTATCAATTTCTGCCCGCTTATCGTGAAGTTGCATAAAACATTGCCCCCTAGTGGTTGTGCAGTGTAAAGGATGAGAGAAGTAAATCTGACGTTAATTAAATTCTTGATTCTTTTATGGTCTTATTTGCAGATTTATATTTAAAGACTGCATAAACTTCATGTAACTGTACATGACCGTCATCCTGTAAAGACCTTAATCAAATCAAGCTCTTTTCATCTGCGAAGATTTAACTGTGAGAATGATGGTTGAATTAGGCTCCGCCTCTCAATGCATAGAATCTTTGACTGTTTGGGGTCACCCCTAGTGAGGACAATATATTTTACTATGAGAGAGATAAGATTTTAGCACATAAATATCAATGAATCATGTTATTGATTGCTATATTTTATGGTAAACCATATTTATCATCTTGTCCAGACCTGTTAGAAATAAGCATGAGAAGAAGAAAAGCACAATGAGCAAGCCTTTAGACTTTTTTTGTTTAAATAAAAGCAGAGGATTACCAGTCCTGAGCATGGTTGCTGGCCTCCTGAGGGGGCAGAGGGCTGGCCAGCCGGGACACCTGGATCCAGACTGCGTCATACAGGTCCTTTTTACTGGTGTGGACCGTGCAGGGAACTATGAGTGGCATCCCAAACAGGCTGGGGCGGTTCTTCTGAGCTGACAGGAAGTACAACTCTGTACGCATCTGAGAGGAGACAGAGACATGGACATGTAACTGGTTTGTATATAATATCTGCATACCTCTAAATAATGAAAGCCATTTCCGTAAAATCTCACCATCTTCCTGTGCATAGCAATGATGTACCCAATGAAAGGGCTTTCCTGCACAGGTGTGATGTGTCCATTGGCAACCCCGTTGACCAGGGGTATGTCTGGGCTGCAGGGGACCATGGTGCCAGACCCACCGTTAGCGATCAGGTGCCCATTAGCAGCTGAGCCATTGGCTGTTGGGGTGATGTCTGCTTGAATAAGAAAAAAGGTGAAAATGGAAACCCCAGAGGCAACAGTAGATGATCATGCAGACATTCATTGAAGGAAAAGTATCCTCTTGGAAGAGAAGCTAACCTGTGAGAGTGGGCGAGTTGAGAGATGTCGGTGAACCCGGCACCGGGACCTCAAACGCACAGAGGAAGCCGTTGACAGAGAGACGAACCTTCTGGTTGTCCTGAGGGAAGTTCTGAACACAGACGGCGGACATGTTAGACTGCAGAACGACAGTAAGAGTCAGCCAGTAACTGCTGTGTCATCCCCATCGTTATGCTGTCACTACCTTGATGTTGGAAGCATGGACTTCAGCCAGGAGGATCTGCTCTGGCTTCAGGCTGCACAGCTCGCTCAGCAGCTTCTTTAGCCCCGTGTACTTCTCATCCATGTTCAACCTCAGACCGTACCGCACAGGCGTGGAGCCGTCCAGCTTAATGACTACAGACACGATACTAAACTTTATTCTGCTCCTCTTTTCCTCTCGATATGATCTTTTGGTTCTCCAGTGTACTCACCAGTGATCTCCAGATGCATGGAGCTGTCCATGGGCAGAGGCAGGGACAGGAAGTTGAAGGGGTCGAAGCGGGCGCTGATGTGACCGCAGGTTTTACACTTCACCTGGGACTTGAGCTGACCGTGGAACAGATCCACAACGATGGAGCGGTTCCTGCGAAGGTGGTTCTCCCAGGCCTGCAGAAAGGAGAGGTATTGGAACAAAAACACAAGAGAACAGCAGCTCAGTGTTCAATACTTAATCGTGAATATGAGATGCTTTATCTTGGAGACAAGCAGTTAGAAAGGAATAAAGCTGTTAGCTTCCTCTGAGCTGAAATATTGATGGTTTTTCAAAGTATTAGAACAACATCTGTGATTATCAGTTATCTTTTTAAAGCTTCCCTTTTAACTTAGCCCTTCACATCTGTATGTAAACTCCTGTAAACATTGAAATCTGCTCTGATTTCAGCCTTTCCTTCACTTTATGTTTACTCTTAGATCCAGCTTTAACTCTCAGAGTGCTTCAAAACTACAAACAGTAGAACTAGAGGGAAATGATTAACACTCTACTATGGAACAACAAAGAAAAGGACATCCTTTGTTGTTTTTATCCTGCAGAAAGTTTTCTATAATTCAAATAGAGCTGGGAATACCAAGCGCCACAGAACAATAATGTCAGTGTTCACTCTTCTTCTTCTGGGTCTGATGAGGTATTTGACTTTACTCATGTCGCTGTTGGCTACGACAGAAGTTAGGAAACTGCTTAGCCTCCCTTTTCGGTGCTGCCCTCTCAACACAGCAAAACGTATAAGCAGACTGGATCTCTGACTTTATTAAAGGGATATTCTGCCTCTAAATAAAAATTTGTCTGTTGCCATATTTCCCAGAATTAGGTAAGTGAAAAAAAAGGATTCTGTAACCAGCTCAGTAATTCCCCTGATTTGCTTGCTTTAGCTAAGCATAAAACAAATATAAGTGAAAGGGAACCACTTTAAAGTAGTTTTCACATTGGTTTACGCTAAGCTAAAGCAGGTGTTGCAAACCAAAGGAACGGCCCATCTCTATAAAAGCACAACATTTGCTTTTTGCTGCTGTGGCGCATCCAGGTGTGTGTTAACACCATTACTCCCCGTCAATCTGGAAAGTGCTCAGAGGTTGTTTCCAGCCTCCACTGTAAGAATAAGGGAATTTTCATAAGCACAAACCATCTGAGGCAGCTGCACATTCTTTCAACGAGGCAGAAGAAAAAGCAAAGTGGAGAGATTTCCACTGGGGGAAGGCTGATGGTAGGGGCTTGTTCTGCAGCTACATGTGGTTGTATGACCTATGGAATAATCCAGTGTTTGAATCTCTTAATTTTTCTAATTAACTAATTATCGCTATTATTATAAAACTCTAGAAAGGAAGAGGGTGTACTTTCTTTCAAAATGACAGCATACACCTGAATATTTGACCATCGTGATGATACATTTTTGTGATAGTACACTGAAAGACAATGTCAGTCTAACATGGAATGATTTGTTTTATAACTCTTCCTTAAATCAGTATTTCTGCTCTAAAACCTTAAGTAATCTTTTTGGAATATGCATCTGGATGAAATTGTTTATTTATGTAGTACTTGTTTTAAAACACGTGGTGGGCCTCTGTCTTTAAACACGTTATGACATTAAGTGTAAATTTAAAACATCTCTGTCTCTGATATATTTAAATATATATAGATGTGGACAAAATTGTTGGTACCCTTCAGTCAATAAAAGAAACACTCTTAATGGTCGCAGAAATAACTTTAATCTGACAAAAGTAATAATAAATAAAAATTATATAAATGTTGACCAATGAAAGTCAGACATTGCTTTTCATCCATGTTTCAACGGAATTATTAAAAAAAATAAAGGCATGAAACAGGCCTGGACAAAAATGATGGTACTCACAACTTAATTTTTGGTTGCACAACCTTTTGAGGCAATCACTGCAATCAAACGATTCCTGTAACTGTCAATGAGACTTCTGCACCTCTCAGCAGGTATTTTGGCCCACTCCTCATGAGCAAACTGTTCTAGTTGTTTCCGGTTTGAAGGGCGCCTTTTCCAGACAGCACGTTTCAGCTCCTTCCAAAGATGCTCAATAGGATTAAGATCAGGGCTCATAGAAGGCCAGTGTTTTCCTCTTAGCCCTTCTTGGGTGTTTTTAGCTGTGTGTTTTGGGTCATTTTCCTGTTGTAAGACCCGTGACCTGCGACTGAGACCATGCTTTCTGACACTGGCCAGCACATTTCTCTCTAGAATCCCCTGATAGTCTTGAGATTTCATTGTACCCTGCACAGATTCAAGACACCCTGTGTCAGATGCAGCAAATCAGCCCCAGAACATAACCGAGCCTCCCCCATGTTTCACAGTAGGGACCGTGTTCTTTTCTAGATATGCTTCATTTTTCCGTCTGTGAACATAGAGCTGATGTGCCTTGGCAAAAAGTTGAATTTTTGTCTCATCTGTCCACAGGACATTCTCCCAGAAGCTTTGTGGCTCGTCAGCATGTAGTTTGGCATACTCCAGTCTGTTTTTTTTAATGATTTGTCCTCTGGCTCAAACAGCGAAGGATGTTCCGATCTGACACTGATGTTCCTTGAGCATAAAGTTCAGCTTGGATCTATTTTGAAGTCTTTCTAGGCTCTTTTGTTACCATTTGGATTATCCGTCTCTTTGATCTGTCATCAATTTTCCTCCTGCAGCCACGTCCAGGGAGGTTGGCTACAGTCCCATGGATCGTACATTACTGAATGACATGTGCAGCTGTAGTCACAGAAACATCTAGCTGCTTGGAGATGTTCTTATAGCCTTTACAGTTAACATGCTTGTCTATGATTTTCTTTCTCATCTCCTGAGACAACTCTTTCCTTTGCTTCCTCTGGTTTATATTGAGTGTGGTACACACCACGTCACCAAACAACACAGTGACTACCTGGAGTCCTATATATAGGCCCACTGAGTGATTACAGGATTGTAGACACCTAGGATGCTGATTAGTGGACATACCTTGGATTAACATGTCCCTTTGGTCACATTATTTTCATTCTTTTCTAGGGGTACCATCATTTTTGTCCAGGCCTGTTTCATGCATTTATTTTTTAAATAATTCCGTTGAAGCATGGTTGAAAAGCAATGTCTGACTTTCATTGGTCAACATTTATATAATTTTTATTTATCATTACTTTTTCAGATTAAAGTTATTTCTGTGACGATTATGAGTTTTTCTTTTTTGACTGAAGGGTACCAACAATTTTTCCACGTCTGTATATATATATATATATATATATATGTATTATATATATTTTTTAAATTAATACTGATGATTAGGAGTCTCTGATATATATAAAGGAGTAACCCAACAGGAAAACCAATCAGCAGCGCCGCTCACCTCAGAAGCCACTTCCCAGTCAGGCCGGCCGTCGCTGTCCTTCAGCTCCACATAAGGCTTCTCATGGACCCTGTTCAAATCTTCATGGAGGCCATCTAGAAGGAAAGCCAGCAGTTCCTGGGAATCCTGCTGCTGGAAGCCATTGAAGCGGGGGGCATACTTTGCTATCGTCCACTGTGGAGAAAACAGTTCAGTGCATTTAAGAATTTTAAAGCTTAGACTAGGGGTGTAACGGTACACAAAAATCACATTTCCAGGACACTTTAATCAAGAGAAGCAAATACAAATGCGATATATATATATATATATATATATATATATATATATATATTTATTTATTTTTTCTCTGAGTTCCTTCCTTTCAATTCCTGAAATGCATTTTTGATTTTATTATGTTCTATAATTTAATATTAATTAATTAATTTATAAATATAATGGTACCAGCAGATATAGCCAGAGTAGAAACAATATAAGCACTTGAAGACTTTCAGTATTAATGTTTAGAATGTTTAAGTAATACTTTGCTGGGTAGCTGCATGTTGAAGCTGTAAAGCGGTGCCGCATATGTGGAGGCTGCAATCCTTGGCGCGACTGTCCCAGGTTCCACTCCCAACCTCAGAACGTCCTGTCCAAATGTCTAATAAAGGCCACTAGAACCATGGAATCTTAAAATAATTAAAAATGTGCCCATATTTGCGAATAAAACATGCTTAAATCAATATGGAATTGTATTGATATTTTGACAGCCTAGTTTCCAAACTTTACTTGAATATGGTACAGGAAGTTGTTGGGAAAAATCTCTTCTCATCAATGATTCCTCCAAGTTGTGTTTTACCCAGAATAAGGAGTTTGGGTTAATTGGACGCTACTGGTCGCCATGGTAAAAAAAATTTTCTCCAGTATTACTGATGATTCCATTCAACTTGACGTTGTTTCAGGTCATTCAGTTCAGTTCAGAGCGTGTTCTGGTGAAGTCCATCTTTCTTTTTCTACTATTGCTGCGTAAAAACCCATTAATGTTCCCAAATAGAACTTTAATGATAGCTGGGAGTCCTTTTCGTTTTGTTCTGTTGTTACTTTTTGAAATTGCAGTTATGGACATAAATAGTCTGCATGTGTTCAGGTAGCAGATTTATTAGCACACATGCATACAGACGTGAGATGGAGGTACTGAAAAATAAGAATACGTGTACCCTTAGAACCCTAGCTTCAACGTATCAACGGAAAGGTGTAGCATGTTTAACCCTTCATAGAGGAAAAGAAGGAAACTTCACCCTGAGTTTGAGTGGAGCCACGCTCTTCTGCGTCCCACTCCACAGCTCCATCACCAGGTCTCCATAACACTTGGCCATGTGACCTCTCATCCCGATGGGGTTAGTTCTGTCAGTGAAACAGCACAGGATGAGTCGGAGTGAAACCCTCTGAGTCACAGACCAGGAAGATGAAACAGTACCTGTTGAGCTCGTACAGGTGCCTCCCAGAGAGGAAGTAGTCTGAGAGGGGCTTGGTGTTGCTCACACACTGGATGCTGGAGTTCATGAAACATGTGTTGCCAAGGTTACTGAGGCCAGTTGCTCCTTTCTCCGTAGGAACTAGCGAGGGGGAAAAAAATGATAATAAGGCAAAATGTGTTCAACATTTATGATATTCTGAGATATAATAACTTCAGGAAAGCAGCTTTATTACATACATTTTTTACAAGTTTATCAAATGCACAGAAAAAAGAATACAGCTTCGCATCAAGGATGATGCAACATGGCCTACTGCTGTGTAAGAAAGCGCTTGATGCAACAGTGATGTGATAAAAGAAAAAGAAGACAACAATCACAGAAGAGCACCTTATTGAGCTGTATGGACATGTTTGATGTTTGAGGTGTTTCAGATACTGAAAAATTGGACTCGTCTTCTCCTGACTGGGAGAATACTGACTGCTGCCTACAATACAGAGTACTTCGATTTCCACATCCAAACATATTCCTTCCAAATCTAATTCAGTTTAATTAACCACAGTGGTTGTATCAGCTGAAACTAAGATGTGATCTGACATTCATCAGTAACAATCCAGTTATAATTTTCACGTAAAACAGATTATCTGTATGCAGATTGCAGACTGGATCCTGACTCGTTCCTATTGGCTTTTTACCCAGAGAAGCAAAGTTTTACAAAAACCGAATTTACTTTTATTGATATAAGCTTGTTGTCTGCAAAATAATGTGTAGCGTTGACTTGGAAAAATAGACCTAGCGCCATCAAGTGGTTAAAGAAGATGTTGTCTAATCTACCGCTAGAAAAAAATATCGTACATAAGGAAATCTAAACAGTAGCTGTTAAGATTGCACTGAATTTATTACAAAATTGGACGTGTCAGAGGTCACAGAGCACAATCAGTTGGTTGAACCTGCAGTTATTTCCAACTTGTTTAGTAATACTTAGCAACCCCCGTTGATACGAACAACCTTTTTAATTTGATCATTTAATTACATTTCTATTCTTGTTTTTCACTTTTTCCTTTGGTATTGCCTCAAAGACGAGCTCAATGCTTTGTGTTACAGTTATATAGCATTCATAAAGGAAGTTTGTTCCAATAGGAACATGATTTTACTGTCAAGTGGAAAAACCTAATAAAAGAACTCTAAGTGTGTCACAACCAAATGGTTTGTCTTTAAGTCTCACAGTTATCCCATCAGCAGAGACCGTAAACTGGGAGAACATACAGAGAGCTCATGTAACGTACCTTTGTGTCTGTCCATTTTACTGCTGTTGGCAATGAAGGACATTTCTTCAGGCCAGCTCATGTCTTTGTTCCTGACTGAGGAGAAGCAGACAGAGGATGCATGTCTACTCGTGATTGAACATTTTCCGAGTATTTGACAGTAGCTACACTTTAACGAGTGAGAAGCAAAAAGAAGTACAACTGGAAGAGCTTCCCATACCCTCAATAACAAGCTGCTGCTCGTCCTGGATCTTCAGACTTTCCAGTGTGTGGTCTTCATCATCAAGGAGGGTGAGGTAGTTCTAGAGGACGAACGTTGGATAAAACCTGGTTGTTATTCAAACATACTAAATAATAACCTCAAGCTTGGTTTAACATGCCGTGAAAATGCCTTCATTTTTAATGAGGGTCACCACAGCATGGGGCCGTTCAGGTTTTTACGAAGGTTTTCATCAGTTACTTTAAACCTGATCGAATGTTTGGTCATACCATAGCCTACTGATTGAAATCCATTCACTGAGCTATCAGCGAGAGAGTTAAAGGGACTATATCATGCAAAATCACATTTTTGGAGTTTTCAACCACCTTGTTGGATGTTTTACTTTCTCTGTGAAAACTCCTGTTTGGCTGCATGGATTACAGGATTTTATTCTACATTCCTAAAGAACAGCAGCTGGATCAATGAACAAAGACACACAATTGGCTACATTCTAATGCTAATGTGTCTTAGCCATTAATCAAGCTGCTTATCTGATCTTAAACAGCAGTGTGTGGTTAATTAATTGATCTGTAGCATCTCAGAATGTTCAGTAAACGGGTGCAAACAACACCCACGGCTTTTTTATATTCTGGGCTGCAAAGATCTGATTGGTGGACGCAGCTGTGTTGGTTTGGGCTCTGTCTAAAGCCTGGAGTTTTAGAAACTGAGATGAGGCCTAATTGACTGCGTTTAAAAAAAAAAAAATAAAATAAACCAAACGTCTGAGTCCATGATATAACCGAGTTTCATTGCGGTGCTTCGTGATTTTCAAATTCTTGTGAGAATACTGTTTGAGATAAAGCTAGCACTGTTTGTTTCAGTGTGATCTCCTCCTGCCTCTGAAGCACAGCAGAGCGGGGGAGCAGAGTGTAGTGGGGGTGCAGGAGGCGGGTTTATAGAGAAACAAATTAATACTGTATAACACCAACGGTAACATTTTATCATATATATGCCTATCCCAGAAGTTGAAAGCTGTAAAATAGCATAAAACAGTCCCTTTAAAGGGAATGAGTATCTCTCCAGATACTGTGCACAGAGTACAATCATTCTAACCTATTTCTCCCTAGATGCTACACACTGCCAGTCAGCTGGCTGAAAGAAGACTACAACACTTCTTTGCTTTTCAGACAGACAAATCATGGAGAAAAAATAACAGTCGTGGAGTGGAAACTAGAGGAGTTTTATTTTTCACACCGGCAAGTAAACCAGCTACTATCAGCTTGGTTAGAATCCGAGCTGCTTGTTAAAATTTTACATTTTTTTTCTAACAGTATAGATGATATTTATTTAAATTAATGAAATTAGCCAACTTCAGTAATAATACATGGTTAAGAAATATTTAAAATAATATAAATCACTTAAAATGTTAAATTCTCCAGTAAAATATCTCATTATTCTTCCTTTGGGGTTTGGAGCACTTCAAATTTATCTCAGGCTTATTTTTATACTTATGCTTATTTTTCTTTGTAAGAATCATATTAAATTTATAATGACCTGTATTCTTGAATGGATGGACGGACCTGTTTAATGTGATTCTATTTTGTGTTATGAAATAAATTTGTTTTGTTTGGAAGAAAACTTTATATTTTTTTATTTTGTATTATCAATTAATCCAAAAAGGAGTCATTGACTTAATTTAGAAAAACAAAAAATGTAATTTATAGAAGCCCTTACAGTGGGGCAAAAAAGTATTTGGCAGCTGTCTGGTCCTGGCCATGGTAGAGGTTTGAGTCTGACCGTTTGAAGCTGTAGACAGGCATCTTTTATACAGATAACGAGTTCGAACAGGTGCCATTATTACAGGCACCGAGTGGAGGATAGAAAAGCTTCTTAAAGGATAAGTAGAAGAAGTCTGTGATGGCCAGAATTGTTGATTGATTGTAGCTGCTAAACAATTTTTTTCTACACTTTCATACAAATAAATTATTTTACAATCACACTAAGGGATTTACTGGATTTTTTTTCAGTCTGTCTCTAGCAGTTGAAGTTTACATATGATGAAAATTACAGACATCTCTCATCTTTTTAAGTGTGACAACTTGCAAAATCGAAGGCTGCCAAATACTTTTTTACCCGACTGTATTTAGCAGTTATTTATTCTATATCTTTGCGTAAGTCTGCTTATCAACATAAAAATGAATACATTTTACAAATAGTAATATTGCTACACAGTATGTTAGATTTTTCTTGCAGCTGAAGGAGCAATTGAGTTTTTTAAATTAAAGTAGTAAGATCTTATTGTCAGTTGCAATATACTGGATACTGAAATGAACTATCAAAATGAATAAGGTCCACCCTTTTCTAGATTCAAACAAATGAAAAAAAACAAAAAACAAGGAACTCCTGCCTGATTGATCGGTCTTTGAGCCACAAAGCTGCATCATACTACCCAGAAAACGTCCTGTTATTGGCTATGAAGTGTCCCATCTCCCTCCTTCTCTGTCATGTTAGCTATAAACACGGCACTTGTGCTTGTTGATTGACGTTTCCTCACCTCACTGTTGTAGAGCCAGAGCCTCATGTCCTCCTCTTTGATGCGAAGCCTCTGTGACAGGTACAGGTGGATGTCCTTGATGGTGGCCATGCGACTGAAGCAGCCGGTGTATGCCAAAATCCTCTTCAGGGGAGCATTTGGAGATGGGACGTTTCCTGCAAAATCAAATTAAAATGAAAAATTAAACATTTAGACACCAACCCAAGCAGAAGAGAAATCCTCATGATGATCACATTATGAGATCAGACGACAACCAGACCTTCCATCCAGCCCACAAGCACACACAGATGCAACCAACAACAGCCATCAGCTGATTGAGGATTAGTTGTAAGAAAGCAGCAAGAAAAGGACTTGTTGGTCAATCAGTGCAGGCATGATTGGTCAAATAATCAGTGAATCAACCTGGTGACTTCAGGACTCATTGCCAATCAAATCAAACAAAATCTGATCAATTAGTCCGGTTATTAAACTGATGAAAAAATATGAACGAATCTGGTAGTTTTATTTCCCACCTACACAGCTTTGCTTCTTTATCATGGCAGAACATTCAAGGAGCCTGTACATTGGTTTACCCTGCATGAGGTGAAATTAGATCTGGATTGGATATTCCTCCAGAGGGTCTTGGTGCCCAGGCAGTAATGACAGTGTGAGTGAAAATGGAAACCAACGGTGTTCTGGGGCAGAAACCTGATCTGATGACATGATTTGAAGGAGCGCTTTCATAAACAGCACCGATATCAGCCTGAGCATCCCAAACCTGATTAAGGCTGAAATCACTTTCTAAATGCCCAGGAAGCTCATTATTCATCAGCAGAGCACTTAAACACTGAGGTGAAGTGAAGCTTTTCCTCTAAATATAGTTTCTTTACACTGCCTACACACGCTGTACACACTCCCCTGGTTTTACTTCTGATATAATTTTACATAAATGCAGTAAACCAATTATGGGCAAGGGAAAATTTCAGAGAGAAAGGTGAGGATGCAGACCAGGACCAAACTGAAGAGGATTTCAAACGGTTTTTCTGTGACTTCCTGGCTAAAAAGCCACATAGTTATATGTGTATAGGGATAGTTATATTTTATTATATATGTTTTTATTGATGATGTAAAGACCTTCTTGCTCAAAGAGATGTTAAAGCAGAAGGCAGCTGGCAATTCAGGATCATGACTTGAAATCCGATACCTTATTAAAATATTCATACCCTTAAACCTTTCCAGCTTTGCTCATGTTGCAATGACACACCTCTATGTATTTAACCTGGGTTTTATGTGATAAACCAACAAAAAGTGCAACACAATCATGAAATGGAAGGAAAAGTTTACATGGTTTTCCTGTTGTATTCCTAAACCACAAAATAAAACCTGGAGCAGCCTAGTCCATTCTGATATCATCCACATCATAAATAACATCCAGCTGTGTAACTTATTCTCAGTAAAAGTCCAGCTGTCCCGTTTCTGACCTTGAGGTCTCTTAGAGAACCTTAAAGGACAGGCAGCATCATGAAGACCAATGTTCTGGATTCAGTCTACAACAATGTTATCCCATGCTTTGAACATCTCATGCGCTGTTCAACCTAATCATCTGAAAAAGGAAAGGCTATGGCACAAGTGCAAACCTAATAAACTGAAACACAATGCTGCACATCACCACTGAACACACAACTTCACTGTAAAGCATGGTAGTGGCAGCATAATGTGATGGGAAGTTGGTCAGGGATGGTGGGATGATGGATGGAGCTAAAAATAAAGCAATGCTGTTCACCTTTCAGCTTGATTACCCTAAACATACAGTCAGAGGTGCACTCCTATTATTTAGATCAAACGATATTATTGTGGCTCAGTTCAAGGCTTCAATCTAACTAAGAATCTGTAGCAAAACTTCGGTATGTCCAGGCAGATAGGCCTGGAGCCACTTTGCAAAGAAGAGGAGGAGAATTTAAGTCTCTAAATATGTAAAGCTGGAAAACAGCAGCAAAAGGAGGATCTACCAAGTATTAGCTCACAAGGGATGAATGAAATGTACATTATGCTTCTCGGTCATCTTTTTTTTAATGCTGAAAACCATGCGTCATATCCTTCTAATTAATGATTAGGCACAACTTTGTGTTTCTGTATCAAATAAACTCCCAATTAAATCCATAATCATCCACAGACGTAATGTGGAAAAACGTGGAAACATTTGTAAGCTACTATAAAAATCTGCTCAGCTATCCTTGTAAACAGGTACAGGTGAACCGTAACACATGAAGGGTTTCATCCTTTATCAAACCGTGTCCAGACTTCTTTCACATACTGTTATAGCATCTCTGCAAAGCTGTGAAGGTTGGAAAAACTCAATGAATAAACTTTCATAATGATTAGTCTTTGGTGGGCCACTGCTTCATCCCCTGCCCACTCCAGAGTGCTACCCTGCTTGGATCAGTCCACACAAGGAAGATTAACGCTGGGAGATGCAAGGTTGCTCAGGGAAGCATTGATCGACGGTTTGCTTTGGTCTTGCTGCAGGCTTACGTTACCTCTTTGTGGGGGCAAATACGGTGGGAACATTCGCAGGCTGGTCATACCCATATTGACCCAGATGTTGGACTGGGGGGACCGCGTGGCGGGCTGCTGGCGGAGGAACAGGAGGTAGCGGGGGAACAGTTCCAGCTCTGCTTGACCAGTCTTGCTTTCCAGGATAACCTGCAGGAGTGGAGAGGAGAGGTACGCCAGTTATTTAATGAAGCAACTGTTACTGGATGAAAAGAACAGTCCAAACAGAGAGCAACATCAACAGACTCAACAACATATTTGGGTTTAATAATGTTTTTTTCCAAAAAGAGACCTGCTTTCTATTAATCTAAGTCATAGGGTCTGGTTTGTCAAAGATTTGTGCTTGTTAAAATGTAGGAAAACCTCACCAGAGGCAATAACATGCAGCAGGTGATTAACTAAGCAGGCGCAGGGCTCTCTGCACCTGAAAAACCTGCAGCAAAATAGTGCGATCCATTTAGTGCTTTTAATCTTCATGAATTTGCAGTGTGCGTCTTTCTGTTAGAAGGCGCAAAATATTGGGAGGAGAAAATTCAAATAAGTAGGCATTCCATGTGCAGTGTGATTTATCAAACATGAAACTGTTAGCGCTTATTTTTATTGTCTCTGAAAAACAGATTTAACTTCAATACAAGTTTATTACTGACAAACAAAAAATAAAATTCACACAAATTCTAACCCAATAGTCATTAACACATTAATGGCCATAAACTTGATAGTTTTTTCAAATTTTTATTTTTTTTTTATGTTCATAAGAGGCATCATAACTCACTCCGCTCTCACCACGTCTGCATCTGCTATTTATTTGTTCATTTATTTGGACCTCCAATAGTTTCCACCTCAATGGTCACTAATCTTCCGGGGGTCCAATTAAAAAAAATATATATAATAACTATGTACAATACCATAATGTCAATTACATATGATTTTTTTTCTATTCCAACAGTAGCTGTGGCTGAGCATCTGTCATCATCCTGCTGTGTGAATGCTTGTGGATGTGAGTGAGGCATATTGTTTGATAGCAGGTCTTTGCAAGTACAACTGGTGCAGCTACATCAGTAGCTGACCTCTCCCTGCACCAAGTTTTGGAAATATTCCGACATGTTTTTATGTCAACTATTTAGATATTGTTTGCTCGCAGCGACAAGACGTCAGTAGCTCTCTTCTGCTATGAAACGAAGGCTGCCTAACCTTGCAGGGCTTCCAAAAATAGGTCCCCTCAGTGCCTCAGATTCTTTACTCATAAAAATAATATTTTTCCCATTCACCCACCCATGCGGAATAAATAAACTTCTGTCTGCATCCAGAAAATGTATGTATTTTTCACCAGTTGTAGGACTCTGACTACAACAACAGGACCTTGTTGCAAATGAAATGTAATTGAATAACTCATAAATTCAGTTTTTTTTCCCCCTGTTCCAAAGGATAAAAAAGAGAAAATAACACAGAAAGAGAAATATGTCTAAAAGAAAGGATGCACATGAAAAGCCAAGGTTCTGCATGGGGGAAACTAAACCAGGGAAACAGCCAGATGAAGATGAGGATTTTAATTTTTTCCACAACCAGCCTCCAAAGATTTAGATCAGGTTTTCACTTATCCTCAACTCGTTTTGTTGTTGTTTTTTAATCCAAATTCAAAAATACTTCATTGAGAAATTAAGAGTACTAAAAAATTACACTTAATACTTTATTTGTACTTGCAGCACTAATTAGGCATGAGCCGGTTACCGGTTTCAAGGTATACCACGGTATGAAAAAGTCAAGGTTTCAAAACCACAAAAACTTTCCGTCATAACGTTCCTGCGGTATGAGGATTTTTTATATTTTTATATGAAGTATCGTCTGTTTGGGAGTACTTTGGCTACTATAAAAAAACAGACAGTCACGGCTTGGAAGAAGAAAGTCGGCCGACATGAAAAACGTGCTTGACACCTGTACATGTTTGGTAATCTTATCCTTTCTTCATCTTTGTCCTTTAGTACGTTTTTTTCTAACTGAGGCAGATATGGTAACTAACATGCTAATGATTATTTATCTTAGCATGCTAGTTACCCTATCTGCCTCAGTAAAAAAAAAAAGAAGGTATCGACAACTTTTTTTCCTTTCATCAATCTTTACTGCTGAGATGGATAACAGCTAGTTTCCTCTCTAACATGACATCATGTTCTATATATTGTTTAAAAATATAAGACTGTTCAACTGAAAAGTTTTTTTTAAATACGGACATTCAAAATACACATTTTAGAGCTGTGATAAGAAACCGTGGTATTCTTGCCTGAGGTTATCATACCATCAGAATCTCCTACCGGCCCATGCTTAGTACTAATTAAGGGATTTTTGTTAAAATGATGGTCCCACTTGTATCTTAATGTGATTCGATAAAAGGACACTTAGAATCAAGCTCCTGGGCTGAATTTCATCATCAGGCCATTCCTGTTGCATGGTTTAAAGATCAGATCGTTAACATTATGGACATGTAGTCTACAGGACTTCCTAAATCTAAACATCACTGGGAGGTCCTTGATCTTTCATCAACATGTTAAATCTTTTCCAACGAAGTAGTGAAACATGGATAGAAAAACACAGCAAAAAATCATTGAAGCTAGAAAATATATGTGCAGCTGCTAATATTTTGGCTATAACTGTATGTATGTTTTATTTCTAGTTTTACACACATTAGCTGAAGTTGTTGCTTGGTTTTGTTTGAATTGAATCTGGATTAGAACCAGAATGTCAGCTGTTGAGTCCTGAGAGAGCTTCATCCTTCATTGTATTGGACATTATCATTGCCTCATGGTAGCATTGGTGGTGGCGGGTGTGCACCATTCACTCACCGGTCGTGGCAGGCTCAGATTGGCACCGTACCAGTGGTAAAGCGCCCGCCACACTGGCTCTGGCACCATCTCAAAGTCTCTACCAGGCACCAGCTGCAAAGAGCGCTTTAGCCTTCCACCCTCCATAGTTAATGTAGGGGCCTGCAGGGGACAAAGCACAGCAAACATGTAAGCAGGGTAGAAAAAACACACACAAAAAAAAGAGTGTTCTGTCGCTTTGAATTACATATAATAGTCAGAGACAGTATCCAAATGCTGTGTAGAAGCTGTCAGCCTTCTATTATTACAGTAAACTATAGAGATAAAAACTAAATGGAAACACCATCTGGTTCCAGGAAACAAAAAAACTAAGAAGCGGTTTCAAACAAGAAACTTTTCTACCAAACAAAAAATAAAGCTGCAAAGCAGAACAGATTTTTTAGCGTATCTTTTCATATCTGCTCACCAAAGCAAAAGTATTCTGTACTAATAAAAGCTTGGGTTGTATATCCGTATATAAACTCAGGGGTGGACTGCATCATTGTGAGGTCCTCTTTGAGGCAGAGCAGCTTCAATTCTCAGATGTCAAACATATGCAGGAGCAAAGCTAACAACAGAACGGATGCACCCTAAACTCAAGAACTGGGTTCGGTCCAGTTTCCTAAAGTTCTCATAAAGTTTGAACCTGTTCATGACATCTCGTGTTACAACCACAAAACATATTTTACTTGGAAATGATGTGACAGACTAACACACTGTAGTGCTTAAATGAGTCATCTAATGAACAGGAAACATTGTTGTTAAAATTCCTTACATACAAATCTGAAAAGTTCGGCCTTCCTTCCAAGTCAGTACAACTTCAGGAAATCATTTCAGTAGGATTTTTAATTATGATACTGATTCTGGACATAACAATACAATATTGATTACATATTATTAACCCTCCCTTTCTAGACCTTTTCTTTGTAACTTTTACTCAGACTCCTATACTCTGTTTGAGCTTCAACATACCTGTTTTTTGTTTTTTTTAAGATGTACAGAGAAACAATGGATGACACATGAGATATTCTATCCTACCGGTTATTGCATCCATGCAGTCCTTTGCTAGTGATAAAGCACAAACTGATATGCTGATATACTGTGTAGAGACTGAAATGTTTGTCCTTCCTTCTTTGAAAAATAGCTCAAGCTCATTCAGGCTGGATGAAAACTATCCATGCACTGTAATTTTTTGAGTTGTCACAGTATTTATATTGGATTTGGGCCCAGACTTTGATTGGACCGCTCTAAAACATTAACATGCACCAATCTGAACCATTCCATTGTAGTCCTGGCTGTATGTTTAGTGTGATTGTCCAGTTGGAGAATTAACATCAGCCCAAGTATTAAGGTTTTTTTAACATCTTTTCCACCAGAATAAACCTGCCCTTAGCTACAGCCATCTTCCCTTCAACGCTGAACACATTTTTTTGTCACCAGTAAAATAAAGTCTAACAAAACAATGTTGCCTCCACCGTGTGGCGGTGATGAGATCAGAGGGAAGTTTAGAGGTCATTTCCACCGTACAGTAACTACGAGAACTGATACAGGCTAAATGGTTAAGGAATTTGAACTAGTGGACATTCTTCCTTTAGTTTTCTCTCCTGTCGTTGTGGTTTCTAGCAAACTGTAAATGACATTTCCTAAAGACTTCTTTCAACACTGGCTTTTATCTTGCAGTTTATATAACTACGGGTTGTCCTGTTACACAATCTTCCACCTATGTTTAGAGTATTCTTGATTTTATTTAGGGCCATCAGAGTATATAGCACCAAATGTAAATTAAAACCCGATTTTGCTGTGTTACTTGGTGTTTGTCTATAGCATTCATCTGCAATAAAATCTATTGAAGCATGAGGTTTTAAGGGGCCCGTGACCCAATATGAAAAATTTAGTTTTCTGCAAGACGTAGTATGGAAAGGGGAAATCTGTTCTGGTGCGCTCAAGGCACGCGGTCAGAATCCGGATACATGTCCACGACAACCCAGAACACAGTTTCCACATAGCCAGGCAACTCTCAGTGAAATCAGTTATTTCTTTAGCTAACTGATTCAGATTCTAAAACCCTTTTCAAAGAATATTTATTCCTTCATTTTCTTTTTGGAACATTCATGGCAAAAAAGTGAACCACATTTGTTTCAACTGGTTCCATGCATCAACAGGTAGAGGATTTAAAAGCATTTCTTGCCTTTATGGGATCAGTGGTGACCAGAGACTGGTTGTCGATGGCTCCAGGCCTTTGTGCTGTCAGCTGGGAGGGCAGTTGGCCATTGGCTCCAGAAAAACACTGATTGTTGTTTTCTGATATGTTGTGCTGACGGGCAAAACAGCTCTCAGCTGCTGAGGGAGTGAGTTGGGGACTCAGAGCTGTCGGGGCATGGAGGGAGAGAGATCAACAACCACAGCAAACATGTCAGATAAGAGTGCAGGACAGAAAAAAAAAAAAACTTATATGATGAGAAATAAAGTCTTTTTTTATTAGAAATATTATAAAGCAAATGTTTTTTGAGGGGATGTCTACCTAGCTGGAAAAACAGCAAAACTTAGATTTTTAGGGATACGTGATTGGATGGGGAACCTTTATAAATCTGATTGTTGTTGCATTATGTTTCACTACACCAAGAGGTTTAAAACTTATAACATATATGTATATAATATATTTGCAAATTCCACTTAATGTGAATTCACAATTAGGAACTTTTCAAAGGGCTTGTAAAAGTAAGAAATTTCCAACTGCAAAAATTTGTAAAATAAATGGATGAATAGTTTATATTTCATGAGTGTTTATTGAGGCAGCAAAGACCCAAGTGGCAACACTAAAGGATGAAAAAAAAAGTAAAATTTGCACAATTTGTCTCCTTTAATACATTTTATAGGGCTGGTCTTTTTTGTAAATTGGGATTATATGATTAACTAAGTTTAACTTCACAATAATCAGAATAGTACAGAACAGAAAACATACTGTATGTGAATCTAGATCTTTTTAAGGGCTATACTGGAATGAAACACATTTATATAGAATATGAATTGATCTGGATTGCATATGACTGAGTAGAATGGGCATGTTTGTGTCCTTCAGTACCCTAGCAGTACATTTATTAACATTTGGAGCTACATAAGTACAGTGGATTGAAATAAATCTCATCTAATTACTTTCACAAGAACTAATTCCAACAGGATAAGCAACAATGGACTTTTGTCTATTATCGACTGTTTTAGGATGACTGACCAGTTTCTGTGGCTTCTGAGGCACTGGACACAGCATCAGAGGACTTCTCCTCTGAAGGACTGGAAGGGCCAAAGGATCCCAGGACCCCAGGTCGGTCAGGATGTGCTGGCTCCACGGTGGCTGTGGCCATCGGGGCCCTGAGTGAGCTCAAAATGGACGGCTGTTCCACAACGATGCCTTTATGCTCCTGGACAGGAAGATAACAGCAGGGACTGTCCTGTCAGTGTTCAAAGTGGTTAGTGGTTAATGATGGCCGCCATGACAACAACAGCTGATGAGCAACATACAGTGAACTTATTCAGACAGTTATTAATGTGATGTAGTGCTGGATGATATGTCCTCAAATCAATATTGTGATATAATCTAAAGCATGTGCGGTAACGATATGCGTTACGATATATTGTTGTTTTTTTTATTTATGCCAAAATCACTGCTTATGATTATCACTTTCCAGATACATTGCAGCAGAACAACTTAAAAAAGGTGTCAATTGCCAATGAAAGAAAATGTATTTTGCAAAATGCATTTAAAAAAAATATTACAATCTTTTTCCTAAATAATGCAAAACAAAAATTCTTACAAAACAAAGATTAAGGTTTTTTAAATCAAAAGCTAAATGTTAAATCAAAGGTTTCCAGTCTTCTGGAATTTGGTAAAATTATATTTCCATTAAGAAGGAAACAGGAATGTTTGTTTTCTGGATTGGGTTAACTACAAGAGACTTATGTAACAATGCAGGGAACATACAATATGATGAGATCATAACAAGAAAACAGAGTAGGAGGACTTTTTTCAGCTTAACCATGCTTGACCTTGACCGATAACCAGGTGGTTGGATACTAAAATGTCCAATATTGTTTTTAAATCCGTAAATACACCTTATGTAAGAGCTTGCGACTTACACTAGCGTCAACACTCATTGGTGTAGAAGACTCAAAAAGGACATTTTTTTTAATCAATTAGGTTTTTTAAATCAGGTCAAATGAATCATTAACATCTATGGAAATGTAAACTTTTCAAAACATCAGTGTTTCATTCAGTACAAGAGAGTGAGACTTAAAGCAGACAACAAGAAGGCTAAATGCATCACAGCAAAGTTGCCTGATTTCAACCAAATGAACCTTCAGCCTGTCTGCCATGGAACATGCTGGATTTGTCTCCATCTCTGGGGAACGCACACAGAGACAGTAATGCTAGCCATGCTTACTGCTAATATTAGATACTACTGACTAATGAAGATACTTTGGTCATTTGCAAAGGCAAAAAACAAAATCCGAATTGGGAGGTCAATTTTTCAAGAAACTGAGCGAGGCCATAACGTTCTGGTCAATCCATCTCCAAAACATTCATCAACTAGGACACTGCTGGATCCAATGATTACTGGATGTCTGAAGTATGAAGTTACAAAAAGGTTTCATAATGGTTACAGTATCCTTTACAAAGTGGAAAACATATTCCTTATCCAGTTTTAAATATTAGGATAGGAAAAGAAGCCTGGTTATATAGGCTACGTTTCCAATACTCTCTTTTAGTTCCTTTAACCATCCATAGTACATTTTTAAGACTAGGCAGGAATAATAAACCCTATCTCTGACTTCTTTGATTTAGGGTCTGTTGTGTTTTCAGACAGCAGACGATGTCTTTCAATCACGCTCAGTATACAATAGGGATGTGATTTCATCTGTTACGCAGCCTAAAACCTGGGGCAAAATTATGCTTTTTGATTTGCAGAACCAATATTTAATGTTTATCATGCTTTGTATGAAATTGAGGCTTTTTGAATGTCTAGGGTGCTTTTCTTTTCGTCTGTTTTACTCACATATTTAACGTAGTCTTTCCACTGCTGCCACCACAGCATGGAGATCAGGAACCAGTTCTGGCTTTGCTGCAGCCCATGTCTGCTCTCCCTCTCTAACCAGCCCCTATAGATACACACAGACACACACACACACGCGCACACACAAATAAATATAAACACGCCCAGAGTAGAAACAGAAAAAAAGAGCTAAAGAGGCCAAGTACCTGATGATCTGTCCCTCCTCTTCAGGAGTGGCAGGTCTGAGGCCCAACACTATGTGGCAAACCTGGCACAAGTCAAACACATTCACATGAACCTGAATAAATCCTGAAACAGTTTCTGAAGCAGTATTGTGCAATCACTGCGTTTGTGCACCAACCTGGAAGAGCAGGTTCAGGAACTCGTTGGCCAAAGCGCTCTTCACGCTCCAGATCTGGTAGTCTTCAAGGGTCAGGTGACCCAGCTGGTGAGGATCAGAACAACACAAAGGTTAGCATATTGTACTGCCAGAATACTCAGCTCATGAAAATTAAAAATAATTATATATATAACATTGTTCTGTTCATTTATTTCTTGATTAGTTTATAAAAATGTACAATGTGGAAATGCAGTTTGCAATGATAGTTGACAATAACACCACCCAGACTCATCATGTAGTAATCTCTTTCCATCTGCGGGAGCTATGGATATCAGTAATCTTTTAGGATATCGGCTCAGCTCTAAACTCGCCTTTTTTTTTTTTTTTTTTTTTAACGTGTCCTGTCTAGCAGTATGCTAATCAGAATTGGTGTCTGAGTACCCAGTACGAGCCCAACAGTTTTACTTTCCCAAGGAGAGTATTACAGCTTCGCTGTAGTACGCCACTTGATGTATATGTATGAAAAATCTTTATTAGTGATTACTGTGGGTTCAATTTCCTGACGTCATGGACACTAAACCGAGACAAGAAGGGAGAAAGGAAGAAGGGGAAGAAAAGAAACCGGACCAACAGAGGCGCGAACTGACGACACAAGACAGGGAGGCAAATAAAGAACACAAGAAAACATCCCAGTCCTCCACCTCTGCCGGACGGCAGAGAAACAGTAATACAAAACAAAAACAACAAACTGTACAGAACCAAACCAATAGTTCGGATCTAGTAGAATAAACAAAGAATTATACATTCACTACACACAAGCATTGATTAATGAACATAATACAAATGTTTCTGGTAAGCTCCTGTGAACAACTAACTAATGATAACCTCAGCTTAAGATATGTCCGTCCACACCTATGTCCCCACACCTATGTGTGTGTGGGAGCATGCAGGTCTGAATAAGGTTTCCCCATGCAAGTGATTGATAGCTGGTGTAAGGAACCGTCAATCCGTCCTACAGGAATCGACACAGACATGGATGAGGCAGGAGATGTATGCATCCAGGGTCCCACAGAGTACAGAGGCCACAGGGGATCAGCGCAGGGTCGATCACCCACCAAGAGGGGAACAGATGGAAGCCCCAGGGGAACACCCACCAGCCGCAATGCTGGGGCCCGAGAGATCGCAGTGACGAGCCCACGGGCTCCGCCGGAAACCGGCTACGCCAGGGCGGGCCCGGATCAGGATCCGGAGGCCACGGGGACCAGGGGCACCCCGCCCCCCAGCAGGACCCCAACCAGGGACCAGCCGACAAGAACCCCCCGCTGCCGCAGGCAAGGGGGACCCGCAGCCAACCGACGGACAACACACGCCGCCGCCACCCCGGACCAATACCCATCGCCAACAACCCGGCCTGCCCCCACACACCCACACGCCAGGGTCTAAACTCGCCTTTAAATTAAACAAATTTGAAAAGCATCAACTTTTTGCCTCAATACCTGCTGTCACTCATTTTCTTAACTTTACAGCATGTTTCAGCAGTAGCGTTTTTTTCTTTCTCCTCATGCACCCTCTCGTTTTTATCTTTTCGCTATCTGCGTGTCTCCTATGTCAAAGAGTGGTGTTATGGTGATATGTGTTCCCCCCTCAAGATATGTTACGGCTCCAACCACACGCGAGGCGGATGTTGCTCGTACATGTTAAGGTACGTTCAGCCCGCTCTGTGCAACCAGGCAGCAGGGCAGTTAGATTACATACAAAGTCTATGAGACCTATGCAGCAAGCGAGCGTCAAGCTGCGCCAAGCTCCCATGCAGCTGGTCGCATGCGTCGGCACAGCTGGCATCAGCACAGCTGGCATCAGCACGTCAATGCAGCTGCTGCTCATGCGCTCCTTCAAGGCGACCACGCAGCCGCTGCTTGAAGTTGGGAAAATTGAACTTTGGGGCAGCAAACATGGGGCAGAAACCAATCAGCTTCGGGATGCCGGCATTAATTGCGGAGAAGACGTAGGACGAGCTTAACCGCCGGCTGGAGCTACTTGGTAGAGGGGAGGACCGAGGACGAGCAGGGTCTCCACGGTGATCAGAGGGGAGTCGGCTAGATCAAGGTGGAAGGCTGGGGAGTCAGAGACTCAGGGGAAAAAAATCAGACCTTATTTGGTGGAAGATATCGAAGTGCCAGGTAAGCAGTTAAATATGTTCTTTTAACTTTCTTGTTATGTTAGCTAACACTAGAACAAAGCCGGTTAGGGCAACTACGGTTACTAAATATACACTACTAGTTTCCCGGTGGAGGAGAAATCCCCACCCACTTGCTGATGTACTGACGTGACACGCCGACGGAGAGTACAAATGGATTGGCTAGCGTTAACTAACATAACAAGAAAGTTAAAAGAAAATATTTAACTGCTTAAATGACACTCCAATATCCTCCGATCACTACGTTATCACCTCCTATTCTGCCGGAATCGCGCCAAAAACATACTGTGCTGTGCTTCCAAATACATTCTCTTTTAATTTTTTGTAACGCATCTATTTATTTATTTATTTATTTTTATTTTACTTTTTTTAATAATTAATTTTTAAGGCTTTACAGATAACTCCCCTAATAAATATTTAAATTTGTTTCATGTTTTTGCTTAAAAGTTTTGTTGTCTCATTGTTATACCCTGTCAAAAGAATGAATTTAAGAGTAGAACCAGTCAAATATCGTCTCTGATCGGTTGTTGCCCCACGTTTGCTGTCCTAAAGTTAAATTTTCCCAACTTCACACTGCAGGTGCGTGGAGGCCTTGACGCAACGTCCAAGCCGCAGCCGTGTGAACGTGCTGTTGTCAGCTGCAGGAAGACCAACTTTGGGTTGTCTGATCCTGAAGGATCCCCCCAAAGGTGCAGTCCCATTCAATCAGTCAATAAACTGTCTCTCCACAATATGGAAGCTCGTGTCAGGCATCATCGCGGCTATGATAAGCAGGCACATGGAGCAATACATGAGCAAAGCACAGAAGGACATTGGTAGAGATACCAGAGGTGCTAAACACCAGTTCCTGGTTGACAGTACAGTTGTCCAAGACTGTAAATCCCAAAAGACAAACCTGTGCACTGCCTGGATGGATTACAAGAAAGCCTATGACTCAGTGCCCCACACATGTATCAACGAATGCTTGAAGCTGTACAACATCAACAGGAGTCTTAGGGCGCTTTCACATGGTACGGGAGTCCGTACTCTGGTACGGTATTTGGTCAAAATCCACTTATTTCGTACCATGTGAACACAGACTGTACCGTGCCAGAATACGGCCAGAGAGACCTGCCTTGGAGGTAGTATCCGAGTCCAGGTACGAGCGGCCACGTATCATGTGAACACAACGCGTACTCTGGCCGTACTCAAGACAATAGACGCGCTCCATGCGGAAATGACGACATCGCCGGCCGAAATTACAGAATCACCTCGCGACCATACAAATACCAAAACAACGCGATTCAAGCATCCCACAGCAACACAGCAGGTTACAAAACGGCGGGTTTACTACAACACTCACCCTGTAGATGGCTTCAGGTAGCAGCTGACCAGTAGACCAGTTTGTTTACATTCTAGGCTGTCGCTCGTTTTATGACGTCGGTACTTCTCACTCCCTTGTTTGTTGGAGAACTACAGACTTATTTGTATACCGCCACCTGCTGTTTATTTGTAGTAAAAGACTGGATCCCAATACGGTCAGAGATCCGTGACATGTGAACAGAAAAAATTAGCATTTTCTCTGGCCGTTTTCTGGTACGGCCACACATGTGAAAACGGCCTTAGAGCGTTCATTGTGAACCACCTAAGCCAAATAATCAACAACACTGGCTATGGATATCGCCTCAAGAATAGGGCTAAGATTAGCCACTTCATCTACATGGATGACATCAAGCTGTATGCTAAGAGCAAATGGGACATAGATTCCCTGATCCACACCACCAGGATCTACAGCAATGACATCAGAATGTCATTCAGGCTTGGCAAATGTTGTAGGATGGTCACAAACAGAGGCAAGGTAGTCCACATTGAAGGGTCTCACTCCCAGAGGGAACAATAGCAGACATTGAGGACAGTTACAATACCAAAAGCAAAGGCCAACCTCAAACAGGCAGCGAGGGAAGCAGCAACAGCCAAATACCTCCAACGAGTGAGACAAGTCCTAAGAAGCCAGCTCAATGGAAAGAGCAAGTCCAAGGCAATAAACAGCTACACCCTTCCAGTGATCATATACCCTGCGGGAATAATAAGGTGGCCAAAGGATGAGATACAGACCACCGATGTTAAAACACAAAAGCTCCTAACCATGCATGGTGGGTTCCATCCCAAATCCAGCACCCTAAGACTTTACGCACGCCACAAGGAAGGAGACCAAGAGCTGTTCAGTGTGAGAGCCACTATCCAGGATGAAACATCCAAGCTCCATGAGTACATATAAGACAAAGCTTCAATGGATGACATACTCATTGAATGCCTGAGACAATGGTGAGATGAGGAGGTGCTGGAGGAGGAACCATCATGGGAGGACATGCCCCTACATGGGATGTACCATCAGAACATAACCTAAGTGGCTGATCTCAAGAAATCCTACCAATGGCTAGAGAGGGCTGGCCTAAAGGACACCACAGAGGCATTCATTCTGGCAGCACAGGAGCAGGATATGAGCACCAGATCCATAGAGGCCCAGTTCTACCACACCAGACTAGACCCAAGGGGTGTAGGCGGCGCAAAGAAGCACCTGAGACAATCCAGTACACAACAGCAGGGTGTAAAATGCTGGCACCAAAAGCATACATGGAATGTCATGACCAAGTGGCTGGCATAGTATACAGAAACATCTGTGCAAAGTTTGGGCTGGAAACCCTTAGGTCAAACATGGTGGAGAATGAATGAGCAAAGATCCTGAGGGACTTCCAGATTCAGACAGACAAGATGCTAATGGGGAACCAACCGGACATTGTGGTGGTTAATAAAGAGCAGAAGAAAGCCGTTGTGGTGGATGTGGCAATACCAAGTGATGGTAACATGAAGAAGAAGGAATATAAGAGACCTGAGAAATACCAAGGGCTCAGAGAGGAACTAGAGAAGGTTTGGAAAGTGAAGAGGACAGTAGTACGTGTAGTAATCAGAGCCCTCAGGGAAGTGACCCTGGAGGAATAGCTTCAGCAGATCCCTGGAAGAACCTCAGACATCTCAGTCCAGAAAAGTGCAGTACTTGGAACAGCAAAGATACTGCGCAGGACCCTCGAGCTCCCAGGCCTCTGGTGGAGGACCCGAGCTTGGAATGGATGGGAAAACCGCCCGGGGTGGACGAGAGGGGAATCTTCATATTTACACATACATATATACACACACTCTCTTTTTAAAAATATAAAAACTAGCCTTTTGACCTGTAACTTTATTGCGATAATTATCAACAACCGATAAAAAGAGAAAAACACAGTGATTGTTATTTGTTCGTAACCCCCAGCTGTATATTCAGCCCCCAATCAACGGGGCATGCTTATTTTTGGTTGGATGTGTGAAGCAGAGCAGCCCAGCAGCACTGAGAGCAGTGTCTCACCTTGGTCGTGTCGTGCATCTTTAGAATTTCCTCCACTATGTCTGACACGCTGCTGTGCAGCTCCTGGAAAGAAAGCAACAACATATCAGAGGGAGGCAGGAGAAACACGGACCTAAGCTCAGCTGTCAAATTCTGCAGTCAGAGGCGGAATTATTTTCCCTTTAAACTGAAGTACAGGGCTCCCACATGTTTTTCATTTCCAAACTTTCTAAGATTCTTTGTTTTTTTCCTGTAGTTTCTCTAACAATGCACCCATTTAGTAATACAGCATCGTCCAGAGCAGATGTACAGAAGTTAGGATTTAGTAGTTATATGTTCCAGGAATATTAGATCATAAAGCACAATTTTAAAGCTAGATTGTGACTCAGGACAAGGGCTGGATGATATCTAAGGTTATAAAAAGTAACGCAACCTTTTCATATAGAAACATTGAAACGTAAAATCAAGCACCCAAGCCCCCGACCCTCAGCTTCTGTCTGGAGGGCAGAAAGTCAGATCAACCCCACTGCCTATCGTTGTTGTTAACCAACAGCTGTTAACAGATCAACGGAGTGAAGGAAAAATCTATCAGCATGGTTAATATGTGCAGCGCTGTAGGCTGCAGAAATAGAAGAAAAAAAGACAGTAATAATATTAAATAGGTTTCCAGCTGATGAAATACGCTGCCGTCTATGGCTGAGTTAGAATGGATGATCCATCCATCCAGGGATCCAGTCTGAGGAATGAATCTGCTCATCTCCCACACTGGAGGTATGTTGATGTTAATATATATGTGTATGCATTGTTTTCTTCTGCTGTTTAAAGTTGAAGCATGGTGATCAAATAATGTAGATATCTGTAAACTGAATATTATCTGAGGAGTTTCTACCTGTAGCTGATTAGCTGCTTGAAATGGTCTGGAAGCTAACTCTTTGGGCTAGTTCTTAGCTATCTCAGCTTTCTTACATCTTACTGGTTGTACAAACGGCTGCCTGGTTACATGTTGGCTGTAAGTTTATTATTTTATTTCTTTATGGGCGCCTGTTTAAAGCCGTGGGGCTGCGCTCGGCCTGACAGTGATGTCATTAGCTAGCTGTTCTCTACACAGAATGCTAATGCCGCCTGCACAGTGTAAGCTGTCGATTCCCTCTGAAATTGCTTCATAACTCAGAAACATCTTGTTGTCGTTGGGTTGTGAATATGTCTGTGACATGTCAGTAATCTGGTGAAGTTATAAATAGTTGCCTGTTGTGGGTTAAAAAGGTGTTTGAAGAGTCGAGCGCTGGGAGTTGTCCTATTAATTGTATCACTTCTTTGCTTTTGCTGTGTAAAGTCAAGGCATGTTGATCATATAATTGTAGATATCTCCATACTGATCTGGTGGCAGTCATATCTGAGGACTTTCGTCCCGTACCTTGGAACTAAACGGTCATAAACGATCTGGAAGATTTGCGGTACATACAGTTAGCTTTCTGATGTGAATTTTCGATTATCTGCACAAAGATGGTTCAGGTTTTATTTTGTTTGTCTAATTGTTCAACCACAACCGCACAGCTTTGGATAGCGGTGTGGATTTTTGCCTTCCAGGGTTGTGCGCTTACGCGATAATACCTTGATGAAAACAATAACATTAAACGTGTCTGTAAGTCATAAGATGACTCAATATTGTTTATATCAACATAAATTAGTAGTTCTTCTTGACCCGCCATCCATCTCTAGAGTTACTTCCCTTCCTCACTAAACACATCTCACACTTACTGCCGACAATTAGCTGATTAAAGTGTGGCACCAGGTATCTTCAATATTGATCTTTTTTTTAAATAGTCAAATTTTCTGAGATAATTAATTTGGGACTTTCATTAGTTGTCAGCTGTCAAATTTAAGCAAACATTTGAAATGTATCAGTCTGTGTGTAATGAATGAATCAGATATACAAGTTTCACTTTTTGAATGGAATTACTGAAATAAATTGCTTAATTATTAGAAGATTGTTCAGATTCAAAGTATCAGATATGAAACAGATGAATACGGCCTGTAGAGATGATCAAAAATACATATTTACATAGAACTCCAGCATTGTGACTCTCTACCACCATTTACAAGTGTGATACAAAAAACAATATCAAGTCTGTAAAACGTTGTTCTGCAGAGTTTTCCACAAGCGCCGGCTGCCGGCTATTTAGCCGACTACTTAATGAAGTCCAGCCGGCTACTAATTTATCACCAGGACATGATTCCGCGCAATGCTGTGCACGCCGTTAGCACGCCGTTAGCACGCCGTTAGCACGACTTTAGCACGCCCATCGTATTTTCCCTTTCACACTTCAGCATGAGTCCCGCTGTGACACGGCTCTATTCTCCACCAGAATGCGATGTGGACTGGGTTAGCTTTCAAACTCCGCTGCTCCGCCCGGTCCTTTAATATACTTTTGGCTGGTCGCACTGAACTAATATCCTTCCGCCCGCTTAAGTTGTACCCAGTGTTATCATGGGGCTCTTGACTCAGCTAAATGGACAATGCGGAAAGCAGAGCGACATTTTGGTAATTCAGTCCTCCCTTCAAGCGTTCAATTAGTGAAAACTGATTCGTAAGAGAGTGTTTTTGTTTGTTTATAAGGGAGAATTATTTGCTGTTTATTTGTGTAGCCACCACTGCACTGTGAACGTGTCATGAACTGAAAATGAGAGATTTACAACCACAGAAAGCCCGTTGATGCCATACTATGCCAGCTCGTATTGCCTATTTTTTTATTTTTAGCTGTGCAAATCCGTTTTTATTCCTACTTTATATGTTGTATAATGATTATAATAATTTAGGGATAATAGTAGTAGTAAAGTAATATTATATTTGATCAAATGTCTGAGAAAATAATATAGCCTGCTTATTATGCAGGCACACATAATAATATTAGTTGTAATAATAATAATAAAAAGTATTAGTAATCTTCTCCTGATCATGGTTTCTTCCTGCCCAGAGGTGTGAGAAAGATGCCACCCAAAAAAAAAAATCCAATCAGCAGACTATGGAAGGCTTCTTAAAGAAGAAAAGTGGTCAGTTTAAGTGCTTCACAGTAGTATTAAGATTCTGATTACTATATTCATCCTAAAAGGGACATTCATTGTTCAAAAAGAAAACCAAAAAAATCATATTTTTTTATTTTAACGGTGGCATTTTAATGTACACCTACAAATGTTATATTGTTGCTGCTGAAATATTTTGAGATGGGCCTGGACTTTGATCCTGAATGGGAAGATAGTGACAACAGTGAAGTTGATTAAAGAGCAGAATGAAGAAATGAAACCATTAAGTTTATCATTTATGTTGGAAACGTCTTTTACTTAAGAGTATTTTTATTTTATTTGTATACATATCCTGATGTTTACGACGAAGCTTGAAAAAAAATGCACATGAATATCATGCTGTTACTTACATTTACATTATATGGTCATGGTATTTGCTAGCTGAAGTCTGTCAAACCCCCAACTAATGTCATGTACCTGATAGTTTGAAATATTCATATAAATAATAATTTCTCATTAAAGAAACTTCTTCCCAGACAACAACATTTTAGTGATGTATTTTTTACCCATTGCAGAACTCTGATTTTAGCAGTTTCTTTTGACATGTAATTGGCTCAGCTGCCCAATCACTCAACAATTTCCCTTTTACAACATAGAAACAGAGAGAAAACAAAAAGGAACAGATCAGATGTCACTAAAAAAGAAGATCCACGTGAAAAGGTAAGGTTATGGATGGGGGAAACTGAATCAGGGAAACAGCCAGATGAAGATGAGGGTTTTGATTATTATGCACATTCAGCCTCCAAAGGTTTTGATCTGGGGGGTTTTCTCTGTCTTCTCAACAACTCACTTTTATTTTGCTCATACAATTCAACACACACTATGTTAGATGTTATATCTTATGCGATTGTACAACTAATAACAATTAGCTTTTAAAAATTATTATATTTAATTTGCATCCTTAGTGCGGTCAGATAAATGATCTCTCAGAACAATGCGCAAGGGCTGAATTTCAAACACTGACCCAAAACAGTACTTTTTAATAGCATTGCTATTACTATTATGGTTGGGCAGAAAATAACATTTTTCAATAAATTAATACTAACTCGAGGACTCAGACAGCACAGGCCTCTATGATATCTAGAAAATGAGAAAAACAAACAGTTTATTTTTAATTTCTAAAGACTTTTCGATGCCTTGTAGGAACTATGAACGTACTGTGTTTTTACTGGAATTAAATACTTTTTGATGGTCATTTCCTCTTCTTAAATTCACATATGTTTAGATCTTTTTGAGCCTAAAACCAAAACACAAACTACTAGGCCACTAAGCGTTTGTTACCAGGCTACCAGCCATTGTGCAACAATGAAAGTTTCAAATAATAACTTCAAAACAAACATGAAGAATACTGACATCAAAACTGAATGTAGTATTTTTGAAGCTGCACCTTCAGGGCAGGCAGTTTTTACTGTTATATCCCAACAGCAGCCATTAAAATGGATTACCGTTTAGAAAATATTTCCAAGTGTGGAACCTCTTCTATGTAACAGCAGGCTGAACATTTTCATGGCATTTGTAATCTGCATTTTTGCATTGAATCGTGCGTTATTTCCTGGAGAAGAGACGCTCTCTCAGTCTGAGGGTTTACTCACAGGGATTGTGTCTGTGCGATTGTCCTTCCACACCTCCAGCAAGGCAACAACCATCTCATGGAGCTCATCTCGAGACAGAACCCCATCACGGTCCACATCAAACACTTTAAAGCAAACTGAAGAGGGAAATAAAAATAAGAATTTTAGGAAGTAGCTAAAATTCTGACATGAATGTTTCTGTAGCCCACCAATCCAAACACTGACTTCAGGCAAAAAGCTAGAAAAGAAATCCATGCAACTGTTATGATAAGGAGACTGGATTATTATTTGAACCCTCTGTGAGGTTTGCTTGTCTATAAGCAGTTAGAAACACAGCATGACTTACATTTCTGCCTCTCAGCCACAGGCCCCCTGCAGCAGGCTGAGAGTCCACAAGAGATCTCTTTAAAGTCGATGTGATTGTCCCGATTTTCATCGAAGGCGTGAAACAGCCCTGTAACACAGCATGACAAATATTAATCCTGTTTGGATGCTGTAATAAAGACCAACTAGTGCAGGAGGGGCGGAGTCTGTCTGCACAGTTCAGACCATTCTGAGCTAATTGTGTGGGAGCTGAAGAACAGAAATGATTCCAGAGTTTAAGACTACGTTCACATAGATCAGATTTTTTTTTGTGGTGTTGTTTACACTGTAAAAAAAATGGGACAGCAAACACATTATAGTATGAACAGTTCACAGCCACAGAGCAGTCCACATGCGCAGAAGACAAGATGTCTCGCACACAACGTGCTCCGTTTATGGAAGGACAACCTCCTAGCTACAGATGTTGGTGTTTGTGCAGCAGTTTAGCAATTCCTGCACAGTCAGAATAGACTAATTGACTTCACTACAATCTGGACACTGTACCCAGGGCATCATGCTAAATAGATTATGACAGGATTTTCTGACCCCATCTATCAGTGAAAATGATAGACAACAAAAAAGTAAGCGAACGCTATGAAACTGAAACATTTCCAAAGACTTAATCACTGTATTCTGTCACTGTGCGGGTCTTGGCTAGCGTTTCGGTTTTTAAAAAATGGCTCATGTTGGGTCCGGATTTGATTGAGAAACAAACATGGGTACCGTCTTCAAAATCATCTTAACGGGTACCAGTTACGACTGGTGCTGGACGATGGTGTGCAATCAATGATGTACAAAACGGATTTAATGCGTTACTAGCATTCCGACTGAAGTTGTTTTCAAAAACATGAGATATGTATCAGATTTAGCACCACATATGTAAGTGATCTAGGTTGGATAAAAAAACAAATATATAAAAAAAATCGGATTTGTGCTGTTCAGACGTGAACACAGCCTAAGAAAAGACTCCTGTGGAGAGAAAAGGAACACATTTGTCTCTCTGGTTTCATGAAGCACTTATTCACTTTTGTTCCAAACATTGAAACCTTGAGATGACACAAGGTTACAAAGTTTGGGTTCAACAAGAACATGCAGGATCCAAATATCTATACAAAGTTAAAAAAAGTGTTAAATAGAAGCCGTGAAGTCAGTCCAGGCTTCGTGTGTTTAACACTGGTTTCTAATGTGCCCCAGAAGGACATTAGGTCCTGGATTTACATAGCGTTTTCATGTCAAAATGTCATGCTGTTTACAGATGCGTATTTCCAGAATTCTCCATCCAGTTTGAAAATATAGGCACAAGGTGGGTGGGTGGGGTGCCATCTAAAAAACTGGTCAAGGAATAAAGGGTATGAAGACAAATTTTTCCATACCCAGGTTTTTTTAGGGCCTATACACACACTTTCTAATCTTTTTAAAGATTGCATTAAAGATGCTCTCATTCCATGGAAGTCTATATCTGAGAAGGTGGGACTTACCTTCACTCAGTGAGGCGTGGATGGGAGGAGAGACCAGCGGGACGAAGGTTTCCAAGTCAAAGCGACCGGTTCTGGACTGGGCTTTGAGCAGCCAGTAGCGCTTCTCCAAATCTATTATGTCAGACTCCTCCACTGCAGAAGAATATCAGACAGTTAATGGATCATGGATCATAGTTTTAGAATATGTATTTATTGCCACCTCTTATCATCAAAGATCTTCTCATCGTTTTCCAAAGCAGACATTACGCAGCTGATTGATGTAATAAAACTTACGACTGATGTTAGAAACTGGAATTTAATACTTATTTTGCTATTTTTATGCGGTAAATTATTGACTATACTTAAAATTCATGAGATTGTTATGCTCCTCAAATGAACATAATTTTACCTAAAGGAATAAAACACAATAGAGGTATTATTTGTTTATCAACACAGCATATACGAGCAGCCTAGTAGCACGATAGGCCAGCTCTGGTTCCCTATTATTGTCATTTGTGGTCATCTTGCAGCTGGAGTGTTGGTCAGTGATGTTGTAAGTGCACTACAATAGTTTTATCATCTAGTGATAAAACATGTTATGCCGCAAATTGTTGCATTTTTAATCATCTGCTCGTTCCAATTACTTCTCTTTAGATAACTTTCAATCAAAGGTATCTATAGTTTGCCTTGAAAAGAGTACAAGTCGATAAAATTTGATAGAACCTGCAACTTGTTTTGTTGTCTTTAGTGAAAACCATTTGTGCAAGCAACAGCACAACAAGAGATGATCACATCTCTTTCCGCTGAAGACACGTGCAGTAGGCAGGCAGTGACGTAGACTGATAATCCCTCTATAATTCCACCTTCATCCATACGGAGGGAAACAGTTCCAGTCGGTTTTCTGACAAAGCAGAAAACTATAAGAAGAAAACTCATAAATCCCTCTATATTTAGAGGTAAAAAAAAGTACAAGCTTTCTTCCTCAGTAGGAAGGCACCAAAGGTAAAACACAGCCGACATCAAACTGTGTTTGACAGTGTGTGGTCTGTATTGGACTACAGTTTTTACAATAAACCAGTATTCCCTGCTTCACTCTTCAAAATGAGATAAACAAGCAGATCAAAAATCCTAAAATAAAAAGGGGTGCTGCCTAGCTGGTGTCAAACATGCCAAGCTGTGCATTTTTACATATTTGCAACATAATGTGGAAATAAATCTTGTTTTAATGAGTTCACACTGAGTCTGCTTGTCAAAGGAAGATAAGTACTGAGTCCATGAAAACCATCTGCTGGGAAGAACTCTCAGGCATAATCAGAGAGAAGAAAAAGCATTTCTGTTTACTAATCAAGTATAACATTATAACCACCAGCCTAACTGTAAAATAATAAATAAATCAGCCCTGTGCTGCAGCAGGCAGTACCAGGATGTTAACTTTAAGCCCTGGAATAGCTGAAGTGAGGCTTCTGTGGATTGGATTCATTCGTTACGCACATCCTACCAATTCTTGTCTGCATTCAGACCCTGAGCAAACACCTCCAAGTTGAGCTGTGGAGCTGGGTTGCATTATAGAAGCTGACAGAGTCCAAAGCAATCAGGGGATACAGTTTTCTTCAACGGGTGAACGTGGTCTTCAAGAATGCTATTGATCAAAGTAACACTCACATGGATGGGTGGACCCAATGTTTCCCATGAGGTCATTACCATTACTGCATCTTGGTTCCCTCTATTTACATTAAAGAAAATGTTAACGTCCCCAAAGTGTAGGCAAATTACTTTTAGCATACCTTTTTATTATGAACCTTTCTAAATGTCCCCGCATTAATAATAACATTTTCTGTCACATTACTGTGTATGAATATCTTACATTGCTTTCACTCAGCTGTTTAGACGCCCCATATGGGGAGGAGACAAGCTTGACGCGGCTCTCTGTGCGCCATCTTTTAAGATCCTTTTAAGTCGCTGCATGTCCTTCAACATGTCATAAATGTGCCTGTGGATAATATTACTGGACAGAGGAATATCCCATAGTTTTCTGGCTGCTGTTGTCAGTCATCGTTGGAACCACCTCCATACCGAGGTGAAATATTGAATCCTCCATAATTGTGTACAGATTTTACACTGAGCCCCTCGGTACGAGACTTTGAGGTCATTTGAGCCTTTGCATGTGTTTGGTTGCTTTGATGCTTTGTGATATTTATTATTCTGTGGCTTGAAAGGAAGTCCGTAAAAAGCTCAAATCTTTGCACTGTGGAATACATCCCAAACAGTTCAGTTCAGTTCACCAGTTAGTGGTCATAATGTTATGGCTGACAGGTGTATCATATTAAAGAGAACATTGATTTGAATCCGGAGCATATGAACAGGTATGAAGCTTTACCAGACCCAATGAACCAGTCTCCCCCTTTCCCCATGCTAATCCCCAGATTAAGGTAATAGGATTCAGCAGCGAGCTAGATACGGTAGGTGTTGGCATGACAGGTGTCAAAATACAGACATGCAATCAAATTACAGGCAGTTCCTGGCAGAATCTACGCCCACTTCCCAAACGGACCAATAAAACAACCTTCTGGAGGGTTTGTATCTAATCTTAAAGGTTCTAATGAGCATGGCTGAAAGAGGCAGAAAGGTGGAGAACAGACCATTACATCTACCTGCGGGACTGATTCTGAGCTCTGGAGGTAAACATCAGCCCTGCACAGGCTGAAAAATGCTTTCATTTGTCCTGTTTACTGCAGCATTCCTGTTGGTTCTAAAGGACTGACTGAAATGCACTAAGGGAGCACTGGGAACAAAATCAATGATTTACAGTAGAGTGTTCAGGGAGCTATATTGAGCTAGCCCAGACAAATGGATGGAAGACTGATAAATTATTGAGGGTTATGGACTGAGGCAGGGGGAAAATACTTCCCAGTCTCAAAGCTCAGTGGATGTTGCAAACTCAGCAAAAACAAAAAGGTAGTTCCCTCCTTGGAGATGATCATAAAACAAGCAAAAAGCAGATAGGTCTTCTGTGGTCAACACAGCCTGGACTACATAAAAGGATGCATAAAGACTTAAATCTCAGTGAACAGGAAGGTAAGACAGTGTCTGCTGGAAGACAGGAATAATAACATCACTATCTGATTGTTGTTCTGACATCCGATGGCAGATCAATAAAACTCACCATCCTCCCAATGGATCACAGCTTCCTCTAAACTTTCAGGACCTAAAATCATAAGCATACTACACAACTAAATCTGTCACACTATTAAAACGTTCAGATTTTTGTAATGAAAACCAACATCACAACTTTAGAGATGCACTGAGAAATCGGCAGATTACGTAAGCGCTGCCAACTCAGCCACAGCCGCACTGTTTGGAATGAAGGCTGTTACTGTGGGAAGAAACCCTCCATCTGCTATTTTCAGTGAAAAATAATTAGTTTGATGAAACAGAGATACGTGAGGCTTTTTAAAGGTAAGCTGTTTTTTCTTCAACATTTAGGGACATAAAGACATAAAAGAGAATAGGAGATTTGGCAGATAACAGGAAGGCTTATTGGGGTCCAACAATGTTGTTCCGTTTCATCCTTTAAAACTCTTATGCTGCATTCAGCGACTTTGTCAGCGTCAGCAGCATCAAGATTACATGTTAAGTCTACGGTTGAGGCCGTTGGAGGAGCGTTGGAGGAGCGTTGCAGTCTCTGCGGCGCTTTGTGAGCTTTGGCTCCGTCAACTTTTCAAGCTTTTCCCGCATTTCAAGCTTCAAAGCTCATAAGGCTAGTAACGCAGAAGTTCAGCTAGTTGAACTTTTGACTGTCCTAAAGCTGTTGACGCAGCACGGCAACCAATCAGAGCGTCTCATTGTAGTGACGTTGCACGACGTCGACGCTGCCTAGCCAACCACGATCCGCGAGTGTTTAAAACATCCAGCAGAGAAAGGCCCGCCTACGAGCTTCGCTAGCTTCAGGTTAAAAATGTATCTTCTGTGTATATGCGTCGAACAAGTCGCTTTATGAGCGTTGTTTGACGCTGACAAAGCCTGCGGTCTGAATGCACCTTCAAAGGGACTATACATAAGTTTAACCCCAAATAGAAATATAAACATTTAAAAATTCTTCCTCATACATGCTCCAGGACTGCACTTGTCAGCAGAATGAGCCCTGGCCTTTACATCATGGTTGCCTCTATATGCCTGTTAATTCATTTAAATAGCGAGTGTTCGGGTCGAACAAGAAGATTTCCCGACTGCTTTCCAGGGCAGTGCATGGCGTCATGCACATTCACACTCTGGTCTAGCGTAAGCTATCTCCATCATAAACCGCAGAGCGAGAGGTAACTGACGGATGGCTTCAGCAGAGCAGAGAGCAGCTTTTAGCAGCAGCAAAACTCCAGCCCACACCCCAACTAACAGTAACAACAGTAACATTTATGACTTCAGCTGAAGTCATGGCTGCAAATCAGTAAATTGTCCAGGATGGGACTGTCTCGGCAGTAGTTTCTAGTGAGCTCTCACACAGCCTGTCCACCTCATGCACAAGCTTACCATTCAGGCTGCAGTTACGCCAGTGGCCTGATGGGGCATTGAGGCATTCGCACGCTCAAACTTCACATAGTTGCTTTAACCACTGTCTGTCATTGAAAATGTTGCATATGGAAATGTTGGCAACCTTTGGGAAATCTCAGAGTTGACGTAAGGATCTAGATTTTCAGGAATCTACACATGGAGGAAGCCGTTTTAGTAAAGCTAAAAACTAACTACTAACATGGAATTCTAGCTACAAATCTCTTTGTCTTTGGTTCAAAATAATGAATATATAATATACAATGACTGCTCTCTCTTCAACTACTGCTAATTTGAATAAGTAATGCAAGCTCATGGTAGCAAACATATTTTTTATCTTTCTTATAAGTTCTTAAAAATATTTCATTCACAGGACAAAGTTTTACAATAATGGAGATCGGGAATTGACTACAAAACTCTGATAGATGCATCTCTATGCAGTATCGGTCTGCTTATCTACTTTACCAGGTTCTTACATATCTTAAACACATTCACAACTGGCCCAAAGACTTGAACTCCTGCAACTCTCAACATTCAAAAGACACACTTAAGATCAGATTCTGTCAATTATGTAAACTTAAAATGATGATACACTGAGGACTAACCATGTAAAAAGCTTACAATGGTCAGTATTGAAGATGATATCTTAACATTTAGGAACATAAGATTACATAACTCAAACACGAAGCTCACGGACAGACAGTTCTAGATATAAAAATCAGATTTAATTGACAGCACAAACAGGTTTCCAGCAGAGAGGAGAAACCCTGCCGCTCTGATACCCACCTAAAGGTGCAACTCTCTCAGAGTGGCAGCAGAGATACCATACCATTATCCATGGAACATCCTCAGACAGTTGTTGCCACGGCCTGCATGTAGCAACGGCAACTCAGCGCCATGGATAATTTTCTCAGAGAAACTATTTCATCCTGCAGGAAAGGCTTTATTTCCCAACGATTCGTCCACTTTGACGATACAGTGACAGAAGGCTAGCAAGCAGATGATTCCCTCTGCTAAGCTCCGTCATGAGTCAAGCTTTACCTTCTTCTAGAAAGAGTCATGAACCACGATTGTGTCATTCACTCTCTCTCCAACTCACACACATGCAGAGAAGCAAAGTTAAGAGGATAAGATGGGAGCAGGCAGATTAAAGGCAAAGTCCAGGTTACCTGGAGAAGATAGGCTCTTTTCAGCCCTCTGCTCCTAATTGGTGAAATTAAGCTTCACTATATTTACTTGGCCTGCAACCTGCAACCTCAATAACTAAACTATAAATATAAAAAAACAGATATAAGTACAGCACCATTTAGAAGACCTCATACACGTTCCCTTTCTTTCATGTTACAAACAAACTCTGTGTTTCTCTGTTTACATTATACAGAGTGATAGCACTATTGCCTTAAAGCAATAAAGTCCTTGGTTTGAATCCCACCTGGGGCCTTCTTTAATAAAATTTTGCATGTTCTCCCTGTGCATGCATGGGTTTTCTCTGGGTACTGGCTTCCTCCCAGAGTCATCGCTGTTATGTTAATTGGTCTCTCTAAATCACTCTTAATTCTTTTAGAGCTGTAATCGGGCCTTAAAGTTTGGGTCCGACCCGAGAGAGTTCAGCCCGAAGCCGAAGAGTATATTTTGATTGACAGCTTATTAAAGCCCGAACTCGATTACAGCCCGTCTTTCACATCATGACGCATGCGGTGTGCATGCAACATCTTGACAGGTAGATTCTGAATAATGTAAGTGGCCCACTGCAGCGCTTTATTATAAATTATCTCACTATTGAGATGATCAGCTGACCGCTAAAGCCCAAGCCCAACACGAGTCCGCGGACAATGATAGAAACTAAGTCCGAAACAGTCGGGCCGGGTTCGGGCAAAGATCTTCAGCTTTATTCTCTTTGTTGCCCTAGAAACACTGGTGACCTATCCATGGTGAAGCCCTTCTCTTGCCCAGCCCTATATCGACAATGGATGGATTTGATATCATAGGCCAACAAGAAATGGTAGATAACTATGTAGGGGAAGGACATTTTTACATCGTTCAACACTTTTTACGAATAAAAATCTAAACAAATGTGGTGTGCTTTTGTATCGAATCTCCTTTACTCTAACATCACTAGATAGAATCAACTGTGACCATGACTGTGTGCCTTCAGAAGTCACCTAATAAATAGAATCTACTTGCATGTACTCTAATCTAGGTCCTGATCCAGCTGTTCCAGAGATTTGTTATAGAACACTAAGGAAAAAACTAGTTTTTTACTTCGGCTTGTAAACACACATTCTCTCAAGGAGCTATGGCAGACAGAAAGTGAGTTTTAATTAAACAGGAAAAGTTTTATTACATGTGAAGATAATAGAATACTCTAAAAACACATTTAAACAAACACAGCGGTCAGTTTTGTTTGTTCAAAATTGCAGAAAGTATATTAAATAAACTGGCCTTTCAGTATAAAGCATGTAGTGTCCAAACTCTGCATTGACCACTAATTACATTGACTATAGAGTGCCATTCTGGGTAAATGATGTTGGGCCGATCAAACGCAGAGATGCACTCTCCTTCGTGCTTGAAGGATAGTTAAAAAAGTGGGCTCTACTGCATCCGTGGTTGCATGAGTGATGGAGAGCCCCTGCGTCAAAGGATAATGGCGTTGTGTGCCTCCGCATCTATGCAGACAGAGAAATATAAACTAGGCTTAATAGGCTGGGCAATGAGAGCATTAATCAGAGAAGCAACCAAGAAGACTGTGAGAGAACATGTCATAGACTCTCTGGTCAGATGAGACCAAAATTTAATAAAACTAATACAGCCTAAAAACACCCTCCCTTCTGTAAAACACTAAGGCAGCAGCGTTGTGCTGCTGCCTTAGTGGATAGAGGGTGAAAAGGTTGAGACTTGCAGCTGCAAAAGCAGTAACGCAAAGACTTCAGAACTGATAGGGTGTAAATATATGCTGCACTGCAAACTTTTCAGATTTCCTTTCTACAAATACTTTAAAAACAATTTAACCATCATCCACTACTTGGTTTTGGTCTAACGTGGAATAAAAGATAAAATACTAAACTTGGTTGTAGTAACATGCCAAAATGCGAGGAAAAAAAACCCAAAGCATGTTTAATGGACGAGGAGGACTGTACAATAAAATATTCCGATAAGTAATTTAAAAACCAAAACTATGCAGAAAAAAAAAAACTAATTATTTTGCCTCTTGCTGCTACATGTACCTATATTATATATATATAAATATATATTATATATATACATACATACATACAGTGGCTTACAAAAGTATTTGGCCCCCTTGAACTTTTCCACATTTTGTCACATTACAGCCACAAACATAAATCAATTTTCTTAGAATTTCACGTGACAGACCAATACAAAGTGGTGTACACGTGAGAAGTGGAACGAAAATCATACATGATTCCAAACATTTTTTACATATTAATAACTGAAAAGTGGGGTGTGCATAATTATTCAGCCTCCTGAGTCAGTACTTTGTAGAACCACCTTTGGCTGCAGTTACAGCTGCCAGTCTTTTAGGGTTTGTCTCTACCAGCTTTGCACATCTAGAGATGAAATTTTTGCCCATTCTTCTTTGCAAAACAGCTCCAGCTCAGTCACATTAGATGGACAACGTTTGTGAACAGCAGTTTTCAGATCTTGCTACAAATTGTCGTTTGGATTTAGATCTGGACTTTGACTGGGCCACTCTAACACATGGATATATTTTGTTTTAAACCATTCCATTGTGGCCATGGCTTTATATTTAAGGTTGTTATCCTGCTGGAAGGTGAACCTCCGCCTCAGTCTCTAGTCTTTTGCAGACTCCCAGGAGGTTTTCTTCTAACATTGCTGTATTTGACTCCATCCATCTTCCCATCAACTCTGACCAGCTTCCCTGTCCCTGCTGAAGAGAAGCACCCCCAGAGCATGATGCTGCCACCACCATATTTGACAGTGGGGATGGTGTGTTCAGAGTGATGTGCAGTGTTAGTTTTCAGCCACACAGCATTTTACATTTTGGTCTCATCTGACCAGAGCACGTTCTTCCACATGTTTGCTGTGTCCCCCATATGGCTTTAGCAAACTGCAAACGGGACTTCTTATGGTTTTCTTTTAACAATGGCTTTCTTCTTGCCACTCTTCCATAAAGGCCAACTTTGTGCAGTGCACGACTAATAGTTGTCCTATGGACAGATTCCCCCACCTGAGCTGTAGATCTCTGCAGCTCGTCAAGAGTCACTATGGGCCTCTTGGCTGCATTTCTGATCAGCGCTCTCCATGTTCGGCCTGTGAGTTTAGGTGGACGGCCTTGTCTTGGTAGGTTTACAGTTGTGCCATACTCCTTCCATTTCTGATGATCGCTTGAACGTTGCTCCGTGGGATGTTCAAGGCTTGGGAAATTTTTTTGTAGCCTAAGCCTGCTTTAAATTTCTCAATAACTTTATCCCTGACCTGTCTAGTGTGTTCTTTGGACTTCATGGTGTTGTTGCTCCCAACATTCTCTTAGACAACCTCTGAGGTCGGCACAGCGCAGCTGTATTTGTACTGACATTAGATTACACACAGGTTCTCTGTATTTAGTCATTTGCACTCATCAGACAATGTCTATGGGCGATTGACTGCACTCAGACCAAAGGGGGCTGAATAATTACGCACACCCCACTTTTCAGTTATTTATATGTAAAAAAAAAATTGGAATCATGTATGATTTTCGTTCCACTTCTCACGTGTACACCGCTTTGTATTGGTCTTTCATGAGGAATTCGAGTAAAATTGATTCATGTTTGGGGCTGTAATGTGACAAAATGTGGAAAAGTTCAAGGGGGCCGAATACTTTAGCAAGCCACTGTATATATAATATAATATATATATTATATAACTTATATTATATTTTTTTTATGTTTACATACAGCATTTCAGTAAGTGGTTATGCTACTACTACAATAAAAAAAGTTAACACAGTTGAACTGGTTTTCCAATCTTTAACGGGAGTGTATTAGTGTGGAGGGCACTAGACAAAACTACTGCGAGGCCTTCATCTGATCCATCTTCAGTGATTCACAAAACCACCAACCTATCTAACCAAAGCAGGTGGGGATCTCCAGTCTGCTTGTTATGGTAGCTTTTATGAAGAGAAATATGAGGTAGCAGATCGAGCAAGCTCACTTTGGTGAGTTTTTAATTGTTTGTGCACAGATGCATGTATGAATGTTTAACAGACACAAGAGTGCTTTTAGCTGGACTCACAGTGTGTGACGCCAGCGAGCGTCTGGTAGAAGGTAGGCGTGTCGCTGTCATCGGTCAGTGTGACACACACTCCTCCAGAGAGAAGCCATCGGGACAGAGTGAAGGCTTCCTTGTTTTGTAGGAGCCAGTTCCTGAAGCGCTCATAGTTCACCTTGTCACTCTGCAGAAAAACACCAATGAAGGGAAAATGACTGTGTGGCCCCCATGGAGCCCAATCAGCTGGCTGTAATGGGCTGTGTTTCATATCACTGGAGGAACGGATGACAGCTGAGTTAACTGAGACTGACAGTAATTTGAAAAATTCTGATTTCCAATCTGAAGCTGCAGCCATGAGAGAAGCTCACAACCTCAGCTGTATCAACTCCAACAGGAAGCCTTTTTGTCCTTTTTTTTTCTGAATGGAGACAGAAATGTTAAAAACAGCCCAAAGATTATTGAATTATAAAGTGCCAAATTTAACAATGATGCAAAGCTAAAACCAAACATGCGAGCTGCCTTACACCTTGTTACCTAAACTGATACAAAACACATTGTAAGTAGGGCTTCAGGATATTATTATCAAAACATTAGCACGAAATATTGCTGTTTAATATTCCCATGATGATGTTTGTTTAGTTTCCTTTGTTTTCCATCATGATCATCATGATTTCTCAGCACAAAGGGTTAAAAATCGTCCATGCAAATGGACATAGAGTGTAAATTCATGTCACTTAAAGTACAATAACCTAGCAAATATTGTCCTCATGGAGTCTTTGAGATTCCATAATTTCAAACATTAATATGATGCTGGTGCTGATTATGGTTTGACATACGCACGTATGCTGAGCAAAGCAAAACGCTGGAGAGAATTTGACATCTCACATTAATATGAAGACAGTTTCTTTAAAATGTGCCTTGATGGTCACTGCACAGACCTTTACTCATGGGAATTTGTCATTGGGCAGCTATGCATCAGGGGTGTGGGAGGCTGTCAGTCTGCTAATTAGTTATGGTGCGTTCACACCGCCCCAAATGTAAGCGTCAAGTGCCACAAGATTATATGTAAAGTCTATTATTGAGTCCGTCAGAGTCTCTGCAGCGCTTTGTGTGTGTTGGCTCCAATTGTTCAAGCGTTACCTGAGTTTCAAGCGGCAACGCAGCAAACACAAGCAACACAGAAGTTCAGCTAGTTCAGCTAGCCAATCAGGATCAACTAGTGTTTAAAACATCTGGCAGAGAAAGGCCCGCCCACGAGCTTTAAAAGCTTCAGGTTAAAAATGTATATGCGTCAAACTAGATGCATCGTGAGCGTTGCTTGATGCTGAAAACGTGTGCGGTGTGAACGCACCATTATTTTTACTGACTGCATGTTTCCAACCAGAGCGGTCAGTGCCACAACAATTACTCTGCAGGCTTTTGACAACTTCTGGAGGAAGCAACAGTTAATACATGGGTCAACAACCTTGGTTCTTGAGAGCTTCTGTCCAGAAGGTTTTAGATGCATCCCTGCTCCAGAACAGCTGAATCAAATAACTGAATTGAATTACCTCTGCAGCATGCCATCCAGCAAAGGCCTGATAATGAGCAATTCATTTGATTTAGCTGTGCGGGAGCAGGGTTGCACCCAAACCCTGCATGACAGTAGCTCTTCAGGACCAGGGTTTAGAGAACCTGGAGTTAATATTTTAGAGGAGCTTTCAGAAAGGTCACATTACGCCTTGGAGCGCAGTAAAGAACATTTCAAACTGGAATTATATGCAAATAAACAAACTAGACGGACAGATCTTCAGATCACGAAGCAAGATGGAGAAGCCTCATCTGGCATCAATCGTCTTTGACAAGGGAAACATGAATGAAGACCAGCCTTGTTCATGTGCATGCTAGGGTTTATGTGATTGATATTAACTTATATAATCTGATTAAACAAGGATATATAAGACCTTTGTCCTACCAAGAATGCCTAGAAATATAGTTGTCATATTGAGTTGACTGTGTGGTCTGCCACACAGAGACATTTTTTCCATGTTTTGTTTCGGTTCAGGAAAAAGGTTAAAAAAAACAGCAACTGATGTTGCTTATCCTCTTGGGATACCGTGCATCACTTTTTCATGTGGCCCCAGAATAAAAATGTTTAACCAATTTTGGGTCCTAAAACACAAATAACAACCAGAAAACCACAGAAATTTCACAAGCTTTGATGGTTGTTTACGAAGAATGAATTTCCAAGAGATTATTTCAGGGAAACTGCTAGTTGAATGCGATTGGTTGTTTTTTGTTCGGGGTGCATGGCTGTGCAGGACTGAGCCAGGGGTCAATTGGAAGGATATGAAATATCAAAGTGAGTATTTTAGTATGTACATGTGAGACTTTGACTTGTAGTCAAAAAGCTATTTTACTGGTCAGTGTGATTAATAAAGGGCAACATATGTTCATACTAATTACCGTTCAAAAGATATTAAAATGTATGTCCACCAAAGCTTTAAAAGGAATCTCTCCTGAAACCTGAGACAAGAATTAAATTTCAGCTCGGATCAAGAGGCAGTGTTAATGTAGAATGCCTTTAATTCAATAAAGTTAAAAATCTTACATTTTAAATAAATCACAACAGGTGACTCACACTACTCAAACTGAGTGTTTTTTTCTAGCTGTCATTGAAATCCTGGAGAATTGTTTAAGACATTAATGCCTACACCTTAATTCCTCTGAAGTCAAACTTTGAAAATGAAGTCATAAAAAAAGACTTTGTTGTGCTGGCTACAGAAGTAGGTGGTAGAAATAATGAACATCCTCAGATGATACCTGGTAATGGTAACAATATGAAGTGTATTTTACACCACTTTTTTGCAAGTTTTTGGAGACGTTTCTTTATCGGATCATAGATGATCATTGATGCGTGACAATAAGCATCACCTCACTGTTAAAACACAACAGGTGGAGTGTGCTTTGCTGGGTTTACAGACCTCTGTGAAGCACTTCTTCAGGGACGACGGGATTTCTCCATCCAGGACCTGCAGAACTGCCTCGATATCTTCCCTGGCAGCATATCCACCAAGATCGCTGGCAAACAGGCTGAAGAGGTCTGAAAAGTACACATACATACACAGGCTCATACAGCACTCATCTTTATCAGAACAAGACAGTCCTTTTGCATAAAACCCCCCCAACAAAAAACCCTGTGGAGGTGATAAACACTACAATGATGCTTTGGCATCCTGGTAGAATGAGAAGTTCCATCATGCTTACTTAGCAGTAGTTTAAACAATCAGGAAATGATCTCATCAATCTGTTGCTTCGGAATAAACAAGGCCTGTCCTTTGTGCTCTGAAACCTTCAATAAATATAACTAGCTGATGACTCTGTGGTTGGTCATTAAGGCCAGATATCAATCCAGTTCTGAAATCTGCTGAAGCTCTGAATGCAGCTCCATCTGGCTCATAGTTGGAGAAACAGTAGGACAGACCGAAAAAGGGTCAAACATGCAGAACTGACGAGCATGAAACAGAATTAGCAAAGGCTATTGGACATACTCGGCTTCTTGAAAATAAAAGAGATTGCTTGAAAGTCTCATTATCAGCAATATCATCATGAAGCGTGCACTTCTGGCTCCAGCAAAGGGTCTGAATGTTTCTAGTTTCATCTGTGATAAGGTTTTTCTGCATTCTACACGTAAATACTTGCTACATTCAGATAAAAGGAACAGCACTAGGCAGGTTTAAATCATATCTGTCCGACAGATTCCAGTTTGTTCATGTTAATGATAAATCTTCACACTCAAGGGTTACTTGTGGAGCACCACACGGTTCTGTGCTTGGTCCAATTCTCCTTATTATATATATGCTTCCAATTAGTAAAATAACAAAATTTATCCATAAACCCAGATTAGTCCAATGAGTTTCGTAGATAACAAGGACGTCTCCAAGACATAAAAACCTGGATGACTCTAAACTTTCTGCTTTTAAATTCAGACAAGATATAAGTTGTTGTCTTTGGACCAGAACCTTTAAAAAGAAAACTTTTAAGTCAATCACTCCATCTGGATGGCATTAATTTGGCCTCTGGTAATAATGTAAAGAACCTTGGTGTAATTTTTGACCAAGACATGACATTTAAATCCCATATTAAACAGGTTTCTAGTATTTCTTTCTTTCACCTCCTGAATATTGCTAAAATTAGAAACATCCTGTCCAGGAGTTATGCAGAGAAACTAGTCCATGCATTTGTTACTTCAAGGCTGGACTACTGTAATTCCTTATTATCAGAAAGTCCACAAAATGCAATTTAAAGCCTTCAGTTGATCCAAAATGCTGCAGCAAGAATTCTGATGAGCATTAAAAAGAGAGATCACATTTCTCCTGTTTTGGCTTCTCTCCACTGGCTTCCTGGTAAATCCAGAATAGAGTTTAAGATCCTCCTCCTTACGTATAAAGCCCTTAATATTTAAGCTCCATCGTACATCAGAGATCTGATTGTTCCATATGTTCCTAACAGAGCACTTCGTTCTCAAAATGCAGGTCTACTGGTAGTTCCTAGGATTTCTAAAAGTATAGTTGTGGCCAAAAGTTTTGAGAATGACACTATTAGATTTCACAAAGTTTGCTGCTAAACTGCTTCTAGATCTTTTTTTCAGTTGTTTCTGTGATGTACTGAAATATAATTTTAAGCACTTCCTATGTTTTAAAGGCTTTTATCAACAATTACATGACATTAATGCAAAGAGTCAGTATTTGCAGTGTTGGCCCTTTTTTTTTCAGGACCTCTGCAGTTCTACTGGGCATGCTCTCAATCAACTTCTGGACCAAATCCTGACTGATAGCAACCCATTCTTTCATAAACACTTCTTGGAGTTTGTCAGAATTAGTTGGTTTCTGTTTGTCCATCCGCCTCTTGAGGATTGAACGCAAATTCTCAATGGGATTAAGATCTGGGGAGTTTCCAGGCCATGGACCCAAAATTTCAACGTTTTGGTCCCTGAGCCACATAGTTATCACTTTTGCCTTATGGCACGGTGAACCATGGTGCTGGAAAATGCTTTGTTCTTAAAACTATTGTTGGATTGTTTGAAGAAGTTTCTGTTGGAGGGTGATTTGGTACCATTCTTTATTCATGGCTGTGTTTTTGGGCTAAATTGTAAGTGAGCCCACTCCATTGGATGAGAAGCAACCCCACACATGAATGGTCTCAGGATGCTTTACTGTTGGCATGACACAGGACTGATGGTAGCGCTCACCTTTTCTTCTCCAGACAAGACTTTTTCCAGATGCCCAAAACAATCGGAAAGATGCATCATGGGAGAATCTGACTTTGCCCCAGTCCTCAGCAGTCCATTCACCAAACTTTCTGCAGAAGATCAATCTGTCCCTGATTGTTTTTTCGAGAGAAGTGGCTTATTTGCTCCCCTTCTTGACACCAGGCCATCTTCTAAAAGTCTTCGCCTCACGTTGCGTGCAGATGCGCTCACACCTGCCTGCTGCCGTTCCTGAGCAAGCTCTGCACTGGTGGCACTCCGATCCTGCAGCTGAATCCTCTTTAGGAGACGATCCTGGTGCTTGCTGGACTTTCTTGGACGCCCTGAAGCATTCTTAACAAGAACTGAACCTCTTTCCTGGAAGTTCTTGATAATCCTATAAATTGTTGATTTAGGTGTAATCTTAGTAGCCACAATATCGTTGCCTGTGAAGCCATTTTTATGCAACGTAATGATGGCTGCACGCGTTTCTTTGCAGGTCACCATGGTTAACAATGGAAGAACAATGATTTCAAGTATCACCCTCCTTTTAACATGTCAAGTCTGCCATTCTAACCCAATCAGCCTGACATAATGATCTCCAGCTTTGTGCTCATCAACATTCTCACCTGAGGTAACGAGACGATTACTGAAATGATCTCAGCAGGTCCTTTAATGACAGCAATGAAATGCAGTGGAATTTTCATGGCAAAGACGGGCTATGCAATTCATCTGATCACTGTTCAGAACATTCTGGAATATATGCAAATTGCTATTATAAAACTTAAGCAGCAACTTTTCCCATTTCCAATATTTATGTAATTCTCCAAACTTTTGGCCACAACTGTAGAAAGGGAGACAAATCTTTTAATTACCAGGCTCTTCTCCTGAGGAACCAGCTCCACGTTTTAGTCCGTGAGGCAGATACTTTTCTTCACCCTTCTACTTTCCTCTTCTACCAATCGTCAGATGTATTTTCTGCTGTTATAACGATTATTAACCTTGTTTTCTCTCAGTGGTTTTCTCTCCATAGAAGCTACACCTAGTCTGGTAGCCTGCTCAGCTACAACGCCCCCTTGCTGGATGGGGTGCATCGACGTTGATGTTCCCGGTGACCGAACATCCTCCATGTCCTGTTATCAACTTTTTACTCTCTTTAATACATCAGTTCTTTTGTTCTTTTTGTTTCTCTTCTCTGTCTCCTCAGACCTCCAGACGGTCGTGGCAGATGACCGCTTGTACTGAGCCAGGTTCTGGTTCTGCTGGATGTTTCTTCCTGTTAAAGGGGAGTTTTTCCTCCACACTGCTGCTACAAGTTTGCTCAGTAAAAGGGATTGCTGAGGAATTGCTGTGGTGGAGTCTGCATGTTCAGGGTACAACCTCACGTCAATGACTCAATGCAATCTGCTGGGATTCCTTAAATAGAAAACTTTTAACTGATTGGAATGTTTGTATAATTGTATTGAAATTACTTTTGTTGTACAGTAGGGATGCACCGATACCGGTATCGGCCCGTATACTGCCTAATGTACTGGTATCGGTATCGGTTAAACTTAATCGATACCATGAACCGATACTCAAAATGGGGAAAATCTGCAACAAATTCACCAAAAAAGATGAATTTTTCACTTTAAATTTTATTTTTGTGGTAATTTTATATTTTACATCTGTTATTTTGTCTCGGTTATGTTTAGTTTGTAAAGTCTGGTGCCTTTAGTCTCTTCAAGAAAGGCACCAGAACTTATAAAGTTTATTAACTCAACAATATGTGGCAAGGTACACCCAGGCGGGATTCAATCCCACAACTCCCAGAGAAGGTCATGTGCGCTAACCAGTCAGCCAAAGGGATATCCCTGTGGCCAAGCAGCCAGGGCACATGATCTATCAGAGCCATAGTGACAGGACCTCCACACTGTCACAAATAGTATCGGATCGGTATCGGGTATCAACAGATACACAAAATCCAGCCATCGGTATCGGTATCGGGACTGAAAAAGTCGGATCGGTGCATCCCTATTGTAAAGTGCCTTGAGATGGCATTTGTTGTGAATTGGCACTATATAAATAAACGTGAATTGAATAGAGAAAGCCAAAGTAATCATGTTTCAGTTTAAAAAAAATATTTAAACTGTTATTTATTATCTATTCACATATATTGTATTGTGTACATTTTTATGTTATGAGAGAACGTTTTGTTGGAAAATTTACTGCAATACAGTTTGATTTTAAATGTCATTATCACACAAAAACATTCTTTTTTCCCATTTTGTTCCCTGACTATACCAAGGTGAATACATAACCGAGATTCTGGGTGTACTATTACACCCCTACTTGCAACAAATGAGGACTATCTGTAACCTGGAGTTGCATATTCCAATAAAGCAGCCTGAGGAATGCAACCTTCATAAGTTTAACAGTAGATACAGTGGGGCAAACAGTATGTAGCAGCCACTAAGTCTGTAAATTGTCCCACTTAAAAAGTCGAGAGGTCTGAAATTTTCTACATAGGTAGCCTATATTTCAACTGTGATAACAGAATGATAAAAAAAATTCCAAGAAATCACATTGTATCATTTTTGCAGAATTTATTTGTACAACAAAAGTTCACCTGAAAACATTTAATGTGACCTTTGTTGGCAATGACAGAGGTCAAAGGTTTCCTGTTGGTCTACACTGGGTTAGCACACACTGTAGCCTGTACGTTGGCCCTTTCTTCCATTCAGATATTCAGAGCTGAGATGTTTTGACTTTCAACTCCATCCACAGATTTTCTATTGGACTGAGGTCTAGAGACTGGTTAGGCCACTCAAGAACCTTGACATGCTTTTTACCAACCCTTTCCTTCATTGACAAGGTGATCATTGGGATCATTGTCATGCTGGAAGATCCAGCCATGCTTTATCATTTTTGCACTCATTGATGAAAGCAGGTTTTGAGCAAAATTATAAAATACATGACCCATATATCTGTTCCTTAAAAGGGATCAGTTGTCCTGGTCCCCTTTATAGAAAAGTAGCCCCAAAGCATAACGTTTCAATCCCCATGCTTCACAGTGAGTAAGGTGTTTTTGAGATGCAACTTAGCATTCTTCCCCCTCCAAACATGATGAGTGGCATTTATACCAAAGAGTACTATTTTGGTCTCATTTATAAACATGACCTTCTCCCAATCTTACCTGTATCTGGAAAACATAAAATAGGCCTAATCAGCAAGACATTTCAACCACTGCAGGATTTTAATCCATGACAACGTAGTGCTTTACTAATAGTAACATTTGTTACTGTAGTCCCAGCTCTCTTCAGGTCATTGACCAGTTCCGCCTACGTAGTTCTGGGCTGTTTCTTCAGCATTCTCAAGATCATTTGTACCCCATGAGGTGAGATCTTGCATCAAGTTCCAGGTTTAGGGACCTTGTCAATGAACCATTTTCTAAAACGGCTGCAACAGCAGATCTCTTCTCACCAAGCTCTTGGCCTGTGGTAGATTGGCTCATCCCAGTCTTGTGCAGGTGTACAGTCTTGTTCCTGGTATCCTTGGGCAGCTCTCTGCCCTTGGCCATGGTGGAAGTTAGAGTCAGACTGTCTGAAGGTGTGGACAGGTGTCTTTTAAACAGACAAGTTCAAACAGGTGCTGTTACTAGAGGTGACTAGTGGGGGATAGAAGAGCTTCTTAATGAAGCGGTAACATGTCTGTGAGGCACACAATTCTTGGTTGTTTGTAGGTCCTAATACTTATTTTGTGCCCCCCTTATACAATTAAATTATTTCAAAATCATACAATGTGATTTCATGGATTTTTTTTCATTGTTTTTTTTAAGTTGAAGTGAACCTTTGATGAAAATGACATAGCTATAGTGATTTTAAGTGGGACAAATTGCACAATAAGTGGCTGGCAAATATTTTTTTTCCCCAGCTATATATGAACACCAACTTGATGTGTTGAAGGGGGATTTCTTTAGTCAAATTGCTTTTTCCATGACATTTCACTGACCGCAGCTGTTATTAAAATGTCTACAAACAGTGTGGACATTGATGGCAAAAACAACAGGTAGAATTCCCCTTAGCTCAACTGAAACTACTTACACTTAGCTTTCTCCTCATCACGCCCTCTGGTCAGCAGCACCAGACCCACAATCAGGTTGTTGAAGTGCAGTCCTTTGGAGGAGCCTCCAAACGAGCTGTAGATTACCTATATCAGACAGAAACATACAGAAAAGCTTAATAAAATCAGAAAATAATACAGGGGGAACTATTTATCACCTATTATAGCGATAACTGTGTAAATGAGCATCAGTAGAAATAGAACCTTTAATATCAGCTGTATATAAATAAAAATGATAATAACACTGTCCAATGTCCAAACAGCTAGAGCTTTTCCACATACACCATAAAATGAGAGAATAAGTCATGAATGAAACATTAAAAGTTGTGTAATACACCCTCAGTTATTTGCCACAGATGTTGGAGGTTTCCTCCTGGTAAACGGCACTTTTTCTCTCCATCGTCACCAGATACAAGCTCAATAGGTATGGGATCGCTGTAAAGTTAAGGAATCAATGCAATCTACTGGTTTTCCTTTTTAAAAAAACCCACACCAACTTTTCGCCAACTAAGTGAACTTGACAGTAGGGGTGGGCGATATGGCAAAAATAGAATATCACGATTTTTCAACTATATTATCATGATTTCGATTTTATCACAATTTTTTTTAAATGATGACCAAAAAAACTAAAATCACACTTAAAAGAAAGGAAACATTAAATAAATAAATTCATTCCTATTAGAGAAAAGGGCTAAAATACTTATATGGCTATCTCACACCACCAGAGATGATAGAAATGCACTGAAAGTTCTGAATGAAATATTATATATTTATAAGCAAACATTAACTTACTTTAGTTTAAAAATATGATATTGAGCAAATAGAATAAAATATAAACTCTTTTAAAATAAAACACTAACATGCTGCTGCACATATAATACAAGATGTATTGTGTAATCTGTAATACAACAATCAATCCTCATAGAATGGGGTAAATGCAGCTTTAACTGGTTCAAATTATTTTTTTGCAGAATCCTGATGTTATAAATAGGCACGCATAAAGCTGCCTAATACAAACGAAGGTCGAGGTTAGTGCAAGTAGTTCTAATTATTCTTCCATCCATCCAAACATATTCTTAATATTCCCTGCATTCCCTCTGTGCATTCAGCATACATGCGTCTTATGGCGGTGTTTGGGGAAAAAAAAGGCAGCTGGACACTGTGTTTGCATTGTTTTCTCTTGAAGTGATTAAACAAGTTTATGGTCTTGCGATCACTTGCCTTGATGCGCTCCATGCAAACTTTGAAAATGATGTTTGTTTGCTCTTTGCTCAGGGAGAGAGCGGAGGTTTTTCTTTGCATACAGAGGGAGAACTACAGCAGCAGAACTGTGAATCGGGATAAAACGATCTATCAAAAATGACATATCGTCAGACGTGTAAATCGCTTTACATTGTTAAATCGTCATATCGCACACCCCTACTAGACAGCAGTGTTTTCTGACTAAAATTCAATTGAAATTGACAGAATCTGAATCTGTCTGTATGACTGGAGTTCACTATATATTTCTCGATATCTTCTGGATTAGTTTGTTCTGTAAAGTGCCTTCAGACAGTATTTGTTGTGATTTGGAGCTTTATAAATTTACTACAGATTAATTAAATACACTGAAATCCATTTCTACCAATTATTAGTAACTTTTCAGAAAGTCACAAATTTAACACCTTACATGATAATTTTTTATTTAACACCCTCATCAATAATTCTGTCTCTCTCCTTTTTTACTTTCGGCTCTGGTTTTGGACATAAAACCAGATAACATTCAGGTTTTATTTCATATGTAGCAGAAACTGCAGTAAAACTGCTTTTTTTCACATTAACGAATTTTTGTGGGTGTGTTTTTTTGTTTTTACAGCTGGTGATATATCTCTTCGTTATGCCATGCAAAAGCAACACAATATTTGGTTAATGCAAAATAATTGTCTGTTTTTAGCTCAAGTAAGGGTGAAAATATGTAAGATATGTTTACTGTTATGCACTTCTGCTACATATTCTGCTAATACGAGCCTCCATGTAAAGGTTACACTCTGAACCTTTACATGAAATTTCCTCAGTTTATAAATGCAGAACAGAAAACAGTGATTTAACTCGTGACCCCTCACAACTTGACATTTTAGTTCATAGCGTTAATTCCTCCCTGCGTCGGGCAATAGACAAAGTTGCCCCCTTGAAAAGGAAGGTGGCTAGCCATAGAAGATTAACTCCCTGGTTTAATTTAGAGCTACGTACCCTAAAGCAGAATGTTAGAAAACTAGAGAGAAAATGGCGCTCCACGCATTTACATGATTCCTTTTTAATATGGAAAAATAGTTTATTGCTATATAAAAAGAGCCTTCACACAGCTAGAACAGCATATTATTCATCTTTAATCGAGGAGAATAAAAATAATCCTAGGTTTCTTTTTAATACAGTTGCCAAACTCACACAGGATCATAGCTCTATCGAGCCAACCATTCCCCAAGCTCTAAGCAGTGACGACTTCATGCAATTCTTTATAAATAAAATAGACTCCATAAAGAATAAGATAATTGGGAACCTTCCCAATATGCTTGCTTCCTCCTTAGTTAATGAGGCAGCCTCAAAAATGGTGGAACCTAATATATGCTTAAACTGCTTTAATGCAGCCGAACTTTGTGATGTACTAAAATTATTAGCTTCATCTAAACCTTCAACTTGCGTTTTAGACCCAATCCCAACTAAACTCTTAAAAGAAGTTTTCCCTCTGATCGCTGCTCCAATTTTAAATATAATGAATCTATCCTTAGTCAATGGATATGTACCACAGGAGTTTAAGATTGCTGTAATTAAACCTCTACTTAAGAAACCCTCTCTTGATCAAAACGACTTAATTAACTATAGACCGATATCTAATCTTCCCTTCTTATCTAAAATTCTTGAGAAAATAGTTGCACACCAGATATGTGAGCATTTAAACAATAATGAGCTGTTTGAGAAGTTTCAGTCAGGCTTTAGAGCTCATCACAGCACTGAAACAGCTCTGGTGAAGGTTACTAATGATATTCTCATAGCCTCAGACAATGGACTGGTGACCATTCTGGTCCTGTTAGATCTCAGTGCTGCCTTTGACACTGTTGATCACAATATTCTCATAGAAAGGCTTCAACGTGTCGGTATAATAGGAACAGCCCTAGGCTGGTTTAAATCTTATTTGTCTAACAGATTTCAGTTTGTTCAAGTAAATGATAAACCCTCCTCAACCTCAAAAGTTACTTGCGGAGTACCACAGGGTTCAGTCCTTGGGCCGATTCTTTTTACTATATATATGCTTCCTATTGGTAAAATAATTAGGCAGCATGGGATAAATTTCCATAGTTACGCAGATGATACACAGCTATATCTATCCATAAATCCTGATGAATCCAATCAGTTAGGTAGACTACAGGCATGTCTGGAAGACATAAAAACTTGGATGACTCTAAACTTCTTGCTTCTAAATTCTGATAAAACAGAAGTTGTCGTCTTTGGACCAGAAGCTCTGAAAAAGAAACTACTTAGTCAGCCCCTTCACCTGGACGGCATTAAATTAGCCTCCAGTAATAAAGCAAAAAACCTCGGTGTCATTTTTGACCAAGATATGTCATTTAGAACTCACATTAAAGAAGTCTGTAGGATTTCCTTTTTTCACCTTAGGAATATTGCAAAAATTAGAACCATCCTGTCCAGGACTGATGCTGAAAAACTAGTCCATGCATTTGTTACTTCAAGGCTGGATTACTGTAACTGTCTATTATCAGGTAGTCCACAGAATACAATTAAAAGTCTACAGTTAGTTCAAAATGCTGCTGCTAGGATTCTGATGAATATTAAAAGAAGAGATCACATTTCCCCTGTTTTAGCTTCTCTTCACTGGCTCCCAGTAAAATCTAGAATAGAATTCAAGATCCTCCTTCTGACATATAATGCCCTTAATAATCTAGCTCCATCATACATAAGAGACCTGATTGTTCCATATGTTCCTAACAGAGACCTTCGCTCTCAGACTGCAGGTTTACTGGTAGTTCCTAGGATTTCTAAAAGTAGAATGGGTGGCAGATCTTTCAGCTATCAGGCTCCCCTCCTATGGAACCGGCTCCCAGGGTTGGTTCGTGAAGCAGACAATTTGTCTATCTTTAAAACTAGGCTAAAAACTTTCCTCTTTGACAAAGCTTACAGTTAGAGATATGTTTATAGGTAGTTAGAGTCAGGTCAGACAGGTAGATAGGAAGAGACAGGTTAATGTTAGTAGTCAGGCAGAGTGTCAAAAGTTAGGAAGAGATAGGAAGAGGTAGAGTAGCTAGGTAGAGATAGATTAATGTAAGCCAGGTAAAGATCCGGAGCCGGTCGCGGCTTACCGCCGCGGAAGAAATGTGCCCCACAGGGGCCAGCCTGCGCCGGAGAGAGGTCCCTCAAGGGGATCCTCCCGCACAGTGCGGCCGCCCATTACCTGCCGGGTTGAATCCCCCGGGCAGACTGTGCGGACCCCACCCGTTTATCTCTTAAACGTTTCTCGCCCTCTTCAACTCTGTCCTCTCAGTTCTGTCTATTTTTCCTTAAGATAGTTGTCGATATCGGTCTCGTGCCGGTATTTAGCCTTAGATGGAGTTTACCACCCACTTTGGGCTGCATTCTCAAACAACCCGACTCCGAGAAGACCCCGGCATGACGGGGGCCGTTACCGGCCCTACACCGTCCACGGGTCAGGAGGACTCAGACAGAGTGTTGGTAGCCAGGTCTCCTAGTAGCTAGGAGACAGGTTAATGTTAGTAGCTATGCTGCTTTAGGCTAGGCTGTTGGAGGACATTATTAGGGTCTGTTCCTACTTTCTCTCCTACTTCTCCCCAACTGCATGATGTGCTGTCAATTCAAGCACTAACCTGTTTTCTATTATAGTAGGTGCTCCGGATTAGCCCTGCTTGACGACCCTGACTAAGATGGCATTGCAGTGACGGAAAATTCTCCACGTCCTGCAACAAACTTCTGCATCAGTTCTATTGCTCTTTCTGTGTCTCTGTTATGTATTCTCCAAGCCACAGACGGTCGCGGCAGATAACCGCTTGTGCTGAGCCTGGTTCTGCCGGAGGTTTCTTCCTGTTAAAAGGGAGTTTTTCCTTCCCACTGTCGCTGCATGCTTGCTCAGTATGAGGGATTGCTGAGAATTCCACGACGCAATCTTCTGTGGTTCTGTAATTTCTACACTAAACATTGTATTGTAATAACTATTTTTGTAAAGTGCCTTGAGATGACATCTGTTGTGAAATGGCGCTATATAAATAAACTGAATTGAATTGAATTGATGCAGGGTAGGGCCAATTACTCATGACATTGTACATGTTAACAATGCCAAACTTAATTAAGGTCAAAAATACTTTTTTTGTATCCCAAAGGGAAATTGCATGTCGTTACTCATCATCTAGTGATACTGGGGCAGGAAGGATCTCCGGTAGCAGACGGACATGCACCAAATCTGAAGAGGCCTCAGACTAAAGATTGTTGCTGTGTGACATTCTTGGACAGCGGAAACGATATTCCACAGTAAATGTCCCGGATGTCACCATCAGTTTCTGGCAAGCAGTGCAGATCCACCTCTTTAGTGTGTACCGCTCCTTTTTCAATCTGTCTGACCGTATGGTTAGAAAGCAGTGTAGAAAGATGCTGGTCATGATTCCTGCCCATCATTATGGATAAGAGACATGCTTTGAACTCCCTCCTTCTCTCTCTCTCTCTCTCTGCACACATAAAATATCCTTTTCAACTCCTCTGGGATTTGAGGTCATTGTTCAGCACCGAGCTATTTAATCAGATTCTCCCAGTTGTACAAATAATACAATATTGGCAATAATATTTCCACATTTTTGCTACTCTGTTACTTTCATGGAGCAATATATTGTTGCTTGAAAGTAACAAAGAAAGAGCAAAACTTATTCCAGCTCCACAACATTCAAAATCAGATTAAAAATCCAAACATACACTGCCTCGATTAAAACAACATGAGCAAATCGATGCAGATCCTACATGCACTCCCATGCACACATACTGATGGAGATATTTTCCTTCTATACTTCTCCGTTTATGTGTCAGTGTTGCACAGCAATTTCCCACCAGGACAGCAGGGGGTGCTGACCTTTTATTGTTCTGCCCAATATTGCAGTCACGTCTCTGGGTAATGATAGTTTATTTATTTCAGCTTGTTAAAGCTTTTCTATTCAGAGAACATCGGCCAAACAGAGAGAGAGTTCTGATTGAAAACGAAAGCTTTTTAATACAACTAAATCTAACAAAATACTCTAAAAACAGATATAAACAAAAACAATCGTCTGTTTTGTTGTTCTCTGAACCTCCTGGTGTTCAAAATTGCCAAAAGATCCGATTAGATAAATTGACCTTGCAATGTAAAGCATCTAGTGCCCAAACGTTGCACTGACTACTGATTACATCGACTAGCACTGTTCTGGTGAAATGATCTGGGGCTGATGTTGGGTTGACCAATCACAGACGGGCTCTTTGTCAACTGATAATGTTGCTGCGTGTCTCTGTACCTACACAGATGGAGAAGTATAAACTAGGCTTAACAAAGCAACCGACAGACAGACAGACAGACACCCAACCCACTGGGAAACATACATGCATAAAATACTATTAAAAGTGTATTCAGACTAACTGTTAAGCTCACAAATTTGTAAAATAAAATGTATTCCTTACATACGATCAGGTAAAACCCGATGAAAAGGCTGATGAAGGTCTGTTAGCAAATGATTGTCTATTAAAAGTTCGTCAGTCACTTTTTTCTCCCAAAAATTTCTGTTCCATCTGTAGAGGAGCAAAGAAAGGATTAACACTCAGCATCCATACTATGATACTGAGTCAGTCATAACGGTGATGGATGCCAGGTCTTTACACATAAAACCGATGGGAAGAATTCAGCAGCAGCTTAATGAAGCTTTAGCCATGCGTTTGCCCCCTGGTGGCTCGTAAAATATTGATTGAGTCGATGTGTGATAAAGAACAAAGCAGAAGAGCTCGCATTTTGAATGTAAATATAGTTGACGATCAGGTTCATGTAATTGTGGCCACCAAAATCGTGATCACGATCAAAATCTGATTAATTGTGCAGCCCTAATGGAAACATGCCAAAGCGTCCCATTCCGTACTGGCACTAGTGGAAATGGGGCAGTAGTGGCTGCAGCTGGCCACACGGGTGCCTAATCTTTTTTTTCATATCGGCTTTTTAAAGCAAATTTCGGCAGATAGCTGATGTAGAAAAAAAATGTAATATATTGGCCCGATTATCGGTCAGCCTCCAAAACAAAATTAAACAAAATCAGGTTCTAAATATCAAAAAACTGTATGCCTGAAATTAAAACAGTTAAATAGGGAAAAATACTCCCCATCAACAGTTTCAGCAGAAAAAAAGTTTCACAATATAATTTGACACTGAAAATATTTCTTTTAGCAGGACATAATAGTCAATACTGCTCCATCAGAGATATCCCAGACAGAGCAATGTCTGCAAAGCATGCAAAATGACCTGGGAGGAGGTGACTGCAGTCAGTGAGCTAGTGAAGCAGGTCAGTTTGTCACACACTGTGGGAGTCTTAAATGTGGTTTCAAAAAAAGGAAGTCAGTGTCTGTCACGCTTTGCTAACTTCTAAATCCACCACCACATTTCCCCCTCTGGCACCTTCTGATGTGCTACTAAAAAATAAAAAAAAATCATAAAATGTCCTTATCTAAACATGCTAACACTGCCACAGGTTCAACAGAGGCAGAACTACATGGTAAACACATGTAGTGTTGACTCATGCTACCATGTCACAACTAGAAGGATGTATCTCATATTTTCATTGTGGGCCCTAAAGCTGGATAATTATAGTAGAGTTAATGAATCATTCTGAGTCCATATAATACATACTGACATATGAATACATAGTAATCTTTTGAGCTTAGAGTGAAACAAATGAAACCTCTTAGTGTGACAAAACAACCCTGATTACAGCGGAAACCCATCAATCTTAGACATGTCTCGACTGTCATGGAAAGTAGAAGACAGCCTGAGAAGTGAGCGCATGCTTAAGTCAAATCACTATATAATTAACACTAGTGACAACAAGAAATCTCAATTAAAAATCAGCGTAGCAGGATGACATGGCACTGCTGCCTATTGTTCATACTCAGTGACTCTGAATGAAGAAGTATAAAGCAAGAGTGTGCTACCTTTGAACATGCTAAGTCAAACAGGAGTTCATTTAAAGGCAAAGGAAAATGTAGTTTTATAGCAGACTTTTAGCAACAAGGCAACTCAATGTACTTTATATCATTAGGGTAAAATACACCTAAAATAAAACAGAAAACACAACATCAGAAACATCAATAACATTAAAACATACAACTGCTATGATATGGAAATTATTATTAACCAATTAATCAAAGGTAGCTCTAAAAAGATGATTTTTTTTTGCATCAATTATTACAGCAGCTTTGCAGTGGTCTGGAAGGTTGTTCCAGATAAGGGGAGCATAGAAACTGAAAGCTGTTTCTCCATGTTTGGTTCTGATTCTTGGGATGATTATTAGAGCTGGTTTAGGCTTACAGCATGAATTTAACAGAGTCCAAGCATTGATCATGACTCAAGGTAAAGTCTGATGTCAGGACAAAAATAAGCTCCTATGATGAGTACAGTTAAAGAAGGTTTTTATTTAGCTCAGCATAGAATCCCCACTGTATCTGGGGAAACCCTTAGGCTCGTAGTTAAATGACACACGGCCCCAGGTCTGTCCCCCACTGCCCTAGGTACATTTACCTATCAGTATTACCACCTATCTAAGTATCACTCATCGTGTTAGCCGGTTATTTTTAATGGCAAAGTCACAAACACTTTCATTGCTTATGTTTTCAGTGGTTTAAATTCACAAAGCTACTACCATGCTATGAGACTTCAACCAACTGCAGATCATTCTCATCAGTGGTCTTGTATTTTGCTTGTCCTCAGAAATCAAAATTATGCTCATTATTTTTCTTTGCTTTTTAAAATCAACAAAATTAATCTGTGAATTGTATTTTTTTTGTCAGTGAAAACATCTTTAACATCAGACAGTACAACAAAAAACTGCTATTGGCTAAGAATACCCAGTTTAGAGTTGATCTTCCAGCGTCCAGAGCTTAGTGAGTGCTTGTCTGCGCTTTGAAAAGTGGGAGTCATGGTTGTCATTTCTTCAATGGTTTCGGTAAGAAAATATTCAACCAAATCTCTATTCCAAAGAAGATTGTGGAGTCTATTGACTTGATAAAGCTCTTAAATCCTGCTGTAGTAAGCTTTTTTAGAGGTGTGATTTGAAAGCCAGATCCACAATATTTGATTGGTTGTCTTTATACCAAAGTCAGAATCGAAACTTTACACTTGATACCAGATTACTCTTGATCACTCCAAATTTCTGGATGATGATAAAAGCACAATAACAAAAATACTGCAGTGAACGTATCTAAAGAGTGAATACATCAGAGGTAAAATTGCTTATATTAACATATTTTAAGAGAACACCATCTGTTTGGTGTCTTTATGGCTGCTATTGAGATGCGCCACCAGCAGGGCAAAAAGGAAGCAATTGAGCTTCAGGCTGCTGCATCAACAGCTCGGCTCATTGATGCTAAATGGGTTTGTCTGCAGCCTCATTCTAACCTAACAATTTAGGTCTGTAGTGCAACCTTCAGCCTTACTTTTGATCAAACTTAGTAAAAAGCACTCGCATACCAAAGACTGTGGTGCTTTTATCTGTTTGGAGGCACCCTTCTTCCTTGCTGTTTGCTGTGCTGACAAGATGCACTCTGATCCTCTTAAACACAGAAATCTAGTGGTTACTTTGACTCTGAGGTTTTGACTCTTATACCAAACCCTTTTCTAAATGCTGATTTTTTTTCACTTAAAAACCATCTCCAAAATAAGACACATGGTCTCCAGAACTGACCTAGAGAAACTCGTACAGGTTTTGTGTCATCACGTTACTGTAACGCCCTTTTCACTGCTCTAGACAAATCCTCAGTTTCATGTCTGCATTTAATTGAAAACACAACAACCAGACTTTTCACCAAACACCCTCACACCAGCCTTGCTTTGTATTCCCTTTCACTGGCAACCTGTGGACTTTAGAATTCATCTTGAAGTTTTGCTTTCAGTCCCAAACTCAGAACCGTCTGGTTGTTGCTGCTGTTTACCTAAAAGCTAAGGGAGAAAGGACCTTTCAGTCTGTGACTCCTAGACTGTGGAGCAGCTTCGTTTTGGAGGTTTTTAAAAAAAAACTGAAAACCATTTTCTTCTCTGATGCTTTTATATCTTTATTTGATTGTGATTCTTACGTTGTTTTTTATCCCTTTTTTTATACTATAATTTGATTGTGTTTCATGCTGTTCAGCGCATTGTGACTTGTGTGTCTGTGACAAAACGCTTTAAAAATAAATGTCATTCTTACTGATGTGATAGTATGTTATCTCGGCTCTGATGATCACTGTGGCTCAGTGTAGAGTAGAGTTGACTTGCAATCAGAGGGTCGTGGGTTAGATTCCAGCTTCCTCCAGTCACATGTCAATGTGCCCCTGAGCAAGGCACTTAGCCCCAAAAAACATCGTCCTACCGAGCCATGTTGGGTGTATGAATGTGAGTGTGAATGTGGCTTCAATGTAAAGCGCTTTGAGTGGTCAGTATGACTAGAAAAGCGCTATATATAAGTTCAGTCCATTTACCATTATATATAGCTCCTGTATATGCGCCAGTCTTGACATTAGACCAAAACGTTGAGTCTATCGCAGTCCCACAGACAACGTCTATGCTTACATAGGTATTATTACATATTGGAAGATAGAAAAATACCCATGACTACCATAGAATGAAAGGGGAATACATTTCTATTTAGCACCTCCCCCTATTGAGGAAGCCAGTTATTTGCATTGTATTAAAACTTTTCACATAACTTTCACATAAAAATAAAAACATCTTGGCAGATCTTCAAACAAAAAGATGAACCTTCTAAGTGGCAGATCAGACGCTAGCTTTCTTTAAACTGTGAATATGGAACATCTGCAGGCATGTTTGAAAATGCCAGCAGAAGCCTTGCTTCTGCTGAGAGGTCACTGAACTAGTGGCTGCCATGGTGACAGAGAGGTAGCAGCAGCTGTGCAGGGTTGGGAAGGGGAAGCACTGAACCAGAGGGGAGCGCTGTAAAAGGAGGAAACATACTAAAACACACTGCAGACATTGAATGAGAAGTTGCTGTAGGCTCAACATAGAAAGGGAGCAGATTTGCATTATGTCTTAAACTGCTAGGTTCCCATTATGGAGCTCTGAGTGGAACACCTGCTTCTGATCGTCTCCTCTCTGGAGAGAGAATTCATCGGCATAAACAGGTGTGACAGAAGGAGGCTGGATCACAGCGGGCCGCACCAAACAGACGTCACAACCCTGAACCCAACCTTTGTTAAACCTGACGTTCCCTTCTAACACAGCTACATCTATACTATGAGCTCTGGTCAGTAGAAGAGAATGGTTTCTCATTTGCTTCCAGAAGGGGAAAAAACCTACATTGTTTAAAATCGGACATAAATTTGTCAACAAACTTACTTAAGTACACACAACTATACTTCAAAGTCGAATTAATCATGGAAAAGTAAAAAGAGCAGTACAATAATAACTCTCTGAGAAATAAAAAAAAAAAGTACGGAGTTCTCAATACACCTCAATACACACAGTTCTCTGAAGGTGAGTCAGTTTCTCTCTATTAGTTAATAGCAGGGACATGTCTTTCAGTCTTCAGAGAAATTTTTGTTTATGACAAACCGACTCACCTTCAGAGAACTGTGTGTGGTAATGACAGATGGGACTTCGGCTGCACTTTTCCAAGAGTCAAGTTTGGTTGTGAACACAGAAGAACACCGCCCTCCTCTCTCCGTGATTGGTTAGGGAATCGAGAAATCTGATTGGTTCTGGGAGTAGCGTGATTTGTACTTGTATTTAGTGACTTGTATTCCCTGATTTGTACTTGTATTATTAAATGAATCCGTACTTGTATTTTTCAAAACGCGTACAAGTCACAATACATACGTCCCAACTCTAGTTCCATAGTATCCAGGATCTTTACTGCCTTGTATGGGGTCCCTCAAGGTGTGGAATCATATGACCTTTTAAAAATGTTGCAGTGGGACCAGCCATTACACCGTTCCGTTTTTTCTACGTGCTCCAAGACTTTGGTTGTTGAAAGGGCATTATGCCTTCACCCTAATCTTTAGCTCCGTTCACAGAATCTCAATCAGATTTCAGTAATGACTGACTTGGACCACTCCAAGAACCTTAAATTTGCCACACACTGTCACAACTTGGAATGTTTATGCAAAATTTGGACATGCCCTTTAAAAATAACTTAAACACAGAGTGCTCCCTTTTTTAATTTAAATCCAAGGCACACATTAGTATCATAATGCATATCTGCGAGGGGTATGGATACTTTTGAGCTCAACTGTGAGTCTGATTGAAAACATACAGCTGCAGTCCTCCATACAACTCTTACTCTAGTGATATGGAACACTTTCCTGAAACAGTTAGTGTTAATCTGTTTGCCTTCTATGTTTATTGACCTACATAATTTGGCTTATATCATATTTCTGTGCTTCCAGTATTGCTGAAATTGAGAAAAAACATCAGGCTCTACTAGGGTTATGAATAATTTTAAGGTTTACAGAGAATGTTGTTGACCACCATAGACCTTAACAACTAGTCTCTCAGTAGCGCTCCCTGCACATCTCTAGGGAAATCTGTTGATATCTGAGCAGGTCAATGAGCTTTAGCGGTGTCTCTACTTAGCAATCAATATCTTTGGAAGAAGGAAAAACTGATTGCTAGGGAAACCCAGAAGAATTTACAGTGCCATGTCATGTGCTTTCAAAAATGGTGAGGCAACTCAGGTTGTGGCGGATATGATTGAGCAGGTCAGATGGGAAGGTCAACTGTAGGTACTGTATGATGACTGAGTTAGGTCAAAAACTCTGAAACAGATTATTTAAAAAAGTCTGCATCAGGCCCCCAAGCCAATACATAGCAGGTTGTGTATCAAATCCCGGAAAACTCCAACTCCTAACTTCGATCATCTATGTTTTAATAAAATCTTTTCATCTATGTTTTCGTCATTCGTGGAGACAACAAAAGCAACAACAATGTTTACACTTTTGTCTTTAAAACCAGAGTAGGTCTTCATCACTGCATCTATTTTAATGAAGAGGAAATATTTACATCCTGCATGAAATCTAAACTCGGGCAAACAAGTATTTAGTAAGTCAACAATTATGCAAGTTCTCCCACTTAAAAAAAGATGAGAGAGACCTGTAATTTACACGATAGGTATACTTCAACTGTGGGAGAAAAAATGAGAGAAAAAAATCCAGAAAATCACAGTCTGATTTTTAAAGAACAGATTTACAAATTATAGAAGAAACTACGGTCAATAACAACAGTTCACCTCAATACTTATGTTATATACCCTTTGTTGGCACTGACAGAGATTAAAACGTTTTCTGTAAGTCTTCACCAGGTTTTCACACACTGTTGCTGGTATTTTGGCCCATTCCACCATGCAGATCTCCTCTGGAGCAGTGATGTTTTGGGGCTGTCGCTGGGCAACCAGGACTTTCAATTCTATGGGGGTTGAGATCTGGAGACTGGCTAAGCCACTCTAGAACCTTGAAATGATTCTTACGAGCTACTCCTTTGTTACCCAGCCAGTATGTTTGGGCTCATTGTCATGCTAAAAGATTCGGCAACGTTTCTTCAATACCTTCGCTGATGGAAGGAGGTTTTCACTCAAAATGTCGTGATACATGGGCCCATTCATTCTTTTCTTTAAACTTATCAGTCATCCTGGTCCGTTTGCAGAAAAACAGCCCCAAAGCCTGATGCTTCCACCGCCATGCTTCACAGTAGTGCTGCATTCCAGTTAACCTTTCCGAGTCGGAAAGTCGGAAAAAAAAGTTGTCTCGCTTCGTTTCACAGTGACACGCCCCCTTTAGGTCGGAATATACAAGCTCCAACTCGGGACTCTGAGAGTAGACCGAGAAGGAAGTACTGATCGGAGAACAAAGATGGCTGCGCCCGTAGTTGAGATATATTTTCATTGTATTCGCACCATTTGTCATTTCAATGTCATTTTTAAATGCTCTTACACACTTGACTACATTTCTGCTTTAATCCGGTCACCAGTTTATACATTGCATGGCCTTGCTATGCGTGCATTACAATGTACAGCTTTGTTTTTCATGCTGGTCTGCTGAAGATGCTATGCTGCTAACACCAATAGCAATAACTAGCCCGCCCCTCAACAGCTGCTGCCCTCAAAGCGTCCATGTTCTTTCCGACTCGCAGTGTAGCGAGACAAACTGGAATGCTTTAAGTCGGGAATGACATCACGTTCTTGTGTACAGCAACTCCGACATCCGAGTTTCCGAGACAAACGGAATGCAGCATAAGTATGGTGTTCTTTGGATAAAACTCAGCATTCTTTCTCCTCCAAACACAAGTAGAGTTTTTACCAAAAAGTTCTATTTAGGATTTGAATCCCTGCTGGCGTAGTTTCTTACTGATGGCAGACTTTGTTACTTTCGTCCCAGCTCTCTGCAGGTCATTCACTAGGTCCCCCGTGTGGTCTTGGATGTCTTCCATTTTCTGATAATTGCTCCCACGGTTGATTTCTTCACACCAAGCTGCGTAACTATTAGTAGATTCAGTCTTGCCAGCCTAGTGCAGGTCTACAATCTTGTTTCTAGTTTCCTTTGACAGCTCTTCGGTCTTGCCATTGGTGGAATTTGGAGTGTGACAATTTGAGGTTTTGGAAAGGTGTCCTTTATACTGATACCCAGTTCAAACAGGTGCCATTGAAACAGGTCACGAGTGAAGGACAGAGGAGCCTCTTACAGAAAAAGTTACAGGCCTGAGAGAGCCAGAGATCTGGCTTGCTTTTAGGTTACAAAATACTCATTTTCCACAGTCATTTTCAAATAAATTCTTTAAAAATCAGGCCATGTGATTTTCTGGATTTATTTTCTCATTTTGTCTCTCATAGTTGAGGTATACCTATGATAAAAATTACAGGCCTCCCTCATAGTTTTAAGTGGGAGAACTTGGACAATTGTTGGCTGACTAAATACTTTTTGAGCCACTGTATATGGGTATAATACAGAGTATGTGTTAACCACTTCAAAATAAAACCAAACCATGACATTTGTTTAGGCCTCTCTCCCCAGCCTCTCAGTTCAGCTGCATGACGTTGAACGGGACGTCACTGTGGCTTACCTCTGCTACTTTCGGGGGAACTCCATCTCCCAGCACTTCTCTGTAGAAGCACTGCTGGCTCATGTAACATGAGAGACCGCTGGTTCTCTTGAAGGCATCTTTCAGCCGCTTCAGCTCCACATCAGTAACTGCAGTCAGATAGAGAAGATAGATGATTAGACTTTGGGAATAAAAGCCCTTCTGAAAATTCTTTTTGGGGTAATAGGGTTGGTTTGTCAAGTCAGGTGACATCATGGTGATTAAGATCTCGGTAATTATGCTATCCGAACTAAGTATGCTATAAATTAAAATCTCAACTGAAATGATCAGGATTATCTCATTAAAAATTGATGTTAAAAGTTTACTATAGGTGATCTCTGTCAAAGCTAGATTCAATTCAACAGTGGAACTCATCAGTTTCAGGCAGACAGCAACCAGATGACTTATGGCTGAGATGGAGCTGCTTGTACAAGGAAGTGCCAACAAATGTTAAGGTTTCACCCCAATGTAGCAACAAGTTGTCAGTCAGCTGAGAGGGATGATCAGATGAGAGAAGACCCCCGTTTAAAAAAAAGACAGTTCTACCAAAGGAGAGCCGTTCATCACTCATTCTGAGGCCAAATGTTTTGTGCACTCTTTTTAATATTCATCAGAACTATTGCTACAGCATTTTGGATCAACTGAAGGCTTAATTGTGTCCAGCCTTGAAGTAACAAATGCACAGACTAGTTTCTCTACATCACTCCTGGACAGGAGGTTTGTGATTTTAGTAATATTTCAGAGCTGAAAGAAAGAAATCTTGGAAACCCGTTTTATATGGGATTATAATGTCATGTCATGATCAAAAATTACACCGGGGTTCTTTACACTATTACTAGAGGCCAATTTAGTATCATCCAGATGATGTAATTGATCCTTTTTAAAACTTCTGGTCCAAAGACAACAACTTCGGTCTTGTCTGAATTTAAAGGTAGAAAGTTTAGAGTCATACGGGTTTGTATGTATTTGAGACATGCTTGTAATCTACCCCAGGTTTTCCACAATCATACACTCTGATTTATATGAGCTGACAGTTCTGACAGCTGCTTCAAGTGCTGAGTTCCACCAACAGTCTAACAGACCACGTGGTGACATGATTTAAAGCAGTCGCCACCATGTAAAAGGTAGACCTCCTCTGTAACAGAGTATGACCCAGAGACAGAGGCTCCAACAACTCTTTCCCTCAGTGATTAACCAGGACCCATTCCACCTCCCCCTTCAGAAACACACCTTAAACTCAGAGTAAAATAATCAGTATTGAAAGCATGTGAAATTAATGAGCTTCTGGTCTTGCTATGTCTTTTATATATTTATTTTCTCAAATTAAAAACAACCAAATAAACCTTCAAATAAATTATGTCTCATCAATATCAAGAGAATATGTACAGAGTGATCCAAACCAGCAATGGAACAAAGGGATGACAGGAAACTGCTCGAGACAGATGACGTCTTAGTCATTATCAGGAGTCAGGGGATCCTTAGAGTCTTTCAATCAGATCATTCTTTATAGAATTTATATCCACAAAGTGTCCTCCTTTATGCTCTTCAATTGCTTCATGCTTGGAGGGTTCACAGGTAGAAGTTCATAAAGTCTTATCTTTGTGCTACAAAGAATGAAAAACTAATGGCTCTACTTACAATACACCTTACATACATACTTCTACTTTAAAAAGAAATCCTGGAATCCTGACTCTTTGGTGTGATTTCACCAAGCACTAAGATCAGGTAAGATCTACAAAACAGAGTCCAACACGAAAAGAAAAAACTTTTATTTTTGGTTTCATTTTTTTAAATATAAATTAAAGAAATGGGGAAACGTAAATAAGGTTTTGTTCGCACTGCTCAGGGTAGAACTGACATCCTAGGAAAAAGTGATTCAAACGAAGAGAAAGAAACAGAAAAAGACTAGAGGGAAGAGTAAAATTAGGGGGTAAAGCTCTGCAATCAGTGTAGAATAATTAAGCCCAGGCGTTAAAGGAGGACCCCATATAACGTCATCTTATTGACAAAATAACAGATAGATCCAGTTTTTGTGTCTTTCACAGAGTACCAGCTCTGTTAAAAAAAAATTCTTTAAAAAATCCAGTTCAGGATGTATCAGAGGTTTTTAGTTTATAAAAGAGATGATCCAATGCAGTGCTTAAACTAGCTGAGAATCACATGCCGTTTCAGCCCTGTGGCTCCAGGACAAGAGAAAGTCCTCTAAAAAACAGAAGAAGGGTTAAAGAAGACAGAAAGTGTTGTTAAGAACCTGAAGGAAATGTTTAAACAATCGTGGTAGGCTAGTGCCTTTGTCCACCGGTCATTGGGCGAGAGACGAGGTCCACCCTGACCAGATTGTCTGTCCATCACAGGACAAACAACCAATTTAAAATGACCAGATCACCAAACAGGCATATTTCTAAACTGAGCGGGGAAGCTGGAGTACCCAGAGAGAGCCCATAAATGCACAGTAACAACATGCAAATTCCATTCAGAGATCACAGGCTGGGATTCAAACCCAGAACCTTCATGCTTCAGATAACGGTGCTACCAGCTGCGCCACTCTGCAGCCCATTTGTTGAAAACCGTTGGGGTGGGGGTGCCATATGGTCAGTGATAGAGCAGGCACACCTTATACAGAGACTACAGTCCTAAACAGTTATCCCTGTTTCAATCCCCAGCTCATATTTGCTGCTGCATGTCTACCCCTTCTCTCTCTGCCATTCTACCTGTCTAGCTGCTGTTCTGTGGCTACTAGAGCCACAGAACCGTTAAAACATTCATCCTTGGGGCAGAAATAATTGCTTTGATCTTTTATTTGATTTATCAGACGGTATTGTCTTTAGCCGTGCCACTTTTTTAGACATTCACATGGCTTACTCTACAGTCAACAGAGTGAATTTAACAAAATTGTGAGACTTTTCCAACTGATGTATTTTGGATTCTGGACACAGCTTTAGTTGGTCATTTTTCAGCTTGGATATTTGACCATCAATCAGATGTATAGATCAGAATCATGGTCACATTGATCCAATGGTCACATTATGGATTTAATAGTGAGTTAGAAACACACCTTCAGTCTTTGAGAAGAAATAGTTAACTTCTGCGTAATGATCCTGACACCCTCTTGTAAAGGAGTCCTAAGCTGATGTTCCTCTTTTTTCATCTCAGAATATCTGGAGCTTGCTGATGGGCTGATTTACTGTTAGAGAAATATCTCACCTGGAAGAAACACATCTAATGTCTTAACTTTGGTGCAAGCATCCCGAGAACTCCTCATTAAGATCATAATGACTGTCTAACTTTTCACTGACAAAATTCTTTGGAATAGTTTTTCCTCTCCACTTTCGCTACCTGCTTGTTCAGTATGAGGGATTGCAGTGAAGTCAACGACACAACGCAGGCAACGGTCTACTGTCGCTACATGTTCGTTTAGGAGTCGTCGATGCTGCTAGTCAATGACTCAATGCAATCAACTGGGTATCCTTAGGTAGAAAACTTTCAAATGAATTGGAATAATGTATGGATTAATTGTATGTATGTATGAATGAATGAAGTGAAATGGCTATTCTTGTAAATTGTCTTGAGATGAGGCGTTGTGAATTGGCACAATATAAATGAACTGAATTCATAACAGGGTTTTTCCTGCGCGGATACAGGCGGCTGAAATGAGTTTCCTCCGTAGGGTGGCTGGGCTCTCCCTTAGAGATAGGGTGAGAAGCTCGGTCATCCGGAGGGGGCTCAGAGTAGAGTCGCTGCTCCTCCACATCGAGAGGAGCCAGTTGAGGTGGCTCGGGCATCTAGTCAGGATGCCTCCTGGACGTCTCCCTGGTGAGGTGTTCCGGGCACGTACCACCGGGAGGAGACCCAGGGGAAGACCCAGGACCCGCTGGAGGGATTATGTCTCCCAGCTGGCCTGGGAACGCCTCGGGATTCCTCCCGAGGAGCTGGCCCAAGTGGCCGGGGATAGGGAAGTCTGGGCCTCTTTGCTTAGGCTACTGCCCCCGCGACCCGACCCCGGATAAGCGGAAGATGATGGATGGATGGTTTTTCCTGCGTTCAAATTTACGTGGCGGCCGCCTCCAGCTAATCTGCTTGCCACCCCAGCCTGACATCGCTCTGCCGCCAGCTATAAGGATGTTATTTTAACTGCAGTTGCAGCGTTGCTCCACTTTGGGGGCGCTGTCTCAGCAGCTAGTTGGTGCTATCGGTGTCCTGATTTCCCCCGGCTCTTCAACCAGGTAAATGTTGTTTTTAGCATCCAAGCATGTCATGTTTATTTTTTAAAACATCTGCCGTCTCAGAGAAACGTTCATGGATTGTAGCAATACAGATATGACCTGGGAAAATCAGCCACTACTTTAAAACAACCTCGCGGTGAGAGTCAGGAATCCAGGTGAAACAGCGCAGACAAATTATCATAAAAAGCAATTAAATTGTAATCATGGTTGTGAGAAGATGTGAAAATTGCAGGCAGAGACCGGCGAGGGTCAAAATGCAGTACACTTTTTATGAGCGCCGTAAAGTGATCGCGAGCGATCCGTGTCATTTACGAAACTAGAGGCAATTTTTCTAAATAAAGTACTGCAGATTACAAATGCATTTATGGATCTAAACAGGTTCTAGAGATAATATAGAGAGCTTTGCTCTCTATATTATCACACAGCGAGGTCATCATCAAATACACTGCTGCAGTTATCTAAACTAATGGCTCCTGGAAACAAGGTCAGCTTTTAAAAAGTATTATACTCCTCCTGGACGCCTCCCTGGTGAGGTGTTCCAGGCACATCCTACCGGGAGGAGGCCCAGGGAAAGACCCAGGACTCGCTGGAGGGATTATGTCTCCCAGCTGGCCTGGGAACGCCTCAGAATTCCTCCCGAGGAGCTGGCCCAAGCGGCCGGGGAGAGGGAAGTCTGGGCCTCTCTGCTTAAGCTGCTGCGCCCGCGACCCGACCCCGGATAAGCGGAAGAAGATGGATGGATGGATGGATGGATGGATGGACGGACGGACAGAGTATTCGCTGTTCAGTTCATGCAGATTTTTTTTCGAGAAACACATCTAAAATATTTGAAAATGCAGCCTGAGAAGCTGAAATCCATTGCTACAATGCTACTTAACACATTATCAGATGCCATATGCAAAGCAGCAAATCCAGCAGCGCCACTTATTTTTCTTGATGCTGATTGGTTCCGTTAATGCAAGCAGCAGACTGCATCTTGAACTTGCGTCTGACATAGTGGGCTACAGGAGAATTCTGCTGGGGGGCAGACTACCGAACTCAGAATGTATGGAGTGCTGGATTTGTAGAGTAGAAACAAAACAAACATTTCAACCGTAGATCATTTGCTGGTTATTATTCAGATATTGTTGATTGCTTTCCTACTGGTTTTGCCACCGTTGACCCAGAGTACCTTCAGCCAGTCAAATAGCCCTACGCATTACTCACAACAGCATTTACCAAATATTGCTGTTTAGTAGCCTTCTAAACTACAGACGTGGCTCCTATTTTTGGTATTGGTTCCTCTAGGTCAGCATAGTTTGCTGCACTCTGACAGCTCCTGCCAGCAGCCATACTTGGCTCAAAACTTCTTCTTTTTCTCCACTGTGTTGAAAAGTGTGTAGCGGTGAAATCGGTTCCCGCTGTAATACTTTCCCACATCAAAAGTTCCGGATGTTACCTGGTCTTTTCAGCAGTATATAAAAAATAGGGATATAAGAAAATACAGATATAGCAATATATTGCAATATTTTTGTTACGATAATATATTGATATTCAAAAACGATGTATTAATTAATTTATTTTTTATTTGAATGTAACCATTGATGATAAATTATTTTTGTAGTAAAATTAAACGTATGACTGGTAGTTGGTGGCTGTTTTCATCTAATAAAACTAGATGTTCTATATATGACACAGGTTGAAGTGTTTAGAATGGCATAAAATTATTTTTTACAGTTAAATTCTGTTTTAAAAATAACTAAATATAGACTTACTCATAGTATCACGATATATTGCAATATAATGTATCACACTCACTCTATCATGTTGCATATTGTATTGTCAGATTCTTGCCAATGCAAATTCCTATTTCAAAAAATGATTTAATGAAAACAAACAACAGTTTTTGGTATGAAGCGGTGTATTACACAGACCCAGTTTGAATTTTTAATCTTGGTAGGTAAACCTCTGCAAGCCTGTATTGTATAACAGAAAACAATGGATTCAATTTGAAGTTTGCATATCTCTAGCATCCAAGTCCTCACTCAGGACGCTAGTAGTAATCTGGATTTGGACCATTGTTCATGTCTGTCTCCATTCATCTTTCTCAGAGTATGAACACTTTCACAGCAGGTTGTATGTTCGACCCGCTGACTAAATTATCACAGCAGCAGAGCAGCAACGGACACAGGCTCCCGCTGGGACCCGACCTTAGCTGTTCTATTAAACAAGTAGGGCTTGCTGCTTCAGCGACGATGGAAACACACTTGCAGGGCCACTGTGGAATCAAGAACACAATGCAAAAGCTGAGTTCTCGTGGGCCGGTACGACCTTTTAAGTCATAGCAAACTGTTAACAGATATTGCAGCAGACAGATGCATGCAGGGCTGCTCTTCCTAAAAAGCTCAGTTCATCTGGAGGCTTTGGAAAGAAGACATTTTATTTTTCATTTTTTACACTATTCCACAAATTCTATTACAGATTGGCTGTGCTTTCTTCTGTCCATTTGTCTTCTTCCCAGATACTGGGAGTAAGGAGTTGGTCACAACAACTGGGACATTGATTTAACTTTTAGTTCTAGTTTTCCTTCCCTTCTTGACATTATATTACTGATACTGTAGATCTTATTACACTATTAATTACATGAAATCAATAAACAAACTTTACAGTGAACCGATTCGGATTGACTGAAGCACCTTGATTACCCCATTTCCAAGCAGACGTATCTTTAAGGTACATTTAGCCAGTAAGACCTGGTGCCACTAACTGGATAAAGTTACAATACCAAATCAAAAACATGAGATTTACTACAATAAATATTAAAAACCACAATGTGCTTCCCATCGTAGCCAGTGTTGTGATGCTCCCTTTTCTGAGAACTTAAATCTGAGGCATGCTGTTTTTTACATGATGAACCTGAAGTAAGCACAGCTCACCCTGACATCATTTAACACTCTACATGGGAGAGACAGAAACATGTGTGCTGTGGGTTTTTGAGGGGCAGAAAAGAGCTGTAACACTTTTTGGGTTTGGTGCCATCTGTGTATCTGTGTGAGCAGACAGACGAGCAGTTCAGCTTTACACACACACAGAGGCAGTCTTTGTAGATCCCTTTTTTATCATATTTATACCAAACGCAAATTGCTGTTAATTTTATTAGGCAAAAATAGATTTTTATTTTATACCCTGGTTTTGTTGTTACTGGTCAGGAGCAACCTGAGAGAGACTATTGAAGATGCATCCTTATATAATGAGTAATTTCTAACATTTCTCACAGGTCATAATACAGGTAAGCACCTGTATACAAAAGATGTCAGAAGCCATAATATGAAAGATTTAGTCAGGATGTGAATTTACTAATCAGAAACACCAACTAGAGCTGGGCATCAGTTCAAATTTCCAAGAGTTAGAGAATATTATCACGATCCAATCTGTTCCAATTTGATATTGATATGGGTCAGTGATATTGAAGGCACTTTTTTGAGCTAAAATTATAACCTAAATTATATTGCTGTAACGCAACACTGGGTAAGTAACAGTTCACTGAGAAAACTATTAACCCCTTCAGACCTAAGCCTTAAAACAGCTGTCTGCACTTTTCCTTCCTATTTTAGCTGCAAAATGTTAAACAATGAAAGCAACTTTTGGACTGGTAAATCAATTCAATTCTTAGAAGTTTTATAAAAAATCAATTTCGAATTAATTATTTAATTTTTTCAACACAGCACTAATACCAACAGTGAACTGCTTTAAAACTGGATAAAATTTACAAACAGAGTCAAATGAACTACTATTCATTCCAACTGTCAAACTCATTTTGTGCCCTTCCGACAAAAGCATTACAATATGTGGATGAGAGCAGAGGTACTGGGAGATGGTCCTCAATACAGTCTGTGTGAACAAGGACAAAGGGAAACAATTAAACAAAATTGTTGGTGACAACATAATCAAGGTACTTATTTAGACAAAATATGATGAAATAATGAATTATCAGTAATCTGTGAGCTAGACTCAAAATATTTAGGTGATGAACTACAGACACAAAACTAATTTAAGTTGAAGCTGAAGTGGTCCAACACTAGCTTTAGTCTAAACCTCTAAGAGCTAAATGTATATAAAAAATCTAGACTGAGTGGCTTCATAATGGTTACACATGGTGAAAAAGCTCTGTCATTTCAACAATTAATTACGCAACTATCTGAAATCATGGTGGTGAAGTCTTGATAATCATAAATCTATATTTTTAATAGATGTAGTCCTTTCACATCATTTTTAAACATCTGACCAGGTAGTCTGCTGTGCTGAGGTCAGTATCTGTAGCATTTTGGTTCATAATCAGTTTTCAATATGAAGTTGGTTGTCTTAAAAGGGTTCTGTGAAATTCTGATAAATAAAAATGCTACAACTATTAGTTTGCTCATTCAAATTATCAATTAAACGTACTGTATAACCGCTACATGACAGCTAAAATGTCAAAGGTCATATAACCCTATCAACACAGCGTAATCTGAGAGTGCTGACTGGACATCTGCTGAGTGACACAGGTATTTAGCAGTAAAACCCCTAATTTAGCTGATTTGGCCCCGGTCTACATTTGGGAACCTGAGGATCAAGTTTGAGAGATTGAAAACAGAAAGCAATGAACTCATGATGACATCACACATCCAGTCTAATCTGTGTGGCAGTGAATTACAGGCAATCCTGCGCCTAAAGGATTGAGCAACTTAGCAAGGAATCAAAAGCTAGTTCAACAGCCTTATCAAGGAAAGCGGAATATTCCAGCTCCAGTCAGGTCCATAAATATTGGGACATGGACACAATGCTAACATTTTTGGCTCTATACACCACCACAATGGATATCAAATGAAACGAACAAGATGTGCTTTAACTGCAGACTGTCAGCTTTTATTTGAGGGTATTTACATCCAAATCAGGTGAACGGTGTAGGAATTACAACAGTTTGCATATGTGCCTCCCACTTGTTAAGGGACCAAAAGTAATGGGATAATTGGCTTCTCAGCTGTTCCATGGCCAGGTGTGTGTTATTCCCTCATTATCCCAATTAAAATGAGCAGATAAAAGGTCCAGAGTTCATTTCAAGTGTGCTATTTGCATTTGGAATCTGTTGCTGTCAGCTGTCAAGATGAGAGCCAAAGAGCTGTCACTATCAGTGAAACAAGCCATCATTAGGCTGAAAAAACAAAAGAAACCTATCAGAGAGATAGCAAAAACATTAGGCGTGGCCAAAACAACAGTTTGGAACATTCTCAAAAAGAAGGAACGCACCGGTGAGCTCAGCAACACCAAAAGACCCCGAAGACCACGGAAAACCACTGTAGTGGATGACCGAAGAATCCTTTCCCTGGTGAAGAAAACACCCTTCACAACAGTTGGCCAGATCAAGAACACTCTCCAGGAAGTAGGTGTATCTGTGTCAAAGTCAACAATCAAGAGAAGACTCCACCAGTGTGAATACAGAGGGTTCACCACAAGATGTAAATCATTGGTGAGCCCCAAAAACAGGAAGGCCAGATTAGAGTTTGCCAAACAACATCTAAAAAAAGTCTTCGCAGTTCTGGAACAACATCCTATGGACAGATGAGACCAAGATCAACTTGTACCAGAGTGATGGGAAGAGAAGAGTATGGAGATGGAAAGGAACTGCTCATGATCCTAAGCATACCACCTCATCAGTGAAGCATGGTGCTGGAAGTGTCATGGTGTGGGAATGTATGGCTGCCGGTGGAACTGGTTCTCTTGTATTTATTGATGATGTGACTGCTGACAAAAGCAGCACGATGATTTCTGAAGTGTTTCTGGCAATATTATCTGCTCATATTCAGCCAAATGCCTCAGAACTCATTGGACGGTGCTTCACAGTGCAGATGGACAATGACCCAAAGCATACTGCAAAAGCAACCAAAGAGTTTTTGAAGGGAAAGAAGTGGACTGTTTTGCAATGGCCAAGTCAATCACCAGACCTGAATCCGATTGAGCATGCATTTCACTTGCTGAAGACAAAACTGAAGGGAAAATGCCCCAGGAACAAGCAGGAACTGAAGACTGTTGCAGTAGAGGCCTGGCAGAGCATCACCAGGGATGAAACCCAACGTCTGGTGATGTCTATGTGTTCCAGACTTCAGGCTGTAATTGACTGCAAAGGATTTGCAACCAAGTATTGAAATGTATAAGTTTGATTTATGCTTCTTATTCTGTCCCATTACTTTTGGTCCCTTAACAAGTGGGAGGCACATATGCAAACTGTTGTAATTCCTACACCGTTCACCTGATTTGGATGTAAATGAACTCAAACAAAAGCTGACAGTCTGCAGTTAAAGCACATCTTGTTAGTTTCCTTTGATATCCATTGTGGTGGTGTATAGAGCCAAAAATGTTAGCATTGTGTCCATGTCCCAATATTTATGGACCTGACTGTATCTGCTCAAGCATATCAGCATATACGGTATGATGACTGGATAGTTTGTGTAAAATAAACCCGGCCTTACCAGAGTTCATATCATTTTGGTCTCACAGTATTCCTGAGAAAGATTCCTGTGTTCGATTGTGTACAGTTCTACTAAAGGAGGAAATACGAAACCTCTAATGTATGGAAAATCACACCATGTTAAGAAGAAATAAAGAGCTCAGTTTAGACCTGTTTGATCTGAAAATCATCTCCTGTAACTTTATAATGAAGAAATCTTGGTCAAGACATTTTTAATTACAAAGTTTTTTTTCTTTAAAATAGCTACATCTTTTTTAAACATGTTGTAAGGAAGGAAAGTCTGAACTTTTTGCTATATGGACCATAATGTCAAGCTTAAAGTACTCAGGGGTCACATACTTTTTTTACTACTATTTCAACTGAGTTTTTTTTTTTTTTACAAAACATACTAAACACACACACTTTGAATGAAACATGCAAAGTAGTCTCATTTCTACATCTACATGAACCACCTTAAATGGAAAATTCCATTTAATTCAGCTTATTTATATAGCACCGATTAATAACAGATGTCATCTCAAGAAAACTAATTTTAATTCAATCATACATTTTAATTCAACGTTTTCCATCAAAGGAATCCCATCAGACTGTACAGACTCATTGCCTTGTAGCATTCACTCCTACTGAACGAACATGTAGCGACAGTAGACTGCGTCATGTCGTTGACTTTACAGCAATCCTTCTCATACTGAACAAGCATGTGGGGATTGTGGAGAGGAAAAACGTCCCTTTAACAGGGAGAAACCTAAAGCAGAACCACAACCAGGCTCAGTATAAGCGGCCATCTGCCGCAACTGACTGGGGATTAAAGAAGACAGAAAAACAGAAAGAATAAAGAAAACTGATGTAAGGGCACTTTCTAGAATAAAGAAAGTGAAAAGTTGATAACAGGACTGAAGTAGCAGGGGGAAAGATGAACGCAGCAATGTACAGAGACTCTTGACCTCAGACTGGGGCGACGGTTCACCTGTCAGCAGGACAATGAACCCTATAAGCACACAGCCAAAATATCCAAGGAGTGGCTACAGAACAACTCGGTGAATGTCCTTGAGTGGCCCAGCCAGAGCCCAGACCTAAAACCAATTGAACATCTCTGGAGAGATCTGAAAATGGCTGTGCACCAACGCTTTCCATCCAACCTGATGGAGCTCGAGAGGTACTGCCAAGAGGAATGGGCAACACTACCCAAAGATAGGTGTACCAAGCTTGTGGCATCATATTCAAAATGACTTGAGGCTGTAATTGCTGCCAAAGGTGCATCAACAAAGTACTGAGCAAAGGCTGTGAATACTTATGTACATGTGATTTCTCAGGTGTTTTTAATTTTTAATAAATTTGCAACAATCTAAATATTTATTTTTCACAATCTCATTATGGGGTGTTGTGTGTTGAATTTTAAGGAAAAAAATTATTTAATCCATTTTGGTATAACGCCGTAACATTAAAAAATGTGGAAAAAGTGAAGCGCTGTGAATACTTTCCGGATGCACTGTATATAGCCTGCCGGAAATACTTTTAAAAAATGTCAAAACGCAGTTGACTTTTTATTCTGCAAGATTTTGACTTTATGGGATTTGCAGCAATAATGGTAATGCTTAAAAATAAAAATATTATAAATATAAATAAAATTAGTTGTATTAAAAATAAAGTAATGCTTGCTAAAAATGTATTTCAGTTTTATACATTTTAATACTAAAGCCAAAATATCGGATCAGGATTCGAAATCGGCTTGGATTTGAGGTTAAAGGATTGGATCAGGATCGGAGGCCCAAAATGCTGCTCTGGGGAAGTTGGTAAAAGGTATTCTTGTGAGCCCCAGACATCAGGGTCTATGTGTTAAGGTCGACACCCCATACCTATGTTTGCATTGAAGCATTGCATTCCATTAAACTAAAGGCTTACTTCACATTTTTAATGAATCTTAACTATAATACATACACTTAAAATACAGAGAAATAATAAAACCTACACTGGATAGTTTTACACTTATTTCTTCCCTTCAATTCCCGAACTTAAATCAATTTTATTATGTTTTATCACTTTAAAAAGTTGTAAGTATAGAACTAACTGGATATTTGATTGGATTCTTTAAAAAGAAATACAATTGTATAAGCAGACATAGCCAGAATAGAAAACATTATAACCAGTTTAAAAACAGTCAGTTTTAAAGTTTTGAAATGTTTAAATAAATAATTGCCCATATTTGGGAATAGAACATGCTTATATCACTGAAGATGTTCTGATATTTCAACAGCCTAGTTTCCCAGCTGTAAATGAACGCAGTGTGGGCAGCTGTTTGGAAAATCCCTTCTCACGAGCGATGGGGCTGATGGGATGCTACTGGTAACCATGGTGACATTTGCTGGTTTTTCTCTAGTATCAGTGAAGTTTCCATTCAGCTAGACATTGTTTCAGGTGAGTCATTCATTTCAGTGCATTGCGTATTATGGACTTCATTGCTGTTGAAAGATGTGTTTTAACAAAAAAATCTAAACTAGAATACATGTGCAGTTACACCGCTAAAATACTCTAATTATTTTCAAGGACTAGTCAATTATTCTTAAAATGTCTCCAACTCCATTCGAGAACCACAGTGTCTTTTAAAGTCCTTTCTGTTCTTGCAGGCCTGAAAAATTGGCTAAATTACGTCCTCAGTATGCCATCAAGATCTTGGAAAATGGATGGTTTTAAAGGTCGCAGTCCAGTGGGCCTTGAAGACCCCCACTCAACATGGATTATAACGTATTTAAAGCAGGTTGTGATTCATAAAACTTCTACTTTATTGGTAGTTGAGATTCTCCCCCTTTTTAAAAGAACTGCAAACATCTCATAATGACCATCTATATCTTTATACTAAGTAAGAGGCAAGCTTTTATATGAAAATTAACCACGTCTTATTTGGACATGTTTTACGAATGTTTTATCACATGGTGCTACAGTAATTCTTCTCAAGCTGTGAGTGGAGCGCTATAAAACAGTCTAAGGCTAAATGTGGATTCCTAGGGTTACACATTTCACTTCAGAGTAGACTTTACTTTGTTCATTGAATACTAAAAATATGCCAAGTGAGAAAAATCTTACATTTGTGAGTATAAAATTGTTCCATCGTTTCCACCACAGGCACGTTAGGGATGTCCTACCACTCAGTATGAAACTACACATCTATGGTGGGAATAGAAACTGGCCTTATATATCAATGTTGAGCCTTATAGATAAAATGGCTCCAACACTCAACAAATAAGCCTGTGTTCTGACAACATATAAAACGGCTCTTTGTCACCAGCAGCCTGTCGCAAAGAAGACACAACTTCTTCCTATTTTTATGATTACATTTAGCCAAACTTCTTTTTCTCTCCACTTGGTCAGTTTCCTATTTTTTAGAAGATGAGTAAAAAAGTTCCAAAGTAGCAGTTTGAAAAACCTTAAGATCTACAACCGTAAATCACTTTAGATGGTACAAAGGTCTGATGTTTGAAAGCAAATTATGTGATTTTGGTGGTTTGGTCTGGACTGAATGATAATAAAATTTAAGTGAATTCAGTTCCAAAATCTTTATCCCAAAGAAAAATTAAATGTCATGACTTTATGTCGTTCAAATATCTTCTCCGCTGGCGGTGGTGCCAGTGTCAGTGCGCCCTAAGGTAGCTGTGGCTACAATGTAGCTTGGCATCACCAGTGTGTGTGTGAATGTGTGAATAACTGAATGTAGTGTGAAGCGCTTTGGGGTCCGTAGGGACTAAATAAAGCCCTAAACAAGTACAGGACATTTCACCATTTGTTGTGCGTGGTGACCATGCTGGCAGAAAGGATCTCCAGTAGCATTCTGTCTTGCATTAAGTCTGTTGAGGAATCTGACTGTAAACTGCTGCAGTATGAGATTCTCATGAAGGCAGAGAGATGTTAAAGTCTGGGATATGATCCATGCACATCATGATGGATGGAAGAGATGGTTTGAACTTCCTTCTCGTTGGTCCTGCTCTGCTTCCATCAAGTCTCCTTTTCAAGTCCTCTAGGATTGGGGGTCAAAGTTCAGGGATATTTTGAGCTTTTGAGATGCTAACCAGCTGCCCTCAGTTGTAGAAACAATCCCTTGTTGCTATGGTTACGCATCATAACAAATGTCCAATAGCAAAAAAGTAAAAGCAGCAATCCTTAGAACTGCACAGCACCCAAAACCAAAAGAAATATTTCTGAAAATATCCGATGCCGCAACCAAAAAACTCCCCAACAAAAGTCTAGAAGAACCAATCAGAACCAACGTAACAGAGCTGCTCAGTTCTAGAGTTAAACCTCATAGCCATGAGGTAAAATGTCAAACTGTGGGTTGCACTTACATAGTGCTCGTCTAGTCTTTCTGACATTCAGAATGCTTTTTATATATGTTGATACTCTGTATTGTACAGATCAGGAGGTAACATGATGTTCAGTTACCTGAGGACAATTTTACAGGGAAGAAGCTGAAATCCCATAACCTGTCGGTCAACAAATAATAGACTCATAATAAAAACATGTGGCCTTATGGGGGAAGTGATAAAATACTAATAATATATGCCAGACTCCATTAACTTGGACAGGCATGGGGCAGGCAGTTACTGGTGTACTAACGCTTTAAACAGTTATGGTTTCCATTCTGCTAAAACATTCCATCAAATCTTTTATATCCTTTTGTTATGAGAAGCCAAAGAAATACAGGTACAGCATTTACCTACTGTAAGAAGCAAAGTAAGACATGACTACACCTCCACCACCGGTTTCTGAGCACTGCCAGACAGCTGGCTAAAAGAAGGCCAGCCAACCCTGCTCCCCCTTCACTTTCGAGGATTACTACCTTAATTCTGCAACACACACATTCTCTGCACAGATATGTTGTGGTGAGGAGGTCTACCCATCACTCTACAGATGGCAAATAACAGGAAGCAGATCTGTTCAGCAGCCAGCTGCACAGGGTGGCTGCAGGAGCAGAAAGCCAGACTAATTACCCAGCTAATATCAGCTTAATCATCACCCAGTGTGACATTATAAAGAGCAACAGGGAACAGTAAATAATATGATGCATAATAAGCACTCCCAAGCCACCTCTAAAATTATCTGGTGTTTATTCTACATTACTGAAGTGCAAAATTAAAATAAATAAATGTTGCCTAAAGTGTTATTAAAACGGGACTAATAAGCAGTATAATTAATGTTTTTTAATAGTAACAATTGGAGACAGCACAGCTTCTTTCAGATAGATTTACAATACAAAAGACGGGGACGAAGAGGATGGTTGAAGCAGCAACAGATTCTTCTCTTAGTTAGCAGAGCTCGATGGAAACATAACGACTCAATCTGTGTAACAGCAACAAGAATCCTCTCCATTACCACACATTACAGCCTTAAATAGTGCCTCTGTTAAAAGGACAAAGCCTTTTTCAACTCACAAGGAGCCTAACACATTGATTCTTCTATCTCTATCCCTGACAAATATTTTAAGAAATACAAATAAATACATTTTACTACTTTGTTTTTTTTTTCTTAACACCATCCGATAACTTCATAAGAAAAAACCCTAAATACAAAAACACCACACTCTACTCTCGTTCCCTCTCCCAGAACCTTTAACTGGTGTCTGGACTCCCGGGGAGGCATTTGCCCAAACACGCTGGAGAGGACACAGAAAACACAGGTGAGATATTTCACCTAGCAGCTTCTTTGCACTCACTTTTAGATTTTCCACCACATTTGCCAAAGTTTAACCTAATCAGTAGACATTTGCCCCAAACAACACCCCGTTGTCCTCGCCGGCAAACACAGTTCTTATAGAGAAGCCGCTCTGTGCACGACCTGGAACAAAAGGCTACAGCCTAATTATTAAAATAATCAATCATCAAGAAATTAGGGCTGGGCATTATGGCTTAAAAATGTAATCTCATACCAAATCTGATTTTATTACATTTTTTTCTAATGTGTTTTCTTGAAAAAAATTGCAATTGAAAAAAAACAAAAAAACATTTAAGAACTTGCTTTGTTTCTCCAATCATCCTGTGCTGGAGCTGACCTGAATTCAAAGTTCAACTAAAAACAAGCTGTAAAGTATCATGGTAAAACAAGATGGTAGGTCCTGGGTGGATTGACATCAGTCCAAGTAATGCAGCGGTAAAAGAATAACATCTTTTTACAATTTACCAAAAATTAAATCTCCATAAACTGAACGTTTGATTAATTAATAAAATTGATTTATCGCCGAAGCGTACAATAAATAGTTATTATTTTTCATGTGCAAATGGTTTCTTGATGTGCAAATCTATGCTTAAAGTGCAGAGCTAAATAAACTTCTAAAGTGTTTTTAATAAAGTGCAAAGTGCTCTTAAAGTGCCGTACAAACTACCAGAGTAAAAGATGTACACTACCGTTCAAAAGTTTGGGGTCACATTGAAATGTCCTTATTTTTGAAGGAAAAGCACTGTACTTTTCAATGAAGATAACTTTAAACTAGTCTTAACTTTAAAGAAACACACGCTATACATTGCTAATGTGGTAAATGACTATTCTAGCTGCAAATGTCTGGTTTTTGGTGCAATATCTACATAGGTGTATAGAGGCCCATTTCCAGCAACTATCACTCCAGTGTTCTAATGGTACAATGTGTTTGCTCATTGGCTCAGAAGGCTAATTGATGATTAGAAAACCCTTGTGCAATCATGTTCACACATCTGAAAACAGTTTAGCTCGGTACAGAAGCTACAAAACTGACCTTCCTTTGAGCAGATTGAGTTTTTGGAGCATCACATTTGTGGGGTCAATTAAACGCTCAAAATGGCCAGAAAAAGAGAACTTTCATCTGAAACTCGACAGTCTATTCTTGTTCTTAGAAATGAAGGCTATTCCATGCGAGAAATTGCTAAGAAATTGAAGATTTCCTACAACGGTGTGTACTACTCCCTTCAGAGGACAGCACAAACAGGCTCTAACCAGAGTAGAAAAAGAAGTGGGAGGCCGCGTTGCACAACTGAGCAAGAAGATAAGTACATTAGAGTCTCTAGTTTGAGAAACAGACGCCTCACAGGTCCCCAACTGGCATCTTCATTAAATAGTACCCGCAAAACACCAGTGTCAACATCTACAGTGAAGAGGCGGCTCCGGGATTCTGGGCTTCAGGGCAGAGTGGCAAAGAAAAAGCCATATCTGAGACTGGCCAATAAAAGAAAAAGATTAAGATGGGCTAAAGAACACAGACATTGGACAGAGGAAGACTGGAAAAAAAGTGCTGTGGACACTGTGATTTTGTTTTATGATTTTCACCCAGCGTTAGCTCCAGTTTCTCCTCTTGGGGGACGGCCACACCGGGTGCAAAGTCTGGCTGGCCGGGGGGAGCTGTATCGCGGAGGGCTCTGGCCTTGGTGACTGGTGGGCCCCTGCCCCTTGGTGTGGGGCCTTCGGTCTGCCGTGGCCGGATTGGCCCTCAGCGGCGATGCTCCCGGTGGTCAGGGTCTCCCTGGGTGTGGTCGGCCCCCAAACGTGGCCTTCTCTCACCAATATGTCGGCACCCAGCCATGTCTCTCTAGTGTCAGCTAGTATAAGTGGGGTTGAGCATGTGTGTGTGTGTGAGTACTGATGTTCCGGCGTGTTGGTGTGAGTGTATGTTGGTGTGAGTGTGTGTTGGTGTGAGTGTGTGTTGGTGTGAATGTGGGCTTGTTTTGGGGTGTGGATATGTGCGGGAGGGGTGGGTCTTTTCTTTCCCTTGTTCTTAATGTTGCTGTTGCTTTTGTTTTTAGCCTGTGTAAGGCACTTTGTGTTACTGTTTATGTATGAAAAGTGCCTTATAAATAAATTTGATTTGATTTGATTTGACAGATGAATCCAAGTTTGAGGTGTTTGGATCACAAATAAGAACGTTTGTGAGACGCAGAACAACTGAAAAGATGCTGGAAGAATGCCTGACACCATCTGTTAAGCATGGTGGAGGTAATGTGATGGTCTGGGGTTGCTTTGGTGCTGGTAATGTGGGAGATTTGTACAGGGTAAAAGGGATTCTGAATAAGGAAGGCTATCAATCCATTTTGCAACGCCATGCCATACCCAGTGGACAGCGCTTGATTGGAGCCAATTTCATCCTACAACAGGACAATGACCCAAAACACACCTCGAAATTGTGCAAGAACTATTTAGAGAAGAAGCAGGCAGCTGGTATTCTATCGGTAATGGAGTGGCCAGCGCAGTCACCAGATTTGAACCCCGTTGAGCTGTTGTGGGAGCAGCTTGACCGTATGGTACGCAAGAAGTGCCCATCCAACCAATCCAAATTGTGGGAGCTGCTTCTAGAAGCGTGGGGTGCAATTTCTCCAGATTACCTCAACAAATTAACAGCTAGAATGCCAAAGGTCTGCAATGCTGTAATTGCTGCAAATGGAGGATTCTTTGATGAAAGCAAAGTTTGATGTAAAAACAATCTTATTTCAAATAAAAATCATTATTTCTAACCTTGTCAATGTCTTGACTCTATTTTTTATTCATTTCACAACGTATGGTGGTGAATAAGTGTGACTTTTCATGGGAAACACAAAATTGTTTGGGTAACCCCAAACTTTTGAATGGTAGTGTATAATGAACACCACCTTATCATTACAGTGAATATATGTTATACAGCAGTGTTTTAATTCCTGTGATGGAACAGAAATTGATATTATACTGTAAATATCTAATATTTTCCTGATATTTGAGTGCCCAGCTAGAAGGTTCATCATAAACCAGAATCAGGTATCTGTTTTCCATTACCTGGACTGTCCGGAGTTCTGCAGGCAGTCGGAAAATATACCAGCTGATACGATTTGCTATTCAAATTAAAACAATACATAGAACCCAAGTTTTCCAGCAAAAACATTCATGAAGGTATTTTCAGTAGCAGTAGGCAAATTCACATCCCCAACCCCAAGAGCACAAGGTAAAATGCAAAGCAGTGGTTTGTCACGTAGGCTAAAAAAGGCCCAGTGACATTTCTGACAGCATGTAACAGTAAGGCTCCGTACCTAGGTGTATGGTGATCAACCACAGAGGATCGAGTGCCACGTCAACAAACTACATCCTAATTCAAACACACATCAGCTACGTTCCCCTTAATCAAAGCGCTGGACTTCTATCGCCTGAAGGAATGCGTTTCCATGAGCATTCACACCCTAACACTAGGAAATAATATGAATACCAGGATATTTTCAGTTTGTTGCTATAGACCTAACCGTTGTGGCCTGAGGAAGGATCATGGCAAGAGGCTGATATAATGAGTCACCACCTCTGATAAGAACATTCGGTCCAGTCTTAACATCATCAGCTGTTATCAGGTTTACAGTCACCTGCAGCTTCTTCTGGAAGGAAGGTTGCTTTCTCTATAACATCTATCAGAGCCGGCTCATTTAAACATTAACCTGCTTGTTAGTTAACGTGGACAAACATGGCTTCCTGGAGAATATTACACCACCTCCACCCAGTAAATGCTGATTTCCTGACAGCTCCTCTTCGTTTTTTCATTTCTTTAACACCACATCATAAACACCATCAGATAATAATAGCAACTATAGTGAAAACAGAGCAGACTTACTCGACTTATTTAGACATTAACAAACTTTCTGAATATAGCCATGGCTGAAAAGAAAACAAACCCCCTTTTATTATAATAAAAAAGAAACATTAAAACTCATAAAAGGGGATTTTCCACTGGGAAACAACTGGTGCTAGTTAAGATGCCAGCGCTAAGTCGGTTCTTAACTGGTTTTTTCAAAGAACCCATTGCTTTTCCACTGACACAGGGCCTAGTCGGTGCTGCGTCATAACATCATCTAAAGCGTTGGAATGCGACTGTATCAGCCCATATGTGGAAGCCAATCCAGGAAGGGCGAACTAAGAGAGATTTTAACAGAGTTCAACATGCTCTTACAAGTCCTGCTTCTGTGCTTCCACACTTTGCAAAGATGTGTCCATAACACGTTCTTGGTCCACCGTCAACATCCGATTGTGAGACGCAAAGAGCAGCGACTAGTATGTAGAGTGGTAAATATGTAGCATCACCATGTAACGTTTCTAGCCGTTGTTTGCTACATCATGTTGCCCTCCTTAGCACTAGCTATATCTGGTCAATTTAACAACAGATTTAGAAACATAATACTGTTTCTGATAATTATTTGTTTTATTAGCTGCTGTTACAGTGGGTACTGATGTTGGGCTCGACTGTAACCTGTAACCACCTGTGATCCAGATACTGGTGGGATTCCTTTGTTCCGGATTTAGTACTGTACAATATTTGCACGGAGCATGGCCGACAGTTCAGTCGCTTCAGTGTTTTCAGCCCATGCAGACGCTGAGAGGAATGACATTAGATGAGCGTTGATGGAATATTTCATCAGAGATGTGCTGTAGACATCACGCATGTTTTTGACACCTTCCAATGTTGTATCCCATAATTCATACCCACACAATAAACATTCACTTTGGTTGCACCGCATTTCAGTTTTCTCTTCCGATTCACCACATATGCAAACAAACATATATAAATATATTTTTAGAAACACACAAAGGTATGTTTCTGTGCACTCATCCATATATACATAACTACACACATACATCTCTAATCTGTTTGGATGGAACGTTAATTAAAGTAATTTAAATTATAGATTACTGAACTGTTAAATATACATTTTATTATTTATTTAACCTCCTAAATCCAAATTACAGAAAAAAAATTATAGCTACTTCTGGTATGACGTATAGGTTAGCTCTTCAAAAGTCTCCGCTACGCTAACCTTTCCTAATCCAGCACTGACGCCTTGGCTGCGTCACCATGTAGGCGGGGCAGAAGATGGTTCTTCCAAAGAACCAGTCTAACCCAGCAAGGAGTTGGTGCTTAGTAAAGCACCGGTTTGGATCCAAGAAAATGGTGCTTTGGCAGCCGAAAACCAAAAAAAACAACGACAAAAAAACAGTTCCACATCAGGCTCTGGCACTGAACCGGGACTGGAACCAGCTCAGTAGAAAAAGATATCTCCAAACTATCTTACAAGTTGCATCAACAAATTTTAAGTCAAGTATTTAAAATCCTAATTACACCATAAGCAAATTGCATACTGTTTTTCCAACAGACAGTGAATACTGTATTTAGTGCACCAGTAGAGTAGCAGAATGGCTATGTGAGAAATATGCTGGGATGGGCCTGTCGTTTCCTCTGATGGAGCCGTCTCACTCCCATTCACATCATGCCGAGTTGCCCGCTTTATTCACGCTATTCGAAAGCATAATGTGCGTATATAACACATGACCCGTTGTCATGGCTACAGTTGTTTAGAATTACACCCCACTAACTGTGTCTCAGTTATGTTACTTAGCCATGTGCTCTGTTATGATGGGCAGGCGTCTAAAACAAGAGTCAGGCAGATATGCAGTGAACCTTTACAGTTACTGTGCTTTATGTAATCAGAACCCTCGTCCAACACGTTTTATCTTGATGAACAGCTCACTAGCTTCGTGTTCGTTTTATGTTTAAAACTAGAGCACAAACAGCAAACCCCTTTTAATGTTAGGTGATAATCTGAGAATGTAATGGTCTCTGAACAAGATCAATCTATAACTCATCAGAACATTAGAACCAACATCTAAATTCTCCTTTTATTCGCCCTAAAAACACACCTGCACAAACATTTTTCTTTTTGCCTCATATACTATAGGGCTTAACACATATCACACAGAAATACATAGTTCTTGCTAAATGTCCCTGCATCTGTGATAAAAAGATTGGCAACCTAGGAAGTTTCTCTTTGAAGGACTCATTCACTAATTTTTTTCTATTAATTTTCTATGGTCTCTAACCCAATTATATATCTTGTGAGCTGTTTTATTTGGGAAAAAAATACTTTCTCGCTCCTGTTTCAGGAGGTTGCAGTTTGTCGTATGAATGTGTAATGTAAAGTCAAGTCTCCAAAGACTTGTCCCTGATTGGCTGACAGCAAAGCCACTCTATTGCTGCTTTTGATCAAATAATTAAACTTACTTCCCTGGTGGTGTTTAAAGACAAATTCTAACAGTTTCTTCCTCATATGCTCTTTCTTTGGTATAAAATGGAACGCTGATGGTCTGTGTCCACAAATAAACCCAGCCTGGCCCTGCTCTGCCATGCCGTGGAGTTGCTAACAGCTAGCTTTGTTGCTAATAGTTAAGCCTAGTTTATACTTCTCCGTCTACATCGAACCGGACAGTCAAGAGATCATTTAGCTCTATAGTCAATGTAACCAGTAGTCAATGCAGCTTTTGGTTACTAGATGCTTGTATTGAAAGGGCAGTTTAGCTAATCTGGTCTTTTTGGCGGTTTTGAACACAAGGAGGCCCCTGTGTTTGTTTCTATGCATTTATGGAGTATTCTATGAGCTGCACTTCTAGTAAAAAGCTTTCCAGCTCAATCAAAAATTACTTTCTGTCGTCCATTGCTTCTTGAGAGGGAATGGGTTCACCAGCTTTTTTTTTGCTTTTTTTTTTACGTGTCCTGTCTAGCAGTTTGCTACTCAGAATTGGTGTCTGAGTACCAAGTACAATCCCAAAAGTTTTACTTTCCCAAGCAGAGTATTACAGCTTCGCTGTAGTACACCACTTGATGTATATGTATGAAAAATCTTTATTAGTGATTACTGTGGGTTCAATTTCCTGACGTCATGGACACTAAACCGAGAAAAGAAGGGAGAAAGGAAGAAGGTGAAGAAAAGAAACCGGACCAACAGAGGCGCGAACTGACGACACAAGACAGGGAGGCAAATAAAGAACACAAGAAAACATCCCAGTCCTCCACCTCTGCCGGACGGCAGAGAAACAGTAATACAAAACAAAAACAACAAACTGTACAGAACCAAAAGATGCTGCAAATCTTCTACAGTCTGTTGTGGAGAGGGTTATCTCTTCGTCCATCATCTGTTGGGGTAGCAGCATCCTCAGCGCCATGGACTTAAAAAAGCTCAACAACCTGATGAAGAAGGCTGGTTCTGTTCTTGGTATTACTGTGGAACCTCTGGAGATGATGATGCAAAGGAGGATTCTTCATAAAAACCAAAAATATGATAAACCCTGAGCATACTTCATGAAACTATCTTACAACAATAGAGTGTCTTTATTCAGAGGCTGCAACACAGACCACTACAGGAGATCCTTCCTACCCACAATCATCATAATTTACAACAACTCCTTAAATAATTAATTAATATGAGCTACAACAACACTAGATTTCCCTATGGAATTAATAAAGTATTTTTGAACTGAACTAATGCAACAGAGCTGATCTAACATGCTGCCGCCATGATCACAGCAAATCTAGACAAATAAGAAATGGTGTTTTAGTATTTATGACTAAATCTATAGCCAACAGATTTCAATTTCAAACTTTAGGATCAATTTTGCCACTAATAAATGACAAATCCTTCTATTTTACTCACACTACATTGTATCTGTCAGTGTGATCAACTCATTGATCTGTGAACTTTTGAGCACTCCCTTGGTGTGTGCAGCCTTGACCTTTAAACTGATTTTCCAAATGAACTTTGTCATGCATGTTAGATTAGCACATTACTAATCAAATGAGAAAGTCTCTTTCCTTTCTGACTCAGCGTTCCACCACCCTGTTATCTAACACTCTGGGAAAAAGGAAGTGGACTTTCACCACTGACACATCGAGACCCCATAGTGTCGTTGCAGACTGATCAATTGCTGCAGTGACATATTACGTTTGAGGCATTTATTGTGTGCTCTGATTGGCAATCTTAGACTAATTTACACATAGGGTTATATGCTGCATGGACAAATAAGAGACCAAAACACTCAAAGCTGGGGAAAGAAGTGTTGATATTTCTTTCATCAGCTGACTAAATCATTTTAGCTGAAGGCTCTCTCAGGAAAACTGCCATCAAAGCGAACAATCAGTCCAGCAATAACAGACTTGAATCAATCAGGTCTAGATAATCCTTAAAAGCAAACTTTTTCAAAAGGACTCTAAATGACCAGAGATAGCTGCTATCCCAGCAGAGCGCAACTCTGTGGAAGCTGAATCAGTAATTGCTGCAGCCAAGCCTGCTGTGGGAATTAGGAATGCTGCCATGTGACTGGTCAGATAAGGCTGGATGGCTTGACACTTCCACAGCCTGCAAGTGTTTGACAAACAGCATGAGCTCTCCTGTATGTGTTTTTTTTATAATCATCAGAGGAGGAATGACTCTCGGATGGAGGACACCACTCCACAAGCACACAAGGATTTAATATTAGAAAGATGGAGGCAAATTCAGGCGAATGCCTTGTTTAAACACGGGAGAGAGGATGTAAACCCTGCAATTAATCAGAGGCTCCTCCATGCTTTCTCTCTAGGTTAAGGTAGAGTACAAACTAAAAGATCAGACACAGTCCTTGATAAATGTGTAACAGCCTGGAATCTGACAAAGTTCAGCACCTTAAACACCAGGAAGTGAAGCAACCAGAAGGCCATAAGGGTCGGGAGCTTCCTGATAAACGTCGCTTACATAAACGCAGCAACACACTGGCTGGTTTCTAATATTAAAACACATTTCAGCATATGTTACACAACGTGCAAAACTGTCAAGTCAAAGGAAATGGGATATATAGCTTTCAAAGCTGTTTACAAATAATAATCTGAGAAGTGTGGTGTATAATTAAATGATATATATATATATATATATATATATATATAAACAAACCTACCTCATTTCATTTCACATCCCTACGTAAAATCCTGTACAAACAGGTGCCTGGAGAAGTGACCTAATCATCCACTCAATGGTAAAAAAAAAAAAACTATATGATGGCATGAGGTATAGAGGAAAAGTGGGCGCCTGAAATACAGAGGTCATCAGTCCTCTATGCAACAGTCGGGGGTTCGGGTCCCGTCGTTGGGACCCAACTTTCCGGTTTCACTACAGTCCATCATGGTAACTATAGCCACAAAACACCTGACTATAAATATGTATTTGAGCTATATGAGATATTGGCTCTGAATCTTCACTGCGTGCCGTGCTGTAGTCTCAGAGGAATGCTTCAATGGAAAATATTTCAAAATATAACATTTTAGGTGCCATGCATTAACTCTGCAGAAATACATTTTATTTGGCCATTTAGATTGACTTGCGACCCGTTTTTACAAGAAATGTTTGGGTAATATAACCCCCCCCCCCCACACACACACACACACACACACACACACACACACACACACGCACACACACACACCTACACACTTTAAAGCACAAACTGAAGCGACAGCAAAACGTAGGAGATCCAACAACACAACTAGCACATGTATAAAGTGCAGCCTGCTAGTTCAGGCAGCCACAGCTCCACCTCCAGCAAGCTTCAGGTCGAACAGACGCAGGCCCAAACAGTCTGAAAGTGTTCCCCCTCTTACACCCTAGCTGCCTGCCAGCCAGCTAACTGTCCTCACATTAAACATACAGGCTAGCAATACTAAAGAGGTTAACCGTTCTCAGACGGTAGAGGTAGGTAAGCCAACCCAAACAGAGGGCTACATATCATATCCCTCTGCTGAGGCTGTCAACCAAGCAGACCTCCTTAATGTAGCTCCTTTCTTCTGATGGGAATAACGCCATACCAAACACTATCCAACAACCAACCAATTTAACTTGACCTTGCTTTTATGTAAACACACTCGCTGCAAAAAACAACCCCGGCCCCACTGCGCGTTCAGAAGGAACTAAACATCTATTCAGGAAGGAGAAACGTCTAACAGTATTTATCCATGTAGGATTTATTAGAAATGTATCCGTTTTAAAAAGCAGAACGTCCAGCCTTTGGTGGGCAGATTACTGCGGAAAACACGGCTTTGGCAACTGATAAACACCTCATATAGCAAAAATCAAATCAAATTCTTGTAATTAATTCAAGCCGAATTTGATATTTTATCCAATCAATTTGACCTGAACAGGTGTATTCATCTTTCTTAAACTGCAAAACATGAAATCCGAGCAGTCAGCTTAAAGCGTTGGATTTTACCGGGTGGCCTGGAGGCTCTCTGTTAAAGCTGCTAGCAGATATGCAGCTATGCTAACGCAGCTAAGGTGGAATTGGCTCCTAGCTTTTCGGCTTACCTCTCTTGACAGCCTCGTCATACGACAGGAATCCTATCCTCGACTCTTTAGCCCCCATGCTCCCCTCGTTTCATTGCGATCAGAGAAAAGCAGCGGTTCCAATCCGAGCGGCTCAGAGAGGAATTGTTGTTGCCGTGTCTGTTTATTGTGAAACGGCTCTCCGGCGGTGCGACTATGTGGTGAACGGGTGAATGTTTCCAGCGACGCCTCTGTAGCTGTGTCACATGATCTCACTCTACAGGTCAGTTGATCAACGCCTGTAATTAGAAACGAAGTCACGGGCTTTAGTTCGGCCTCATTGGACCCAAAAAGTACTTTTATTTCTAGCTGTGAAAGGCACAAAGTAGTTACACATATTTCTCGGTGTGCACAATAACAGAGCAGTCAGGATGTTTTCGAATAAGAGTGCAGCAGGCGGCTGTATCTTACAGTGAACGGTAGCTGTCCTTAAGATTGGTGCGAGTAGCTCCATCTAGTGGTGAATTTACCACACAAACCAATTTTCTTCTCTCTACAGCGACATCCCGTGGCCACGCCCTGTATAAACCCTGTGTAAAACAGAAGCATGGATTCTTTCAGGGGTCGCTACAGGAGATCACCTGCCTCCTTCTCAACCCGTCCAGCACATCCTCAACCAACCTCCTATACTGCTCCTATGAACTTTCTCTATGCTCTGCCTCTTCTTCTTGCTGCACACAGCTCCATATTCAATATACCTTCATTGCACACATTCAACTAATGCTCTACCCTTTGACAGACTGATTCTGCCCATTTTCCAAGTGAATATCTTAACATCCTTGTCTAGGGTTACCACCCCCAGTTCCACTTCCTGTCTTACTGTTAATTCTATAATCACCAACCTGTGATGCACCTGCAACCTATCCAGGGTGTACCTTGCCTCTTGCTCAATGAATGCTGGAGATCAACACCAACCCTCCTGCAACACTACAATGATAACACGGTATGGACAATGGATGATGGATTTCTACCCAAAGAAAAATAAATCGTCCCAACACCTTAGACTGAGAACCATTTGCACATCATGATGCCAGAGCCGGTAGTGAGATGACTGTGGCTCAGGAGTTGGGAGTTCGTCTTGTAATCGAAGGGTTGCTGGTTCGAGCTCCGACTGTCTCATCCATTGTGTCCTTAGACAAGACACTTCACCCATTGCCTACCGGTGGTGGTCAGAGGGCCCATTGGCACAAGTGTCAGGCACCTTTGCCTCTGTCAGTGCGCCCAGGGCAACTGTGGCTACAACTTACTGTAGCTTGCCATCACCAGTGTGTGAATGGGTGAATGACAGAATGTAGTGTAAAGTGCTGTTGGGGTCCATAGGGACTAAATAAAGTGCTATATAAATACAGGCCATTACCACAGTGGACCTTGGCTTGAATTGAGCATTTTGAGGTCATCTATGACTTTTCTTCTGCCCCTAGACCCAACAACCCCTTTCACCAGTCCATGATATTTTCTTACATTTCTCTGTAGGCGGTACACTGGCTTCTTTTAGCCAGTTGGTAACCTCTCCAATGCTTAAATAAATAAAAATGTGGTAAAAAGATTGATATATACATGAGTGCAGGTGATGATTGGTGCAAAAAAGAACAGGTCCAGAGAACGCCAAACAGGGTCATGTGGTTGATATAGAGCAGGTGTCGGGAACAGTCTAAGATTATTGTTCATGGGTCCAACAGCAAAGGGGAAGAAACTGTTCTCAAGAAACTGTTCTCAAGAAACTGTTCAATGGACCGGAGCCTCCTTCCTGAGGGGAGAAGGTCAAACAGTCTGTGTCCAGGGTGAGAAGGGTCAGCTGTGATCTGACCTGCACACCCGTGTCCTATGAGGGCGTCCCTCCAAAAGATCAGTTTTACACAGCCCTCTTCTAATTGTTAAAGTCACCACAACTGTAGGCCTTCATCCATCACCCTGGAGCCTATCATTGTCTGAGTCTTTGCCATTTTGTCAAATCTCTGATACATCTACTTAGTGTTTTTCTGTTTTCTTATATATCTTGGTTTCCATTTTTAAACACTGAAGATAATTTTATGTGTAAAGTCATTAATTTTCTTCTCATCCCCTCCACAGCAAGCTTTATGAATCAATGTACAGCATTCTTCTAAAGAAATTCTGAAATGACACTCAGATTTTCAAAGGTTGTACTATAAATAGTATGAACATTTCTTACCTTCACCTTCAAATAAGGGCAAACGTGGGCCCTTATTTACCAGTTGCTGATTCAAAGAATGTATGGCCTCTCTCACTGACCTCAACACTGCTTTTTTTTAAAAAACAAACATTTTCATCTACACAGAATTACAATGTCATGTCTGATGGGTCTGTTATATTTCTGTCGCTCTACTGAAATTCCTGGTTAAATGCTTTTCAATTCTGCCAAAAACTGTGAATTGTATAGGGTCTCAATTGGACTGTTATTTCAAACCCACATTTACTTTAATGCGAAACCAGTTCTTTATTTTGCACCCCAATTTGTTTTTCTAGATCCACAAATTCTGCCCAACTTGTTCTGTTCTCTAACCTTATCAGGATTCTACAGTCTGTCTGAGACACCAGCAGCACCTGTCCGTCCATCTAAACACATCCTCCTCAGACCTTGAAGGTAAAATAGCTCCAAGACTTTGTGTGTTAAGAGGACTATATTTTTACCATTTTTTCTTTAAATAAGTCCAAACATTCATGAATTATTATTTGATTCATTTTATTTACTTGCTTGTGTTTCATTTGTTTTAACTACCATGACTCCTTAAACCCAGAAAGGAAAGCATTTTCTTCAGTCAGTTTAGGATTTCTCCAAGACTGCAACCCCACACTGAGTTTCCCCTGGGTCTCCAACGATGCCCCTCCTCAGACCATTCAATTCTCCACTCCTTCAATAAACTGTTAAAATTCTCAATCTGTGGCATGGTCCTTGCTAGTGAATTGCTATATAAGTCATCAGTGAACATCAAAAACAGGATCATCATCGTACAACCCTAACTGGAAGACAGTTACACTTTTCTGAAAGTAAAGACAAGCTATGTTTTAGTTATAGAGACTCATCCTGCACCACAAAACATACCTGGAAAAGACAATCAGACTCTCAAGGCTTAAAATCTGTTTCACTGTTCCATGACTTCCAAAAGCTCCTCCCATTTATTGATCAGTCTAAAGCTTCCCTTTGTAAGGATAAGAACTGTAATCCCCATCATTGAAAGAGACACACTGGTCCTTCCTTTTTTAACCAATTGTGCCATTTGTTTAATAACAACTTAAGCCAAAATATAAAGCATGTATTGTCCTGATTCATGGAACCTTTGTTGTGAAAAAGCCAGCCATAGTTCCACAGTTCCCGCTTATTAAATTGTTTCTCTGCAGATATGTTGCATATGGCCTCTCATTGAGATCCAGTGCATTCACCACATGACACCTTTACTGTACATATACAGTTAATAAGGCCTTATCAGGGCTTGTACAGGACTCTGGCTTCAGTGTTGTGTGCATTGTTCCTCCTACCGTGGGTATCATCTGTATGTTTGCTGGTCTTTAGTCTACAAAGCGAGGACAAGAAAAGCACAGCAAGTCAAAGTAAACACCAGGTTCATCATGACATTTAGGGAGTCTTCCTAGGTCTAGTCTGGAGATAAAAATGACGTGGTTGTTGAAATGTTGGCAACCTCACCATTTGACCTCTTATCCTACCAGTCATGCAACACTTTATAGATTCTATTACAAAACTTGTAGAAAACAAGCAGTATGTGGCTCCGCCTCAATGTCTCCTGGGCCTCCTAAATTCTTTGGAGAATCTAGACATTTTTGAAACACTGGGTTAAAAACTGCTGGTGACCTGAAACCCACAAATTGCTGCCCTGATTGGTTGGTTTTAAGAGTTCGTGGCACTGGTGGCCAAAATAATCAGACAGGAAATAGAGAATAGGGAGAACATGCAGAAAGTGTTCTAAGATGTGGGACTGGACCCTGAGAGGCGGCCTCTCCTCATGCTCCTACCCCTTTTATCCTTGCTCTGCTAAAATTGGGCTCTTCCCTTCATTACGTCTACCCCATTTTGGAATTGTTTTCACATCCATATTAAGAGCAAATCTACAATGTGAATGTTTGGAGAAGCTTGGCAATTTAACATTTTATTTATAAAGAAATGATCTGCAGAAAAAAGCAGAACTCAGTTCAAGATGAACAAAGGAGAATGTACTGTGGTCAATCATAGACGTTTTGATGAGTTTTTATTTTTGCATCTAACAGTGAAGCAATAACAGAACAGTGAAAACATCTTCTCCTTGCATTTGGTATTCATCACCTGAACCAAACAGGTGAGACTCCTTGGGTGGTGGGGGAGGCTCACAGCTTTGCTTTAGCTTCATCAACCACACAGCAATGCAACAACACTATTCCCTTTATTCCTCAAATTTAACAGTAGTGCATAGGAAGCAGAAGCTCTTTCTTCTATATTTGACCAAAAAAAAGCACACGAGGGTTGATTTGTTCCAATGAAATATAATTAAGATCTATGTTTCCTTGCCATAATGCTCAGCGTTTTGACCCATCTGTTGCAGAGTGGCTGTGCAGCCTCGTAGGCCCACAGTGATGTTAAACTATAAGCATGAGAAGTGTTGGGTGTTATAAGAAGCTGCAGTGCTTAGAGGGGGCTGTCCAACAACAACTCATATAGAAGGCAAAGCTCCATTTCTTCATTCATTAAGAAAGAAAAACACCAACAGTGTTTACTCAAGGCATCGTCCTTTTTCAGCCATGTTGCGGATACTGTCCACATTTGCTCGGCTTAAATTGTTCAGCATTTATATACCATCAGTCGTTTCTCTACAGGTTACAGATGTGTTCACGATCAATTCTGCTCTAACAGCATCAGCTCGAGGGTTCAAGATTTTTTTAGCATGGAGCAAATACTGATTTAAAATCGAATGGCATTTTGAGTGATGCCGTTACACGGTTTAACCTCCAGGTGGCAACAAAATGGTGCAAGAAAAAAATAAAGTTACGACACATTTTTAACAGGCCAAACGTGAGAAATTCCCATCCAGTTCACAGCCATCATGTTTTCCTGTACAAGTAGAGAACTGATAGAGCTAAGATTAAATCATGATCGTAGTCCAACCACTGAGGGAATGTTGAGGATGGTCTCTTGTAATTGGACGACAACTAGTGGTATAATTTTATGCCATTTTGTGTTCAGTAACTTGAGATTTCTGTGGGATAATAATACCAGAAGCTCTGCAGGACAGAAACCGTGCCATGGAGGATCATTCTGTATTGAAGGAAAAAATACGTCAATATTGCTGCAGTGAGATGCACAACATATTGGAGTGATAGAAAGCCCTTTGGACAAGCTGCCGACAGTCACACACACACAAACACACACACTTTGGTCCCCTTGGTTGTGCCCTAAAAAGAATAGTTCATGAAGCACTTGTTAGTATGGCTCCTCCTACAGGCCGTTAACTGTAAGCTGGTGTAAGGCTGGCTGCTTTCAGGGGAGCATCTGGACACACAGAACTGGGGGGTTTTCTCAACACACCTATTCTTTCTCTCTCTCTCTCTCTACACATAACTACATAATCATAGACGTTTGTATACAAATTGTTGATATTTTTAATTAGGCTATGTCATACTGAGTTGGGGAAGAAAAACAAGTGAAAAAGACACGTGAAGCCAGTTAACATGTGTAACATACCCGCTGGTTTTTATCATTCCACTGTTGCTATTTTTTCACTCCAACAAGCACTTCAAAAGCATTTTATTAATGTCCTCTTCAATAAAAAAAGTTACAAGAAGTCTTCAAATTAAAAGTACAATGTGCTGTATTACTTAAATGGATGAGTGTGAAAAATAGCCAACTTTTACCATCTGTGATGATGGAAGTACTTCTTAGTGGGTCCAGATACTGTCAGGTACACACTCCAATGAAACATGGCTTTCTATCAGAGTACTCCAAGCCCCCCCCCCAAAAAAGTCCTCTGATTCTCAGCAGGAGAAGATAAAGGCGAGTGAGCCAGGAGAAGAGCCTGTTTCTGTGTCCCTCCTTTAGTTTCGTTTCCTCCTCCTGGAGGAACGCAGCACATTGCTCTGCTGACGCTGCATCCTGGTGCTTCAGTGAACTGATGAGCTTTAATGGCGGCGCCTTTTCTATATCTTTTGACTTGTTTTTTACAACTACATGTGTGTCTGTGTGTGTACTGGCAGCTGCACCAGCAATCGAAGTCAACCGACCAGTCAGTGATGGTTACACATTTCCTCTATTTGACCAATTCGCTGTGAGCAACTGTTGTTTTTGTCTCACCAGATTAAAACCTGGTTTGTTTTACTCCTCCATTTTGAAACAAGCGGGACGGGAGACAAAAAAAAAAAAGTTAGCCAAGACAGGGGCGGTGGGGGCCCAGGCTCTGAGCCTGTAGGAACGCCTGGACCACTTCCTGGGTCTGCTGTGGTGTCGTGTTGACGTCCTCCAGAGCGTCTGCTACAGCAAACTGTCGGTCCCTCAGCCGGTTCCAGTTGGACAGTACATTGTGGTATTCAAACACTTTCTCATAGTTCCCCACAGAGTTGTAGAGTTTGATCAGACCTCTGTAGTCATACTCCAGCCCACTGTAGCCTTCTCCAAACAGCTTCTTACCTGTGAAGAAAGAAGAAAAGAAACTATAAGAAAGAAAGAACAATCAATTCAATATGATTTTATGGCAGATCTTCATACAGTGAGACAGATGTCAATATGCAAGAGACAAACACAGGAACAAGAGGGTGAGGAAAAATTGGATGGATGATAAAGTAACTGATAGAAGAAGAGACAGACGGGTTATTCATGGGATGGATAGACCTAGAGTGATAGGTGAAAGGATAAATGGGTGGATGGATTTTTTTTAAAGAAATGGGATACAAAATAATGTCTAAGAAAAACACTGCTCAAAATAAATCAAATACTATTTCAGATTCTTGCAGACTTTAACTCTGGAAGAATCCTCCTCTTCATACCTTTTACTCAGTAAGAAGAAAGAACATAACTCCAGTTCCAGCCTCACAGTCCTGGCTGCCTGGTCATGTTAGGGTTCTTTTTTTAAATTATTTTATTCGCTTTTAAACCTTTATATTATCTCTATATTATATTATTTCCGAGCTCTTGTAAGTACATTCCCCCTCTGGGTTCCTTCGGTCACTGGATCAGCTGGAGAACAAACCGTAGGCCCAGAGGAGACAGAGCCTCTTCAGCAGCAGCTTCCTCACTGTCCACCGTTAAATCTCTTTTAAAGACCCAATTTTTCTCTTTAGCATTCTAATCCGCATGAGAATTTCTTATAATTTTTTTTTTTTATAATGAGCATTTTATGAGTATTTGTAGTTGTATTTGTGTCATTTTAAGCCCTCTACCTGTATTGCAGTGAATTTGTGTATTTTTGTTTTACCCTGTGTTAATAACTTTGGTTGGGTTTTAATGTGGTAAAGCGCTGTATAAATAAAGTTGGCTTTGAATATAACATTTCTCACAATTATTGTTTCAAATCCAAATCAAAGCAGATGTCTTGTAATGGATGGGAGTAGAACTGTCTCTAAAGAAACTGACCAGCTGCTTCAGAAACAGAACATCTGAAATGTGAAGCTAATAATCAGGAATGGTGAATGATACAGTTGTAAAATTAGAGCTAAAGATTTGGAAAAGATTCAAATTTCAAGTCAAAGATCTCTAAATGCATGACTTTGATGAAAGGCAAAAAATACATCATCAACACAAAATATTTAGAAATACTTTTCAGAACGATTCAAAGTATTGCGATACCATGAGTAAGACTATATATTGTGATTTTCACAACTGAATTTAACCAGTTTTATTACTAGATTTAGTTGATCTACTGGAATGAAGAAGGTGAAAACAGCTATACTTTACATTTTATTACAAACATTACTGCCATCTTAAATACTTCCATTCAAATTCTTACAAAAAAAAAATTATACTTGGCTTTTGAATATCGACAATACTGTGACATAAAATATCGTGCTATTGGCGCATTGATCTTTTCTTACATCCCTACTTTCCAGTGAGCTTTTCTTAATCAGATATTGAGCCCATCATGAGGAGGATCAGACTGAACGACCTGCACTCCTCTTGAAAACAGCCACTTCTAGCAACCTCATTTCTTTAATGATCAAAAGGTGTACAGACTACAGTTGTCCACCGAGTCATTGCGAAGAACCAGGAAATATGTCCTGGACACTGGCTCATACCTTTTTAAATGTACAATTTCAACTGGGCTTTCAAATCTGTTCAGTGAATTTAAAATGGAAGCAATGTGATCAATCCCAACATAGACAATGTCTTATTTTGTCCCATCAATCAAACACCGCAGACATCTACATCCACTGGTGCTTTTCTAATACTGACCGATGGCGATGGAGCGCAGGTAGAGCCTCTCTGCGTCCTCGTATTGGTTCATGTCGTAGTTGTAGAGGGAGGCCAGGTGGCCCACGGACAGAGCCACCTCGTAGTCCTCGTGGCCCAGCAGCTGCTCCTTGATCTGGATGGCTTTGATGTGCATCTCTTCTGCCTCCTGGTGGCAGATTCACACAAAAACAGACCGAGCTATTAATTTATTACAAGTGTGCTGTTTCTAAGTAAAAAGTCAGAAACAGTTTTCAAAGACATGAGTGTAGTTTGCTCAGAGTGCAGGAGAGATAAGAGGAAGGCTAGACGGTACAGCACCAACCACCACTGTGTAAATGTTGGGAACTTCAGCTGAATTTGAACCCAGTGGGACAATAAAGGGTGATTCTGTTTTCCAGCAGTCAATAATCTTGCTGATGAATGGAAGATTAGAGATCGGCCTGTAGTTCTGCATTAACGTGTTGTCCAGGCTGTTCTTCATTAGGGATGGCCGATATGGCCTAAAATTCATATTACAATATACATTGGTGCCTCTTATGATAACGATATATTGTGTTCTATAACTTATAATAGAACCATTTCAGAACAGAAAACCAAACAGCTAAATGTATTTTTTCTTTTCAGAAATAAAGAAACGTATGTCATTTTGCAAACAGTATTTATATAACACCCCTGGCCGTTTGTATTTATTGAATTCCTCTATGCACATCATTTGTTTGCATTTTGTATACTTGCTATTTGTTTAATAAAGTTTTTTTTTAATGCATACTACGTCAAGTTGGAGCCAAAGTCACACCCTTCTACTTCTGGTTCATGGGTCCCCTACTGCCAAAAAAATAAATGAGTCAATGGAGCGATAAAATGTATTTGCTGATCCCGTTTTTAATGCACCGTGGATCGAACATTTATTGTCTGTGAATATTAAAGACCAATCTTGATGCAGATAAAACGCAGATTTTCAACCGGTGGCAAAGTTACTTTAGGTTTTGTGTAATAACACTTAGACCAGAAATGCAGGATAAGAAGAAGGAAACAGAGGGCTGAAGCCTCCAGGACAAAAGAAGAACATTTAATGCGGAGAAAACCTCTATAAATCTGACCATGTGCAAAGTAGCAGCTATGCTGAGGGTAAAGCAGTCAGTGGATTGAGAGCCAACATGGAGAAGAAGCTCTACGAGGTCTCAGCAAATGTTTTATGTGCTAAAGCCAGTGCTAGCTCATGTTAGCTGTATGACGTCATATATGCGATTTCCAGTATCTACATCGGCTGCAGCTTGTTGCACTAGATTTCGCAGGTGTCATCAACATGCTTTATCACGATAGTGCAACAGAATTAACTCCATATGTTAGGCCGATTTTTCATCGTTTATATCACATATTGTTTATGTTGCACATCACTATTCAGGGAGACACCTGATTGGAGGGAAATCTTAACTGAATCAGATCAGACTCAATGATAAGGAAAAATATTTTCAAGAAAAACTGAGTAAGATAAGGAGGCAACTAGAGAAGCAGATCACGGTAATTGGTTAATAATCTCATCAAGGTTTGTTTAGTTAGTTTTGACCAATCACGTCGTGACTGGTCAGCTCAACAACAGACCCAGATTATTTAACAAGAACAGTGCTCCATAGTCGATGTAATCTGTAGTTAATGCAGTTTTTGGGCACTAAACTGTTTATATATCAAGGCCAGTTTATTTAAAGTAGCATTTTGGAGATTTTGAAGACCACCGCGCTCATTTAACTTTCACTCTCTGTCAGCTAACGCTCCTTGAGTGGATGTGCGTTTACAAGTTGAAGAAAAAATAAATTGTCGAACAGAGACGTCACAGCAGTGTTTGATTAATATTACTGCTTTTTCCCCAGTAACGCGATTATAAATAGCTCCCATTTCAAGGGAGGCCTCATGTGACCCACAAGAATCCCAAAAAACTGTCAGTCTGTAATACAAAGTGAGGACGTTTAAACTGGCTGGTTTTAGAGAAGGTGTTAATTAAGTTTTTGTTCAGGTCAGGATTAGGAATAGATCAGTGTTGGTTAGGCCTGGCTCACACGGCTGGATTTTTAGGCTGCCCCGATTTTCCCCTTCAACAACCCATGAATATTGTTGTGTATTTTGTATGTTTAGATAGCAAAATAATAGACTAGTGATTAAAAGTGTGAAGAAAGAATGAGGAACATTTTATTTAGAGCTGCAGTTGCTCGATTGGATAAAATGGAGGAAAGCGCATTTATTGCAAGAGTGGTCTGAAGGTCTTGCAACAATTTTAAAATCCTGGCGTGTGAACCTGGCCTTATGAGCTCGACACACGGGAGGCAACATTGCCTCTCCTCCATTAATTTTCAATGGGACACGTGTGACAACGTGATAATCGCGAGTCTCCCACATGCTAAGCAACACGCCAAAATTGTGCATGAGAAATTTTTCGTTCATGTATGTATTGTGCAGATGCAGGCCAACAACACGATCCAAGAAAGCTGTGAAAAATTTTTCATTTCATCGCCATCACTGAGACAAGGACCAATCAGCAGAGGTTTCAAAGACTGACCAATGAGCTCACAGGATGCTACTCAGCCATCTCCGGGAAGACATGGAGGAAAAGCTAATAGTATATAACTATTTACGTCTTTTGCACTGCTTCTATAGCAAAGTCACAAGCAAGATTTCACTTAAGTCTAGCAAAATCTTGCGACACTATATAGCTATCGCTTTTTCACCCCTGAACTGCTTTGATACCCCACAATTCCTTCCAATCTGACAACCAATGAAGAGCACGAAGACTCCCTATTCGCCATGGAACACAGCGGGCCGCTGGCTTGTATCATTGGCCCCTGCCTGCCTTCTGTGTGTCTGGTATTCAAAGCAGCTGCGATAAGTTTCGCTGATCGCAGTCATTTGTCGCCTCGAGTGCGTCCGGCTCATTAGTCGTAATCAGTCACTGAAGGTCCTCCTCACTACTAGAAAGACAAGAATGTGTGAGTGTGTGTCAAGATGAGCGCAGACCGCATCAGTAACCCACCTTAAACTTCCTCATGGACTGGTACAGCCGCCCCAGGTTGCCGTAGTGTTTGGCAGTCTGAACATTAAACTCCCCAAAAGCCTTCTTGGCCAGCTGCAGTGAGGACAAGTGAAGATCATGAGCTTCCTGCAGGAGGCGCTCCTCTGTTTCTTTATTGTGGCAGTCGATGGCAATTTCCTCCAGAATAAGAGCTGTTGAAAAAAAACAAGTTGAGGGTTAATATTAAAGTGGTAACCCGTTTTTCCTGGCGTTGCTTGGTTAAATCAGGTCTCTGGGTGGAAAACTTTAGAGATTTCCTAAACCAGGGGTGCTAAAGTCCAGTCCTGCAGAGCTACTATCCTGCAACATTTAGATGCATAATTTTCCCAACACCTGAATCAAATGGATGGTTCTTTACCAAACCTCTGCATGGCTGAATGACTGAATGCTGTGAGGGATTGGATTCAGATATGTTGCAGCGGGGATGCATCTAAAAGTAGCAGACATGGTAGGAGAAATGGTCGTCCCTGTCCTTCAGTGTGCCTTACACAGAGGGCAACAGCCCAACTCATCCAACAAACTGGGCTCACCTTTGACCCTCTTGGAAGACGCCAGCAGAAGATGGTCCTCAGGCAGGATATGAGTTATAATGTCTATGGCACGTTCCGCATGGAAACTGGGGGAAAAAAAACAAAGCATCTGATCCAAATGTGTCACGTGACTCAAACTCTGTTAGAAAGGGTTAAAATTGGGACAAACACTTCCAAGAAGGAAAACCTCCTAGTAAGAAGTTGTTTACAAGCTGGCAAGAAGTGACAGAGGTTGGAGGTCCCGGCAGCGCTCAGGCAGAGCTGCAGTATACAAGGAGTGGTACAACACTGAGACTCCCTGTGGGAGCTTTAGCATGCCCTGGGCTCTAGACTGACACTGGTCAGAATTAGGGATGTAACGGTATTTTACTATATATATCAGCTGGTCGATATATTCAATATTTTCTATATCGGCTATTGGCCGATAAAAAAAAAAAAAGCCAATATTTAAATACAAAAGATTAAGCACCTGTATGGCCAGCTGCAGCCACTACTTGACTGAAGGACCCCCACACACTCAGAACCACTGTGAGCCGGCCCACTCATATTTTACTCTTAAATTTGGGGTTTAATCTTTGACTGCATTATCTTATTCATATACATTGTATTATTTACTACCATGTGGTAGTGTGCTTTGCTTTGTGGTGATTTTTCTTTGATACTTGAAGTCAAGATTTTACCATAACCAGCTATTATTCTGGTTACTCTTTGATCTGTTTTATTTTTTATTGTTCTTTAACCATTTGCACTCAGGTTACTGTTTTGAGTTTGTTATTAGAGTGTACAACTTATTTTGAAGTTCAATAAATATTTAAATAGTTTTATTTAGTTTTTAGTTTACATTGCACACAGTGAGTGTTCAATTGTCTTTCACCATCAATATGCTGCTAAAAAGCATATTTTTTTAGCCTTTGATATCTGCCTTAATAATTGGTTTCAGATATCGTCCATAAAAAAAAAAAAGCAGTATCGCATTGGCCTTTAAAGGGCCTATATCATGAAAAATCACGTTTTTGGAGTTTTATACCATCTGATAATGCAATTTTCTAATAAAAACCCCCCACCAGAGTGGTTTTTGGCTTAATTCACCCATGTCTGAGCAATCCTCCTGAATTCTGCTCTCTGAGCAGCTGCCCCTCCCTCTCCTAGAAATTGACTGAGTGTTCAACTAGTGACATCACTGGTTGAAAGTTGAGTGCTAGAGGTGTCTGCACCGCCCCCTGCAGGCAGAGCAGTTTACCCCTGATAGATTTTCAAACACATCCTCCTCCTCCTCACAGTTCATGGCAGCTTTGCTTTTTGGCATCTTAAAACACTTTTTTGTTGTATTTTTTACTTTCTCTGTGGAAACTCCTGTTTGTCTGCATGGATTACAGGATTTTATTCTACATTCCTAAAGAACAGCAGCTGGATCAAAGTACAAAGACACACAATTGGCTACATGCTAATGGTAATGTATGTTAGCCATTTATCAAGCTGCTTATGTGATCTTATAACAGCATTGTGTAGGTAATTAATTAATCTATAGCATCTCAGAATGTTTAGTAAACGGGTGCAAACAACACCCACAACTTTTTATATACTGGGATGGAAAAATTGTTGGCTGGATGCAGCTGTGTTGGTTTGGGCTCTGTCTAAAGCCTGGAGAAAACTAAAATAAGCTTAATTGACTTTTTTTTTTACAAAAAAATTAAAATAAACCAAATGTCTGAGCCCTTAATATAAAAGAGTTTCATTGTGGCAGTTCATGCTTTTCAAATTCACTGTCAGAATACTGTTTGAGATGAAGGTAGCACTGTTTCTCTCAGCCTGAGCTGCTGAGGCCCTGCGGGATAGGAGCGGAGAAGGGCTGCACGACTATGACCAAAATAATAATCACGATTATTTTGATCAATATTGTAATCACAATTAATCACGATCATTCATCCAGTCCTGTAAAATATCTATTTTTGTTGCACCAATGATAAACATACAATGTTGCAACATTTGTTTGCGAAAAATGAAGCTTTAGATTAGAATAGATGATAAAAATGCAAAAAAAAAAAAAAACAAACTCCAATACTTATATACAAGTACAAGCTAAATATGTTGTTGCAGAGTGCAATCTCAAAGTGCTATTTAACAGAAACAACAGCTTATACAGAAAAGGCCTTTGACATTCCCTGCATACAAATCCTTAATATTTACTATATGCTACTTAGCAACTATTACTCGCCCGTTAATGTAATAAATGCTGCATAGCAAACAATCGCATAATAGACATGAAATCATATGTACTGCTCCACATTTTTTGCATGTCCTTTGATCCATATTGACTGTTCTGTTGACCCAGATGTTTACGTTACGTTCACCTGTGGTCCCGCCTCCTCTAGCCGTTATTTTGTCTGGTATGACTTAACAACTTAAATGTTTGATCAGTCGAAAAACTATTACAGTAATCAGTAACATTGCTTCACGTACATTTATCCGCTGAAACTGCGGCGGTATCAATGGTTGACAGTTCGTCTGTAGCCATGTTTAGCTAGGTCCTTCTTCTTCTATGATTTCGGGGCGTCCGCTGCATTGTGGGATAGCGTATCATCCACCGGCAGCTTACTGTGGGGGTAGTACACTTTTGGGAACTTTCTTCTTACTAATCAGATCTATAATGGAGATTTGGACCTACTACATTGCTCAAATACTGTTTTCATTTGCTACGTAGCAAGCATAGTGCAGCCATTATGAGTGCTGATTGGCGTGTGCGCGGTTTTTATTTGGGCAGCTTAATTAAGCTTTAGCCATGCGTTTGCCCCCTGGTGGCTCGTAAAATATTGATTGAGTCGATCAAAGCAGAAGAGCTCGCATCTTGATTGTAAGTATTGTTGACGATCAGATTCATTTAATTGTGGCCACCAACATCGTAATCACGATCAAAATCCGATTAATTGTGCAGCCCTAGAGCGGAGCGCGTGCGGTTTGGGGGGAGGGATGCAGGAGGTGGGATTATAGAGAAATGAATCGTATTACTTTGTGGTTCAACATTAACTACAGGATACAAGTTAAATTTTAGGACAAATTAATACTGTATAACACCAATGGTAACATTTTAGCATATATATGTCTATCCCAGAAGTTGAAAGCTGTAAAATAGCATGATATAGTCCCTTTAAAAAAACCATATCGGTCTGCCTCTAGTTATTTCGAATGCTTACAGTACCAATGACGATACTTCTAGGACACAAAAAAATAAAATGAATTGGAAGACAGGTTTTATTTTATTTTATACTAGGTACAACAAATGATGGTGAATTAGAGAGAAAAATATAATATTAATAAAAATGACCATAAAATGTTAAGTATTTGTATTATAAACTACAATTTCAAGTGAAAAATAAATATTTTCTGTGAAACTGTTGCAGTTTCAAAATTTTAAGTATCGGTTCATGCTAATGGTTAACTAAAAGACACAAGTACATTAGAACGGTATCAGCTAGGTTTTAATAATGGTGTATATCAGGTTCTAATCTTGTTATGTGAATCCACAGTTACTGAGTTTATTCGTTTTTATATAGAATATGTTTAGGTAGAGTCAAAGGAGAAGTCAGAAAGAAGAGGCAGGAAGCAAAATATATCAGGACACCACAAACTTATCTGCTAGTTAGTCTCACAGCCATATCACTAAAACATGAATTTATCTAAGATGTTGTCTTAATAATTTAATTATCTTGATGCAACAACCAAGACTGGGTTTCAAAAGGCTAATCCAGCTTTAGGAACTGTAAAACTATGGTGGCTTGGTTGCCTCACGTGGTCGACGCATATCTGTTCTCCAAACAAGGAGCTATTCATCCCCAAGCAGAATTGGCTTCTCTGAATTAAAATCCTTGATCTGCCCTAAAGGGTAAAGGCAATGAATCAGCCAGACCATGCCAATTCTCAATGAGATGACAACCTGAGGAGAAAGGGAGATTTGTGGGAGGAATGATTCCCACACAGTCATCAGTGTGATTAAAGTACAAGTTCAATCTCAGAATATTCTAGAAATCCCACAAAGCTGCTTGTAACTTTTTATACCCTTTCTCCTGGACCTTTATCCCTTTTATTAATCCTAGGAACCTGAATTTGTTTGTCTTACGAAAGGATCCGCTTCTGACAGTCCTCATTAGAATCAGAGTAACAATGCAGACCCTGAGAACATGACTCATCATTCTGTGGTTCATCTGAAAGAAACAGTAGCCTTGGAAATGTCTACAATTTGGCATACTCACAGAGCATTGTCGAACTTCCCAGAGCTATACTGGTGAACATATGACGAGTAAGCCAAGTCTTCATGGGCTGAGGCAACATGGATGTTCTTCCCCCCGAACACAGACTGTCGGATGTCCAGGGCAGTCTATAAGAAGCGCATAGCAAAAGGATCACTCAGACCAAGTTAGCAACGATGAACACTTCCGGCTCAGTAGGCGCTGAGCTTACCTGGTAAATTGCGACCGATTGGCATATGTTGTCCACATTCAACAAGTAAAAGCCATAATCTAGCAGCGTGTCAGAGTACTTGGGATGCTTTTGTCCAAAATGTTCTCTGGAAGGTAGAAAACATCACAATACATGATGAAGACGGATGTGTTACCCAGCTGCAGATGCTTTATTCCACACAGCAGGTTACCTTGCTAGAAACACTGCATGTTTGATCAGTTGCTCTGCTTTTCTGAACTCCCTCTTCACCACACAAGCCTGCGGCAAGGAGACAAAAGTCAAAGTATTAATTTCCCTTGAACGCTTGCTCCATTCTATCATGCTTACAGCCACTAAGTTTGCTTATTTTTTGTATCCCACGTTTTTTTCCCCCATTATCACCCAGTGTCCCTAAATCTAGTCCTGGGCATTGCTCTCCCTCCACCAACCCCAGGAGGGCCCTACACTGGGCTCAAGCCTCCTTCATGCTTTGAGGAGTGATGAACCGTTCTTTTCACCTGAGGGGATGGGGATTTCCCAGCTGGACGTAGCGCGTAGAAGGATCACGTTATTCCAGCCAGATACTCCCCAATCCCTCAGGCGCCCCGGTCAGCCAGGAGGGGGAAGTATACAGCCAGTGCATGTTTTTGTTAGCTACTCAAGGGAACACGGGGAGAACATGCAAACTCCACACAGAAAAGCCCTTTCGCCAACCCCACCCAAGGTGTGGGTGCCGATGATATGGAGGAACGGCACCCACAGTGTCCCCGGCGGGAATCGAACCCAGGACCTTCTAGCTGTGAGGTAAGCTGCGCTACCAGCTGCGTCACCGTGCTCCTTTCAGTTTGCTTTTTTGATATTTGATGAAACAGACCAACAAAGAACAGACTGGGACATGGGAAGAAAATTATGTCAGATCACGTTAATTGCTCACTAATTATTTAAGACAGGAAACGAATAGATTTCAAAATTCAACACTTTATTTCAATTAATCTCTCTATTTTTAGAAGATGTTCAGGGAGCACCTTATGCTGCCCGCAGGCAACAAGTTGCTCTACTAAATTTTCTGTCGACAATTTTACTCATCGACGTCATCATGATGAATCAAGGCAGTCCTATAAGGAACTGAACCTCAGAGCATCACTTAATAACTAGAATCAAACTGGAATGTATGTCATTAATTTGGAATCTATGACTGTGTATTTTGTATATAAATCGGGTTTGAATCAATAAATCAAACTGATTTTAACCTTGTACCATGAACTTCTGGTCTGCTACAGAAACAGAATGAAAACACACTGAAGTAGCGAACAAATGTGGAAAAGTTCAATAGGTGAAACTACGCAATGCATGGTATTGTGTTTCTGAGCTTTACCTTGGATGCTTGTCGGAGAACATCTACAACTACTTTGACAGGCAGCCCTGGAGTAATTTCCTTCATAGCCTCTATACACCACCTGTATGCCTAGGGGACAAGCACAAAAGGTGATAGATGAGCTGCTGAGTGTTCAGACGGTGCCACAAGCTGTTAAACATCCTTACCTCGTCATAGTGGCTTTTGGCAAAGAGCAAGGCACAGAGCTCGCCGTACAGCGCGGCCTTGTTGGCCTGGTGGCCGTGTTTGGCTAGTTTATCCATGTAAGACTGAGCAAGCTTGAACGTCTCCTCCCCAAGGTGGTACTTACAGTTGCCATTGCGGACATGAAGCAGCCTTAAAGAAGAAGAGGATGCTTTAACAACACTCTAGTCTTGCCAGCTCTGTCTTCATCAACTGTTCTGCTATCATAAAGCTGCTGTTTGTTATTCACTACATAACTGAGATTTCAGGTCTCCTATATGAAGACAAAAAAAGATCTGAACACATCTATCCTTATAAAAGGAAGGAACAGGAATTACTAAATCAGTTGCAGACATGACTAAATTTTACCAACAAATCCTGATGTTGTAGAGGACAAAGTGCAGTTATCTTGTTAGATTTATGAAAGTCTTATTAGATTTATGTAAATTCAAAGGAAATGAATGACTAGTGGAAACTACATGTTATACAAAGTCGGTGGTAAAAACGGTCCAACACTCAGATGGAATGGTTGGATCTGGATGTGATTTTGGTAACCATGCAGACCAGTGATGGTAAATGGTTAAATAGTTGAACGAGCTGGGATGTATAGCACAGGTACCAGAGGGAATGACAGAAGCAATCATGAGAAAGACAAAACTGGTAACAGGCAGTACACAATAGTGCAGGTTCGACACTGCCACATCCAACCAAACTTCTCCCATTTCTTGTAGATGGTTCAGGGGTCAAGCAAAGGTCTTCTTTAGTTCTGATCATGGGTTTTAAGCTCCAGGCTCATGAGTTGTTGATAAGAGAATTACACTAACAGGGCTCAGACTGGACCACCTGTCCAGGTTGCATGATCTTTATGGGATTGTTGCAGCCTTGCCTCTTCTCTCCACATAGAAAATGAGGACGACCAACAAAGTTGCCTCAGAGAGACATTAGATAACATCAGCAGCAGTGGAAATTGAGACACCCCAAACGTCCACATCTTCATTTGGATGTTTTTTTGTTGATAATATAACACTTGGGCCATAAATTAGATCCAGATATTTTTCAGCTGAAATCAGATTTTTGATCTATATCTAGATATTTTCTTTCCAAAAAGAACTGACCAAAAAACAATGAAGAATCTATTTTTTCTAAGTACAAGCATTTAAATTCATTTTTATGTGTAGAGTTTGTAAAAACAAGCAAGCGAAAAGCGCTTTTACAATCGCTAATGCCATAAGAACTGAGGGAATAAATGCTGTTTCTGAGGTTAAACACATGTTGCACAACTCATTATTGAGCATATTTTGTTGTGAATAGTGACGTTAATGGACTTGAAACTCTGGTTTCATCTGTCCACTTGCAGACATTGAAAACGGAGAAAAGGCAGATCTTCACTTTGGCCAGAGTTTTTAATATTTCTTTTTGGTGCAGAAAATCTGCATTTACGTGTGGATGACAGACCGAACCTTAGAAAAATATCTCAGTTTAGTGAGAAACCCGGCTACGTGTGGACAAGGCATAAGTCAATAAGCGGATCTGACAGGTCATTAAAAATAGCAACAAAGTCGCTAAATTGGCCACTCTGTGCAGAAGAGGGGTTGGAAGTTAATATGAGATGGCGAAGCAAGACAACACACTGGTATATTTATATCGTTATAAAGTGGTCCCTTGCTAGTACGCCGTACATCGTTCACGGCCTCGTTTCTCACTTGGAAAACGACACCTGCTCCAACACCTTCAGTGGAAAAAGACACACCCGAGAGGCGCGAAGAAACCAGCAGCATATTAATACTTTTATGTATTAAAATGTATTAAGGTTTGAACTTTGAGAGTATTAAAACTATTGAGAACTATGAGTAAATGTTAATGTATGTTAGGAAAAATGTACAAAGTGTGTGGCAGGGTTTTTTTACAGTCTTAAAACATACATAATAATGTAACAAATAAGGATGACTACTTTGCAGATTTTGCCTGTTGTGAGTTATCACCCCCACATATGAGGGACCATCATAAATGATATTGGGTAATCTTTAAGGATCCATCAATACGGATCATATGACAATATGTTTTTAAAACTTAAGATGGCGTCAAAACCTAAGTAAGCGCAACTCATTTTAAATGATTCTAGGCTAACAACCCCAGACTGTTCTGGGACTCACCTGACGCAGCATTCCACAGCTCGGTAACAGTGGAGCAACTCACTGTGGAGCGTACACAGCTGTAGGCACGACAGGAACACCTTCTCTGCATCTCCATACCAGCCAGCATCAGACAAAAAGCCCCCTGGAGTCACAGAGAAGACATTACACCAATTCATTCAAAACAACAATCAAGTAAGATCTCCCGATTGTCTGAGACATGCCAGTGTTTCCCTTACGTAGGCGTTACTGCGGCACCCCGCCATGACTTCCAGCGGCACTGCTACAAAATGTAAACCAGCCAAGCTGTAGGCTACGTATTTTGCGTAGCAAGTCTGTAATTTAACATCTACGTACACTGGCACAACTCGCCCTCTAAAGTACAAAAAAAAGCTGCGTACATGTAAGTTCTGTGGTAAATGTGACGTATTGATGTCTGATACGATGCGGAGAATAATGAGTGGGGTGCAGATAATTTAGGGTCAGTTCAAATCATTAAAAAATGTCTATCACTTAACTAATCAAAATAAGAACTATGAACAAGTGTGTGTGTGTGTGTGATTTGCAGACTCTCAAAGTGGCAAATCCAAGGATCTGACTGACACAGTTCATCCAGTCACTGACTGTGTGTGTGTGTGTGTGTGTGTGTAGAGACGTTACCCAGCACAAAGCCGAACTGGATGGCCTTCTCTTTGACATGGGCATCAGACTCTGCGATGTACGAGCAGCGACGGCTGAACGAGTTTGCTAGAACTGAGGCCACTTTCACGCCGTGGTCCATGAGGGCCTGGAAGCAGTGGTGCAGGAGATGTCTGCCCCGAAACAAGACAAACAGGAACGTTAGCATTGGTTAAAAGTTGTCCAAAGCTTGAAATGCTTCTTGTTTTGCAGTGGAACACTGATTCTTGCTGGGATACAATATGTTCTTCAGGAAAGCACCACCAGATGGTAGCTCCAGTAATCCCCTCCATCATTTGTTTATATTAAAGTCATCTTGCTTGGCTTCTCACTGAGGTAAACGTCCCTGTGAACGGGATAAGGTTCTAAAAAGAGTCAGAGAGCCTCATGTCTGCTGTGAGTGATTCAGAACATATCTGGAGGAAGAGACCAAACTGTACACCCCTAGAAGGCAGAATTCAAAACCAATGTTCTTTGAGTCAAGTCAATAATATCTATTAGCTTAGAAAACTAGTATCTAGGAATGATTTACAATTTTAAACCCACTCTTTTTAAATAAAAAAATAAATCATAAAATTTCTGATTCAACTGCTAGAACTGAAGAAATGAATAGCATGTCCCATAACAGAGCGATAGCACCGGGCAGAGTCCAACAGGAATCAGCACCTATATGCTACTTTCTGACATCACCAATAACTTCTTCAGTCATAATGGTCCACATCCCCAATAAATGAATAGTTTGGATGTTTTGAAATGAAAGCTGGTGTGTGAATTCAAGTTTAGACTTGATATTTATTTTCAGAGTTTTAATTACACAGGTTTTCAGCATTTAATTATTTTTTTACTTGTTGTACCTCAAATGTTTTTAGGTTCTTACTTGTTCTACCTCACCTATGTTTACTCACTTTGAAATATTGTTTGAAATATTGTTTTAAAGTTTAACAAATGTTAAATTGGGACTTGTAACATTTGTTATCATCATTGTTTTTATGATGCAAATTGAGGGAGCAGAATCAGTATCATCTCCAAATATCGGCTTAAGAAAATTGGCAGCCCGTATCGGTCATCGGCTAAGGCTGATGAAAAAAAATCGTTATCGGCATCGCCACTAAAAAATCCATATTGGTTGATCCCTAGTTCAGACCAGGGGTCGGCAACCTCTTCAGTTCCAAGAGCCAGTTTCGTCCCTGCTGTCTAGAGCTGCAATACCAAATACACTTCATAACTACGTAGTAAACAAAAGGTTTCATTTTGAAAGCTTAAGGAACAAAACAAAATATGGATTGGATGCTATTAGGAGATATTAGAACAAAAAGAATCATTTAACTTTAACAGAGGGTAAAAAAAAACTCTCTACGGATTAAAATGAGGCGGGCTGAGTGAGCGTTCAGCAATAAGAATATAATAAAAAGCACAAGTATGAGAAGCCAAAGAAAAAATATTCTTCAAATACTTTTTATAAGTCTTGTACAGTTACCACGTAGTAGTAATGTAGATATTCTTTGGAGATTCTGCACAACAACACGCAGGAGAACAGCTAAAACTACCGTTTCTTATGGGCTTTATGATCACAGTGGAAGGGTCAAAGATACAAAGCAAAGGGAGCCTAAAGCAGAAGGGTTCGGATTTCTTAATGCTTACGTCTACATGTCTCATGACTTTGATGAGTACGCTGAATCAGAACTAATTTCATTCAGAGCAACAACACTTTCAATCAGACTTTTAACTGTGTACTCCTTTTCTCCTTTCCCAATGCCCCCCCCCCCCCCCCCATCATACACAGACAGTCAGATGACTCCAGTTTGCATCTGAATGAGCTTAAACCAAAACTTTAATGCCAACTAAACATTTAACAACTTTACTTTGGAGGATAAGCAATTCAGATTTTTTTTATGTGCCTGAAATATGTAACAAAATTCAGCTAATAATCCATAGCCTAAAAAAAATGCTCAATTTTTTGTGTGTGTGTGTGTGATGGAGATTTTTACTATAATATTAATCAGTTGAATTAAAGAAGGATTTTGATCTTTACTCCCTGAAACCTTAAATCAGCCTGGGGTAATCGATTAGGACTTGTGCATTTCCTCACAGGCGGAGCGTAGATAAAACAAATTAAGTTCACTGAAGTGTGAAATGACATTCCTTATTGGAGTGTTAGGACTGCTATGCTGATCAGGTAAAGGCCTACATAAGGCTACTGAATATGGAAATCCCAGCAATAGGAGCATCTCAGCCTATAAAGGGAGTTTTAATAATGTTCAAAGGGAAGTAGAAGGATTTACTCAAATAAATGTGATGGTTGTGGTTAGTGACCTCTGTTAAATGCTCCAATATTATAGTGAAATTTATTATTGGTGCCACATTGAGTATATTATGTGTACAACACCAATCTGTTATGTAACATGGATAATATCCTACTTTTCCCACAGAGCATCATTAAAACCTTCAGAGCGGCAGCAGAGAGCATGCATGCTGACTAGCCAGCAGCTGTCCAATGCCAATAAAGATGACTTTAGGTCAGTTTGGAACTAAAACTGCTGTTTCCCATTAGCATTTGCCATTGTTGTACAGGACAGTTAACAGAATGCTTATTACAGCATTGTATAACTACAGACCAATCTCTAATTTCCCATTTATCGGTAATATTCCTGAAAAAGCTGTGTTCCAACAGTTAAAAAGCTTCCTAAAAAAGAACAACCGCTTTGATATTCATCGGTCTAGTTTTCGTAGCTACCACTGCACCGAAACAACCCTCGTCAAAGTCTTTAATGACATCCGTGTGGTAAAACCACAGTACTGGTACTATTGGACCTCAGTGCGGCATTTGACACCGTTGATCATGATATATTACTGGAACAACTAGAGAGCTAGGTCGGACTCTCTGGTATGGCACTTGACTGGTTCAAATCTTACCTAAAGAACAGGAACTGCTTTGTGTCAATTAGCCAATTCTCATCACAAAACAGATAAATCAGATGTGGGGTAGGGATGCACCGATCCGACTTTTTCAGTTCCGATACCGATGGCTGGATTTTGTGTATCTGTTGATACCCGATAGCGATCCGATACTATTTGTGACAGTGTGGAGGTCCTGTCACTATGGCTCCGATAGATCATGTGCCCTGGCTGTTTGGCCACAGGGATATCCCTTTGGCTGACTGGTTAGCGCACATGACCTTCACCTGGGAGTCGTCGGATCGAATCCCGCCTGGGCCCTCGTTGTGTACCTTGCCATATATTGTTGAATTAATAAACTGTGTAACTTCTGATGCCTTTCTTGAAGAGACTAAAGGCACCAAACTTTACAAACTAAACTTGCACTTGCCACAAAAATAAAATTTCAAGTGAAAAATTAATCTTTTTTTGGTGAATTTGTTGCAGATTTACCCCATTTTGAGTATCGGTTCATGGTATCGTTTAAGTTTAACCGATACCGATACCAGTACATTAGGCAGTAATGAGATACGAGATACTAGTATCGGTGCATCCCTAATGTGGGGTCCCCCAGGGCTCCATCCTGGGGCTCCTCCTATTTAGCATCTACATGCCTCCATTAAGCCAGATAATAAGTAAGGGATAATGCCCGACGAAGTGTACATTATCAGAAAATAATGGACGACGCGGAGGCGTGAACATATCTAGTGGCTTCCTCCGCGAAGTCCATTATTTTCTGATAATGTACACCTCGAAGGGAATTATCCTGCTTATACCATGGTCACTTACGAAAGAAGGACATACTTAATCAATTAATAATACTTTCATGTGCTTTAGAGTTAAAATCGCGAGGTTTTTTATATAAATCGAGCGCACTATTTAATATCTCCCATATACAGGTGTTGCCAAGCAACGTGGCCAGAGCGAGCCGACCGCAGTGAGGGGAAACGAGATGATGGCTTTACCTTACGTTACATTATACAAAATATCATTTCAGAAGGCCAGTACACTACTTACTGCTTGTGTGTGTCCAGAGGATGATGCAAATAATGTGAGACTCCCTTGCCATTTGACCCAGCGCAATAATTTAGAACTGTCATCAGTCAATTTGACGGGACGCCTTTCCTAGGTGTACATTATCACTTTTTAAAGTACACCCTCCAGCCAATCAGAATAGAGTATTCATCCCAACCATAGTATAACAACAAGTAATATCAACTATCACAACTATGCTGAAGACACTCACTTTTATATCTCCATGTCACCAGGTGACATTGAACCCGTCCAAATCCTCAATAAATGCATTGAGCAAATTAACAGCTGGATTTCCCATAATGCCCTCCAACTGAACAAAAAGAAAGCAGAAGTACTTATCTTCTGATTAAATATCAGTAAACAGCTTCAGTTGGTCCAACTAGAAACTACTGACCAGGCCAGAAATCTAGGTGTAATAATGGACTCAGACCTGAACCTCCAGGGTCACATAAAGGCAATGACAAGGTCAGCTTTCTATCACCTGAGGAACATTTCTAGGATTAAAGGACTGATGTCACAATGAGACCTAGAAAAACTCATCCATGCATTTATCTCTAGCCCCCTGGATTACTGTAACAGTATCTTCACAGGTCTACCTAAAAAATCAATCAGACAGCTGTAGCTGATCCAGAACGCTGCTGCTCGTGTTCTCACTAGAACCCAGAAAGTAGAACACATCACCCAAGTTCTAAAGTCCTTAAACTGGCTCCCTGTAACTCAGAGAATAGATTTCAAAGTGCTTCTATTACTCTATAAATCATTGAATGGGTTAGCACCAGAGTACATTAGAGATCCACTACCACGGTACAAACCATCCAGGTCACTCAGGTCCTCCAACTCTTGTCTATTGACTGCCCCTAGAACCAGAACCAAAAATGGAGAGGCAGCTTTTAGTTTCTATGCTCCCCACTTCTGGAACAAACTGCCTGATGAATGCTAAGCTGCAGAGTCTATCTATTTAGACTAGCTTATGAGTAAATGATATGATTTTTGATTGCTTTTGTAAATCGCTACATGTTTTTGTTTGTAATTCTACTGTTAATGCTAAATTTTGTATTTATTACTTTTGTGTTAATTGTTTTTAATTGCCGTTGTTGCTTTTGTCCGTTTTTACCTTTCTTAATTTTAATTCTGTTGTTGCAAAATGTTTTAATTGATTCCTGTGTTTAATTTTCACATTTCTGTAATCATGTGAAGCACATTGAATTGCCTTGTGTTGAAAGAGTGCTATACAAATAAAATGTCCTTGCCACATTTTTCACATCTTCCAAAATACTTGCATAAGGTGTGACTCGCCCAAGCTCCCGCCCCCAAGCCAAAAAGACTGATTGTCCTGGGTGTTTTTAGCGGACAGTTCTCAACAGATTGCGCTAAATAGTGAAGTAAAATCTATCAACACGGTTAACACATGCTGCGCTGTAGGTTGCGTAAACGAGAAGGGAAAAAAACTATGCAAATAAAATTGCATAGGTTTCAAGCTGAAAAAAATACGCCAAAGTCTATGTTTAATAGACATAAAGAGAGTTAGAGAGGATGGTCCATCCATATCCTTGGAGCCAACGTCTCATGACAGAATTTGTTCACTTCATTTCATTGGAAGTATGTTGGCGTTTAAAATCGAAGTGTCAATAGCTTAAGTGTATTTAAATCATTTATAATAACCCATCAATGTGCAAAGCTGCATTAACTGCTAGTATAGTATTTCCGACAGACTATATGTTGGTGTGCACAATGCTGCCCTCCAATGTCATTGGATCACATTCACTATATATTTCTGAGTAAATGCATGTTAGAAAGCCCAGATTGTCCCAAATTTGTAAGAAATATTCTATGCTCCTGAACTCATAGTTTCCCGTTGCTATTTGAATGCGCCACAGGTGCTGTTCAGTGTTCAGCGCCTGACTTTCTTTCCTTCTCCCCAGTGCAGGGAGAAAGGAGTTTTTCTCCTTTTCAGTTTATTATTGTGTGTAAATGCCAGAAGTTAAGTTTCTATGCCTTTATTATGTAGTTTAAAGTAATGTTAAGCATTTTTGTTGAAGTTTACCCATATTAGAACTTGTGTTAAATCTTGTATGCTGATTTGTGGTAATTAACAGTCCTTGTTTGCACCGCTATGGACGTTTGAATTATTGCACAATCACCATCAAATGTAACTAGGAGGTACTGTCATAAAAAACAGCGTGACTCGTCAGCAAATATAGCTGAAAATTATGAAAATATCGGCCTGATTCGATCTTGGGGCATACATGTCATTTCCCAAAACATGGTCATTTTTTCAAAGATGGCCCGACGAAACAGCAGAACTCCTCATAGTGCTCGTCTGTTTTGTGCAATTCTGCACATATTAGCTTAAAAGACAAAACTGAATGGAAAATAGAAGCGAAAAGGAAAGGAGTGTGAAGCAGCCTTTGACACATACATGTCATCAGTGTGTGCGCTCGAAGTGTTCACTGCCCCCCCCGCTCCAGCTTTTACGGAATTTTACCTGAAACTCTGAACACAAGCACCCTACTGCGACAACTCCGCTCTCATTATTATGTCTTCAGGTGTAAAAAATACTGCTAAATGTTATCCAGACAGAGTTCAAAAGGTTTCATTCAGACTCAAAAGTAACACAGACAAAGTCAGGAAAATTAGTTTTTCATGGCCTGTTTGAAAGGGGCTTTAGTGAGAAGCCTTTTCTAATCAAATCCTCCAATACCAGAAAGTAACGTTTATTAGCAGTGTATGAGGGACTACTGAGGGATTGCTGTGGTTGAAGTCTGCATGATCCAGATACAATCTCACGTCAATGACTCAACGCAATCTGCTGGGATTCCTTAGAAAGCTGTTAACTGATTGGATCGTTTGAATAATTGTACTGAAATGACTTTTCTTTTAAAATGCCTTGAGATGACATCTGCTGTGAATTGGTGCTATTTAAATAAAGTGAATTGAATACTAGGCGGTCTAAATATACTCCAGTTGATTATTCTGAACACGCTAATGGAGTTATGGGTTCATAATGATCAGATGAGAAAGATGGGAAAAACAAAATGTTATGTCTGTACATGTACAGTTGAATTATCTGGGTCTGCTCTGTTTTTGTCACAGCAGAATTTACCAACATAATAAAACAGGATGGCGTCATGACATCCAACTGGAAACACCAAATGAAATGTTAGGAGTGGTGGGAAAAAACCAGAGCAGCAGCTTGGAAAAACCCTCACCGTTTGTCCGAGGCTCGAAGCACCTTAGCGAACACCTCCAGCTCACAGAACTCTCCTCCCAGCTGACAGAGTCGGCCCTGCTGGTACAGCTGAAACACAAACACAAGGATGAATGGTCAAAGACACAAAGGTTCATACTCAGAAATTCATAATAACGTGTGGGCATTAGGCTGCAGCACATAATAGCAGGCTATGTTTTAATGATTCTTTAGACAATACTGTCTGCTGCTGATGAGTTGAAACAATGCAGAGTATGCTGATGTCTAGCCAGTCATCAGAATGCACTGAGGTGGAAGCTGTTATACGCTCTATAGTAAAGCCTTTACAGTGCAGCATGAGTCGAAGCTGCCTCTTCTATAGCAGCCACTGAGTGAGCTCCCAGCCTGGACCCATGTGCTAAAGCAGATACCCGGAACAGCTTATCTGGTTTCTGCTTAAAATGTAGGAAATATGCTCTCTCAAATTAACAACCAAAGTATTCTCAAAATCCTAAGTGAAAATAATTAATTATCGGGTTGCCTCATTTGCATTGGACAAAGTGAATTTTCACTTTTGGGGGATAAATAAAGTAACTATCCATTTATCTGTAGATACACCCCCATCTCATATCTAGTGGCTTCCTCCTCCCACTTCATACCTGGAAACAAACCATTGCTTACAAAGGTAAAACAAAGCATATCATCTTAGGGATGTTTGATATTGGGTTTTTTTACGAGATCTGATAGTCTAAACGGGCGACTGTGGCTCAGTGGTAGAGTAGTTGGCTTGCAATCGGAGGGTCGTAGGTTCGATTCCAGCTTCCTCCAGTCACATGTCGATGTGCCCCTGGGCAAGGCACTTAACCCCCAAATTCTACATTGTCCTACCGAGCCATGTTGGGTGTCGGTGTATGAATGCGAGTGTGAATGGGTGAATGTGGCTTCAATGTAAAGCGCTTTGAGTGGTCAGTAAGACTAGAAAAGCGCTATATAAGTTCAGTCCATTTACCATTCAGTCCATTTAAACACTAATTCCTGATAATATTATAAACCAATATCACTGATAGACGTTTACCTAAAGGTTCAAGGCTAGCAATAGATATGCAAAGTCACAGGACGGATTGCCAGTTTAGCCAAATAAACAAAAATGTCAAAAACTATACCTATGATCTGTCATAATTTGAAATTTTGAGTGAGAGGCTAAGTAGCAGAAGAGTTTGATGTTTAAAACCCCTCACCAAAGGTCAACTAGCTGAACTTCTGCGTTGCTGGCATTATGAGCTTTGAAGATTGAAACGCGGGAAAAGCTCGAAAAGTTGATGGAGCCAAAGCTCGTAAAGCGCCGTAGAGACTGCAACACTCCTCCAACGATCCTCCAACGGCATAGACTTAACATGTAATCATTAAGTTGCTGACGCTGACAAAGCCTGCGGTCCATCAAAGAGGGAGCGGATCATCAGAACAGCAAGTACAAAACAACCAGTGACAGATGGCTTGATTTTGTACAAAACATCCTAAGAAGCAGAAAACTGCAATCGACTGAATGTGTTGCAGTGATAAAAATCTTGATGGGACATGGGACAGTCTGGTGCATCTGAACCACCCAGGATCACTGGTGACCAGCTCAGCCTTACAGGCTGAACCTGGCAGGACACTTTGAGAGGTTGGCCGAGGTTCTGCAGAAACTCCTTCAACTTGACCTCATCAACTGTCCAGTTTAATCATTAGTGACCGCAAGGGCGTTGGCTTGTTTGCAGAATTGCTGGGGACAATAACCATGGACTTTAGTGTGGTTTGACAATTTTTGGGAACAAATTTAATGAAATATTCATACAGAGGCATTCATATGTTGTACGTTCCCCTAAGATATACACTGCAGTTTATAGACAGGTGTTTAAAATCGTATCATTATTAACTAATAAAAATTGAAAGCCAGATATGTTTTGTTTTTGGGGTTTTTATACAGCACTCAAACCACCATCAGTAAGAACTATTGGATCATATGAAGGATGATTCCTCATCATTGCACAAAAAACAATGCAGTCTACAGTTACAAACAAAACAACAAAAACAAATGTGTTTCCTTGGCAACCCTGTTCGTTCTGTGCGGAGAAACTAATTTCAACACAGATGATGGTATATTTTTACTGTAGTGGTTTTATATTTAGAGCATTGCCTGTGTGAGAGGCATCAATGAAACTTCAATTAAATCTACAGGAATTACTTGGGGAAACAATATTTGTTTTATGTGGCTTTGAATCTGAAATTAGCGTCATGCATACCAGGTGACGTAGCATTTTTACAACACCTCGCATTAAAGAACTACCAGTTGATATGGTGCCTGCTTTTGAATGTAAGCATAAGGCTAGAATCATTCCCAGAAGCAAAGTGCTTCATGGGTAAAATTTTAGCAACCCTTTAAGATGCTCTCGAAGCTGACCCCCTGTGCACATCTCCTGCTGACCCGACCCGAGACCCGCCCACTGACACAGTGACTACACGTACCACAATTCTTAACATGTAGGTTGTGTTGAACTTTTGTGTTGTCCGTCACACATTAAGCAAATGGATGTATTAAATATGAAAATTTTATCTGGCAGGGGTCTCAACACTCTTCTGGTCAATGTATGCGAGTTGTGCATTGATGTGTGTAAAAGAGACTAAATCTGTGCTTTGCTGCCACACTTGAGACCAGAATTACAAGAGAAACTTCTCTATACAAGGGCTTTCCTGATAACTTCAGCAGGAAGAAATCTGCAGCTTTCGCTCCTTCAGCAATGCTTCACCAATCTGTGTCTGGCGCCGCTACAAGCACCAGGCCTCTGCAACGCTTTATGGTGCTGACAAATTTACACACAAAGTAGAAAATATCTGCATGTCTGCGCCAAGTAGTCAGGAGTGGAAATTTTCCGCAAAATTCAGCATGTCTTCAAATGACGATCAGCCTTCAAACTTATCCATCTCAGCACAAAAAATAACCTGTCAAAGACAGTAAATAATGTGACCACTGATTAGATTTCATTATTACGATTAATTATTTAATTTTTTAGTCTGGAATGTTACACAGCTGACATTTATTTGAAGCAGAGATGGCTGTATAAACAAAACATTCAATCAGTACAAAGTTGGGACATATTCATATTTCCATTAACAGCTTATAAACAAGTTCTTGTTTGGGAGTCCGAAACTAATAAAAAATATGCATTATGCAGAAAAAAAAACACGACAGACTTCTAAAAAACAGTCAATCATTAATATCCCAGGACTAGGGATGCACTGATACAGGGACAATACCGTTCTGATGTTCTCATAATGGGATCGGCTAGTTAACCAATACCATGAAGCGATACTTAAAATGTAGAAATTCTGCAATGATTACAAAGAAAATGTTTCATTTTCACTTGAATTTTTTTGTTCTGTTGTTATTTTATCAATATTTTATTTTTTACCTAATTAACCATAATTTGTTGTAACAAGCAGGAAGAAAATAAAACCTGTTTTCCTATTCATTGCACGGCAAGTACTCATACTCCAAATATCGGTATTGTATTGGTTTGAAAAAGTGGTGTCATTGCATCCCTACCAAGGAAATATCCCCTATGAGTAGCCTTTAGTTTCCATGGAAATGCTGCTCCTTATTAGTATGGTAACATGTTTTATTAGAGATTAAATCTGAAGTGATGACAGAAATAGCTAACATTTGAAACTCCATCAGCATAAGCACAGGCATTAGGTTTCCACCTTACAGCACCGTTCACTAGTAAAGAGACATATATATCTGACTGACCTCCAAAGAGCCCAGCCAGCAAAATATTATGAACTGATCAGAAGTCACAGGATTGAAATGTGGTTTTGATCAGATTGAGATCAAGTCTAATTTAATGAGTACAGCTTTATTTTCCAACAAACTGGTATTAAACCTCACTGTAGCTATGTGCTGATGATGTCACTTTTATGCTGATTAGCTGGTTGTAACCTGTCAAAACTTGTTTTACAGCAAGTTACAGCTAAAGAAAAGAAGAAAAACTTCAAAACTTCAGATAGCAATAAATATACATGAGGTTCTGAATTTTTTTGACTATTCAATGAAAACGTCGAACTAAGAATAAGGCATAAACTGATAATTAAGGGTTCAAATACAAAATTATTTATTTACATCATGAAAAAGAAAGAGGAGGGACAAAATGCCAACTTGTGGGTAAGAAGACTTGTCCCAAAGCTGTGAAGGCCCAGTTCTAGAACCAGTCCAGGTTTATCATAAGAACCCTCCCTGTTGTCTGCTGAGGCAGAGAATAAAGAGGCTGCTCCATGGAAAAGTGGAAAATCACTTTTTTATGCAGCTTCTCTTATCTTAAAATAAAGAACAGCTGCTAATCCTGAAAAACAGGGTGTATAAAAACACCAGTCTGGGTCCCTGCTACTGATCCGGGAACAGCTCTGGTGCGCTAGGATGCTTTTATTGGAATAGTTCATCAGATCGGACAGTTTTCAGGGGGACACTTTCCAGCCATCTAGTTCACTAACTAGATCCTAAGGCAGCACACCAACCTGCACCAAACTTGATCTGATTCTAACAGGCTGCTGATTGGGGCGATATTATAGAAATATACAGATCCCATAGCACCACCGTTTTCACGTCTTTGGTTCAATAAATGAGAAATAATCTTGCCTGACATTCGTTCAACAACAGAGAATATCGTTAAAATCTTAATATAATATATGTTAAAAGTATGTTTGTTCATTAAGGCCAACTTTTCACTGCTTTATCATTTTTACAGTATCTGTAATTCTGATCCTTTTGTACTGAGCTAAGGTTAGCAACAGAAACAGCACTAGCATCAGCTGATCATAGAAACCCAGTCCTGCTTGGAAGACACACCTGGGCGCCATGTCAGTTACACCTCACCTTATAGTAGACATCGAACTGGATATTTTCCGGCAGCGAGCGTATGTCCCTTCTTGAGCGGCTGTAGTTGTCCACCACAGCCGAAATAGCGGTGTTGTACAGTGTTTCTGGGATCCATTCGAGCTCCGCCGCAGCCATGTTGTTTCTCCAAAAAGCCCCAGCAGCTACAGCCCTCCCCAACTCTCTCCTGCATTCGCTACCTTACTGCGACCAAAGCCCTTTCTCCGTGGGTCCACATATAACATTCGCTATGGAGGCAGGCTTTAAGCAGTCGTGATAACGACAGGTTACTGTTGCGGTTTAATTTTGGCTGTGCAAAATCTATTCATCCCCTTCATCTCCGATGTTTATTCGTCAGCCCTTCAGCAGTTCCGTGCCCCCTTCCCGACGCAGGCATTTTCAGCCGCTGACGCAGTGACGTGATAGTGCAGTCGATGAAAACATGGAGCTCACTCCCTGACAGTCTACCGGTAAACGACCTGGGCAGAAGTAGCGACGAGCGGGGAAGAAGGAAGGGTGGAGACGGGAAGAAGTATTTGCGTAAACCCAGAGCATACCAGAGAAGTATGGTTCGCTATGAAAGATGACAAGACAGATCAGTCTCACCTCTAGTCTTGATAAGGTAAATATAGCAAAGTATATAAGAAAAACTATATTTATTGGTTAAATATGGCCTGTAATACAAAACATTCTATTCAACAGATTAGCCTAGTTTATTTAGGAATTCTAAACATTTTATTGTATTTATCAAAAACCGTTTGGCCCATATGGCCGACGTGTGTTTACTGGGCTGTGAAATTGATTGTAAACTCCGCCCACATTGTGCGCCGCTCCACTCGTTGGGTGGTAAATGATGCCGAGCCTTTCTAAAATACTAAACTGTTAGAAGGAGCAGTTTGTGTCTATCTTTTTTTCAAACAAATAGGTGAAAAAACATGCAATAATTGAAAACTCAAAATAAACATTAATCTTTGGAACTTTTTGTAATACACTTAATTTGGCTTATAAATATGTGACAAAACCGCATACTGAGGGCCCAGGCGGCATTCGATCCTACAATTCCAGGGTGAGAGTCATGCCCGCTGACCAGTCAGCTGAAAGGATATTGTTGTGGCCAAGCAGCCAGGGCAAATCATCAATCGGAGCCACAGTGAAAGGATCCTCTCACAAGTGGCTATTGTCTTCATCTTGTGTCTTAATATACTTCAGTTAAGCTGTTTCAGGCTTCCAACATCAAAATAGTTTGCAAAGACATGGGGTTGACTTATGTAAAATGTGATTAAAGCTAGATCTAAAGAAATTACACTCATAAAGGTCACTTTTGGATTTATTTTGGGAAAGGGAACCAATGTAATCAGATGTCATATGTTAAGGGGCAACTGGCTAGACCATTACATCTGGATATAGGATTTATTTTATAATATTTTTTTAGGACAAGATACTGTGTGATCCACATTAAAGGCTTTTAAGACAGCAGTGTGTCTAAAAGTAAGGGCTTGTTTCTGTGCTCCCTATGCCGAATGACCCGCACACAAGCACCATATTTGGGACAATTGTAGATCAACAAGCCTTGAAGACCTTTCCCCAGCCATGCATATGTATCTTTAAATAAAATAATGTAACATTACATTCAGCATTTTTTACAGTGACCAGTTCAAGAAAATTGGACTTGGCAACCTGCAGTTCTCAACTGTCCCAACTGCCCACCAACTAAAAAGGAAAATCATTCACACTGATAAAGATAATAAATCTCTCGATGATGATAATGACTCTGGGTTGGGTAGCTTTATGCAGTCAGTGGAGACGTGCTTAGGAAGCTGTAAGTAAACCATTTACCCATTGGAATTCAGGGCTTTGTTAGTTTCTCCAATCAAAAATAGAAAAAAAAAATAGATACCTCCAGGCCAATGGCAATAGAAAAAATGATGGGGAAATAAATCCCAGTTTTAATTCATATGTTCATGTTTTAAAAGCTTATTACTAGGTAATGGAAATGATCTATATTTTATTGAATGCATTTATTTAGTTTCTGTAATTCTAGGCTGCTTCCTAATTCATGGTAGTCTCATCAGCTTTTGGAGTTCACTACAGTTATCCACCTGCTTTTTGAGAACTGAACAAAGATTCTTGAAGGTGTAAAGATCCATTTAGGTCACAGATCATGGGAAAATAAAATTCATTGTTCTGAGACAATTTAATAACTTTTTTGCTTTCTTCCATCTGCTACATCATGTGGAAAAATACTTTAATCCTCTTCAGAGTGTACATGGAGTTATAGAAGAGGAACAACAACAGTTTGTTCATGGCAGTGTTCTTGAGCAGAATTGGAAATAAGCAATCCAACACATGGATCGTGTCAGGCTGCTTCACCATTGGAACACAATAAACTTTTGCAGCTCTTACCTTTTCTTCTCTGGACATTTCATTTTCCTAAAGTCCCTAACAGAAGAAAAGGAGAATTCCGTATAAGCCATCTTCTCCAGTTCATCCTTGAGTGTTTTTTAGAATTTCTGTCTATCCTGAATATTTTCTCAGAGAAAAGTGTTTCCTTTAAGGGTCATTGTCCAAAGGTCTTGTACAAGCTTTGCACTGGTGACAATAGCATTCTGTTGTGGACTAAGAACAGAATGGGTAGAGGTGGTTCTAGTACATCTTGGACAGCCTTTGACAACCTGAAGCACTCTTCACCATAACTGGACCTCACACCTCGACGTTCCTGCAAAAGCATGGTAGCAGCATATCTTACTTTGGAACTGACCGTTACAAACTCAAGAAGAGAATTACTATATCTGCGCTTCTCTTCAATCTCCTGTTTATGACTGATTTTATTTGGACTCATCAGTTTCAACTGAGTTGACATAACATTGAAATTGAATCCTTTAATTTTTGGTCGAAAACACAAATATTTTAACAATGCTTCAATAGAACGGGGACCTTTTAAGCCACCATTAGGGCCACATGGAATAGTTCTATTTTTATTACCAAATAAATGTCCATTAAGTTATCAGGTCTACTTTTTCAAAACAACAGAAACTTTCATTGTGAGGCAATTATCCACCATTACTGTTGTATTTTTAATCCAAATGAATAATTTGAAAAGCAGCAATCAAACATAAAAACATGCCAAAACCCATCTGCACCAATAGGAGGGGAGTCACCTCTCACCCTGATGTCTGTGGTCATGAAATCCTGTAAGTGACTCATTTTGAAGCCTCTTGGGCCCCAAGGGCTGTGCCCTCTCCCTCTCTGCACCTAAGTAGATCAGTCTATGAAATTCCTTTACTTTGCAAATGACACCTCTCTCACTGTTCTGATCCAGGATAGTGATGGGTCTGTATATGGACAGGGGGTGGATCGGTTGGTCCACTGGTGCAGTCAGAACTACCTAGACCTAGATGACCATGGACTTTCACAGAACATGCTGTTCTGCCTCCCCTCACTATATGTAAATTTGGTTCCCAGGTAACACCCGAATGGGAAACAACGCTGGTTCTCACACCACACACTGTTCAGAAAAACATCTGGCAGAGACTGGACTTCCTATGGCAACTCAAGAAGTACAACCTTCCTCAGGAGTAGCTGGTCATCTTCTACACAGCCATTCTTCCATCTGTGTTGTGCGTCACTCTTTTGTTTGATTCAGCAATAAAACAGGATAGGTTCAGACTGGAGCAAACAATCAGATGTGCAGAGACGATCAACAGGCCTACCTTCCCTCCATTCAGGGCTTGTAGAGGTCTAGGGTCAGGAAAGGACCCACACATCCTAGAAACAAAAAGTTTTGACTTTTACTGTCAGGCTGATGTATGCTGCGTGGACGACAAAGGACCCAGGCGCCGAAGCAGAGTTCAGGTAAGGCGATAATTTATTAATGGTGCAGCAACATAAGGTGAGACGATACACGCAACAGGTACGATTTACGATAATGATCCAGCCAGGAATGAAGCGCTCGCTGGATCTTAAATAGGGGGAGACAAGGAGGAACAGGTGAAAACAATAGGAAGTGAACACAGGTGCAAACGATAGGAGTTGAGGAGGTTCAGACAGGACAACACAGGTGGAGGTGATGATGAGGGAGTGACAGGAGCTGAGTGTAATCATGACATTTACCTTCAGGTCAGCACTACAGAGTGCCATTTGCAAAAATGAACCTCAAGATTCGTGGCATTCACATTCTTAATATAACATTCTTAATATAATGAACAATTTCCACTTTATATACCTGCAGTGTTGCTACTGGGGTTGGGCAATATGGCCTCAAATCTATATTGCAACATAATCTAAAGCATGTGTGCTTACAATATGTATTGTTGTATATTCTTTTAATTTCTGTAGATATTTCAAAATGTATGCTTATGAGAATTCCCACTTACCACATATGTTGCAGCAGAACAACTTCAAAAAGGTTTAAAATGCTATTTAAATAACTTTTATTGTGCAGAATGTATGCAACACAAAAATGCTCACAACATGAGAAAAGATGAAGATATTTTAAATTAAATTAATATTTATGAAATTAAAGTTCAAAAATTGTCTGTGTTCCTGGTTACTTATTTATACATTTAAAATTGCACAAAAAGAAACTTGCATAGTTTTAAATTAAAACTGTTTCAAGTTCAATAGTGTTCTTTTCCATTAAATTAACAACAACAAACTTTACACTTTCAATATATCTAGTGTAAAGACAAATACTGAACATCAGTATCTTGCGAGCCTGGTACAAAGTACTGTAGACCGGCTTGATGATATGATTAAAATGCATAACCACAGTATAGTCAAAATCTCTCCCTTTTGTTAAATTTATATCATTTCTGCCTTATATTCTTTATTGAAATTCAATTCAAATTCAAAAATACTTTGTTGATCCAGGAGGGAAATTAATTGTTGTTGTAGCTCATAACTTCTTCATTTTTCGACGAGTTGTTGTAGACCATGATAGCTGTGTGGAGAAAGGATTTCCTGTAGCGGTCTGTGTTGCATGGAAACTGAAGAAGCCTCTGGCTGCATTCAAATATCCCTATTACACCTACTACGTAGCAGACGAAAAGCAGTAAGCCAGGCATGTAGTAGATCCGAATCTTTAGTATGGATTGGCAAAGTAGGCATAAAGTTCCCGGATGTGTAGCCTACTACTGCCACAGTAAAATTCGCTGTATGCTACGCTATCCCACAATGCAGCGGAAGCCCCAAAATCGTAGAAGAAGAGTGATGTCGGCTATGCCGAGGACGGGACCACAGGTGATGTAACGTAACGTAAACAACCCGATAAAATGGTGGAGCAGTACGTCCGATTTCATGCCTACTATCCACTCGTTTGCTACGCAGTATTTACTGGATCAATGGGCAAGAAGTAACTACTAGTAGTATGTAGAACATACTATAGAATTCGGATGCAAGGTCTGACTGAATATACTCTGTTGCTGTTGGATAGTCTCTTGATGAGGATGCTCAGGGTTGTCCATAATCTTTTCAATTTTATGAAGAATCCTTCTGTGCATCATTATCTCCAGTTGTTCCACAGTCGTCCCCAGAACAGAACCAGAACAGAACCAGCCTTCTTTATCAGGTTGTTGAGGCGTTTTAAGTCCCTGGCTCTGATGCTGCTGCCCCAACAGATGATGGACGAAGAGATAACACTCTCCACAACAGACTTGTAGAAGAACCTTGAAGGACCTCAGCTTCCTCAAAAGGTACAGTCTGCTCTGTCCCTTTTTGTAGACGGCTTCTTTGCTGATTCTCCAGTCCAGTCTGTTGTCTAGGTGAACTCCGAGGTATCTGTACTCCTCAACCACTTCCACTTCTTCTCCCATGATAGAAACAGTCTTTGACTTATCCCTGTTTCTTCTGAAATCTACAACCATCTCCTTTGTTTTGTTCACATTCAAGATAAGATGATTGTTTCCACACCATGCCACAAAGCGCTCCACCAGCTCTCTGTATTCAGCTTCATCTCTATCTCTGATACACCCGACTATTGCAGAGTCGTCTGAGTATTTCTGTAGATGACAGGTCTCCGTCTTAGACTGGAAGTCTGAGGTGTACAGAGTGAAAAGGAATGGTGAGAGTACAATCCCTTGTGGTGCTCCTCTGCTGCTGACCAGCTGGTTGACACACAATCCTTCAGTCTCACAAATTGTGGTCTGTTTGTCAGGTAGTTATTGATCCAACTGATTGTTGAGGCCTCCATCTGCGTCTTCAGGAGTTTCTAACAAAGCAAATCAGGCTGAATTGTGTTAAATGCACTGGAGAAATCAAAGAACATAATTCTCACAGTGCTGCCTGCAGTGAGTTGGTTGAAGCAGATTGATGATGGCATCTTCAACGCCAACTTCATGGCGATAAGCAAACTGCAGGGGGTCCTGATAGGTTCTAGTTTGCCTACTCAGGTGGGGCAACAGAAGTCTCTCCAGCACCTTCATGATGTGGGATGTCAGGGCAACAGGTCTATAGTCATTGATGACTGATGGGTGAGTTTTCTTTGGAACAGGAACAAGACAGGATGTTTTCCACAACACTGGAACCTTCTCCTGGGTCCGGCTAAGGTTGTTGTCCTCACAGAAGTTTATGTAGTCAGTCATGGCATTGATGTCCTCTCCATGTGGCTGGCAAAGAGTCGTCCAGTTTGTGGTCTCAAAACAGGGCTTCTTCAGCTTCATGTGACCATTTTCTAACAGTTCTCTTTGTTGGAATTTGCCTTTGAAAAAGTGGTTAATATTCTGAGCAGAGAAAGACAAGATTGTGATCTGATTTTCTCAGAGGTCTTGGTTTGGACATATAAACATCCTTTACATTTGCATAAAACAAATCCAATGTCTTCTTTTCTCTTGTGGAGCAACTGATAAACTGTTGAAATGTTGGAAATGTATGAGAGCGAGGCACAATTAAAATCATCAGATATTGCCACAAATGCATTGGGGTGCTGGGTCTGTAGCTTAGCCACACAGAATTGCGCACTACTAGTTGCTACTCATTGTTGCCATTTATTAGGTCTGCAGATTGCTTTACAAAAACTAAATATGGTCCACAGTCCCTGGGTTAAGATTTTTTCTCCATTCTTGAATCATGAATTCATCTGCTGAAAAATCTCTCTCTGGTGTTCTCATCATTTGCAAATAATCTGGCATGTTTTTGTTCCATGACCAGAGGTGGTTAGATTACGCAAAAACTGTTCTCAAGTAACAGCAGTAATACTCAACATATTTTTGAGTAAAAGGTAAGTAGCCATCCAAGAAATTTCTCAAGTAAGAGGAAAATAATATGTAAAAAGACTGCTCAAGTGAGTAAACTGATCAGAACATTGGATCAATTCAATCTACGGTGATAAAAAAAAAATGAATCAGACAGACAAAAATACAACGGTATGTCTAAATTCAAGTATTTTAAAGAGTATAATGAAAGAACTGATACATATAAATATAGGTATTTTGGGTTTTCATGAGCTGTATGCCAAAATCATCAATATTAAAACAATAAAAGGCTTGAACTACTTCAGTTGTGTGTAATGAATCTAAAATATATGAGAATCTAATGTTTATTAGTACATTACAGAAAAAATTAACTTTATCACAATATGCAAAATTTTTTTAGAAGGACCTGTAGTTAGAACTGCTTCACAGTGTTCAGTGTCACACTACAGTTCGGGTAGCAACATCATCTAATTCACATTATAACAGAATACAGCCTGACAAACTTTTAAATGCAGCTGGTGTTCCCTTTATTGGTTATGATGTAATTGTGATGCTCCTAGGGTGCTTTAAGTCTTTCTCAGGCCTGTCCACACATAGTTGGGTAACTCAATAAAGGCGGAGATATTTTTCAACGGTTTGGCATGTCATCCACACGTAAAGGGATATTTTCGGCACCAAAAACGAATCTTTTTAAAAACTCCGACCAAAGTGTAGATTTGCGTTTGCTTCGTTTTCAGTATCTGCGTGTGGACGGTTGAAAACGGAGTTTTAAGAACCGTAACGTCACTATCCGCGACAAAAAATCCTCAAACATCACATTTGCAGCCTGTGTTTACTCCTTACTGTATATATACAGTCTATGGTTTACTATCAAAAACAGCATTTATGCCCTCAGAGCTGTGTTGGTATGATCTAGTGATGGGTAGAGCAGCACCGATGCGTCGGCGCATGTATTAAGCTCGTAAGAGTGAAACCTCGCATCGGTGCGTGTATTGCTTTCAGAAATAGTCACGTGACCGATACAGCTGCTGTGTCGTCAGTCACTGAAGCGCTGAACTTTGTTTAAAAGCAGGAGCGTCTCCAGCTGATTTCAGATTATTCTCTGCCAAAACTTTATTTTTTGAACCAAAATAATTCCCAGAAAGCCAACATCATGGAGCCAGAAAGAAAACCCAAGGTTTCTGACGTGTGAAATCAGTTTGATCTTATATCAGCAAATAAAGTATTTGATTTTATTTCCTCTCTTAATCCTGTTCCTCTCATTTTCCGCTCAATTTTATCCAAATTCAGTCCATTTCAAAATAACTTAGTCAAAATTATTCCTATTTTCCGCAGAATAAACCCGCATTTTTTCTACTGAACTGGCATACATTAATAAAATCACATCTTTTGTGCTGAGACATACAGAGCCAAACATGAACATAAGGAGGTCACAAATGCAACTAGGATAAATGCAGATATACTGACATCATAAAACTTCTTCGTGGTTACTTTATTCAAAGTGAATACATATTTTATTATTTATTTTTTGAATAATCAGCTACCAGGAAGCATGAGTTGGACCAGCCATTTCATTATTAAGGACTCCCGACCTCTCAGCAACGTAGAAAGTGAGGGATTCAGGGAACCGTTTCATTTTCTTGAACCATCAAATATTTTGCCAACCAGAAAGTTATTGTGCATCTGTCCCTTGCGAGGATCTGTTTCTAAAGCTAGAGAAACTGCTTAAGAAAAAAACAAAACAAAAAACATTGGAAAGAGCTTGGAATAACGAATTTTTAAAATAAAAAATATATTTATATATTTAAAAAGTACCTCATATACAATTCAGAATCAACATCACCTTCAGTTTTGCTTTTTAAAGAGATGTGACAAACATTCACATGATGTCTCATGATATATTTTTAACATAACATATTTTAAACTTTGATTAACATATTAAATTGTGCAGTGTACAGTATGGAATACAATTACATTACTTGATTTTCCGAATTAGGTTTTCTGCAATAACATTAAGATCCAGCAGGTGTCAGTAGACCAACACAGTAGCAATTCCGTATCGATACGGTTTCAATACATTTGGGGTAATGTGTTGAAACGGTACACGAGGCATCATCAACCCATCACCAGTATCATCCATTGTTAAAGCGCGTTTTGTTTGTTTGCTTTTACAAGCTGTATGACTGTTGCGTACTGACGTTAGAGGAAAGAAAGTTACACTGAGCGGATAAGATTTGGGAGAACTACTGCCCCCTACAGGTTTGCCACGTCTATGAATGTGCTGAAAAACGCATTTATCCGGTTATGTGTATGGAACGCCAAAGTGTTCAAAATTAAATAAATAAATACAACATTATGAAATAAATATCAGCATGAATAAATATTGAATAAAAATATAACGTGACAGGGAAATTATTAAAAACTGAAATCATTTCAAATGCAACGCCCATTTTTTGAAATATTTTTCAATTTTTTTTTATTTTAGATTATACATTTATATATATATATTTAATTAAATATTTATTTCACTGCAATTTACTTCATAATAATATAAATTATTTCAAGAAATTTTTATTTATTTCCATCAGTTTTTTTTTTATCTCTTTTTCCCAAAGTCAGGTTTTAAGTCATAATGAGGTTTTTCATAATGGTATTTATTTCAAAAAGCAATTTAAGAACTCCAGTCGTCCATCAGCCAATCAGAATCAGTGGTTGAGACCTGGATGCTGATTGGCTGGAACTAAGATTAGTCTTCCTGCATAGCCGTTGTTGTGGCTCTGTGAGCAGCTAGCAGCATGCTAAGTAAAGGGTCGGAGCTGCAGGAACTTTGTTCAGCTCTGGTTGCTCTAACAGCTCATATTGAGAGGAATAATTTATCATAAACCGTTTCAGAGACCCATCTTGATTCTTCTGGATGATATAATCTGAAATGATCCCAGGTTCAGCTCTCAGCTGTCTGACAGTAGCACTGGAGTTCTGCTGTTATCTTTCCTGTTTTGTGCAGCACAACTAGGAGGAGACGGGAGAGGAAGCTCTGGTTGGTTGTTAGCTACAGTCAGTTAAAGGGAGATTATTTAAATGTGTTCTGTGTTATTTCGGAAATGTTTTAATGATTGTACCAAACAGCCGACCTGAGTCTCTTTCCCGAGTCTAATCACGGGCATGGCGCCCTGAGCAGCTTTACACCTAGAACACTGGAGCAGCACCGGCTGTTTGGATTAGACATCCCCATTACAAAAGTGATCAAATGTTCTGCCAGTATTACAAGAATTATAAAGCCATACATAAAATCCTGAAGGCATTAAATTCAATAACAGTATTAAACGACTTTAGCCGGTCCTCGCCATTTTCCTCCTGCAGGAACATCATGTTTAAGCACCAACCAATCAGCATCCAGGTCCAAACAGCAAATTTCTGATTGGCTGGCTCAGACATAATGTTAAATGGCATTTTGAAATAAATACACCATTATGAAAAAACCCTATTGTGAAATAAAAGCTAACTTTGTAAAAAAAAGAAAAAAGAAAGAGATTTTTGAATAAAAGCTGATTATTTTAAATAAAAAAACTCAAAATAAATTACAGTATGAAAAAAATAGCAGTGGAATAAATATTTAATCAAAAATTTATAAAATAATACTAATATTCTAAAATTAAAATATATTATATAAATATTGGGCATTGCATTTTAACAGAATTCCTTTTTTGACTATTTCATTGTCACATTAAATATTTACTTAATATTAATTCATGCTGATATTTATTTCATAATGTTTTATTTATTTATTTAATTTTGAACACTTTGGTGTTTCATATATGTGTGGATGGAGATTTTTATTTTAAGGAGCGGAGGAAAATCTTTGTTTTAAACAAAACCCAGCTACGTGTGGCCTCAGACTGGAAGAATAACACGGCTTAATTCTACACTCACTTATCTAATGATTGACAGGGGCTGCCTGTTGACGCACATGAGTCTCGCTTCAGCAGGGATTAAATTCCCCTGAGCTTCGTTGGTGGAACCGAATAAACCTGGAGTGAACTTTTAAGTTAATTCAAGCGAGGATATTTCACATGAGGCTCGATTGTAGAGGTTGCTTCATGGAATACCCCCCATTGAAAATAATATTAGAACATCAAACAAGCGGTTTCACTTTAACATAAATTATGGTTTTATGTCCTTTTCTAGTCCATTTTTGCTAATGTGACTGTATGGATGTCCTGTCACTATGACTCCGATTGATAATGTGCTCTGGCTGCTTGGCCACAGGGATGTCTCTTTGGGTTTAACGGTTAGTGAGCATGACATGGGGTAGAATCAGTTCTCTGAAGCTCCTAGTAATAATTTTAACACCTGCCAAATCCTGAACACTATGATTTAACTTTCTTCTCTCTGTATTTGAAATATTTGCTTTAAATATACATGTAGATACCTATGGCGTTATGGGTCACTTCCCTACCAAAGCTGTTATAGGAAAGCTGTCACTCTCCATTCGGTCTCATTGTAACAACATTTTGTTGCTGTTCCAGAGTTTCACTGGGGGCGAGTGCCATGAGTGCAGGATGAATGGGAGTCTATGGAGCTAGATGGCTAAATGTGCGTCTGTCACTCGATTGCCATTGAGAATTCTAAGATTTGAAAGTAGGTTTCGCAAGTTCAACATGGGTTATACAGTGAAAGTTGAATGAACGAGTACGTATTTCCTTTCGTTTTCTTACAGATTGAGTTTTTGTTGCCCATAACACGCTAGCATTTTGCTAATGACTGCTGATTGGTAAGTGAAGGGGGCTGCACGGTGGTGCAGTGGTTAGCATAGTTCGTATGCTGTAGGGTCTCTGCATGGAGTTTGCATGTTCTCCCCGTGCATGTGTGGGTTCCCTCCGGGTACTCTGGCTTCCTCGCACCTCCTCTAAATTGAGTGTGCACGTGTATGGCTGTTTGTCCTGCCTGTCTCTGTGTTGCCAGGGCCTGTCCAGGGTGTACCCCGCTTCTCACACATTGGTGTCTATCTCCAGCTGTCAATGGGCGAGAGGCGGGGTACACCCTGGACAGGTCGCCAGTCCATCACAGTGATCATGGCACATAAAGGGTTAAATGTTGGTCTCTGCTAGAAATCCTGCCTCTAAGCTAAATATCGCTTCCTTATTGGTTGCCGGGTTCTTGCTAACTTGCATTTAATTGGCCGTCCCCGCTGTCATTCCATCTGCTTTGAAATGCCAGAGCGGTAAAATCAGCTTGTCGAACGTCCTCCTGACTGGGTTACCTATGATTGTAAGCAGCAGAAACACTCTGCTTTATTAAAAGTAATATCACAAAAAATATAGGCAATTAGGTTTTTATTTACCAATTAGACACGTCCTGCAAAAGTCTTCGGGGTGTTTGTGTTATTTCGTTGACTCCAAATTCATTGTCGGACTCCTGGTCCAACTATAACTCCAGCATACAAGTTACATTTCAGGACAGATTAATACTGTATAACACCAACAGTAACATGTTATCATATATATGTCTATCCCAGAAGTGGAAGGCTGTAAAATAGCATGATATAGTCCCTTTAACATCTTTAGCTACAACTGCTAGTTGGGCCGGATGAGAGGCATCTGCGAGTGTAAGTTGTCAACACGTTTGGCATTTGTTCTGTCCTGGTCACGTCAGGTAGATGGATTTTACTGGTGTCATTTACATTTTGTGTTTGTGTCTGTTTGCGTGTGTGTGTGTGTGTGTGTGTGTGTGTGTGTGTGTGGGCGTGCTGTATAGGATTTGATGATGTCCAAGAAAAGAAAACTAAGAGACTTCTTTAGGAGTCTAAATGTAAATGACTTAAAATTTTATAAAATTAAAATATTAAAATGGAATATGCCAAAGAGATACACTTTTTAAATTTTTTTTCTATTCTCATTTTTTCATTTTTTTATATAGGTATTCGTTTGGAAAAGAGCAACTGTTTAAAAACACATAAAATCTGTGGTGTAAATACAATAAAACCTCATATTCTAGATGATCATGTGATTTTATGTATCCATATTTTGGGGGGTAATAAATTACACATAATAGTGTGAAAGTAAAGGCTTTTATTGCTCAGGCAATAACTTTACCATCAAACTCTATGACCATTCTATCCCTAATAGCAGCAGAGAGGCTGGAGGAGATGGAGAAGGAGAGACCAGAGGAGGTAGAGGACAAGAAGCAGGAGCGGATGAGGGGAGAGAGGCTGGAGGAAAAAGAGGAGGAGAGTCTGGACTAGATGAAAATGTAGAGGCTGGAGAAGGTAGAAGAGAAGGTGAAGCTGAAAAAGAGGCTGCAAATTCTCAGGTGAGGTTAAATAATGCTGGATGTTTTAGTCATAGAGATACAGCAGTGTGACAGAAAAAGAAAGCTTTTCATGAAAACAGAAATACAAACTGCTTGACATGATAAAAACTGTTTAAACAGAATAAAGCAAGCCTTCACACACAGAATATAACATAAAAACTGTTAGTTTGATGATATTGTAATGAAATCAATGAAGGTGAGGCACTGTCTCTTTAAATATGCTGTTGCTGGAGCTGCCTCTCAGGTGTTTTGTATAAGGGTGAGAGGCAGGCCCAACAATTCTGTCAGTTTGGAGATTTCCACAAACTCCACTCTCAAACATGTAAGTGTTTGTCACTCTATCGTGCAACTGTAACATGCAATTGTTGGAATTTAATGTGAGTTTAAACTATTCTTATGATGTCCTCAGCTTCCCAAATGTTTTAAGCCAGCTGCATGGTATGGCAGAGTGGCTAAAGTTTTGATAAAGTTTGCATCCCTTGGCAAGCGAAGCGAGGTATGTTACCATGAAAGGAAGACTTTGTATGTATTGTGATCTATTGGATATTGATTGTTTCAATAATTGTGTTGTAATTGTTCCTTGTTCCACGGTGTTTAATGGTCCTTCAAAGTTCTCATTGTACTCACAATGTTGTGTGAGAAACTAAGTGAAGAAAGGAAATGAATAAAAGGTCTACACCCGTCGAGACTCTCTCGCTGCATATTGTTTGGATGTCAAGGGGCTGCTACAGATATGAATAACAATGATTCCCCCATGTGGCTTTAAAATCAGAGCCTTGTATCTAAGAGGCCTCATCATACATTACTTGTGTGTATATGTTTAGTGTAATTGCTATATGGTTGTCAAATTTATATTGTAGTTGATTCATAAGGAATCTGACCCACCTGGAGCAAGGGCGTAGAATTAGCATGTCCCCACCAATATCCAGCGATTAGTGAATTGTCCCCACCAATCAACGGCGTCGCTACCACATATCCAACCCCTCTTTAGTCAATGATTATGGCACACAAAGGGTTAAATGTCGGTCTCTGCCAGAAATCCCGCCTCTAACCTAAGTATCGCTTCCTGATTGGCTGCCGGGTTCTAGCGAACTTACATGTGATTGGCCGTCCCCGTTGTCATTCCATCTCCTGAGCGCGGTCAGCTTATCAAACGCATAAACACTATAAATATAGACGTGTGTGTGTCAATGAACGTCTGACTGTGAACATCTCAAGCTACAACTGCTAGTTGGGCTGGATGAGAGGCACCTGCGAGTGTAAGTTGTCAATACGTTTGGCATTTGTTCTGTCCGGGTCACGTCAGCTAGATGGATTTTACTGCCGTCATTTACACTTTGTGTTTGTGTCTGCGTGCGTGCGCGCGCGCGCGCTCGCGTGTTTGCTGTTTAGGATTTTAAAGGAGGTGAAAGAAAAGAAAACTCAATATACTTATTTAGGGGTCAATGTGTAAGTTACTTAAAATTGAAATTAAATGAAAAAATTAAAATAGAATACGCCAAAGAGATACACTTTTTTAACCCCCCCAAACTTATATAGCGTTTTTCTGGACACTCAAAGACACTTTACAAATTCCTTTATTCATTCACTCTCATATTCACTCTCACAGCTGCCCCGGGGGCAGATTGACAGAAGCGAGGCTGCCATATCGCGCCATATCTGGCCAACACCAGTAGGCGGTGGGTGAAGTGTCTTGCCCAAGGACACAACGACTGAGACAGATGGATTTGGGGGCTCGAACCAGCAACCCTCCGTTTGCAAGGCAAGCTCTGAACCCCCTGCACCACAGTCACCCTATTCTTATTCTCTTTTTTTTCTTATTTTCATGTATTTTTATAGAAAAGAGCAGCTGTTTAAAAACAGAAATAAAATCTATGGTTTAAATAGAATAAAACCTCATATTCTAGATCATGTGATTTTATGTATCCATATTTTGAGCGGAATAAATTACACATAATTGGTGTGAAAGTAAAGGCCTTTTTTCTCAGGTAATAACTTTACCATCAAACTCTATGATCATTCTATCCCTAATCTGTCATGCATCAACATATTTTTGTAAGGTGATAGACAACAGAGAGGCTGGAGGAGGAGAAGCAGATGAGGAGAGAGGCTTGAGGAGGTAGAAAAGGAGAACCTGGACCAGAGGAAATTAGAGAAGCTGGAGGAAGTTGAAGAGAATGAGAAGCTGAAAAAGAGGCTGCAATTTCACAGGTGAGGTTAAATAATGCTGGATGTGTTAATTATGAGATTCAGCAGTGTGACAGATCAAATCAAATCTATTTATAAAGAGCTTTTCATGCAAACAGAAAAACAAACTGCTTTACATGATAAAAACTGTTTAAACATTAGAATAAAACAAGCCTTCACAGACAGAATATAACAGCAGTTAGAAAATGTTAGTATGATGATAATCCGAATAAAAATCCCACCATTTAGCTTTAAAATCAGTGCCTTAAATCTAAGAGGCCTCATCATGTATTACTATTGTGTATTTGTTTACAGTTGTTGCTTTATGGTTGTCAAATTTATATTGTGGTTGATTCCTAAGGAATCCAATCCACCTGGAGAGAGCAGCAGAGAGAGTGGCAGTAATCAGGAGGATATTCTGGACAAGCCCAACCAACCTGACACAAATAACATTCCAGCTCAACAGCTAATTGACCTGATGCACAGTTTCACTACAGCCCTGTACTAAAGAGTAAAGATTAGAGCTTTTCAAATTTGCCTTTTTGTCTTTCATTAGTTACTTTAACCTATAACATCTGCATAATGTGAAATTATGATTGCTAATGCAAAAAAACTTCAACTTTCAAGAGATCTGTACTTTTGTGTCCCCACCAATCTCAAAATCAAACCTACTCCCTCGGTACATACTGTTCCTCTTATCATTTATATGGTGAGATTTTAGCTGTGATTATGTGACATTTGAATCACTGCCCACAGTGACGTATTTGGAGTCTGGGTTTACCTGTAGAGGGCAACAGCTGCGGTGGCGTTGCCACGTCAGTTAATCAGAAGAAGGCATGTTCTGACGTAAAGACGTACGGTTTGAGCATGCTTACTACGCCCGAACATAAACAAAGGCAGGACGGTTTCCCGCATTCAAATCTGCCCAAACTCCAATTTTATATGTCAACAACCCCGACAAATTATAAAGCTTCTTAGAGCTGAAGCCATGGAAAACGCGCTGCTGATGAGAGTTAGTGTTTTTACCGACCAAGGAGGTAGAAAATACATGGAAGACGTGACCGAGGTCATAGTGGAGCCTGAGCCGGGAGAAGAGGAGCCGACGCTGGTTGAGCAGGAGGCGGGTAATTGGGGAGATTTTACCGCCAGCTTTCCCGATGTGGATTCACCTCCGGACCGTAAAGATGGTACCACGGAGACTCCACAGCTTACAGAATCAGCAGGTGAACGAGTTCGAACCGAAGATCAACCACTTTCGGAGGAAACCTTTCCTACGGGAAGTGGGTGCCCACCCCGAGATCGTCCCCGCCGTTCCGTTGCGTTCTTCGCGGTGTTCGATGGACACGGGGGTAGCGAGGCTGCGCAGTTTGCCCGAGACTGTTTGTGGGAATACATAAAGAAACAACGCGGCTTCTGGTCCGACTGTGACCGGGAGGTCTGCTCGGCTATACGCAAAGGATTCGTAGCCTGTCACCATGCTATGTGGAAGAAGCTACGTAAGTTTGGCAAAGCTTTACGTAATTTTATTACCACAAGGTCTTTAAGTAGTATAGTATTTATGGGTTTATTCTTTGTTTATTCCATGTGTTTAATCATTACAACAAAAAAAAAACGACTTTGTAAAACTTAGAGGGACGTGTTGTCGACACGTAGCTTTATACTGCTAGCTTTACTCGAAGGTTCTGCGGCAGCAGTAATTTTCCACTGCCTGTTCAGCGTTTTATTGTTTGAAGGCCGCCGCGAGTTGTCTTTCAATTTCAACGATGGTTGAGTATTTAATTACAAATATTTGTATTTTATGTGTCTTTGTTACATTTTAAAGTACCTGCTAACGTTGCTGAAGTTAGTATATGATTCATGCTTTCGGATAGGCTCTCGACTGAAGGTTTTAGATAAAAATAAAATCGGATTATATTTTCTAAACCCAAATAAAGAATCCCGATCTGTGTCGTCTAAAGCAGAATGGGTGTTCAGTGGTCAAGGCCCGGTATCCTGCTTGTTTTATTTCTCTCCCTGGTTCGTCCAACCTGAATCAGATAATGGGCTCGTTAGCAGGCCTGCGCTGAGAATTGACTCCCTGAAGAGGTAGTTGGACCATTATCAATAATTTACAGTGTTTACTTAATTGCATCTCTTTTAAAAAATGAAATATGTTTATTTCTCAATATATAACAATCTGTAACAAATATCATTATAAATAACACAACTGCTTGTTTAATCATCGTAGTGTAAATGATCGAATATGAAAACCTTTATCCACAACTGCTTAGTGATTTCTAAGGGTGTATTCAGACCAGAAAAGTCATTTGGTCCAGTTGTATGGTCCAGACCAGAATCTGTTCTTTCATTTGGTGCGGTTTGCATTCAGACTATTAGTTTTTGTAAGGGGACTATATTTTGTAAACACACCCATATGTGTGACAATTGGTGCTGCCATTGGTAATCAATGACTCTGGAAGAATGCAGTGCAAAGACCTGGAATGGAGGGTATAAAAACAGAAAAATCATATTGATATCATAGCCGCCGCTTTGATGGATGCAACAGGCAAGAGATCTTTCAGCGTTCCAAACGTGGTGGAGCACCGGAGCGGGATGACAAGGCTTTGGAGAAAGGAGCTGAGCAAGCACCGGGCCAAGCTATCGGGCCGAGCCACGGATGTGACCTGGGAGGAGCTGGAGCAGAGCTGCTGGAGAAGTTAGCCCCAGGGCTGGTAGCCAGCAGCGAGCGCTGAGGCTGATCAAAGCCGGATGGAAACGAAGCAGGCAGACTGGATCCAAGTTTTCAACATGCGTCGTGACATGGTTTTTTGAACGAATCAGGATTTGCTTGTGTGTGGTCACACCTGCATAAAAGGTCCTGTAGGAGCCACATGTAGCATAAATGAATATTCATATGGTGGCACAGGTGACATGCAGCATCACTACCTGGGTGGTGGGTGTGTTGCTGTGGGTGTGGGTCACAAAGTTTTAAAATGTGCAAGTACCCCCCCCCCCCACCCCCCCCCCCCCCCCCCCCCCAGTCCTATCCGCCAAGAGAAACTTTATATCCTCTCCAAAACGGAGAAAACGCAAATCTCCACTTTGGCCGGAGTTTTTAAAAAGCTTTGTTTTTGGTGCCGAAAACCTCCGGCTACGTGTGGATAAAAATATCTCCGTTTTGTGAGATACCCGGCTACGTGTGGACAGGGCCTGTGACAGTCAGAAAATCACTTTATTACTGGATCCAATTGTGGAAACATTGGAAGCTGTTAAAGGAAGAAATAAATGCATCGCTGCTGATATAGAAGTTCTTATTGGCTTGTTTGGAACGCACGTCTGGCAGATGCCACGAGTTTAGCCCACAGCGGCCCTCATTAATGTTATAGTTTTGCCGCATCAGGTCTGGACTAGCGTTCTAAACGAACTTAGGTCCGTTTAAAGTGGACCGAACAGTGCAAAAGCTTTATACAGCCTTAATGAGAAAGGTACCACTGGATTCGGCCAGTGCCTTACAAAGTTCTGAATTCGTTACTCATCTCTATCTAAATCAGTGTTTTTTCAACCCTGATACCCGAAGCAGACTGCCTTGCATGTTTTAGATGTTCCACTTCTTCAGTACACCTGATTTAAATTGAAGGCTAATTAACAGGTTCCTGCTGAACTGTAATCTCCTGAATCAGGCATTTTCAAACAGGGAAACATTTAAACATACAGGGAAGTGGGTCTTGAGGATCAGGGTTGGGGAAAACTGGTCTGCATTATGATTTATAAGCCAATAGGAAATTATACATTTGATTTACTAGAGTTAAAAACTGCACCGACCAGTATAATTTACTATTTCCCTCATTAATTTCTTGCTGCTTCCGTCTGAATCTGACATTTGGCAGTGAAGAATAAAAATATGTCAGATGTTCATTTCTATGGATGTACCAATACTGGTATCGGGACTGATAGGGTTCTTATGTACGGTATCAGTTAAAGTTAACGGATGCCATGAACCAAAACTTAAATTAATAATAATAATTTCATATAAAAAATTATCTTTCACTTGAAATTTTTGTTTCGTGGTCCTTTTTATTGATATTTTATTTTATTATCTAATTCACGATTCATCATTTGTTGTAACAAGCAGAGAAGAAATAAAACATTTCTTCCTGGTCATTGTATTTTTTTGTGTGGTCGAAGTAACGGTATTTGTACTCGGTATCAGCAAATACTCAAATCTGAGTATTGGTACTGTATCGGTTTGAAAAAAGTGGTATCGTTGTATTTCTATTAATTTCTGATAAATTGTGAGATGTTAGACGGGTAATTTGCAATATATACATTGCTCACATGGCAGTGATATACTCGATATATCGACATACTCGATATATTGCATTCCAAAAACGGAACAATCGAAATAAAGATTTGCAAACCAATGTAGTTTAAAAAAATAGTTAAAATTGTGGACAAGTTTGGTTTTTGGCTGCAGTCATACATCAATGGCGAAATGGCGCGAAAATGACAAATTCTTTGTGTTTAGCACAGAAATAAGTTGTTCCCTTCACACATGAGTTAAATCAGACGCCGACTTCGGCCTCTTGTAAGCTCTAGTAGTGTTAGCTGTCACACCGACTTTAAACAATGGAGAAACTAACCGAATTAAGCAGAGCTGATTTTGAACCATGAACAGCAGCATCTGTTGTGTTGTATGGTCTGAGTTTTTCAGTTCATATTAAGCTGTGCTGATTATCTTCACACATTATGCATTGTGTGTCAGTCAGGCTGGACTTGTCAGGTCATGTCAGCTGCTTTTAAACAGGTCACCGTTCTTATCACAGCGGCTACACTGCAGATGTCTGTTTGGGTCACATTGTAAAGAGCTGTTTCTGGGCAGATTGGACCTGTAAGCTTACCAATAATAAATAGTTCTTATTTTTATTACCAATATGAAAACCAAAAAGAACCATTTAACTATATTCAACAGTGATACTATAGAATACATCTTTCTGCATATATGTTTGCTTCTTTACTTTTTTGTGTTCATTATTAGTCAAGCGGATAAGATTGACCTCCTTACAAGCTTTACCCGGGCTTTCCACTGGACGTGTCAGCAGCATGTTACAGGAGCAGCACGTTTTACTCACGTATTCTGCTGCTTGGCCCTTTCCTTGTGGGGCATCAGCAGCACGTAGCAGCAGGGAAGCAGCTGTCACCGAAGGAGCCCGAAATCATGCGAGATCAGCAAAATCACGTGTGGTTTCGTCAGTAAACGCAACAAGCAGGAAAAAAAACTACAATATGGCTCCAAAAGGTCTGTGTTTTATGTTCGTTCTGTTTTACATTCGCCTATAAGTTTATGTTATGTCAGGGAATATACAAAATCCCCTGAAGTGCAAAAGAATAATTTTAGTGCCGACCCGAGGTAGTGCAGACCCTCCCGCGACCTACTGACTTCTCATGGGACCACACAGGTAGTAAAATAAAGCTACCAGAAAGAAGCACCTTTTGTTTTATTTTTATAATTTCCGGATGCCGAGCCGTCTGACTTCCTGTCTTCCCCTATCCAAAATGTCGAAATGTACACGTTTCACAGGCGTAGCGTTTAGAAAATAGGACTGCCGCGTATATTTAGAAAAGTGCTGCGACATGACGCTCCTGTGACGGGACAAAGTCGCTGCTTTCGCCTCCGGTGGAAAGGATTATGTTGATTACAGCAGTGGCTAACAGCCGCGTATGACGTGCTGCTTACGCGTCCGGTGGAAAGGAGTGGTTACACTTCATTTCTAAAGCAATACATCATGTGTATTGTTTTTCTTTGTTGTTCACAGCTGAGTGGCCAAAAACCCTGACAGGCCTCCCTAGTACATCTGGCACCACAGCCAGTGTAGTGGTCCTCAGGGGCAACCGTATGTATGTGGCTCACGTAGGAGATTCGGCCATAGTTCTGGGTGTCCAGGATGACCCATCAGTACCATTCATCAAAGCTGTGGAAGTGACCCAGGACCACAAGCCTGAATTACCCAAAGAGAGGGAGCGAATCGAAGGTCTTGGAGGGAGGTAAACCAATCATAATCTCTGCTTCTGCACAAATTGATGATGGCCTACAATATCAAACATTTAGAAGCAAAAAATCTTGTTTCTGGAAATTATGAGGCAATTAGGAAGAAATTACAAAAAATAACGATGAAGCATGTCTAACTATATTTCTGTACAACGCACTAAAGACGTGGAAGATGGGTGTTTTCTTAAACTGTCTGGTCTGTTTTATGTTATTCACATCCCTGTAATTTGAAGTTGGAACTGAAACTGGAAAATCGTAACATTGGGTCTCCAAACATTTTATGTGACATAATTTTCTTGTTTTTTTTTAAATGATTAATGTAAGTTTGCTGTTGTACAGATCAACTTGTAAACACAGATGCAGAATAAATGCCATGGTTCTACAATAAAACAGGCTTCCATATAGCAAATCGGTGCAGTGGACGTGATTCGGTGGATTTGAATGTTCACTGCAATTGTGACATTAATCACTCAGCCAGAACAAACAATGGTTATTTAAACATGCCCTAACCTAAGAAAGGTCATATTTTTGGTTATATAGACTATGCAGCCATGCACCTATGTGGTTTTAAAATGGTGGTCTCAGAGTAACCAGCAGTTCTATGCACCTTTTTAAAGGATCTAGTTGCTCATTTTGGGATTTTAGATGATTGCGTTCTCTATCACCAGAACTTGCCTCACTTGCTCTACAAGTCAGAGGAACATTGCACGTGCAGGTACAGTTCGGTTGGGGAGGAAGCGGAGAAATACTTGTTGTTGTAATTGATATGGATTAAATCATCAACAATGATAATGCTGCTGGACATGACTCTTTTATGATAGCATGCTCCTCCAGTCAAATTGGTAGTTTTCTACCAGGTTAGGTTGGCGAAGCTTGGCTAAAACAAACACTTATTCTAGTGTGTTTACATTGAAATGAGTTGAAATCTAAATGGTTATTGGATTTCAGTGTCAGTAGTTTGTGTGTAAAATAATCAGACTTTTGGAACTATTTCTATTTTTTTATATAAAAAAAAACAACAAATCTATACATTCCCAAACATCATATATTTATAATATAATGGAATAAAAGAAGTAGAGAAGAAAACTTAAATCTAACCTCTACTCACTAGACTGACTAGACTTGAGTAAATTTAGAGGGGTATCGTCTCCTTTTAGAGATAACTGATCCTAGTTGTAAACGACCTGTCACTCTGTCTCGCTATGCCCCACCCTCCATAGTTACTGTTGCTAACTTAGATAAGCTGTTGCAGCTAACGTCCTGTTTCCAACGAGAGCAGTCATTGCTGAAACTAGGGATGTGTTTCATCCATAACACATCCAGTTTTATGACTAGGTCTAGTTGATCCACTGGAACAAAGGTGAAAACACCCACCAACAATCTGTCATACTTTTAACTGTACTACAAAAATAACTGTCATCATTAATGGTTCCATTCAAATAAAAAAATTTAAAAAAGGATACATTTCTTTTTAATATCAGGACAAACAATATTGCAATAAATCAGCATATTGATATTTTCTTCCATCCATAGCCAAAACCATTACTCAAGAAGCTTTTGACAACTTTTGGAGGCAACAACTAATATCATTGAGGACCCTTCAGAAATGTCGGCTTTATGGAGGGATGTGTACCAGATTTTAAAAAACCCTGATATCTTCAGGTTTAAAAGCAGGAGAGTGAAACCTCATCTGGCACCAGTCTTTGCTGTAATGTTTGTTGGTCTTCAATCATGTTTAATTGCCAAAGTAATGTTAAACTCATTTGCCTTCAGTTTGCATAGCAATACCCTAGCTTAGAAAAGCTCATGACTGTAGGCTTTATGTGATTGATATTAACTTAGTTGATCTAATTACTGATATTAACCTGATCAGACATTCTTGTTTATTCATGTTGTCTGGTCTGCCACACAACGTTATCTAATGAAACGCTTTCCATGTTTTGCTATGAGATATGGAACAAAACAATGTCCGCTGAATATCTTCCTGGGATACTTTTGCGTGATCCCCAGGTACATAATTTAATGATTTTCTATGGAGTGAAACGGCAAACTGTTTATTTCCAGGAAAGTTTGTGTTCGGAGGGCGGGGTTGAGCCTCAGGTCAGAGCCTCCATTCCTTAATCCTCTTAGTTCCTCAGAATTTTAATCATAGACCTGCTCCATATGAATGAAAAAAACCTCAGACAGAAGTAGTTTTAACTCGTTGGTAAACTAAAGGAAAGGATCAAAGTTTGTGACTTATGCAGATATTTTTCCATAGCCTCTGTTACCTATTCAATTCACTTTTATTTATATAGCACCAATTCACAACAAATGTCATCTCAAATGCACTTTAAAACAAAAGTCATTACAATACAATAATTCAAACATTCCAATCAGTTAAAAGTTTTCTATGTAAGGAATCCCATTAGATTGTGATGAGTCATCAACGTGAGGTTGTGCCCGGATCATGCAGACTCCAACCACAGCTAATCCTCAGCAATCCCTCATACTGAGCAAGCATGTAGCGACAGTGGAGAGGAAAAATTCTCCTTTTAACAGGAAAAAACCTCTGTCAGAACCTGCCTCAGTACAATCCAACGGGGAAATTTATAGTTGAGCCTGGCACCAGACCATGTGGAGCTTCTATGGGGAGAAAAATACTGAGAGAAAACTGGGTTAACAATCACAATAACAGCAGAAAAAATATATCTGAAGAGTGGTAGAAGTGAGAAGGAAAAGTGGTCAGTCTGTCCTCCAACAGTCTAAACCTATAGCAGCATAACCAAAAAAATAGCTCAGGATAACCTAAGCCAGCCTAACTATAAGATTTATCAAAAAGGAAGGTTTTAAGCCTAGTCTTAAAAATAGAGTATCTGCCTCACAGACTAAAACTGGGAGCTGGTTCCACAGGAGAGAATCCTGATAACTAAAAGATCTTCCTCCCATTCTACTTTTAGAAATCCTAGGAACTACCAGTAGACCTGCATTCTGAGAACGAAGTGCTCTGTTAGGAACATATGGAACAATCAGATCTCTGATGTACGATGGAGCGTGATTATTAAGGGCTTTATAAGTAAGGAGGAGGATCTTAAACTCTATTCTGGATTTAACAGGGAGCCAGTGGAGAGAAGCCAAAACAAGAGAAATGTGATCTCTCTTTTTAATCTTCATCAGAACTCTTGCTAAAACCTAAAACTCAGATTTTTGTAATCTATGCGAACTTTGCTTAATACAAATGCAAACTCCTCTCTTATCTCCCTCAGTGTGATCAAAAAGTCTGGAGTGAACCGGGTTGTGTGGAAGAGGCCCAGACTCAGTCACAACGGTCCAGTTCGTCGGAGCACAGTTATTGACCAGATACCGTTCTTGGCTGTTGCTCGAGCTTTAGGTGAGAAATAGCCATCAAGGCGAGCTCAAGCAGATGGTTAAGAAAGCTCACAAATATTCACAAGTTTAATGAGACAAGTAAATAATAAAGTCATTGCAAGAACTTGGAATAAGAAGGTGCACATCCCAAGAAAACTATAATAACATTTATCAACCTGACTGTGAGTTCCACTTCATTATATCTGACACCAAGGTATGCTGTTAGCCTAATTAAAGTTTCTCTGACCACAGTAATTTTCTATGTGCTATGGATAACCTTACCACATGGCTATAGTATCTTTTGTCGGTTAGGAACTGATGGAATCAGGGTGTGTTTCATTTGCACATTCACTGAGGCAGCTTGGGTGTTTATCTGCTTCCACAGGTGATCTGTGGAGTTATGATTTCTACAGTGGAGAGTTTGTGGTTTCTCCTGAGCCAGACACCAGGGTTGTGACCCTTGACCCTCGAAAACACCGCTACATCATCCTGGGTAGTGATGGGCTGTGGAATATGGTTCCACCTCAAGAGGCCATCTCCATGTGTCAGAAGAATGATGAGGAAATGGTGAGCTGTTGGGCTTGATGTGATTCTGTGGTGTTGTAGCTTTCTGATGAAATGTTTGGTAAGCAAAGGGATTCATGTGATTGGGAATCAATAAAGTCCTCCTCCTTATCCCGTGTTATCAGTAGAATGACGAGTTCATCCCTCCAGGTGCCGTGTGGGGTGTCGAGCGCCAGGCAGCTTGTGAACCATGCATTGCTGCGGTGGCGTCAGCGCATGTTGCGTGCTGACAACACCAGCGCCATTGTGATTGCTCTGCTGGAACCTGGAGGCTCCCAAGAATCATTCCACAATGAAGAGGTGCTATTGGACCTGGCTAAAGTGTCCCAGTGTCCTCCTACATCCATCTCTCGGGCAGACACTCCTGTCCTGCAGGTAAAGATGGCTTAAAGTAATCCTTTTAGCCCCCCCTCAAAGTTTAAGAGGATAATAAATCAGCAGAATATATCAGGCAGATATCTTCAATTTATTATACATCAGGCAAAATTTGTTTTAAAAAGCAGATACATAAAAAAAACTGGGCACCTGTGTGGTCAGCTGCAGCCACTACTTTACTGAAAGGACCCCCACACAGTCCAAACCACCGTGAGCCAGCCCACTCATATTTTACTCTTACGTTTGGTGCTTAATCTTTGACTGCACCGTTATTATATATATTTTAGATTTTATTATTAACTACCATGTGTTAGTGTGCTTTACTTTGTGGTGATTTTTCTTTGCTCCAGTTCCAGATTCTACCTAAACCAGCTATTTGCACCATTATTCTCATTACTGTTTGAATTTATTTTCTTTTGTATACTTAAAGAAACTTGAATCCGTTTTATTTTCTATTTTTCCGAAACCATTTTCACTCAGGTTACTGTTTGAATTAGTTTTTAAAATGTCTTATATTTGAAGTTCAAGTTTTATTCATTTTTTAATTCATATTGCACACAGTGAGTGTTCAATTGTCTTTCACCATCAATGCTCTGCTAAAAGGTATATGTATCTGCCGTGGATATCGGCCTTAATAATTTGCCTCAGATGTCGGCCATCAGCGACTACATTTAAAAAAAAATCTGTATTGGCATCGGCCTTTTAAAAACCCTATATCGGTCGGCCTCTAATTGTAGGAAATGTTTTCATTTAAATAAGCAAATTCTTTAATGAGAGACTGTATTTTGAAAGAGTATAGACCATTTATTTCTGATAAAGAACCACCCTGTGTTTGTCTTGTGCAGCAGCCTCCAGATGAAGACTCTATCTCTGCCATGTCTGAGCTGCTTCCTGCCTTGGAGAGACGGGATGGGCTGTCTGGAGGCAGCAGCTTCTACCACATGACTCTGTCGGACCCGTTCGCCCTGACTGCTCTGTGTTCAAACAGCAGCACGGACTCGCCCGGTCACTCCGGTCTAGCGGACAGGACGGTCGCCGGAAACCCGGCCAGTAAAAGATCTCTGAACAGCTCCCCTTCGTCGGGCCTTTCAGCAAAGAAGGCTAAACGCAGAACTTCTGACAGGCTACCGCTGGTCCAGCACAACACTGAAAAGAATCAGAATGAGCCCACTAATGTCTCGGCCATTCTTCAGCAGCATAACAAGACCTCGGTGTGTGTGTGCTAAAATAACACACACCAGCTGTTATCTTTGTCTCCTGTGTGGGATGATTGCATCTCTAAACAACATTGTCACAAAGCGACCTTTGTTTTACGTTGTGCTACAAGTGCTTAATCAAAAACCCACAGTAAACATTATTTTATTGGGTCTTTGCTTGCAATCTGATCCTGGACTGCTGGTAAAACAGGATCTAGGTTGGGGGGATCGATTGGATTGCAACCAGCACACCAGACATTCTTTGCCTTTCAATGCTCTTCCAATTGAAGGAGAATCCACGGTGGGCCTCAGTAATGAGCGACCCTCTTTACCTTCAGTGTTTGGACTGTTGTAGAAAACAGCCACTCATTAAAACTTCCCATGAAGAGACTTTAATTTGAACTGAAGCACCCAGTGAACTTCTGCCATTAGATCCTCGTCGAAGTCCTGCATATTCCAGATTAAACTGTGGTGCACTCTACCACAGTGTTTGGTAATAAGTGTAAGAATTGGGTATGATGATGTTACAGATGTAAATATTATGAATTTTATAGCTGAGTATTTAAGTATGTAGAGCTGTTTATGCTAAATAAATCTATTTTTATACATTCTTTTATTGTATGGTAGATGCTGAAACTTCCTTGTAGATGTGCACCACCACAGCTTTCATGTTGAACAGCCTGTGTTTTATTTAATCACTGAAACCTTGTCTTGAATTTTAACAGAAGGTGCTACAACAGTCACAAGTCAGTAAGCTAGTACTGTATATTTATATGACTTAATGTCAGTGTGTGACCATGTTTGATTCCCTTACATACATGTATCCCTTTGTTGATGAGAGACGGGTTGCTATTTTTGTTGTCTTTTTCAAATTGCACATTGCATCGTTAACGAATCCTACACCCTCACTTTTTCTATTGTATTTAGTGATGAAGTTTGCAGTTGTTTGGAGTGTTTATTCCAGCCACTTGTCCTCCTCAAGTCTCTATACCGTCTTTTCAGTCTCTGCATTTGCACATGTTGGCATTTCTTTTCTTATTTTTTTAAACCAGATTTCTGCAGCTGGTAGGAAGGTTTTGCTACCATGCCTCAGTATTGTAGCTGCACTACAAGGAGCAGGGATATCATGTTCCAAGACATGGGAATCTCAAGAAATTTGTGATTTCTGACTGGAGACGGACGTGGCTGTTTAGCTGTTTGGTTCTGTCAGTTGGAAGAGGAACAGCTGGATTACAAACTGAGACCCCAGATAGGGTACATGCAGTACTGAGTAAATACACTCGTCTTCTTTTTATTTTATTTTTTGCACTACTACAATGACTTAAGAGGGAAATTAATTATTTGGTATAAAAAAGTCTGAATTTGAAGCAGGGATATGAAGAATGACTAATCTTTATTGAAGAACCTAGTGGAGCGCTACAGAAGCAAAGTACAATTCAAATGAACCTAATCAGCCCCAACAGAACACTGACCATTACTCTAGACTGGTTGATGTCCCAACCTTTTGTGTAAAGTTAAAAATCTGGTGATTTTTTTTTTTTTTTTTTTGTTTTATTTATTTTTCTTCTAAATGGGCTAACTGGAATCTGTTCTATGTTGCCTGCCATCAAGTGAACATGCATGGTTAGATTTAAATCCTCCTTTCAGAGCACACTCAGATCTATCTCTTTCTCCAGTCCGTAGTATTATGGATTGTGGAATAAAAACACTTATTCTGTTGATCTATATGTTGAACTCATGTAAACATGAATATTCTGTTATGTTGCTTTGGTTCTTTTGTTTTAGCTTCTAAAATGTTATCTTTTCACTTATTGTTTTAAAACCTGGCCTTGCATCTATTGTGCATGTGTAAAGTATCAATGTGGAGAAAAACTTATTCCAAAATGGATTTAATAAAATAATACTCCTTGAAGTTGAGTAACAATTGGTTTCATTGGGAAATATTTTTATTTGTAACCTCCTAGTTTTTGTTTGACTTGATTAGGGCTCCCACAATTAGCTGATTCGTTACGACAATGTCGACAACCAAAATTGTCGACATAATTTATTTTTCGACATTGTTTTTTTATAAAAGCTTTGTTTTTCTTATAAAACTGTGGCTGTACCGCTCAGTACTCTTTATATGTTGTATGTATATGGCTCGGTCTGCGTCTCTGCCCCTGAATCACATGCGCAGCAGCGGGAATCCGAATCAGCCGTGGTGTAACACCGGAAGAGCCCAAACTGTCATGACGAGTCCAGCATCTTAACAGGAAGCTCAGCGTAGCAGACTATGAAGAGGGACAATATGCTCCCTAAGCTAGTTAGCACGTTAGCTGCTAACGTTAACACCAACAGCAGGCTGACTGAACATCCTCTTTTACCTGAACTTGTCAGATTTGCGTGTTCTCTCTGGGGCATTCATGGATCTATATGTCCTGGTTTTTATATTTATCACAGCTTTTCTCTCATGTCACCAGCACCTGGATGGTGGCTGGTTCTGATCCGTTCAAAGCAGACAGCGTAACGCTGCTGTCAACAAGGCATCAAAGCATAGGGGAAAGGTCGCGACATTTGTAGAGGAGTGCAAATAGCTTACTCATTTATGGCAGCAGCCCAATACTCTGTTGGTCTCATGGATGCAAAAACTATGAAAAGGCTGAACAAAATGAGTATCTATTAAATGGAAAATTGAATTAATTACTTATATTGATATCTATATCATTAACAGTAGTGATTGTAATTTTATTTCCCTTAGCATGTCATGTGTCTGCTGTAACTTTAATGTTTTTATAAGTTCATAAATGTTGAATAAGCGATCATTTTAACTGTCAGTATTTTAGATAGCACATAATACTTTGAGAAAACACTTCCAGCTGGAAGCTTATGACGTATATATTTGAGCAGCTTCTGCGATAAGTCGATTATAGAAAATAATCGTTTGTGGGAGCCCTAGACTTAATACTTGAACACTGTTGCATGTCCATCACTCTCTGCTTCTTTGGTTCATACTCAGAGAATATATGCAAGAATTCTGATCCACAAGAGGGTTCCTAAAATTCAAAACCATATTTACCTTGTTTAATTTAGGCAGCTTGTCAAGCCTAGTTTATGCTTTTCTCTGTGGAAGTTTGAAGACACACAGCACCGTCATCAGACGCAAGAGTTCTCCGTCACCCAAAAGACAGAGTACAGGGTTGACTTTTCCCACAGTAAAATTCAAGCATTTTCCATGTAATTTTTCTAACTTTTCCAGCACCAGTGTTTGGAGATATGGTGACTGCTTGCATTGGTCAGCCCAAGATCATTTCACTAGAGCGGTGCTCTATAGTCGATGTAATTGGTAGTTTCCACGTATTCCACAAAATGAGCTAAAAAATTGAGGCTCATTGGAAACTTGAATTAGTTAACAGTTCATGCCAGACTAATTTGGTTCCCTGAATGAAGCTCAGGTGAATTCAATCCCCGCTAATTAAAGCAATTCTTAATAAGCAAGGCTAATAGGTGTTGGTGCTACATTGAAGGCCACTGTCAATCGCTGCCAGATAAGTGAGAATGTAAGGGCGGAGCAGAGAGCTATGATCTTTTCCCAGGTGGAGAAAGAACTATTAATGCAGTCTATGAGCATAAATCGGTCCCCTGGCCCAAAGAATAATAAATGATAGTCATTGGAACAATAAAAGTTATTTTCTGGTCCGCTTTGTTTTTTTTTGTTTTTTTTAAACTTCAGTGTTCATTTATTGGTCAATACACCACATGACAGTTTGCAAATAAACAAGTTGTATTATGGTCCAGGAACAACGCAGCTGCACTTCTGATGATATATTCCAGCATCTTTGCCTTCTTCCAGTCACGCATCCACAGCAGGCCATGGTGGAAGCAGTCCTCGGATGGAACGATCAGGACTTGGCCACAATATCAGATGCTTGGAGCAATCCTCTTCCTGGATGAATGAGTCTGTAAAAGCTCAGATGGGGTCACAGCTGGCGGCGATGAGGGCTTACTTTGACCTCTGCCTCATCTTTCTCCTTTTACGCTTCAGCCTGCGCATACGCTTCTTCCTCCACTTGGCTCTCATCGTGTGGAGACTTTTCTCAAACAGAGAAGAGCAACGGAAAGAGCTGGTCCGCTTTGTTTTGCGTCCTGATTCTCACATATGTTGTACCTCAATTTAAATGATAATTAATGATGTGTGTTTCGACTGTGTTTCTCAAGTGCTTTGGGGATTTATTTGATTGTAAAAATTGCTAATTAAAATGCCTACGAATCAGAAGTTGCATATATGACATGATGGAGCTAACGCTAACCATGAATGCTAGTTAGCAAATATTCACCAAGGCCTTGTAGAGCTTCACCCACATGCTGGCTGCCAGTCAACTGTCTGTTTCTCCCCCAGCATAGCTGGCACTTTCCACCTGGCCAGATTCAAAGTGGTTTTCTCTACGTTTAATGCTCCTTCGTTCATTTTTTTTCACTGTAAGGGAACCAATCGACCGGAAGTAGAAGTTTGTGATTTAGTCTCCCATTCTAGCCCTGCAGTGTCACATTCATTGTTCAAATTATATAAATCAAGCTAAAATAAGTCTCACGGTAATGCCATGGAGCAGGTTTCTCCAACAAGCATATGTTATGTTGCCATAGTGAATGGGCGGGTCTGTGGAACCAAACTTTGCGAATTTGAGCTGGTGTTCTGACAAAACACCATAGGCAACCCATCGGAATGACATGCCTTTGGTTAATGCGCAAGCACAGCAGTAAAATTCGTAATTTTCCCCCTTTTGGTGTTTAAGATTAGTTCAAATCAATTCATATATATATATATATATATATATATATATATATATATATATATATATATATATATATATATATATATATCTGTGTGTGTGTGTGTGTGTGTGTAGGCATTCAAAAGAATGTATTTTTGTCCTTTTGTGACTTTAGGATTAGACCATAAAACTTGTGCGTTTGTTAAAATTGGATAGATAATCCAATTTTTTATGGTATGCTATTCTGACAAAGTATACTAGATCGACAGATCACCGGCACTGTTAACGTAAGCCTGTCTTTTAAGATTAGCTAGCTTTTGGGAACCGCCCAAAGAAGGTCTAGAGAACGACAAAACAGACCACTCTGTTAACATGTGTGACAGTGTGAGGGTCCTGTCATGGTGACTCCATTTGTCCATATGCCCTGGTTGCTTTGCCACAGGTATCCCCTTTGGCTAACTGGTTAGTTGACATGACTCTCACTGGTGAGTTGTGAGATCAAATCTTGCCTAAGCCTGTATTGTGTGACTTGCCATATATGCATTTTAGAGTATCATTGAGCTGCAATTCTAGTAAAAAGCTTTCCAACTAAATCAAAACATGCTCTCTGCTTGTAAACGCACATCCACTTACGGATCAATAACAAACAGAGTAAATAACTTGTTGAGCCCAGACACCACTGCCACAGGCATACCTGCCAGAAAAGTTCTGCACACCCTGCTGTCCTGGGGCCCGTTTCAGAAAGCAGGTTCGACAAACTCTAAATCAAAATCTGAACTCACAGTTGTCAAACTCAGAGTATTTGGTTTCAGGACATGTAAGAAAAATTAGTTCAATCAACATTGAGTCAAAGTTAACCTGAGTTACACTTGTGCATGAGGAAATAAAAAGCCCTCACCAGTTGGACACAGATAACATGATTCACCATGGCAACAAGTGAAAAAAAGATTAGATCCTCCTACTTCTCCCCATTGGATTTGGATGTATTAATGTCTGTATATGTAAAAAAATAAGCTTTCTTACTCCTCCCAAGGTCTGCCCGACCCTCCTGGACCTTCCAACTAACTCCTGGTGCTTCAGCCTGCTGTTTGCCATATAAACCTCTTCTTGGGCTTTCCACTTCCTCCTTGTTCATATGTGGGAGTAAGCAGCTCTCACCAGCTCGTCAGTGGATTCCTCTTAACTCCAAAACCATCCAAGCGTTCCGCTTTTCTCCCAGGCTGAGGGACTGCAGTGGCAGCATCAGTGTGTTCCTGCCAAAGAGGCGTACGTACATTATGACAGACATCTTGGGAGTCCATTACTATTATGTGTTGAATGATATGTGGTATGTAGTGTGATTGTGCAGTGTGCCTGTGAAATATGTGTGTTGGTTATCTGTACAGTATGTGTGCTGCTTATATTGTTGACTGTGTCTTTGTCCTTTGAAATAAGCTACTACAATGCGGCCTTTTAAATTCCCCCTTGGGGACAAATAAAGTGCTTTGAATTGAACAAATTAAATTGAAAGCCCTTCCTGATACATGAGTTTGCTAGCTAATATTCTTTTCTGCCACTGACAAAGGGACTTCACTCAACATCAGAGGCCACACCACCCTTCAGTAAAGTATGACTTGGTAGCTTCATACTTTGTAAAAAATAAAATGTCTGTGCCATTTCCGACCTGCTGCTTCAGTCTGTAAAAAGTCCAACGTTACTGAGTTTGTATTAAACAAGTAAAGTAGTTTCTCTAAGTTTTCGTGGAATAGAATATAACAGTCCTTTCCTGGGGAAATTTTTGCACGAATGTAGCAAAGTGACAGTTACAAATAAAAAAATATAAAATTATAAAACAAACCAGAATTAAGAATACTATACTGTAAAATTACAACACAAATATTGTGCCATTATTACAAACAGCATACTCGGATATCAATTAATGTGTAACTGAAAAGAATAATGATACAAAGGCTATAAAATGTGCATTTGTGCATCAAAATATTCATAAATGAAATGAAATAATCTTCTCTATGTAGTATTGTTCTGTGTTTTAATGCTGGAGTTGAGGCAGAAACCTCCAAAGACTGGGAACACTAGCAAAGTTATCAGGACCCCAGAGAGAAATATAAAAAACAAACAAAAGTTAATATAAACAAGCACAACATTTTTTTTTTTTTAAATACAGTCATTATTTTTCCAGGGACCTATAGTACTTTTTTAAAAAGTCTAACATGGTTCATCCTTTTCAACTCATCTCATTAGAATACTAACATAAGACCCCTCTCCTCAAACACTTTATTAATAAGTTACTTGATATGTGACAATAAAATTTATTTATTTTGTCTATCAGACACCTGGTTGCAGTAGGAGCATTTTGTAAGTATAAATGAGTCATAGACATTGTGCTGACATATGGCATTGAATGTGATGAACTAATAGCCCTCCCACATAACCCGGTCCTATCTGACCATTTTTTGATAACCTTTGAATTTACTTTACCCAACGTTCCAAAATCTGAAAGAAAATTTCATTACAGTAGAAGTTTATCAAACAATGCTGTAACAAGTTGGAAAGAATCTGTTCCATTCTTGCTTCCCTATCCGTCTCAGAATACAACAGTGAATGGCGGTAATTCCAACACTAACCCTTCAGAAATTGATGATCTAGTTCAAAGTATTACTTCCTCACTGCATTTGGCACTAGACAGTGTAGCCCCCTTAAAAAGGAAGCTAATCAGCCATAGGAGGTTGGCTCCCTGGTTTAATGCAGAGTTGCGTACTTTAAAGCAGAATACTAGGAAACTGGAGAGAAAATGGCGCTCTACACACTTAAATGATTCCTTTCTAACATGGAAAAATAGTCTACTACTTTATAAAAATGCCCTTCGACAGCATATTTCTTCTCATTAATAGAGGTAAATAAAAACAATCCTAGGTTTTTTTTAGTACAGTTGCCAAACTTACACAGAGTCATAGCTCTATGGAGCCAACTTTTCCCCTTCTCTCAGCAGTGATAACTTTATGGGCTTCTTCATAAATAAAATAAATTCTATTAAAAATAAAATCATCTGCGTTCTCCTAAACATGATAAACTCTCGTTCAGTAAATGAGGCAGTATCAGAGAGAACTGTACAACCATGTTTATGTCTGTACCGTTTTGATTCTGTCGAACTTTTGGAATTATGACAAATATTAGCTTCATCTAAACCCTCAACTTATGTATGTATAGATGACACTCACCCTATGTTAGACCCAATACCAACCAAATTATTTAAGGAAGTGTTCCCTCTGGTCTGAGATTTCTTTCTATCACGTCCTGAATTTTGCTAAAATTAGAAACATCCTGTCCAGGAGTGATGCAGAGAAACTAGTCCATGCATTTGTTACTTCAAGGCTGGACTACTGTAATTTCTTATTATCAGGAAGTGCACAAAATGCAATTAAAAGCCTTCAGTTGATCCAAAATGCTGCAGCAAGAGCTCTGATGAATATTAAAAAGAGAGATCACATTTCTCCTGTTTTGGCTTCTCTCCATTGGCTCCCTGTTAAATCCAGAATAGAGCTTAAGATCCTCCTCCTTACTTATAAAGCCCTTAATATTTAAGCTCCATCGTACATCGTAAATCTGATTGTTCCATATGTTCCTAACAGAGCACTTCATTCTCAGAATGCAGGTCTCCTGGTAGTTCTTAGGATTTCTAAAAGTAGAATAGGAGGCAGAGCTTTTAGTTATCAGGCTCCTCTCCTGTGGAACCAGCTCCCAGTTTTAGTCCATGAGGCAGAGACTTGGCTTAAAACCTTCCTTTTTGATAAAGCTTATAGTTAGTGGTTTAGGTTATCGTGAGCTTTTTTTTTTTTAGTGATGCTGCTATAGGTTTAGACTGTTGGAGGACAGACTGACCACTTTTCTTCTCTCTTCTACTTTTCTCTTCTACTACTCTCCAGATATATTTTTTCTGCTGTTGTTGCGATTGTTAAGCCAGTTTCCTCTCAGTGTTTTTCTCCCAATAGAAGCTCCACATGGTCTGGTACCCTGCTCAACTACAATGCCCCCTGCTGGATGGGGAACATCGGTCCAGATGATGCTCAAAGTCACCGAGCATCCTCCATGCTGTCTCTTCTCTGTCTTCTCAGACCCCCAGACGGTCGTGACAGATGACCGCTTGTACTGAGCCAGGTTTTGCCAGAGGTTTCTTCCTGTTAAAGGGGAGTTTTTCCTCTCCACTGTCGCCCCATGCTTGCTCAGTATGAGGGATTGCTGAGGAATTGCTGTGCCTGAAGTCTGCATGATCCGGGTACAACCTCACGTTGATAACTCATCACAATCTGCTGGGATTCCTTAAATTGAAAGCTTTTAACTGATTGGAATGTTTGTATAATTGTATTGAAATGATTTTTGTTGTAAAGTGCCTTGAGATTATATTTGTTGTGAATTGGCGATATATAAATAAAAGTGAATTGAATTGAATAGAATACAACCACAGATGAACACTTAGCTATGAAAATGAAGGGGGAGTAACCTTCGGTGACTAAAAGGTATATCCCCAGCGTTCCTTTTTTGTCAAGCTGCTTATAGGCATAGAATGCTGGAAGACAGACTGACCATTTTTCCTAACTCTGCTACTTTTCTCTCCAAGTACTGTCCATATTTATTATTTGCTGTTATATCACCTGTTACCTTTATTTTTTCTCTCTACACTTGAGGGGTGTTCCACCACGTGAGCTAAAAAAAAAAAAAAAATCGAGGCTCATTTGTAATAGCCTCCCTTGATTTAGTGTAACAGTTCACTCTAGGTTTAATTAGTTCCATGAACAAAACTCAGGTGGATTCAATACCTTGTAATTCAAGTGAGGCATTTCAGGAGAGGTTTATGCCCGTCCCAGCTAAAGGAAGCCTCTGTCAATCGATGCTCGTGAGAATGGAAAGAAAAGTAAGATTTGTGTATTTCTCCCAGGCGGAGTCAGATTTATTCATTCAAGCCTATGAGCATCACAAATAAATCATAACCAATCTGGAGAAAACCATCTGCTTAAAATATAAGCTTTTGGGGCTGCATGGTCTAAATGGCCTTTCATTGCATAGCGCTTCACTTAGTGGAGATGGCAAGCTGTTTGATTGTAGCCACAGCTGCCCTGGGGTACACAGACAGAGGCGAGGCTGCACTGCCAGGCCCTCTGACCACCACCAGCAGGCAGGGCAGGTGAAGTGTCTGCAAAAGAAAACGACAGTATGCAGCACGTGGAAGTCGGAATCACAACCAAGATTTCCAGGTCACAGGCCGACAACTCTACCACTGAGGCACAGCCACTTGTATACAGTAGTAATGTGAATTATTTATTAAGACAGAAAATAGCTGACAGGTTAAATGTGTTAGAACATGATAGAAAATATCTAACAGTTAAATGAAGACAGCTTCAAGCCTTCATAATGTAAAGTCATATTAATACAGTATTTCATTGTACACATGTATTTTGATACCAGTTTTTAGGTACTTGAAAACAATTTGAACACAGACAGGGCGACTGAGCTACTTTTTGGTTCTGCTGCACATTTCTTCGTGTTCCTCTGCACTGCTGCAACACCCGTGCTAAGTATGAGGATATTGAAATTAGCCTTTTGACTATCTTTGGTACAGTTACACTTTTTTTGTAAAATGTTCGCTAATGTGAAGTGTCCGTGTAAAACAAATAATAATTAGAAAAAGCCCTCAGAGAGCGGAGACCTCCAGCAAGAAAGCTCAGCCATGTTGTGATCTAATTTTAACTTACTAGATTCCCTGACCTTGATAACATACCAGCTGGATTTACATTGATATTGTGGCAAGTTGCACAATAAGAGCCCTGGCAGGATTCAATCCCCAGACTATACAGGGTGAGAGTCATGTGAGCTAATCAGTCAGCCAAAGAGATATCCAAGTAGCTAAGTGGCGTGGCCAGGGCACATGATCTGTTGGAGGTATAGTGATAGGAACCCACATAGTCACATAAGTTCCTGAAAAATTTATACAAACATAAATATAGAAAATATTATGTTTGAAACATAACTCAAAATTTTTTTGAGTTATGTTTCAAACAAACAAACAAACCCTGGTGAAAACATAACCTTTTCAGCGAAGGTAACAATAGTTGTTGTGAAGTCAATGACACAATGTATGTGACTGATTACCGTGGCTACATGTAAGTCTAGGACCATATAAATGCTTCAAGTCAGTGACTCGATGCAATCTGGGGTTTTCCTTAGATAGAAAATCCAATGCCCTGATTAAAAAGTAAGATTAATTGAAATGTAATGATGATTGAACTTCAATTATGTATTTTTCTTACGCCACACATCTAAACTGAATTGAAGTGAAGTGATTTATGGGGTAATTTTATTTCCCACCGGGTTTTATTTTGAAAGGAATTGCGGAGGAACTCAGCTGTGACGTAGCCAACGTCCTGTTTGGGTTTCTAATGTGATTTTGGACCGCGGGAAGAAGCATGGGAACATCGAAGTGAAGATAAATAGTTTGTGTTTGTCTCTTTTATGTACTTGAGGATAGTTTTCATTAACCGTTAGTTACTCAAGAGCAGGAAATAGTTGTCATAACTGAAGGTCGAGCTGCTAAAAACCTAGCATTAGCCTATCAGGTAGTTGCTCCGTGACGTATCTCAGCTCAGGTGGGTGGCAGCAAGTAACATTAAAATAAGTTTAGCCAGTCTGCTTTAGAATACTTACTACTTTAGTTGTATAGTGTAGTTGTGAGCTGATGAAGGCGTAGGTTCAGCTGTGCTCCTGTGGCTAATGACATTTTAAAACAGACCTGGTTCCCTGTAAAACAGTTGGACTGGAGCATGGCAGCCTCTCCTGTGGAGTACACAATCGGCGGGGTGAAGATCCACTTCCCCTGCAAGGCTTACCCATCCCAGCTAGCCATGATGAATTCAGTAAGTCAACTGAATGCTTTTGTTTTCTGTTTCCAATTAAAGGGAATCTTCTCTTCCATGCTGACCGAGGGTTTGGTAAAAGGATTGTTGGAGTAGCTGTCACATTCATCCATTCTTAGTTGCTCTGGCAGTGCATCAGTACAGTGTGTAAAGATCACCTTAGTTTTCATCAGCAGTTGGGGCTGGTCTCTCATACCAGAAAGGTCCTGGGTCTAAATTCTCACCCTTCTATAGTGTTTGCATGAGTAGCCTAACGAGAGCATGTGAATTGTAGTTTTTTGTGTTTGGGTCTGTGTTGCCTGGTTATAAACTCTCATCTAATAACACAGACTAGATTCAGGCAGGTATAGAAAATGGATGGATTTAAGTGACTGGACAGATCTTTGCAAATATCAGCATTTTTTAGTAATTTACTGCATGCCTGGATATTGTAATGATTGATGCTGAATATAAAATGATGTGATTATTGATGGGACCTGTTTTTGTCCTTTTTTGTTTCTGCAGATCATGCGGGGGTTGAACTACGGTCAACACTGTTTATTGGAGAGTCCCACAGGCAGTGGAAAGAGTCTGGCCCTGCTGTGCTCTGCTCTGGGCTGGCAGCAAGCTCAAATGGGTAAGGCTGTAATGTGTTTTCACCTGGCAAACCAACTTTAATAGTTATTCGTCTTAAAATACTCTACAGAGGTACCCACAGTAATACTTTCTGATACTCATTCTAATATGTTGTGTCTAGCTTCTAGATGTAACCTTTTTATTATTAAAACACTAACAGATCAGACTAGATAAGATTTGATTATTGCTTTGCCTGAATAGATAAACACAGAGCCATGCAAAATTATTCACAACAAATGAACTTTGTCATTACTTTGTTGGGATTGTGTGTGATACCCAACACAACAAAGTGGATGATTGACAATTGAAAAGAAAATGATATCTGTTTTTAAAATGGTTAAAAAAACCATCTGAAATGTGTATGTGGGTGTGTGTGTTCACGTGTGGCTGGGTGGGGGTTTTCATGTTCTGAGGACAGTTAGGGACATGGAATTATGGGATTATATTTTGCCATGCTTCTCAAATATGCCAAATTTGAGATCTCGATATTCAACATGATCTTTAATTAACTTTGACAATAAAATTTAACCAAACATTAAGAGCGGCTTTGTCCCTTGTAGGACAATTAAAGGAATATTCTATTCTATTCTAAACGTTGTTTTTTGGATTTCAGACATTTTTTTAAATTGAGGCAAATTTATACAACTAGAGTCAGATAAAGTTAAGATTCATCTTTTAAAAAAAATTAAATGCAAATACTATCACGAGTTGATTAGCTCTTTAAATCTTGGCTTGTTCACTGTTTTTGAGTATGAATAGAATAAAATAGAATTGGGCAAATTTGGTTGTAACAGCAGCAAGTGGTATGAGGTAAAAAAATGTATTAAGACTCGGAAGTGGAAAGGTTTAAAAATCAGAATTCAAGAGTTAGGATGTACAGGATGTTAGGAAAAATAAGAACACAATAAATAAGCAAATTTACACTAAACAATTAAAATCATACAACAGCAGTTAGAAACTCCAGAAACGATTACTTTTCCAAAATCATTACAGAAAACAAAAATAATCCTAAAATTCTCTTTTCTACAATTTCTTATATTTTGAATTGCGATTCTAATTCCTCAGACACTCTTTGTGAGGAGTATGTTGTCCACTTCAGAGGGAAGGTAGACACCATCAGATGTAATATTTTATCCTCCCAAAGTGATATGACTTTTGATAAATCTGAGAGTGTGTGTCTAACTGAGGAGACACTGTACATTTTTGTCTTGTGTGTGTGTGAATTTATGGCAGATTTTCCACATTTTGAGTATCGGTTCATGGGACTGTTAAGTTTAACAGATACCGATACATGTACATTAGACGATATTGGATCTGATACCAGTATCAGTATCTGTGCATCCCTAGTCATCTGGAGACATGGAGATGTACAACTTTGTATAATCAGCATAGCCTATTCTGATTCTGAAGATACTACCAAAAGGTAGCATATACAGGTTAAAAAGTACGGGGCCTAAAATTGAACTCACACACCACATATGATCTTGTGGACCTTAGAGGAGCAGGTATCTAAACCAACCATAAATATCCTGTCTGTGAGATATGATGTGTACCCTCTATGAACGGCACCAGAGAGACAGATCTGTTTTACATGGGTTTAAAGAATAGTGTGGTCTACTGTATGAGAGGCAGTGTTTTAATAGTAGAACCAACACTGTCACCTTTAATCTAAAATCATTTAAAATCTTCAGAAGGGCTGTCTCAGTGCTGTGGTTCACCTTGAAACCAGACTGAAATTACTCTAGGGACATTGAGTGTTAATAAAGTCATTAAGTTGACTTAAAACAATCTTTTTCTAGAAGTTTAGTTAAAAATGTTAAGTTAGATACCTGGTTGAAGTTGTTAAAATAATTCAAATCGAAATTGCTCTTCTTCAGCAGGGGCCTGGGCAGTAGGGATGCAACTCTAGGATGAAATCTTTTAACTTGTAGTGGAGCCAGCAGGTCAAGAGCAAATTGAAGTGTACTTTTAAAATCATTCACAATAAAATCAAAAGGGGGCAGGTTAAAGTATAGAAGGAAACTTGAAAAGTTTCAAGAAAACCTGCAGCCACTTTAGGGGTTAGATGACGCTTCCTGATTGTTCTCTCAGAGATCTCTAGTTGGATAAAACTGGTGATATTAAAAAACACACAGTAGTGGTCAGAGACAGCCAATTCAACAACCGAGGACTTGCTGGTGGACAGCCCATACGTGATGACCAAGTCCAGGGTTTGTCCTTCATTGTGAGTCAGCTGCATGACATGTTAACAAAAATATCTTTTGATAAAGGAACTAAAAAGTTATATGTATACTAAAATCACCAGCTATAATGATCCTTTCAAATGAGTTATCCAGAATTGATAAGAACTCTGAGGATTGTTGAATAAAACGTACACTCTTTAGGACGCCTATGAACTGGTTAAACTAAAAACAGACACAAAATACTCAAAAGTACTATGATCATCAAAAACAACAGGTTTATCATAAAATGTTTTTGAGCTCATACAAGCAGTATGATATTATAAAAATAATATCCGCTTTTGATACTCGTTGAATAAGTGAGGTTAAAATTTGGCCGAGGAAGCCTCTGTAAGAACGGCAGGGTCATCTGCACTCAGCCACCTTTCCGTTAAAAATAAACACTGAAGATTATGGTCTAAAATCAGGTCTTTTACAATAAAGTTTTGCTTCTCTGTGTCCTAGACTAGATATTTGCTTTACATAGGCAGACTATTATAGTTTCAATATGGTCCGTCTATTCTGCTGCTGGCCCATCATACTTACTAACTCCATAATCTCTGGTATTGTTTTATCAGCTAAACTGAAGGAAGGACAAGGTCATCCTGGGGACAAAAGTCAGTCAGATAAACCTGTGGGTGACTGCAAGAAGTCCAAATCGCCTACTCCGTGTCAGTGTGTGTGCCACAGTAGGTGTGATCGAGCATCAGCCCAGCCGGCTGTTGTGGACCTTACCATGTCTTCCTGCAAACAGACAGTACAGCCCTCACACACAGCGTCAGAACATGGTAAGTGATCCACTGTTCCCTTTGGATTCAAATTGAAGCTTGGTAAAGTGTTTAATTGAACAGGTTGTCTGATTTTAATGTAATATTAACCTCCAGACAGCCAAAACAGTCATGAAAACAATCATAGTTGCATTGGTAGATACCACAACTGCAGCTGCTGCATCCTTGATGTATTTTATTCTCTCTATATGGTATCAAGGTCTTCGTAAATGCTCTGCTTTCTGTGTTTCAGTGTCATTGACAGGGGAGTCACAAGATAAAGGCAAGTCTTTAGCGTCTCGTCTATCACAGAAAGTCCAGGCCTCTCTAGACCCTGACTGCGAGAAAGATGAGGACTTCAGACCAGACAGGAAGCGCATCCGTTCTGCAGAGTACAAGGTGGTCATAGTTTGTTGCTGTTTGTTAGACATTTACCCTGAATTTATTATATACAACATTGGTCCAGAGTCTGGGTCACCAGGCCCACTTTACTATTAGTTAGCCATGTTTTGCTGTTGGCACACTCTTTTTTTCACTTTTATCTTTATTGGAACTTTTTCAAAAGAAAAAAGAAAAACAAAACAAATAAACAGCAACAAATTTGAACATACACACGGTGAGGGTCTGGAGGAGGACTCATGTATGGTTAAAGTGGTAAAGTAAAGAAAAACAAGAGATGCCATAAATGCTAAAAAAGGAGTAATTCCAGTACACCGTGAGACTGCTTTTGCTGTACGGTGTACACTCTCAGGTTTGATAACGCGGAAAAAGTAACAAGATTATTAAATACTGGCCCCTTGCTTTACCAGAAACAAATAAACACAAACTAAAATAATCACCCGATATCTAGAGGCAAAAATGTTATCCATTTTCCCATAGTCTATGAAACAATGTATTTTTTAATCTCATTGTGTGGGTCATTTTTTCCATATATTCTGAATTAAATTTGTCCATTGGTGATGAACAGGAGTCTCTTTTTTCAGCCACAGTTTAGTGATGGTCTTACGAGCTGCGGTTAATTAAATCTTGGTCAAATATTACCCAAGAACATCACTTCACATTCCTTTGGTCCTTGGCTATATCCCAGAACCATCTGCAGTTTATTATTCACCAATGACCAGAATGGCAGACTTTTTGGACACGTCTAGAAAACGTGTGTGATAGTTACATCCATACATCCAAATTTCCTCCAACGTGGTTTCAGGAGTCCCAAGCTGTCTGCTTTTAACTTGAGGTGTGATAAAGAATCTAATCAGACATTTCCAATTAAATTCTCCCCACTGTTAGGAGTTGGTAGAGGATTGAAGGAAAGAGCATGTTTGATACCATTCGTCTTCCGTTATGTCGACCTTTAGTTCACTCTCCCATTTAGCTTTTACATACGAGTGGCTTTTCAAATTTTTCATCAGACTGATGGTTTTGACACATGCTTGATTGCCTTTTGTTGGTAGGCACCACATACTGTTTCAATTAGAAGGTTCAGCATGCCGTTAGTCAGCCTCCCCTTTATTTCTTTACATTAGTAATCTCTCAGCTGGAAATGCCTGAACAAATCTTGATTCTTAACTTTAATACGATCCTTCGCCTCCTGAAAACTAATCAGCTGGTTATTTTTGGTAACTAAGCAGAAAGCTGTGAGACACCCTCTCATCTAGTCTCCAAAAACAATGTTGTGACTCACAGGGTTAACTTTTTTGTCCATTGCTATCAATCTCAGTACTTTTGATCATTCTTCAGTTTTAATTGTCTGATCAAGGAGAACCATGTTTCCAGAGAAAATGTGGCTATCGCGCCAAGCTCCTTCCTGAAAGTGTGATCCAAGCTTTTTTCTCCCGACAGAGTTTGAACTTTGTAATTATTTGCATTAGTCTCTATGTTTTTCCACCGTGCAGTATAAGAGTTATCACACCAAAGACACAGGGGGGCGTAGTTGCGCTGCTTCAAAATACAGTTTTAAGTTGGGTAAAGCCATCCTACTTTTTGTTTTGACAATTACAAAGTAGTAAAACTTACTCTGGGCCGTTTTCCTCCCCATACAAAGTTTGATACCATTTTGTCCCGTTTAACACATTTTTGTGGTGGGATTTCCACTGTAAGGGACTGAAATAGATACAATAGTCTTGGCAGTATATTCTTTTTTATTAAACTTATTCAGTTCCTTAAATTCAACGGATAAGTTGATCACCTCTCCAAATCTTTTTTTTATATGATAATTTATTGGGATACAGTTTGCACTATATAACATCTCAAATTTTTGTGTTATGATAACCCCAGTTATTTAAGTATTTTAGTTTTCCATTTTATCTTAAATGTATTTTTTATTTCATGTCCAGGACAGTAGTTGAAGTGAATAATTTGAGTTTTTGTGATATTTAATTTACACCCTAAGCATATATGGTATTGATTTATTACCTCTAAAAGTTAGGGGGAGAGGTGTCTAGATCCTTCAAGTAAAACATAACATCAGCAAAAAATATTATTTTGTGTTAATCTTTTCCAAAAGTAATACCTTTTATATCCTCCTCTTGTGAGTATTCAGACCAGAAAAGGCCTTCAGTCCGGACCAAAGGCAAACTATTTTTTTTTCCTTTGGTGCGGTATGTATTCAGACTGTTCATTTTTGCAAGTGGACTATATTTTGTAAACACATCTGTGTGTGACGATCGGTGCTGCTACTGGACAGCAATGACGTGAACGGAACTAGCAAAGACCTGGAAAAGGAGGTAAACAGCTGTGAAATCATATGAATATCAACGCTGCAGGATGGATGCAAGGGTGAAGAGATGTTTTGGCGTTCCAGATGCGGAGGCGAGCCGGAACAATATGACAAGGCGTTGTCAAGGCTGGGAGGTGAGTGAGCACTGGGCCGAGCTATGGAGCAGAGCCGCGGATGAGACCCAAGGAGAACTGTAGAAGAGTTGCTGGAGGAGTTAGCGCCGGGCCTAATAGCCGGCAGAGACGGAATTGGCGGACTGGATCGGAGTTTTCAAGATGTGTTCATGACACGGTTTGTTGAACTGATGTGTGGTCACGATCACAGGCAAGGTTGAAACAATGACTGAGCGATGAGAGGTAAGTGCAGGAGTCTTCAGACTGAAGCTAATGCCCTGTCCTGTTTATCTACCGCCCAGCTGTTTATTCTGACAAAACTGTGCTGTCGGTGTCATGATCTCCTGTCAATTGCGTGTCAGAGCAGCTCCTTCAATGCAAATTTCGCGATGCTCTGTTTGAAAATTTAGAACAGAGAATGCGTGCAATAAACAGAAGGAAACAATGCGTTCTACGCGCTCTGACCCCTGATATGTTGTCAGCAGAATGATTAATCAGAAGACGGAACATCAGGAATTACAGCATACGGGATATTGATTTGTGGCGCTGCGAGTCAAACGCGTGGGTTAAAGAATATGAATGATATGACAAAAAGGCGCATGTATGGTGTCGTTTGTTCGGATTGAGACTGTTTGTATTCAGACCTGAAGTGAAGCGAACCTTTGTCCGTTTGGAACCGGACCGAGACCACCTAAAAAAGTTGGTCTCGGTCCGGTTCTCTGATCCGCAGCAGGATTTGTTTGTGTGTGTTCACACCTGCATATAAGGTCCCTACCAGCGTTCCAAACAAACTCTGGTCCATTTAACGTGGACCAAACGGTGTACAGTTGTGGCAAAAAGTTTTGAGAATGACACAAATGAGTTTTCACAAAGTTTGCTGCTTAACTGCTTCTAGATCTTTGTTTAACTTGAAATATAATTACAAGCACTTCATACGTTTTAAAGGCTTTTATTGACAATTACATGACATTTATGCAAAGAGTCAGCATTTGCAGTGTTGGCCCTTTTTTTCAGGACCTCTGCAGTTCTACTGGGCATGCTCTCAGTCAACTTCTGGGCCAAATCCTGACTGATAGCAACCCATTCTTTCATAAACACTTCTTGGAGTTTGTCAGAATTAGTGGGTTTTTGTTTGTCCATCCGCCTCTTGAGGATTGACCACAAGTTCTCAATGGGATTAAGATCTGGGGAGTTTCCAGGCAATGGACCCAAAATTTCCACGTTTTGGTCCCTGAGCCACTTAGTTATCACTTTTGCCTTGTGGCACGGTGCTCCATGGTGCTGGAAATATGCCTTGTTCTTCACCAAACTGTTGTTGGATTGTTGGAAGAAGTTTCTGTTGGAGGGTGATTTGGTACCATTCTTTATTCATGGCTGTGTTTTTAGGCTAAATTGTAAGTGAGCCCACTCCATTGGATGAGAAGCAACCCCACACATGAATGGTCTCAGGATGCCTTACTGTTGGCATGACACAGGACTGATGGTAGCGCTCACCTTTTCTTCTCCGGACAAGCCTTTTTCCAGATGCCCCAACTGTGTGTGCAGATGCGCTCACACCTGCCTGCTGCCGTTCCTGAGCAAGCTCTGCACTGGTGGCACTCCGATCCTGTAGCTGAATCCTCTTTAGGAGACGATCCTGGCGCTTGCTGGACTTTCTTGGACGCCCTGAAGCATTCTTAACAAGAACTGAACCTCTTTCCTGGAAGTTCTTGATAATCCTATAAATTGTTGATTTAGGTGCAATCTTAGTAGCCACAATATCCATGCCTGTGAAGCCATTTTTATGCAACGTAATGATGGCTGCACGCGTTTCTTTGCAGGTCACCATGGTTAACAATGGAAGAACAATGATTTCAAGCATCACCCTCCTTTTAAAATGTCAAGTCTGCCATTCTAACCCAATCAGCCTGACATAATGATCTCCAGCCTCGTGCTCGTCAACATTCTCACCTGAGTTAACAAGACGATTACTGAAATGATCTCTGCAGGTCCTTTAATGACAGCAATGAAATGCAGTGGAATTTTCATGGCTATGCAATTCATCTGATCACTGTTCAGAACATTCTGGAGTATATGCAAATTGCTTTTATAAAAACTTAAGCAGCAACTTTTCCAATTTCCAATATTTATGTAATTCTCAAAACTTTTGCCCAAGACTGTAGGTATGAATACACCCTAAGTGCCTGAGCCAAAGGCTCAACATACAGAGATAATGGGGTGGGGCTTAAACAGCCCTGCCTCGTTCCCCTTGCTCATGGGAAAACGATCATATAGACACCCGTTAACAGAGATTCTGGCAGTCGGTTATGGCTGGACAATATAGAAAAAGAGCATATCGATAAAGGAATATTCATCGATATCGATAAATATCAGAAAATGTAAAAAATATATTTTAAGTGCCTCTCCCGTCATTTTGTTATTGTTCAATGAACTAATATAAACTAAGAATTAAATTAATTATTTTTTTGAACACTTCTTGTTATCATAACTAAATTTGTTAGACACAGAAACGAATCAAGAGACCTGATTAACATCATTAAATACAAAGAAAAGTACAAACAGGACATTTTAAAAGCCACATGTTTTGTTAGCACCTGGGTAAGTTTCTTGTGTCTCTCCTTAACAGATTCGTAGCGAGCCAGGTGAGGGAGTCCTGCTTAAGACCGCTGATCGTAGTTTTATTATTGCCACGTTTAGTGTTTTAGTGCGTTTAGGATCAAAACGGGACCCAACCTTTACCTGAACCACTTAAACATTTATCCAGAACAACTACTTCTGCTGCTCCCTTGCTGTGACATCTGACTGCGGCGAAGTTACAGCGATGGTTTGCTTAGGGACTATCAAAAAATGATTTTTCCGCTCAAATCATTTAATCCTTTTTGTGGTTTGAAAGGAGAGAGGGTGGCTGACAGAGCTGCGTGGGTCAGCGTTAATGACTCGTTTGGAGTAAGTAATGATTGTTGTATTAAGCTGCCTGATAGGGTATAATGAAAAAACGTGGGAAAACTTTTTTTTCCTATCAAACTTTTTTATCAACCCCGTTTTCGCACCACACGTCTATCGATCGATATATGTTGCTATTGAATTATCGTCCAGCCCTACCGTCGGTTGTTGGTAGATTGCCTGAATGATTTTTATTGAGTCCTTTTGAATCCAAATCTTTCAGGCATTTGGTACAGGAACACCCACCCCACCCTGTCGAAAGCTTTTTCCACGTCTAGGCTTATAAGAGCTGCACTTGAATTATCTCTGTAGATTTTTTTTCTAGTATGTGACACAGTCTTTGATTAAATGAGTTTGTCTTTAACATATTTCTGCAGAACTTGATTACATGCTGAAGAGGTATTGCAGTTGTTTCACTCAGCTCTACCGGACCATGGAAACTATAGACAGGGCTTTGGGACCACTGCTTTAAAAGATTTAAATATTTTGTTTTAAATTTTGCGCCAGCTTAAAATGGTTTGATCATCACTTGGTTTAAAAAAGCAGAATGTCTTTCATTTCTGTAGATTTGTTCTCAAAAATCATAAAACATTTCTTTCTCAATCAGATTCTTAAATAGTGAAATGCCACCTTAAATGTATACACAAACACAGCAAATTTTACCCTAAGTATTTATTGAGCTGAGATTCAACTTTAAATCTGAGTTCATAATTCAATAACTCAAAGTAGAGTTTTTCTGCTGGTGTTTTGGCCCATCCTTTCATGCAGATCTTCTCTAAAGCTGGGATGTTTTGTGCTGTTGCCAGGTAACACATACTTTTAAGTCCCTCTACAGATTTTCCTTTGGGCTGAGGTTTGGAGACTGGCTAGGCCACTCCAGGACCATGGCATGCTTTTTACGTAGCCGCTACTTTGTTTCCTGGGTGATGTGTGTGGGATCATTGTCATACTGGAGGTTCCAGACACATTTCATTATCAATGCTCTCACTGACGAAATGAGGTTTTTGCCCAAAATCTCACAATTTGGAATGGTGTGAAATCGTGTCCCTGGTGCACTTGGACAGCTCTCTGGTCTTGCCCATGGTGGAGGTTTGAAGGTGACGATGAGTGTCTTTTATGCAGTTAATTTCATCAAACAGGAGCCATTAATACAGGTAACTAGTGGAGGATGGAAGAGCTTCTTTAAGAAGTAGTAACAGGTCTGTGAGGGCCAGAGTTCTTGTTTGTGCTAAATACTTATTTTCTACACCATTAAACAAAAAACATCTTAAAAATCAGCATGATTTCCTGGAGTCTATTTTACATTCTGTCTCTCACAGTTCAAGTGTACCTACGATGAAAATAACAGACCGCTCTGATTTTTAAGTGGGACATCTTGCACAATCGGTGACTGACAAATAGTTGTTGCACCACTATATTTGAGAGGTGTGCCAGGAAAGCTTTTCTGTTCTGACTTTTGGAATATGCTGAAAACCGCCACATACACCCTGGTAAGTATGGAGGAGGATCTGTGTTGCTGGGGGCCTGTTTGCATTTTATGAACAGGAACTCTGGTGGGCTGAAAGCATTAGTCACTGGATCTTTTAAGAGAATAATGATCCAGAAATTAAAGGTATCATTAACACAGAAGTAGACACACAATCAAACCAGCATTTGTCTATCATGGTCTCATCCACCAGAAGTAAATCCAATAGAAAATCTGTCGGCTGAGTTCAGCTTAGAGATCCCTCTCTCCGTATTCTCCCACTCTGTTAAATATCAGGATAGGGGAATACTGTAAGTCTTATCTATTTATAAAAAAGGCTGGGCAGAGAACTGATGCATAGGTTATTGTTTTTTATTAATTAAAAGAAAAGAATGGTACAGTTGTTTTATTGAACAAATACAAAGTGAAGATTGCAATGTTCTGATATTCACTATTATTTTATTCTAATAAGGTTAACGACTGATTATTATCAGGAATATTTACCACAGAAACTAGTACATACCGAGGCCTTGGAACATTTGCTTTTGGTGGGATTGTCTTGTTTACTGTGTTCAGAATTCTCTTAGACATAATCCAGTGAATAAAGATCCCACCTTTACTGGCTCAGATGTACAGATATATACTTTCTTGGCCTTTGACCATTGAATGAAGAAAAAAGATTCTTCATCTTATAAAAAAAACAAACCTTGTTTGCCAACACATTGAAGTCTAATTCCTTTTGACTTTTTAGAGCCATAAGAGGCAGCGCACACAACAAGGTGTCATCTTCTTAGATGATGAACCTGAGCTGGAAAATGAAACATCTGGTCCTCAGAGATGGAAAACGGCCTCAAACAACAAGACCGCTGATTTGTCCTCATCATGCAGTGTAAGTACATTTTATACAAGGATAGGACTATCCTTACTGGAATGGGCCACAGTAAATGGCCTCATTGTTATTTCTTATTAAGCTCATTAAATGGTATCCATTTAATGTGTAATTTGCTCAAACTTATACTAACCAGCAGATTTATGTTTCTTTACTTGACATAGGGCTGGGCAAAAATCCGAAAATTTACAGCTAAAGGAATGTATTACTGGTCATTTTGCGCATGTTGGTATATTCAATATTTTTAAAAAAGTGAGAAGTTTATTGATGCTGACAGAGCTACGTACAGACTGGATCGGGGTGAGTCATGTGAATCCAATCTATCCAGTCTGTAACAAGAACGGAACACTTTTGCCAAAATGGTAACTTTTTTAATACCCCTCTAGCGACTCCTGTTCTAAAACACGACTAGCTACAAATCTAGTTGTTGTTTTTTTTTTAAGGAACCAATCTGTCCTTGGAGTACTGATGAAAATAAAACAGTCCTTGAACTCTATTCCTGCTTCCTTTACATTGTAAGTGGTAGTTAAATTAGTATTGTGCTGTGTATCTGCTGTGGTAAAAAGTGTGCCTTTCCTAGCATTTTGTCACTGCAGTACCTGTATGATCAGTGTGAGCCGTATTCATCCTTCGTTTAGAAGCCGCGGTGTGATAAATGATGTTTGCAGATTGTTGCTAAAACTGTCACACATGAAAGGCTCTCGGCAGGGGAAACTGAAGATGATTTGGATTTAAGGAGATCTATGTCCTGATCATCCTGGTATCTTTTGTCATCCAAATGTTCACTGTCACAATTCAGAATGACCACTGGGTGGTGGTATACTCCACAAATTGAACCTGAAATAGATGAATATGAGGAATAAATGAGGAATAAAAAATAAAGCATGCTTCATTACCATTAGATAAAAGTGGTTAACTTTTAATATCTCTGTCAAATTCATAATTGATTTGTTTATATTCAGAAGAGAGTTTTGACAAGAGATACACTTCCAATAAAAATACCAGTTTAAATGGTTGTTCAAAATTCCGCCATATTTTACAATGAGTTTAAGGTTTTTAATTTTATTTGAGAACTTCTGATCCACAGTTTTGTATTGCCATTCTTCTTCTTTCTGTGGTTCTCCATTTAGCATACCCGCTGTCCGTGTTAAATGTCCCATAAGTTCTGCATTGGTGATTGTTTTAGTTTTACAGCTTTTTATTTCTGTTGGATTTAGAAGCAGGTTGTTTATTTTTTGGTTTTCCTCATTTTTCCACATTTTGTTTCACTTTAAACTGTAATGAAAGTGAACATTTATTATAAGACTGCTTAATAATTAGAACGATAGCTTGCATTATTTTTCTTTGGAGACTACTTATTAGTGGCTTGAAAAGTATTATTAGATCAAGAACTGATGGGTAGGAAGTAGAGATGCACCGACACTGGTATCGGGTATCAGGGCGATGCCGTTCTAATGTACTCGTGTCGGATAAACCAATACTTAACCGATTACGTGGAAAGTCTGCAATAATTCCACAGAAAATGTTTAATATTTTACTTGAAGTTTTAGTTTTGTGTTCATTTTTCATTAATAATCTAATTCACAATTTGTTAAAAGAAACACAGAAGAAAAGGAAAGCAGTTTTCCAATTTATTGCATTTTCTTTGTGAGGTAGAAGTATAGGCATTGGTACTGGGTATAGGCAAGTGCTCCGATTCAAGTATCAGTATCAGATCGGTTTAAAAAAAAGGTATGGTCCCGGTGCATGTCGCTCCTAGGGTTGGCAGAGGGAGAGCAGTGCTTAGGACGGTATTAGGTTGGAACACTGGGTGATTAAAAAAATGGGGGAAAAAGTGTAGGATAAAAAAAAGGGAAAACATTGTTAGTAGTAAAGTTCAGCTCAGCATTTTACTGATGAGAGGATCTAACAGGTAGGTAAGATATTTAATATTTGGACCAGTTTTGGCGATTAGCAGCAGCTGAATCAGATCCATCCAGCTGGTATTGTGATGTGGTTTCTGGTGAATCATTTGGGTTCAGAAGTAAGCCTGATCCCCAACTGCAGCAGGTTTGCCATGATCGCACAAATACAGCCATGGCTATTACTTAGTTCACACGGGTGCCCTAACTCCCACAGCAGCACCTTACCCTGCTGCAGGTGTGGAGCTTGGAATGGTAGCTCTGGGTAGTCGGATGTGGAAAAAGAGGAGGAGGGGAAAGTGAATTCGAAAAAGCGAGTTTGTCTCTAGTTTCACTTCAGCTACATGACCCGGACTTCTTTGTCCCATGAGCGCTGAGTGATGGCCTGAATGGGGCCCTTTGAAGCAAGCTCCAGTTTTAATTAAGAGGGTTTGCCTCGCTTGGGCTGCTGATCTGTGAAAGCCACAGGGATAAATATTGAATGGGGTTCACCCGCTGGTTACTTTGCCTGAGGGATAAACAGGTGCTCCGGAGGGTAGACATTTGCCAGGGCCCCCTACCTGCACCATGTGGTCATATCATGAGGAGGGGTGTTGGGTGTCAGTCTTCCCAGGTATTGGCTATTGAAGCCCACCCTTATTGGAAAGAATTCCAGGTCCTCGAAAGCTGTGGAATGAGGAGCAAATTGGCGTCCACTCAGAGGCGCCAGCAAGGCCTAGCTGCCCCCAGAGTGTGAGATTTCCATCTCTCAGGTGTTGGCCAGGAGTACAGCAACAGAGTGGTATCTGTGAACGCTCTGAGGTGTTCAGGAACACCACTGACCTCTGTTCTGTAGTTCCAAAGCTGCAGCCACTGTGGACAGTCTGCTTACACTTAGCAGCCATTGTGTTGCACGAACACTTCCAGTATAGCGGCCGAGACTTTGTAAAGGCAAGAACAGCTGTGGTGTGCTTGTACTGTTATTGGTGGCAAAAATCTGCATTTACGTGTGGAAGACGGGTCAAACCGTAGAAAACTTTCTTGTTTTGTTAGATTCCCGGCCAAGTGGGGACAAGGCATGAGCAGCAGTGTTGGGTGTAACGTGTTTCAAAGTAACTAGTTACTGTAATGACATTACTGTTTCTGTAACATAGTAGTGTAAAACATTACTGCGGCAAACACTTTAATGACATTACAATTATTTTCGAAAATGTGATGTTACTTAAATGACGTATAATATATTCTGCACTGTGAAGTGTTGCCTTCTGATCCACTCGATAAGTAGCTGAGCCAGTACCAATGCATGACATCACATGCCAGTCATCCTGTTTGCATTTTATGAACAGGAACTCTGGTGGGCTGAAAGCATTAGTCACTGGATCTTTTAAGAGAATAATGATCCAGAAATTAAAGGTATCATTAACACAGAAGTAGACACACAATCAAACCAGCATTTGTCTATCATGGTCTCATCCACCAGAACTAAATCCAATAGAAAATCTGTCGGCTGAGTTCAGCTTAGAGATCCCTCTCTCCGTATTCTCCCACTCTGTTAAATATCAGGATAGGGGAATACTGTAAGTCTTATCTATTTATAAAAAAGGCTGGGCAGAGAACTGATGCATAGGTTATTGTTTTTATTAATTAAAAGAAAAGAATGGTACAGTTGTTTTATTGAACAAATACAAAGTGAAGATTGCAATGTTCTGATATTCACTATTATTTTATTCTAATAAGGTTAACGACTGATTATTATCAGGAATATTTACCACATTTATCCACCGTTCAGTCTGTAATTTGTTGTACAGAAGAAAAGTGTTGGGATTGCCAGCAGCACCGAAAGAGCCGTGGCATTACAACTATGTGTTGAAAGGAACAACAAATTTTGCTCGTCGATAAATTGCCCCAGAAATTATGATAATCGATAATATTGCAGTTTTTTAAAGACCATTTTAACGAATACAATAATAATAATGCATGTAAATCCTTAAATTTTTAATTAATATTTACGACGGAAGTTAGAAACAAATTTTAATGAACAAATCAACCAAAACAATTAAAAATGGATGGACTGTGTAAACAAATTGCCTCATAAAAATATTAATCTCATGTTTTGAACAAAAAAAGTAATTGAAAAGTGCAAAATAACAAAACACTCTGATTAAATACTTATAGTTGGATAATAGACGCAGTAAAAAAAAAAAAAAAAATCAAGGCTGTTTGGTAGAAATGAGATGACCCACGAGGAAAACTAACAAGCATGTAAATGTAAATAATCATGGCTGGAAAAATGATTGATCTGATTTGAATGTGTCATATTGATATATCGTTTATTGTGACAGGCCTGTCCTGCACCGTCGGTGCAGCATTCTGTTGACCTCCTCGGCCAGTTGTCTGCATTCGTTTCAAAGGGGTGTCTGCTCGGGTCTTTGGGGCCAGGCTCCAAACCTTGTTGTCTTGGCATCTCATGAAGCTGCCGTGTAAATAGATACTCTTGTGTCAGCTGTTTCCTGCTGCAGCTCTTGACAAGGGCCCCCATTCATCAGGACGCCCCTTTACGCTGCCCCTCCTCCCCCCACCTGCCAATGAATAAGTAATTATTGGCGATCTTGGTGCAGGATATTTGGATAGCTCTATTTATGTGGCAGCAGTAGGTAAGGTGATCGGGCCTCAGGCTGTGGAGCGTAACTGTTTCAGAGGAGAAAGGTAACCTGAACTGGTGTTGGGGCCCTCAGCACCTCTGTTTATTTTTCACGTGGGCTAAGGGCTCGTTATCCCTCTTAGCTCTGAGAGGCGGCTCTCTGAGAGCTCTATCTGGCCTACACTTCACCACACATTGTAATATTTGATGGGCAAACATGCCTGGAAAATCTGAGCCACTGGGTAACTGGAGCTTCTTGTCTGTCATCAGAAGTGTTACCTTCTGATCCACTCGATAAGTAGCCGAGCCAGTACTAATGCATGACATCACATGCCATTCATTCTTGGGTGGAATTATTCTGGTCATTTGCAAAAGACTTAGCCAAAAAAGGTGTTAGAGAGGAAACAGAGTTATGTTTAGTTAACATGAAGTGTAATCATTGAAGAAAGAAACAATACCAAAGTAATTCAACACGTCTTCGTAGAGATGGTGTTATTGCTCTGGTTTACAGTATTTAGGGTGTTTTTTTTTATGCTGACTAGCAGTGTTGGGGTAGTTACTCAAAAAAGTAATCCAATACATATTACTAATTACTTCTAAAAAAAAATCCCTTACATCACTTAGTTACTTTTTTGGAAAGTAACTAGTAATGTTATATTAAAGTTACATTACAAGTTACACTACTTTTGCATCATGCATAAACATCCTACCTGAAATGCAGGGTTATGTAAACTCTAGATTTGAAGTCAAACATCATGTTACCCTATGTTACGTAACGCTATGTATCCTCCGCAATGAAAGATGCCACAAGTCTATTTAATTCTGCCGCTGTTGTTAGTGTTACTTTGGGTTCCTGCAAATGGAGCCGCCGTTGCTTGGGTGTCGAAGCCATACCATATTCACTTTCGCTACAGGATTTTTTCCGAAACTAGCTTGGTACTACCGTGCTTTCCTTCCAGATGCTTTAACAGGTTTGATGTAGAAGTCGCAGCAGTGGAGAAATGTTTTTGACCAGGGCAAAGTTTACACTTAACAGTGTAGTTCTTGTCCCTTCGTCCATCAAATTCAAAGTAGTGACCATATTTCCACGCATCTAGGGATGCTTTTGCTGCCGTCACTCTGCTCCTCCATCTTGCAACTGCGTCTTGTACATGATTGGGGACGCGCTGTTGATGTCATGCAGAAAATGCTTGTTTAGGCACAGTGTTGAATTATTACACGTCATTTAAGTAACATCACATTTTCGAAAGTAATTGTAATGTCATTAAAGTGTTCGCCGCAGTAACTACTATGTTACAGAAACAGTAATGTCATTACAGTATGTAGTTACTTTGTAACACGTTACACCCAACACTGCTGCTCATGCCTTGTCCCCACTTGGCCGGGAATCTCACAAAACAAGATATTTTTCTACGGTTTGACCCGTCTTCTACACGTAAATGCAGATTTTTGCCACCAAAAACAAATCCTTCTAAAAACTTAGGCCAAAGTGAAGATCTGCGTTTTCTCCATTTTCACCGTCTGCGGCTGGACAGATGAAACCAGAGTTTTAAGACCCCAGTCTGTGACAAAAAATGCTCCAATGTCACTGCAACCTGTCTTTGAACTCAGAAACAACACTTATGCCCTCAGAGCTGTTTGTATTATTGATTGTTGATGTGTTTTTTGCTCGCTTGTTTTTACAAGCTCTATCACTGCTGTTTGTAGAAGTCAGAGAATAGAAAGTTAATCTGAGTGGAAAGGATTTGGGAGAACTACTGCCCCCTACAGGTTTGCAATGTCTATGAATGTGCCTAAAAACGCACTTATTCGGTTATTTGTGGATGGAGATATTTTTTTTAAGGAGAGGAGGAATATATATATTTTTTTAAATATACCCGGCTACGTGTGTACATGGCCTAGATCAGTGATGTGATCAGAAGTTGGTTTCAGCTAACAGTAAAGACCACAAGGGTAAAAAAAAGTTCAACTTCTTCCTTTTTTAGAAAAGCAAAAAATGTTCACTCCAATATTTTATTTTATGATTGTGTTCAAGCTTTCACATTCGCTGATTTTTCATTGGCTTCTACACCACTATTTCTCCTGTAAGGACTTCCAAACACAGACATTCAAATCATGCAGCAGAAATCATTGATGGAAACTCACAATATTGTGGACATTTTAGTCCAATTCCAACAATGCATCAGGACCAAGTGGACTCAGGTCTCAGGACTCTAGACAAACCTTTTCACTAGTTGAACTGGTGCGCCTAACATTTTTCTTTGGGTGTAGCAGCACTGAAGGTGGATGTACCCAAATCACCTCACATAAAACATTGCACTTCTGCAGGTTCAGTTATTTATTTATTTTTTAAATCGCTTTCCGTATGACATTACTATTCTTGAATCTAGTAAACATAGTTCTTTATTTGAAGCAGAACTGTAGAAGACCAACTGTAGAAGACAACATGTAGAAGACTAGTAACTTGCAGTAAAAGTGGTTAAAGTGGCGACTGTGGCTCAAGCTTGGACTTTGCCTTGTAACAGGAGGGTTGCCGGTTCAAACCCCGTCTATGTCAGTTGTGGTCTTGGGCAAGACTATTCACCTAACGCCTACTGGTGTCGCCCCCAGAGGGGCCGATGGCGCGATATGGCAGCCTCCCTTCTGCCAGTGTGTGACTACATTCATTTTTAAGACACTATCGGTGTCTTAAAAAGTGCTGTATAAATGCAATCCATTATTATTATTTAAGTGCTTTGAATATTAGCTGAAATTTAAGCTCAAGAAAAATGAAGTAAAAGTAAAAATATTCTATTCATAAAGACACACTAAGCTTCAGTCAGTCAGGATTTTTAACAACTCTTCCCGTGAATAACTGTACAGCCAAAGACTGCACCACTTAAGAGCTCAACACATTAGCCGTATCAGTTTCATAAGCTCTACACTTTACCTGTGAGCAGGAAAAAGAACTCATGTCGTCACTGGACGGCCAATTGTAAAGCAGCTAGATTTTCTCAGCCACCATAATGGTGGCCTATCATCTTTCAGACCCGGTAAAGGTTAGCTGGTGCTGAGTGACAGGATGCCTTATGTATGGACACAAATTCTTTATCCTTCTCAGTGTTTTTTTTCTAAGGTGTATACAAGACATAGTGTTGGACCGTCTGTTCAGCTAATGGATATTGTTGCTGAGTTGGTACCATTTGGATCCTTATTCCCAGGGAGAGTAGCCAAAGCTGTAGTTATGAATGCTATAGCCACAGCGCACTTCAGTGTCCTCCTTTCAAGGCAGGAGTTTGGAATTACCTGGAAAGTCAAAAAGATTTTTGAGCTAGTTATTATTATAATTATTATATCAATGTAAAATTCTAGAAAGGGCAGACTTCAGAAACATACTGGTCAAATTAGCAAAATATATTAGGCATAGCTTTCTTACTAACTGCCTAATGGGGTGTCTTTTCCCCTTTTGTTGTCTAAACAACCCTGATCTGTCAATTCACGGACCCCACATGAGCCCTGAAGGCCCCCCTGACTGATATGCAACTGAGGAGCCTCATATGCAAAAAAATCCACTCTGTTATGTTTCATCAAACAGGGAAACATCACTGATTCTCGAGAAAACCTAGTGAATGTCTACATGGGTACCAGTAGCATCCAGTAAGACCATACTTCTTATTCTGGATAAAACGTAAATTGGAGGAATTTCCTAGCAGCTTCGCATGACGCATTCAGGTACAGCTGGGAGACTAGGCTGTTGAAATATCAAAACAACTCCAAAGTGATTTAAACAGGTTTCATTTTCAATTATGGGCAATGTATTTAAACATTTCTAAACATTAAAGCTGCAGTAGGTAACTCTGAGAGGAGAGCAGACTTAGCTTGAAAATTTGAACTCAAACAAGCTTCACATCACTCCCCCTCCCTCTCCGGTGCACTCATGCCCCGCCTCCAAGGCCCTCCTGCTCCTCCCTCCTAGTTGAGAATCTCAGCTGACGCGACTTGAAGCGGCAAGCGTAAGCAATGGAGTGCGAACCGGTAAGAGCAAAACATAAACTCACCTCCACACAGCTAGAAAAGATGTTGCTGTCCTGTTGCTCAGCCATAGCTTACTCCTAGCTTCGTGCCGCTAGCTGTTGTGACAGAGCTCAGGCGGTTGCGTACATAGTTGCGTAGCGGAGCGAGGGGCGGGTTGTGTTGTGTGTGAGGAGTGATAGACACATGTCAGACACTCCATCAGACGCTGCTCTGGCTCTGATTGGGTGTTTTCTACCGGGAGCTGTGGATTCTTGCAAATCGCAGTAGGAGCAGTAGGCGTGACCAATGGAGCTGCTTTTTTTTCACAAATTACTAATCTAATTTCCTACTTTCAGGACATATGGACAGTTTTAGGAACAATCACAAAAAGTGACTTTTATTATAGTTACCTACTGCAGCTTCAAAGGTTGAATATGGAACAATTTAATAAAAAGCTATATTTAAAAAAAAATACTTCCATGGGATGTTTAGAGGGGTGCAGAATGAAAGTAAATAATTTCCTTAAAAAATTATATTAAAGATATAATAAAAGAAAATAAAAATTTTCACGGGCATGACGTTGGCGTTCTGTTTACATCTATCAGCCAATAGCTGGCGCCATAAAGGGTTGCCTGATAAGATAAATAGTCTGTTCGGCACAGCTGGTACTGTGGATAATAATAACCGTAGTTGCCCCATCCGGGTTTGTTCTAGTGTTAGTTAACATAACAAGAAAGTTAAATGAACATATTTAACTGCTTACCTGGCAATCTGATAACTTCCACCAAATAAAGTCTGAGTTTCCTGAGCCTCCAACTCCCCAGCCTTCCACTTCCATCTCGCCTACTCTCCTCTGATCACCGCAGAGACCCTGCTCGTTGAGTAACTACAGTGTACGGCTCATCCTCCATGCTCCCCTCTCCCCACGTAGCTCTAGCGGGCGGCTCATGTACGATTCGTCACTGGACATGGTGCAGGCTGGTCACGTCACATATCAGCAGCGAACCTGGCATCCAAACAGCGTGAATCCTTGTTCTGTTGTTGCAACTACCACCTCCGCTCACTAGATGTCGCTATGGGGTTCGTGTTCCATATTCAACCTTTAACATCGACTGTTTTCAAGCGGTTATATTGTCTTCTACTCTGGCTATGTCTGCTTGTACTATTTTATTTATTTGAAAAGAAAAAAGTTTTACTCAAACATCCAGTCATTCAACATTTAGTCATGAATTGAAACTTCACCCTGGTGGCTTTTGGTGGTGGTCAGAGGGCCCAGTGGCCTGTGTACAATGTAGTAGCTTGCCACTGTCATTGTATGTATGTGTGAAGAGCTGAATGTAGTGTAAAATACTTTGTGATCCTCTGACTGAAAAAGCACTATACAAATGTAGGCCTTTGACCATTTTTTATTTCCATCCTGAATTTGTCTGTGCTTGTTTAGAATGAATTATTGATTAAAAGTGAAGGTTTAAAGCAATTTGCATTTTTATGTTATAATTTGATCGATGAAATGGACCCAGGTGCTATGGCGTTTGTTGTAATGCTGGTTTTAAATAAAATATGACAAAAAAAAGAAAATATGTTAAAGTCAAACTAAAAATCTTTAGAAATCTGTCTTTTTTTCCTTGTCCAGATCTCTGAACCCTGCTCCCGCTGCCCATGTGCTTCAGCCAAAGACCTCTTGAAGGACAAAGACAAAGATGGCCGAAAGAACATTCCAAAGATTTTTTTTGGCACGCGGACCCATAAACAGATAACTCAGATCGCTCATGAGCTGAAGCGCACGGTTTACTCCGGCGTACACATGACCATCCTTTCCAGCAGAGATCACACGTGTGTCAACCCAGAGGTGGCGCCTCATTTCAACCGCAACGAACGCTGCAAGGACCTGCTGGAGGCCAAAGATGTGAGGATGGAGACTAGACACACACAAACACTCACACACACACTTCTTGTTTTGCTATTAATAGTGAGGACCTTCATTAAAGGGACTATAAATAAGTTTAACCACAGATATAAACATTTAAAATGTCTTCCACATACATGCTCCAGGAATTCCCCGGTTGGTAGAATGAGCCCTGGCCTTTTCAGCGTGGTTACATCTACAGTTGAAACCAAAAGTTTACATACACTATGTGGAAACGCACATGTCCTTTTTTTTCTCACTGTCCAACATGAAATCGGAATAAACATTTCCTATTCTAGGTCAATTAAAATTAATACAATTATTTCTATTTACTAAATGTAAAAATAAAAAGAGGATTTTTCAGACATTTTTTAATCACTTTTTTCAAAGTCAGAAATTTACATACACTAAGATCACTATGCCTTTAAACAATTTGGGAAAGCCAATATAATGATGCCATCTCTTTGGAAGCTTCTGATAGGTTAATTGACGTCATTTGAGTTAATTACAGACACACCTGTGGATATATTTAAGGACACATTTGAAACACACTGCTTCTTTGTGAATCATCATGGGAAAATCAAAAGAAATCAGTCAAGAGATCAGGAAGAGAATTGTGGACTTGTACAAGTCTGGCAATTTCCAGATGCCTACAGGTGCCACGTTCATCTGTTCAGACAATTATACACAAGTATAAGCACGATGGGAGCATCCAGCCATCATATCGCTCTGGAAGGAGACGGATTCTGGGTCCCAGAGATGAACGCAGTTTGGTCCGATATGTCCAGAACAACCCAAAGTCTAAAGCAAAAGACCTTGTGAAGATGCTGGCTGAAGATGGTAAAAGTGTTTCATTGTCCACAGTGAAACGAGTACTGTAAAGAAGAGGGCTGAAAGGCTGCTCTGCAAGAACGAAGCCTTTACTCCAAAGGAAACACAAAAAAGCCAGAATAAAGTTTGCTAATGCACACAAGGATAAAGACCTTATTTTTTTGGAAACCTGTCCTGTTGTCTGATGAGACTAAGATTGAACTGTTTGGCCACAATTACCATCATTATGTTTGGATGAAAAAGGGCGAAGATTGCAGGCCTCAGAACACCATCCCAACTGTGAAACATGGGGGTGGTAGCATCATGTCATGGGGTTGTTTTGCAGCAGGGGGGACTGGTTCACTTCACAAAATAGATGGTATTATGAAGAAGGAGCACTGTAGAAATATTGAAGCAACATCTGAAGACATCTGCCCGGAAGTTGAACCTTGGGCGCAAATGGGTCTTTCAAATGGACAATGATCCAAAGCATACTGCCAAACTGGTTACTAAGTGGCTTAAGGATAACAAAGTCCATGTTTTGGAGTGGCCATCACAGAGCCGGGATCTAAATCCCATTGAAAATGTATGGGCAGAACTGAAAAGAAGTGTACGAGCAAGGTGACCTACAAACTTGGCTCAGTTATACCAGTTCTGTCAGTAGGAATGGGCCAAAATCCCCACAAACTTGTGAGAAGCTTGTGGAAGGATATCCAAAACTTTTGACCCACGTCATACAGTTTAAAGGCAATAAAACCAAATACTAATGAAATGTATGTAAACTTCTGACTTTGAAAAAAGTGATTAAAAATGTCTGAAAAATCCTCCTCTTTTTATTTTGACATTTAGTAAATAGAAATAATTGTATTAGTAGTAATTGACCTAGAATAGGAAAAGTTTATTCCGATTTCATGTTGGACAGTGAGAAAAAACAGGATATGTGCGTTTCCACATGGTGTATGTAAACTTTTGGTTTTGACTGTATATGCCTCTAAATTCACTTAAATAGTGAGCATTTGGGTCGAAAAAGCAGATTTCCAGACTGGTTTCCAGGAAAACCTGCGTAATGGCGTCATGCACATTCATACTCAGGTCTAGCATGCGCTATCTCCATCATAAACAACCGCAGAGCCAGACGTAACTGAAGGTCCCCAACTAAACTTACACAACAGTAACATTTATTACTTCAGCTGAAGTCATGGCTGCAAATCAGTAAATTGTCCAGGACGGGACCGACTCAGCTGTTGTTTCTTTGCGTTCAGAAGTGAGCTCTAACAGAGCATGTCTGCCTAATGCTCAAGCTTACCATTAAGGCTGCAGTTACGCCTGTGGCCTGAGGGGGCAAAAAACCTTCAAACTTCTCATAGTTGCTTTAACTTCCATTTATTTAAATGAAAATCTCCTCACATTATATTAAACGGTCCTCCGACCCTCATAGGTTAAAAACCCGAAATGGGTAAAATTGGTCCTCAGTCTGGAGTCTAGACAGCAGCACACACACGCCCACACACACACTACCCCAACGTAACTTCAGTCTTTGAATCACATTCTGCAAATGTTAAAAATGATTAGAAATTGATGATGTATTCAAAATGCAGTCATTTTTATTACTACAACAAGATACAGTTATGTTTAAGTGTGCAGTTAGGTTTGACAAAACTGTGAAGCTTATAGCCTCAGAGAAGCTTTGTACAACTGATCCACATGGCTACTTTTGACACCCTAGAATGCCTTGAACCATTTTTTGAGACATGATACACTTGTAACCCTCTATACTGTCCTGAAGTTCAGGCGCCTACTGTAATGAGGACAATTATGCTGTCAGTGGAGGTGTTGGCCTCCCAAGGCAATTGTCTCACTTTGCCATGAAATGGGTGGCCCAGAAATAACCCCTATCTGGAGCAGTTGTCACTGACACCCTGTGTGTTTATGACCCCCAGGGTCCGCTGTGGTCATCGTCATGTTACTAGTCCGTATAGAAACAAAGTGATTCCCTACAGAAACCGTGTTCCGCTGCTCGTCTTCAATCACAACACCTGCCCGTGTTTCTGCGCTTCACTCTGAGCTCTTCTGAACATCCTGGAAGTAGCTGTGGGCTGTCCATCCCCCGGGTCACTGTCACTGTGACACATCGTTTAGAGAAGGAGACACTTTCATCCCCGGTCATTATTGTGTCTGAAACTGAGTCCACCGGTGTGCAGTGTTTTTGAAACTGGCACCTCAAGCTGGTAAACTAATGCAGGACAGGGTGGGACACCTACAGGGACACATCTGCTGACAGCAGTTAGGACTTGGTACATGAGATGCTGCTTCACTGTTCCCTACAGGAATGTTTGGATGCGTTGCTAGAAAAACTAACATGCCTCCTAGAATATTGTTTTCAGAAAATAGATTCAGATGGTTTCTCTGAACTATCACACACAACATTGTTGAATCCATTTAAAATCTCTGGGTTAGTGATAATTGATGTAAAGTTGGATCAAAAATTGTGAATTATTTAATAGCTTTCAGTTATCACTCATGATTTGGTGATTTCATCATTCATTTGGAAATCATAAAGATGTTCTCTTGGATAAATGTTTTTTCCAGTTTTGGTGTTGTCTCGACCACTCAAGTAAATTAAATACAAAGCTATTTTATTTATCCCAAAGGAAAATTAAATGCTGTCGTAACTCATATGATCCAAGTATTGTCAAAGAGTCATTGGGGACAGTGATGCTGTAGGCACGACGGATCTCCAGTAGCAGTCAGTCTTAGAACCACTCTGAAGAGGCGTCTGACTGAAGACTCTTCCTGTATGACTGTCTCTGGTAGCATGACGGTATTCCACCGCATCATGTCCTGGACAATGCCATCAGTTCTTTGGAAGCACTGCTAATCCGCCTCATTTGCTATAGCTGCTCCTCTTTAAATCTCCATCTGACCTTATGTATCTCAAGGAAATTTCAATCGAACGCAACTGGACTTAGTAATTTGTCTTGGAAGACAAAGTCCAAGTCCAGTTGCGTTTGATTGAAATTTCCTTGAGATAACCATGACCTGGATGAATGAGAATATTCACAGGCTTATCTGACCTTATGGTTAGCAAGCTGGGAAGAGAGAAGTTGGAGTAGGGGATATGATCCTTACCCATTATGACTGATGATAGAGTTGGTTGAGCTTCTTCCTTCTCTTTCCTCTCCTTTCTCCTGCTCTGCATCCACAAAGCTTCCTTCTCAAATCCTCTTGGCTTTGGGTTTATATTTCAGGTATTATTTGAGCTTTTAAAACACTAATCAGCTGCTCCTTGTTGTATAGCCGATACCTGGTTGTAGGGCTGAACAATTTTAGAAAATAATCTAATTGCGATTTTTTTTTTTTTTACTTCAGTATTGCAATTGCGATTCAATTTGCGATCATTTTTTATGGGGCTTCTCTCATGCATTTTTTAACTAATGTAAGCAAGAAAATCAATGTGTATTATTATAAACAATGTCAGATTTTTTTATACATAATTTATTCTATTTCATAGGCTAAACTTATTTTATGATGAAGGCAAATGAAGCATGTCTGAATATAAATCTACTTAAATCACCACATTCGATGTGATGTCCGTCGTTATGCAAACAAGGTTTTTTTTTCCTGAAGGGCCGGCTGCACCCACCTGGGGTCATCTGGCGGCTGGTATTTTAGCCATGCAACTCTCATATATAGTGGTGTAATGTTTTTTAGGTGTTGATAAAGGTTCATAGTGTACATAGAGAGGTATCAACATAATAATCTGTATAATTCTGGTGTTGTCATTGTTTTTATAGCCAATATAATTTCCCATGTACTATTTCTCTTTGGTACCGAATTTTGAGCAGCGTTGGCTTCTGCTTTAGACCTTTTTATAACAGGTTAAAGCACAGCTTTTTCTTCTGTCCCTGCATTGTTTGAGCTGCTCACAAGTCATTTGACTTTCCCAGATCTCATGCTCATAAACAAATTGCAGCCTTTGCTATTAGAAAAACTGATTTTGTCATATTGCAATATTATGGCATATGCAATTAATTGTTCAGCCCTACCTTGTTGTCATGATTACCATCATAGGAACTGTACAAAAGTAAAACAGTTGGAGGAAAAATCGTTTCAGCTGGACAGCATTCAGAACCAGAGGAAATAATTGTTCATGAGAGCAACACCTCAAGCAAAATTAATTCTGAACTAAAGTCGAGAAAAAGAACCATTCAGAAATATTGCACAAGGTTACTCCAACATGAGTGGTGCAATTCTAGAATCTAAAATAACAAACAGTTGCCAACTATACCTAACTATAACTATGGTTACTTAAAGGTTTCACTCCAACCATGGCAGTAAACCAGTCCACATAGGAACTGTGGTCAGTTCTAAAATAACTGGTGGAAGCTACAAAAAATCTTATTATTAACCTTTTATTTGTTTTTGGACAGTGTAAACTGATTAACATTTTACAAAGAAAATGTAAATGTATCCAAATGGCTAATTTCCATTGGTAGTTCACCAGCCAGAGGGCACATGGTAATACTACCAAGAATTAAAAACATTTGATTGTCAGTGAGCCATTTCTTTAGCGTCATTTTGAGTTAAGTGTATGAGATGGAGTCCCTTATGTTTTAAAGATTCCACTCACTGCTGCCTTATAGGAATAGACTGAATTGACCCAAGAAACTTTTCCTATATGCAGCGCAGTGGTGGGCCATGCGTTTCACCCCTAAGCCTTCAGTGACATCATACATAGTCTAAAGCTATTTAATAAACGCCGTTTACCATCAGCACAGCTCCATGGCTAGAGAATCTATACAAAATCATGCATACATCACAGGCTTGCCAACAGACACTCAATTTCCAAGCAGGAGGTGTGGCCTAACCCTGGACAGGTCACCAGTCTGTCACAGAGAAACAAACTTATTAAAAATAGAAATAAAATCCTCACACTCAACAACATGGATCTTCTTGACATTGCCTGCTTATCTGAAAATAAAATCCATCCTTCTTTCTTTTCTCAAGAAGACCTCAATTGGTTTTGTTGTCCGGTTTATATGTCCTAGGGTCTGGTTGAATTTGTTGAAAAGTCAGTCTTGGAAATGGTGTGGCAACCAAATCTATCCTTTCTTCTCCTTCAGCCATCATGGCTTGAAAAAGACACAGCTAGTAGCTCTCAGTAGCTAACCTAGCTAACAAATCGGTTTTATTTCAGATATTTTGCTAGATCCAACCCTTTACACTGTCATGGGTGCTTATCTATTCGCAACAGTTGAAAGACTAACCAATCCTCCAGTGACAGCAGCTCCTGAGCTACACTCCACTAGGGCCTGTAGTGAATTGGCCAACTTCTTCACTGAAAAGATTCTAGAAATTTGTAAAGCAGCACCCACCCACCACAATTTTCATTGCCATGTAAAAATAAAAAAAATGCTGATAAAATGTCTGATTTCAAAAAACTAAATCAATAACATCTTGATGAAATTATTAAACAGCCAAACTCCTCCTCTTGCTGCCTCGATATCTTACCCACACCTTTTTTAAAGAAAGTTCTCCTTGTCATTAAGTCCGATCTGATGCAAATAGTTAACGCGTCCCTCCAGTCAGGTGTCTTCCCCCAGGCCCTCAAAACAGCAGTTATCAAACCCCTATTAAAGAAAAACAACCTAAATAACATATTGATGCAGAATTATAGGCCAATCTCTAATCTCCCATTTATCTGTAATATTAATGAAAAAGCTGTATCTCAACAGTTAACTACATTCCTGACAATGAACGACTCCTTAGGTAATTTTCAATCTGGTTTCAGTGCCCATCACAGCACTGAGACTGCCCTAGTCCAAGTTTTCAAGGACATCCACATAAATACAGACAGCGGCAGAACCACAGTTCCGGTTCTGTTGGACCTCAGTGCAGCGTTTGACATTGTTGATCACAAAATATTACTGGAACGATTGGAGAGCTGGATCGGACTCACTGGTACAGTACTTCAATGGTTTGAGTCTTATCTCAAAAATAGGCAGTTCTTTGTGTCAATTGGAAATTTCTCATCAGAACAAACAGAAATCACATGTGGGTTCCCCAGGGCTCCATCCTGGGACTTCTCCTGTTCAATATTTATATGCTCCCACTAACCAAGATTATAGCAGCCAATCAGATTAGTTACCATAACTATACAGATGACACACAGCTATACATTACATTGTCACCAGTTGACTTTGATTATATCCAGACCTTAAATGAATGCATTGAACAAATCAACGACTGGTTGTCCCATAACTTTCTCCAGCTAAACAGAAACAAAACAGAAGTAATTCTTTTTGAACCTAAGAAGGAACGATCCAGAGTCAGCACACAGCTTCAGCTAATACAGCTAAAAATGACTGATCAGGCGCATAATCTAGGTGTAATAATGGACTCAGACCTGAACCTCCAGGGTCACATAAAGGCAATAACAAGGTCAGCTTTCTATCACCTAAAGAACATCTCTAGGATTAAAGGACTGATGTCACAGAAGGACCTTAAAAAACTGATCCATGCGTTTATCTTTAGTCTGATTGATTACCGCAACAGCGTCCTCACAGGTCTACCTAAAAAAGCAACCAGAGAGCTACAGCTGATCCAGAACGCTGCTGATCATGTTCTCACTAGAACTAGGAAAGTAAAACACATCACCCCAGTTCTTAAGTCCTTACACTGGCTCCATGTAGCTCAGACAATAGACTTTAAAATACTCCTACTTGTTTATAAATCACTGAACGGTTTAGGATCAAAGTATGTTGGAGTGACATTATACCAACCCAGCAGACCACTCAGGTCCTCCCACTCGAGCTTACTTAACATTCCAAAATTAGAACTAAACAAGGAGCGGCAGCTTGCAGCTTCTATGCTCCACAAATCTGGAACAAACTTCCAGAAGAATGCAAAAATGCTGAAGGCCAACTTCAGCGTGAAGCCTGCTAGCAGGCCTTGCTGTCTGATATTCGAGAGCTGATTGGCTAATGCAACTGACTGTGTTAGTTCACTTACAGCTCACAGGAGCCTCTGGATTCTGAAGGCCATTGGCAGTTTCCATAAGACCTGACAACACAAGCTAGCTGAAATACTATTGAGTCCGGGAAGAATAGCTGTACTTGTTACAGCTAATGGAGATCAAAATAAATACAAATATGATTGGATAAAAACTCTACCATAAGATATAACACTGAACGCATCGCAACCTGGTGCATATAATATGATATAAAGAGAAAAGACTAGGAAGAATAATTTTATTTGAAAATGTTTACAAAAAATAAATATATGTACTTTCCTGAATATGTTTAAGCATGCAGAAAGACCTTGCAGGCCCTGACGGCCCATCGCTGATGCCATGTTTACCCCAAGTACTTTACAGCGCCATAATGTTGACATCTTTTGGCCTTTCCATTTGCACTTTTTGATTCCTCATCCTGCTGTTTTTTTTCTTTCATTTCTTACCCAGTGCTTCTAGTTTTTGAAAACAAAGCAAGGTATAAACACTTTTTTTCCACACTTCAGGCTAAAACTTCAAACTGTACATGTTTTAGGGAAGGTCATGCAGGTTCTACCATGGTGTGCAGAGGATGCGGGACCAGAACACGCTGCAGTGGGTCCACGGGCTGCGTGAAGCGTGGGACATCGAAGACCTGGTCACTCTGGGGAAACGGGTCCGTGCCTGCTCTTACTATGCTGCTCGGGAACTTATGCAGGGTGCCTCTATCATCTTTTGTCCTTATAACTACTTGCTGGATCCGATGATCAGAGAAAGTGTGAGTCTAAATAAAAACGCTGCCTTGTAGAACTCTGCATCACATCCTAACATAGAATAATTTCTTGTCTTTTTATCAATCTTTTTGGACCAGATGGATATTGATCTGAAAGGCCAGATCTTGGTGCTGGATGAGGCCCATAACATTGAAGACTGTGCGAGGGAAAGCGCCAGCTACACTTTAGAGTTCACCAGCCTGCAGACGTCCAAAGATGAGCTGGACGTCATGGTCAACAGAAACATTAGACGCTCCCAGCACGAGCCTCTCAGGAACTTCTGTTTTGCTCTGATCGAGTCAGTGTTTGTGTGAGAAAAGTGAAGCATTTCATTGTCTCTGATAAGTTTAATGACAGCTTTCTGTTGTTAACTCAGCTGGATCCAACAGAGCCAAGTGCTGCTTTCTGAACGTGGATTTGAGAGTGCCAGCAAAGTCTGGAACGGAAAAGATATATTGAGCGTTTTCCACAGATTCGGCATCACATTTGACACCTTCAGTAACATGAAGGTAAAAAATGTAGCTTATTAAGAATGCATTAAAGCTCAATAAAATCACTTAGATGGATTCCTCTACTGTATCTCTGACAGCAAAACCTGGCGGCTGTGTTGGAGAAGGAAGAGCATGATGGTGTGGTTAACGGTAAAGAGGACAAGGTCCCAATAGAAACCATCAGCTCATCTACAGCCACCGTCCTGAAAAACCTCTTTATGGTGTTGGATTTTCTCTATAGGGACAGCTGCCGGTATGAGTTCACACACACTGGCGTTTTAAACTCCTTCATGTTTCTTTGGTAACCAGTAACTCTTCTGTGTCTGCAGGTTTGCTGAGGACTACCGCGTAGCATTGCAGAGGAGCTACGCCTGGACAAATCAGGTCCCACCTGATGTCCCTGATGCCCAGGGCTTTGTGGTGCGGCAACGCCCCCGACACCGTCAGAGCATCCGGGTCAAGACGGAGGTTCTCACTCTGAGTTTCTGGTGTCTCAATCCTGCTGTGGTGAGAGGTTTTGCATGTAAAACACAGCGTCTTATTACTAACCGGCAGAAATATGCCAATTTCAGTATAGCCAAGAATCGATGGCTGTTTTCTGATGTCAGATGTTAACATGTTGGCGTAGTTTAACGCTGCCTCTGTTTCTAATTTTCAGGCTTTCTCCGACCTGAGTGGGTCAGTACATAGTATTGTGCTGACATCAGGGACGCTGTCACCCATGGGCTCATTCTCCTCTGAACTGGGGGTAAAATTTACCATCCAGTTAGAGGCCAACCATGTGATCCAGAAATCCCAGGTTAATAAGACTTTTAAGCCTTTAGTGCTTGTTCTGACGTATTCATGGGAAACAAAAAACTGTATTTAGTTATTTTTACCAGGAAATACTACTTTTACTTGTGAAATAAATTAAGACAAGAGATAATCTTGAAATGTTCATAAAACATTTTTGCCTAGTAGATGTCACAGAGTCTCTAAGGCATATAGAAACCGGGCTAAATAAGGAGACACTGTGTGGCTTGCTCAAGTGTTCACACCCCTTGTCAGTAATCTGGACTATAACTGCACAATGCACATTCATGTCATTTATTTTATTTAAATAGTTTTGAAACTGTATTTTAGCCATATGTCATCGCGGATTTGCACTACCGGTCCTTTGCACTGCATTAATAACCCTCTTTTTCTCTTTATGTGTTTAATTTTTTTCTGTATGTTTTATATATTTTTTGTCATTTGTGTCTTTTTAAAATTGTTTTGTGCATTGCTGCTGGCAGGCCACCCGCAGTGTAATTGCCATGTGCAATTACAGAAAAGTCTAATCTATTATAGGTAGTTAGTGAATGTTTTCACCTTCGTTTCAGTGGATCAACTCGATTTATTAATAAAATTGTATCTGTTAATTATGAAACAGGTTGGAGTGTTTAGAATGCTGTGACAGTTTTTCTGCAGTTCATTCTTAGGGCGCTTTCACATGGTACGGGAGTCCGTACTCGGGTACGGTATTTGGTCAAAATCCACTTATTTCGTACCATGTGAACACAGACTGTACCGTGCCAGGATACGGCCAGAGAGACCTGCCTTGGAGGTAGTATCCGAGTCCAGGTACGGACGGCCACGTACCATGTGAACACAACCCGTACTCTGGCCGTACTCAAGACAATAGACGCGCTCCCGCGGAAAAATGACGACACGCCGGCCGAAATTACAGAATCACCTCGCGACCATACAAATACCAAAACAACGCGATTCAAGCATCCCACAGCAACACAGGAACAACGGCGGGTTTACTACAACACTCACCCTGTAGATGGCTTCAGGTAGCAGCTGACCAGTAGACCAGTTTGTTTACATTCTAGGCTGTCGCTCGTTTTATGACGTCGGTACTTCTCACTCCCTTGTTTGTTGGAGAACTACAGACTTATTTGTATACCGCCACCTGCTGTTTATTTGTAGTAAAACACTGGATTCAAATACGGGCAGAGATCCGTGACATGTGAACAGAAAAAATTACCATTTTCTCTGGCCGTTTTCTGGTACGGCCACACATGTGAAAACGGCCTTAAAAATCATGATATATAGGCTTACTCACTGTATCGCAATATACTGCGCTGTTTCGTATTGTCCCCCTGTATTGTAAAACATATCATATCGTCAGATACTTGGCAATAAACATCCCTATGTAGGAGTGCCTCAGTCTGTACTTCTGCTACAGTTCCATCTGCAGGTCTCTAGTGGTATGTGTCTGCTTCTTGTTTACATCTAGAGACTGAAAATGATGCCCCTTTTTCTTTGCAAAATAACTACAGCTAAATCAGATTAGGGGGAGAGGAGTCTATAAAAGCAACTTTTAGGTCTTGCTACAGATGGTGTTGAATTTAGGGCTGGACTTTAACTGGGCCGTCCCACCATAAGAATATACTTTGTGTAAATGAACACAAATTAATGTAACTTTTTTTGCTGGGACATCGACCCCTGTTTTCTGTCATGTTTAGGTCTGGGTGGGCACTGTTGGTGCCGGACCCAAAGGCCATAAACTCTGCGCCACCTTCCAGCATGCTGAAACATTCGCCTTCCAGGACGAGGTGGGTGATTTGCTGCTCCATGTCTGCCAGGTCATGGCCAAGGGTGTGCTCTGCTTTCTGCCATCATACAAGGTAAGCATGACAACCGGTCACTCTGTCTTCAGAATTAAATCAAATGAGTGAAAAATGCATGAAAACCAGACCGTAAAAACTGCAACCAATGCTAAACACCATGCACGACCTGGTTGAAGAAAACATGCAAGAGATGTAACTACCTGAAATCAGCAGAGTTATATATATTTCTGTTCTAAACGTAAAACAGATATGCTACCTCCATCCAAAAAGTTCAAGGCTAGACTTGTTTTTGTAAAATGCTTTGAGACAAGATGTTGTGAATAGGTGCTTAGGTCAACTGAATTGAACTGAACTGGCATATGACGGGTAGAGTATTACTAGAGCAGTTTCCCAGTATTTACTGTTGTTTTGTCACTACAGTGTTATCCTACAGTATTTTCTTATTTTGTCTTTATGTAATATGAGCTCATGATATTTGGTGAACTTGGGTCTCGGTGTTTCCTTTAATATCACTGCCGCATGTTACCACTAGGAGGAGCAGGAGACCACAAATTAGTCATTCAGTTTCAACAAAGTGTTTCGAGCAGGCAGCATAATGGTATACTGTAGGTTATGATGCATGTATATGTCTAGACTCGTATTTGGCTTATAAACCAGAAACATACTTAAAAAGTCACCAACTAAATCTGAACTAATGGACAATGCTTGCCTTGCCAAAATACAGCACTATCCCATGTAAGAACAGAGCCTTCCTAATCAATAGAGGCAGTTGTCAGGGACTTGTTAAATGGCGCCATTCTTACGGAAGTGTCTCCTCTTTCAGTTAATGAGGACACATCTTAGCACACACTCAGACACTTTGTCCCCGTTGTTTGTTATGCCCTTATCCTGTTGAATAATGAATGTTCTCTGTAGCTCAGTTGTCACTATGTTTTAGGGAGGGGAAAATGGATTTTATATGTCTTCGTGTGAATTTGCCCAAAATCCACATAACATGTCCACTCTTAACATATTATAAGTGGTTGATTAACATTAATCATTTTAGGTCCATAGCAGATGTTGATGTAAAGTTGTTGATGGTGATGATACATTGTTCTTCTATTTTGAGTCATACACTGACTGTGTTTTGCCCTTGGCAGCTTTTGGTTTTGCCTTTGGCGTGTTTTCATTTCTCACTATGGACTCTGTGCGTCTGCTCCAGTGATGGCTGGTTTGATTCGTCTGCAGTCTTTGCTTCCTATCAGGTTGCATTCTCCAACAGCTTAATGATGCCATCATATAAGCAGCAGGGGAAAGCTAAGACTCAGGTTTGTGTTGTTTTCCCCTTTTACCTCCTTTTGTTGGGCTGAGATGCCAACCAAGCAGTGTCTATGAGCCTTTGGATGTTTTTTTCTATTATTGATATTCATGTAGAAGTCTTTCCCCTCTCTACGCTGGTTCATAAATATTTAATGTGCAGTCAGCTCTTAAAGATAAAGAGATGAGGGAATATGAAGGGTTAGGTATTAATTGGAGCCCATGGAGGCCTTGGTGGTGCCACAGAGTCCCGTCTGCCCCCTTGCTGTGTGTAGTTGTGTGCAAGCTGTCGACATAGAGAGGGTAAGACATCTCGAGACAATTCTGTTCAGTACATTGAAGTGATGACTATCAGTACCATCCACACAGCTACTTCTGGAATGTCAAAAGGATATTGAGACAAGTGGTTTTGACTTCATTAAGGCTTTTATTCTGATTCGTTTTGCTTTGAGTTTTTCTCTTTTATCATTAACCATGAGTTTGTTGCACTGCTGGCTAACTCTCAATCTATAAGGTGCTACTTTTACATGCAAAGTCCGACAACCCTGGTAACATTCCATAATCATACGCAAGCACTTGGTGGCCCAAAAGACTAAATCTGTAGTCCAAAAAAAAGTACTGGTGCTTTACAAAGTAGATGGGGTGTTGTGGTTCATTAAAGAAAGCAGGTTTTGGTAGAGGTAGAGGCATGAAGGGGAATACAAGATGCTTTTAAAGGAGCTAGAGATAAGGGCCATTAGGTGATGTCGCCTCACTGTCTGTGTGAAGACGTGTGCGGCGCCGTGGCTCCCCCGAACTCATGTCAAGTCAAAGTCAAACTAGATGGCGCGCTGCCCTCCCACCAGCATGCACCGTCCTCATCTGCAGCACTAACCATGCAGCTGCACCATTACTGACATCTTCAAGCAGGGCTGATTCCTTTTCTGTTTTTGGACAAAAATTAGATTCATGGGTCAGTGTGCCTAGAGTAAATTGTCTCTGTAATTATTGTTGAAGCTGAAGTTTTATTTGACTTTTTACAGTGGGGTTACCGCTGTTTGACTATGCTGGAGTTGTTTGGAGTTGATTGTCTATTTAAAAGAGCTTCTTATTTCAGCACCCTTTAGATCTACTAGAAGAAAATATTTTGGATGACTTCTGATGTTTTCTAAAATTTTGACTCACTGATTTTAGATAATTCAAAACTTCTCCTTAAGAAGTCTGCCTGAAAATTTGAAATATATCTTCCTGGACTTCCATCTGTGAGCACTCATTAATCATTGATAATAATAGCGGAGGTGACATAACACAGTGTGAGAAAGGATTGCCTGCAAAACAGGGTCTTAATGTCTTAGCTTTGTGGTTATTACAATCTGTATTGCTAACATTAATAACTGAAAATGGCTATCTTTGTGTCTTCCTCCCCCATTACCAGCTGGTAGTATTGACTGATGGGTAAAAGTTTGGATGCTATCCTAAAATCTGTTTACTGGTTATTGACCATTTAATTTAATCACTTTTAAGGTTGAAAGTGAAGTGACTAATTCGAGCCCAGAGAAATCATCTTTAAATGATGTTCTTTGTTTATCTTCCTGTTTGAGACCAATGCTGTGCCAATCCTGAACAAGCCATATTACATTCACAAAGATTATTACACGTCTTCCTATTATTGTACTGAATTTTCTGGCAGCTGTATTTGATATTGGAAAGTAAACTCCAGCTTTACTGGTCTAAATGTCAAATAGGGTATTCCAAAAAAAATTTCTGGATGTGAACATAGAAAGACAGTGTAAGTATAAATGGAGCCTTGCATAGGTGCTAAGTAGGGCTGTCACAATAGAACATTTTCAAGACCACAGCAACATTTTTAAAGGCAAAGCATTTTTTTCTAATTGAGACCAAAAAATATCAATTGCAGTTTTACACATTTTAACCTCTTTAATTACAGCAAAACCAATAAATAGGGTACAATTCAGCTGTCATTTATGAAAATATATAACTTATAGTTTTGTAGCAATACACATATTCCTATTAAGATTTTTCATTATGGCCCTTAACATATAAGCAATTATTTTATTTTTGTTAAGTATTTTGATTTTAGAATATTACATCAGACCAATAAAATAAAAATGGATGGATGGATGTTACATTTGTAAAGGCTCTCATTTGCAAACCCTTTTGTTATTCCAACTGTTCTGAGTGTGCGTAGAGTGATATAGGAATATTTTAAGGTAATGTGATTGGTATAAATAATTATATGTTAGTAAATGCATCTAGGGGATATGTCATGAAGAGATCATCAGAGTGTTTAAACAGACGTCAGTGAGGAGCAGATTTGACCAGGGGGCCCTCTGACTTCGTTCCGTTTAGGTCTGAAGTGTGAAACCTTTTTTAACCTTGGGGAAATAGACATCGAGATGAGAAGGACAATATAGTTTTACTTCATACTCGAAGGTTTTTAAGGAATGAAAGAGTGTGGAAGACTTTGGTCCTGTACAATGATCCTGGTCGATTCGCTTAATAAATATAAAAAACACCTATTGGCACTGCAGCCTTATCCTTGTTTTAAGGAAGTAGAGCTTACCTCCCATGACACATGTAAACATTGTTTTTCAGTAGAAATGAGGTCCTCTCTTAAGCCGTATGTGACGACGGTGGGCGATGTATCTGAAGTGTTGTGGTATCACCACTAGTGTGGCTGCAGTGTGTGGAGCGGACGATGAGGCAGGGGTGGCAGACTGGAGTCGGCAGGTGGCTTCTTGCCACCAGTGGTGGCGTGATGGCGGCTGTGATATTTTGGGGCTAAATAATTAACAGTGCAACAACACTTCTCCCCTCGCCACTGTGAAATGTGGCTCTGGGCTGCATGTTTCATTAATGCCATCGCCTCCATTGCCCCTCTATAATTCAGCAGGCACTACAGGAGCTGCGATGTGTTGCCACACAGCTCACTGACACCAGGGACAAGGGGTAGGAGATGGAGTGAGGCCAGATGTATAGGATGGGAAAGTTTGGGGGTTGGGATATTACAGGGGTGGGGGTGCATACAGCGGAAGTGTAAAAGTGCGAGAAAGAGAACAGGTCACTGCTTTGTCTGGTTGTTTTGCCACCTGGTCCCAGTTGGTGTAGAGATCTGGCCCATTTTAGCCCATCGGTGGCAGAGAATTGCACCTAGCATGCCTAGGAAGAGAAATGAATTATTCACTCTTTTTGTGGCCCCTTATGTGCTAAATACCACTCATTCACATTCATGTTGCATGAACATCAAAGCTATTCTGTTGTGAAATTTCTTGTTAAAGTCTCAAAGTGGTGTGCAGCAAACAAATTCCCTTCTAAACAACCACTTTGTTGTCTTTTGAAAACAAGTTCAGGTTTATGAAAGTTTCTCAAATAAACTTTAAAATCCAGTCCCTGGTAAAAAAAGGTGTCTTGTATATACGTCTAGGCACCACTTTATTTTATGGTCTTTCCTTTTTCATGTTCTCACTAGGTCTAGGTAGTTACTTTCATGCTTTTACATTTACTATTATGTACCATAATACCAAATTATGTACCATAATTTCCAGACTGTAACCACTACTATTTTCCCATGGTTTAAACCCTGCGGCCTTTACAACGGTGCGGTTAATTTATGTATCTTTACAGCTAACGGCCACTAGGGGACCTCGATCCATGGATTGTACAGTTTTTGTCCCTCACCTTTAAGGGATACCTGCCTTTTGGAGACCGGAGAACACTGAGAGGCAGTTTGCGCGAACAATGAAAGCAACAGCGGAACAGACAGACATTACGAGAGTGAGACAGTTAGTGAAAACATTTTCATGGACAAACCCTCTTTCTTGAAGATTGGCTGGACACATAGAGAGAGGATGGCTGAGGTGTTTCCACCGTGTCGAAATGTTATAAAAATGAAGCTTCCACAAACCCAAATCTCTTTCAATGACGCTCTCTGTGCAAAAACCCTTACATATGGTAATTTAAGGAGATACGTCCTGCTTTTAAATCCTTCCTTTTCACATTTAAATCATTCACTTGTTGTCTTTGTAAAGTAGAACCACAGTGGTTTGGTCTGAATTCCATGTTATTGTAGCCCCACAGACCCTCCTTATACAGTTCTGAAGAGCATCTCTAGAGCAACTAATTTTCGTGTGGTCCCTTTAAATGTACGCGAAACATTTCATGCCCCGCCCCCTCCAGGTTACAGAACGTTCCGCTCCACCCCGTTCGGACATTTTTGTAGTCTGATAGCAGCGATACGATTACTACCGGCAGATAAACTTTTTATTACGAAGATGTCGTCAACGGAAGAGTCGTCCATCCAGCCTTACATGTTCGAGCCAGAGTGTGACCCAGAGCCTGACCCTCAGCGTTTTTATGGAGTTCGCTAGCGCAAGCGTCAAAAACGTCGCTAAATTCCTGTACATCATGTGTACCCCACGACAAAAACCGGCAAAAAAAGCCCAATCCTTTTATTCAAAGCATGCAGTACAGTTATAACCTCAGCTAAAAGCTAGCACACATCGCTAACAGAAGCAGAATGTACAATGCTACAACTATCCAAACAATCGCCCGTACGACATATCAACACACAACATTCATGTCTAAAATAAAGTTTACTGTCATTTTAGTGTTATTTGAAGCTTACCGCTTTGCTTTGTCCGTCGTTTCCGTGGAGAGAAGGAACTGACCCCTCAATCAGACGAAGTCTTTCGGCAAATTCCTCCTGATACAGACCGAGGTTGATGAAGCACTCGTCCTTGAAGTGCTTCACGCAAACGAGGAGAACTTTCCCCACGGATGTCGGTATATTTCCACTAAAAATAAAATTTAACCAGGCACTTCTCAGAGGCTCTGATGCTGGGGGTCGATGTATGTGTGCTTAATACACCCTGAAAATTTTGACTTTCTTTCTTGTAACTTCGACATGACTGACCTTGGACTACAAAATCGCTGTGGGGGGAGAAAAAATGTGGCACTTATAATCAGGTGAGCCTTATAATCCGGAAATTATGGGTATTTACAGTGTGCTGTGTAGATTACTCCATTATTTTAGGTTTTTGATATGTTGCTTTAAAACCTTTTTTTGTATCTGTTTTCTATATTCTGTGAATGGATTTTCTAATGAGGCCTGCAAATAAAAGATGAATTATTGAAAGTTCACTATTCAGATTGATTTTTGTGTTTGGTGAAAGTGGGCTTCAGGTTTAGGCTTCATTTATATTTTGGTTTTAAGTTACTCATAGTTTGAACTACACCTAAAAATTAGGATTTTCCTGATGAAATTTTTTTTATGAATTTGCTGTGAGGTACCTCTTTGGTCAGTTTCACCAGCCATACAGCAGATTCTTTTATTCTTTCACATTGTACAAGTTGATCTGCCTAAATCCAGTGTCTTGGTTTTGCATTGGAAGGAGTGTAGATTACAACTCAATATTTATCTGTTTAAGACTGTAAACCCCACACGGAGCATTTTCTGCATCTGTTTGTCCATTGTTGAACACTGTTGTGTGCTGTCCTCAGCACGTTATTGTCTGCTTCAGACTCTGCTGATCTAAATAAAGATGGCTATGAACACTGATAATTTTTTTCCAGGATAGAGTACCATATGTACTCTAAAATTCCATTCTTGACTTATCTGGGAGTTCATGAAAAAAACTGGAACAACATCCAAAGCAATGCAGGCCTCTCTAACTTCTGCTAAGATCAGCGTTAATTATTCGAGATCAATTTCAAGACCAGAAACCCTGCTGACCAAACGGAACACAAAGTTCCTGCTCAAATTTCCAAAATTCGAGAAACTGTAGAACTGCTGAGTGGAATTCACTTCATTTAATAATTTGTTTTTCTGAGTAACATGTAAACTGTGACTCTTATCTGGCTAAGCTATTAGTCTGATTACTGCTAAAAGCTTGATTTAGATGTGCATCTAAACATACTGAGTATAACCTTTTAGAACTGGTTTTACTGGGGATAATGATACTATCTCAGCAGTTTCAGCCAAAATCTTCACATGGTCTTTTGTTATTGTCCTGGGATGGATTCATACGTTTCTCACCAAAAACGTTCCTGTCTGAGACTCAGAATCTGTCTCCTTCTTGAGCGCTGTGATAGTTGGACATCCCATCTTTCTATACTTGGGATGAACGGATAAATGTGGGACCTTCAGGCATCTGGAAATTGTCCCTGTTGATGAGCCACACTTGTGGAGATTTACAATTCTTCTCTGGATGTTTTGCTTGATTTCTCTTTCCTTTCCCCTAATGTCAAAGAAACAGGCTCCGTGTTTAGGTTGTGGCTTTCTATGCATCCACAGGTGAGCCACCAATTAACTCGGATTAACCAATCAAAAGCTTCTTAAATTCAGAATGGAACCATCTGGAGTTTTGTTTTTGTGTTAAAGACACAATAAACTTAGTTTATGTATACTTCTGATGAAAGTAATAAAAAATACATAATTCTCTCTGTTCTGACTTTTCATGAATTAATACAAATACAAAAAAATCATTATTGATCGAAAACCACATAGTTTTACTCTAACTTGATGTTTGACAGTAAAGAAAAATATTTTTTTTGTATTTTTTTCCCCCTCAAGTAAATGTAACTATCTGGTTTCAACAGTACATCAATCAACAACCTTCCTGTTTTGTGGACTGAGGTCCCCATGTGTAATACGGCTGAGAGACATAGATAGCAAGGCTCTGATTGTGGTTTGTGTAAACGGTTTAACAGTTTGGTTTGAGTGTGTGTTTCTGTGTGACCATGATGTTCAAACTGTCTGCCCTAAGGGCTTAGTGTTTTGCTGCAATATTTCAGAGCTTCTGCACATAAAAAGAAGAAAACCTGAGAGTGTGAGGAGAAGCAGTGATACTTAATGCATGTCAGTCATGTACAAAAACTCATATTTAAAAGAAAAATGCATTTTTTGTCAATTGAAGTTAACATTAGTAGCACAGGAACCTCTCCTGCTATGATGCTGAAACATTGTGACATTTAATTTTTACGTACCCGGTGGTATCTGAGAGAACATTTGCCTCCATGCTCATCTCCTTGTGGAATCAGCTTTGTTCCAAGTGCAACCTGGCAGATAATGGCTGTTTTGTTTAGTGCTAGATCTGCCTAAAGTACATAACATGAATTATTCATCTCCCGCTTAAGATTGTACTGACAAACCATTGCAGCTGAGCTGAACACAGCAAGATGGGGGTAGTCTATGCCAATGTAAAGCTGTGTGTGTTGTGAAGGTGTCATGTTTTATTGATGCAAACATTCTGACCTCACTTACTTTTAAAGTCCCCAACCTGATTAAACCCCCTCCATGCCTCATTTCACCGCTATGAAGAAATAGCACTGACATTCGCTCCTGCTGTCTCATTTTCCCTTCTGCTCAGTATTACACTTAACCTGTAAAGTACATTTCTCCTCAGCTTTGTGTTATGTTTAAAATGGGGTTTCGCTATTCATACCTGAGGTTGGCCTTGCCTTACCTTTCTTGTGGAGCATCCCTCTGAATCTGAGTTTTGTAGTTTGGCCGTGCTAACGTGTTGAGAAGTTTTCTGCTGACGATGAGAGGAACTTCTATTTGACCCCTGTAGCACATTTCCAAGCCAGTGAAGCCTCTTTCTGATTGTGAAGCCATGTTTATTCAAGGGAATAATTTGCACTGCACAGACATGAGTAAGGCCTGCTAGGAAGAGGGCTTTTAGATCAATGTGCCTCCCTTGAGACCTGCTGACTTTTGCACCAACAATAGTCAAACGGCAGTGTTTTTTTTTTTCTTTTTCTTTGGAGATACGGTTTCAACACATCAGCTTCCTTCTAGGTGGAAGCAAAGGAGAGGAACCTTGAAGGCATTGGAGTAAACATGACAGGCAGATAACTTGGGAAGAAATCACAATCAAGTTTATGTAAACGTTATATAATAGGGCCTCATTTAGGTAATATGTTAAAGTCATATTATGCAGTCTTAAAAAGTCTTATTTTTAATTATCTCAAGCCTGATATTCAGCCCCCAACTCCTAAAAAAGTGTCTCCCAAACTAGCAAATCAAACCTGTCACACACCTGCCTGCTTTAGCTATCCATTTTCTGATGTCCCAGATGCCGAAACTGCAGTCCAAATACAGCCATTCTCTCCCCTGCTGCAGGTAAAGCTGCAGTCCGAATCAATGTAGATTCTCCCGGTCACCTTTCAGCTTTATCAATACCACAAACAGTTTATAAAGCACTCATTTTTTTATATGGAGCTACTTAAAGCAAAGAAAAATAAAACCTTCTCTAAAATATTTCCTATTTTATGGAGAACATTTCTGATCTTGGTGCTGTGAATGTTTTTACATTCTAGACGTCACATCAAACAAACAACTCCAGGCCAATCAGCGGCTACCACTGCTGTGTAGGAGTGAGAGGGATAACATATTACTGGACCAATCAGTCCATTGGTGGGCGTATTCAGTGTCTTCGGTATGGTTCAGACCAAGGCAGGTAGTCCAAAAAAGGGGCTTAGAACGGACACAGGTTACGGAAACACGCCAGAACCGTTCCAAAGCTACCCGTTCCGTACTGTACTGGCACTAACATAGTATAACCAATCAACAATAAGCATTATGAAGCTTACTGTTGAGGAATTATTTATCAACCTAGCTGGAGAAAGAGACGCTGGACCTTTAAATTAACTCAGGTTCCTGTTTGTTATATTTGTTGTTATCTTGCAGTTTCAGTGTTGGTTAGCGAAGTTGGCTTATTTGTTAGCCAAGGTCGCTTACCGGATGTGAAGTGATCGCTGCAGATGGTTGTATTCTTAATCATCTGCTTGTTCCAATCACTTCTTCTGTTTGCTTGTAACCAAAGACATCTGCTGTTTGCCTTGGAAAGGCTGCGAAGCGCAGGGATCTATAGAACTTCCCCCCCCCGTATCATATCGAGTTTTGCAACCAGCAGCACAATAAGACATTATCACATCTTTCTGACGGCAAGGCAAAGCAATTTTTTTTATATAAGACACTTTCAACACATGTGAATTTGCCAACTTCTTCACTGAAGATTCTAGAAATTAGATCAATCTGTAAAGCAGCATCCAACCCACCAACATTTTCATTCCCATGTAGAAATAATGCAGATAAAATGTCCGATTTCAAAAAAACCGAATCTATCACATCTTGAGGAAATTATTAATCAACTAAACTCCTCCTCTTGCTGGCGACGGCGACGTGCAGTAGTGTAGGGAGTGATTTAGACCGATAATCTCTCCATACAGTTTAATGCGTCTAGGCAATGAAGCAAGTGGATCCGTGAGATGTTAAAGCACGTCTAACAGCTTAAAAATCCAACCTCTTGTTAAATCTAGATGTTTAAGCGGCTGGTCAACATTAAATTCCAAATTTTCTTAAAAGGATCTTTAGGAGGTTAAAGTTTAACTTGCTGAAATTTGTAGAACCCTTTTTTCTTTTTTTTAATCTGAACAAAGAAAGAAGACATAACGCCTGGTATGATCAGTGAATCCCATCATTGTTGGGATAGTGAGGGTCGTGACCATTTGGGAATAGCAAAAACAATTTTTGGTTTGAACTGACACTATATGTTCTTTGATTGTGAGCAGATGCTGGACAAGCTGAGAGACCGGTGGGTCAACACAGGTCTGTGGGACAAGCTGGAACAACAGAAGACTGTAATAACAGAGCCCCGCGGTGGTGGCAAGGGAGACTTTGATGAGCTGCTTCAAATGTACTATGATGCCATCAAATATGACGAAGGAAGAAGTGAGAGTCACACGCACAGATCCTTTTCTGCAGCTTGTAAAACATGAAAAGTTCAGAAAGAGTTCTTAACTCTCAGGGTGTATTTTTGTCATTTTTCATCCTTCCGCTGTTATTTATACTGTCAAGGTCAAGGTCAAATTTATTTATATAGCACACTTACAGCAGCGCAGGCTGTAACACAAGCAGTAATAAGCAATCAATGAAAAGTAGAAACAAAATGTAGATACAAAAGCACTGCTAGATAAAACCTTTAAGAAAATAATTAATTACAATAAATAATAAAAACAATTTAAGATGCTCAATCAACCTGCGCTAAAAGCCAGATCAAATAGGTGCATCTAAGTAGAGATTTAAAGTGCTCTAAACTGTGTGAGGTGGTAAACTGTTACTTAGCCTAGGACCAGCAACTGAAAAAGCTCTGTCACCGCGGGTCTTTAATCAAGTTTTAGGGACTGTTAAAAGTGACTGAGAGCTGGACCTCATGTTTCTGGAAGGAGCATAAGCGGTCAGCAGCTCAGAATTATGAAACGGGGCAAGGCCATGAAGGGATTTAAAAGCAAAAAGTAAAAAACCTGTTCTATTAAAACAGTTAGCCAGATGTTTAACACAATACGACTGAGATTATTTTAGCCCAGAGTTCGTAAAACAGCAAAAACAGTCAGATAAAGCTGTATCATTAAAAAAATCTTCTCCACACTGGGGCAGATGACTGCGCCACAGAGCAATGTAGCTCAACGGGGAAGAGAATAGGAAAGTGATCAGAGATCCTCAATCAGTGATGCCAAGTCAGGGCAAGGCAGTTTTATTAATATAGCACACCTTTCAACACACGACAATTCAGGATGCTTTACATGATTACAAAAATGTGAAAATAAATACATAGAATCACTAAAAGAAAGCATAAACAAACATTTAAAAAAGAAAATGTATGTAAAATTATGAAAATTAAAAACTGACTAAACACAAGAATCAATTAAAACATTTAGCAATAACTAATTAAAAGAAAAGAAAACATTTAGTGATTAGAGCATAAAATAAAATGTATGTAAAATTATGAAAACTAAAGACAGAAAACATTAGCGATTGACAATTAAAAAGAATGAACGCAAAACTCGTATCAGTTACTCATAAGCAAGTCTAAATAGATACGTTTTAATTTTAGATTTAAAAGAGTTCAGTGTCTCTGCAGTTTTGTATTCGTCCGACAGTTTGTTCCAGATGTGGGGAGCATAGAAACTGAAAGCTGCTTCTCCATGTTTGGTTCTGGTTCTAGGGACGATCAGTAGATTAGAGCTGGAGGACCTGAGTGATCTGGATGGTTTGCACCACAATAGTAGATCTCTAATGTACTCTGGTGCTAACCTATTCAGTGATTTATAAACTAATTAAAGCACTTTAAAGTCTATTCTCTGAGCTACAGGGAGCCAGTGTAAGGACTTTAGAACTGGGGCGATATGTTCTGCTTTCCTGGTTCTAGTGAGAACACAAGCAGCAGCGTTCTGGATCAGCTGCAGCTGTCTGATTGATTTTTTAGGTAGACCTGTGAGGACGCTGTTGCAGTAATCAAGGCGGCTAGAGATAAACGCATAGATGAGTTTTTCTAGGTCTCCTTGTGACATCAGTCCTTTAATCCTAGAGATGTTCCTCAGGTGATAGAAAGCTGACCTTGTTATTGCCTTTATGTGACCCTGGAGGTTCAGGTCTGAGTCCATTATTACACCTAGATTTCTGGCCTGGTCAGTAGTTTCTAGTTGGACCAACTGAAGTTGTTTACTGATATTTAATCATACTTCCCTTTTGTTTTTGTTCAGTTGGAGGACATTTTGGGACATCAAGCTGTTAATTTGCTCAATGCATTTATTAATGATTTGGATAGTTTCAACATCACCTGGTGACATTGAGATATTAAGTCGAGTGTCAACAGCATAGTTGTGGTAGTTCATAGTATTTGTTATTAGCAGTACGTATATCCAGTCCATGTGATAAAAATAAGTCTAAGGTGTGGCCTTCCCAGTGTGTCAGACCAGTAACCCAACTGGACCAGATTAACAGAGTGCACGAGATTAAAAAAATCCTTGACCAGGAGTCTTATGTCACAGCACACATAAATGTTAAAATCAACAACAATTCAAAACAAATTGAATTTGAGTAGTCCCAGTCACAAGATCAGATAATTCTTTGATCAAGTTTTTTTGTTTATTTTTGGAGGCCAATAAATGAGTGCACAGAGCACTGGTGGTGTCAGGGGCAATTCAAAAAGCTGATGTTCAAAAGCCGTATAAGATTCCATCTGACACATTTTGTGGCAGTGAAAATGTTTTTTATAATTTGAAATGTGTTGATTTGATCTTTACCTTTTGTTGTAGATGGTGCTCTGCTCATTGCTGTATGCAGGGGTAAGGTCAGTGAGGGCCTAGACTTCACGGACGACAATGCCAGGGCAGTGGTCACCATTGGAATTCCTTTTCCAAACATCAAAGACCTCCAGGCAAGTAGACTCACAGAAACCTCATTATTGTTCTCAAGGAAAAAGGAGAATACAGTATGGAAATAAAAGCAGGTGTACTGCCAACAATACACTGAGAAGCTGGAAAAAAATCAGATCACAATGGTGAGAAAAAGATTGACCAGTTATGTAAAGAAAACAGAACTTACTCTTGAGTTTCTGTCAAGACACGAATCCTTTTTAATTATCTCAAAATGATTGAACGCATGTAACCAGTGTTTGAGGAGAAGGACAGAATTCAGATTAAAGGTAGGGTGATATAAAAAAAAATTATACCCAAAAAATGCTGTATCATTTGATATTGAAATATATCATGATATGAAACAAATCACTGTTTTTGTCAATATTTAACATTCCCTGATACTATTTGAAGACATTAGAAGTTAGGGCTGTGTAATATAGCCTCAAATCTATATTGCGGTATAATCTAAAGCATGTCTGGTACCGATATATATTGCTCTATATTCTTTTTTTGTTAGATTCATTGATGTCAAAATGACTGCTTATGAACATTATCACTTTTCAAACACATTGCAGGAAACAAGTTCAAAAAGGTTTAGAATGCCACTAAAATTTTGTGTACAAAATGCTTTAAAATAAGTATTAAAATCTTTTTCCAGCTAATGCAACACAAAAATTCTCACAACATAAAGATGAAGACATTTTAAATCAAATAAAAGCACATGTCATGAAAAATAATTAAATAAATGATCTGCTTTCCTGGTTATTCATTTATGAATATAATATCACAAATCAACAAACCTGCACATATTTGAATTATAGAGGCATCAAGTTCAACAGCTTTTTTTCCCGTTAAATGAAAAAAACATTTTTTTATTTGCATCTCTACAGCAGGGGTGTCAAACTCATTCCCATTTTGGGCATCATATAGATAATGAATGTCCTTAAAGGGCTGGTTGTGGTAGAGAGTATCAATAAAACTATCTTTAACAAACCGCTAAAATATTTCTAACTGTCTCAACAAGTACTTCCTTTAGTTTGACAGTTACTTCTTAAAATTAAATAATACTAAACATCTGTCCACAAAGATGTGATTTAGGACTATTAAAATTAATACTGATTTCAATGATAAAACAGTATTTAGGTGCATATAAATAAAATGTAAAGTTTCTTTTTATATGGTCCTCTAGAGTTTAGAGGGCCAAATAAATGGCTAAGGAGGGCCGGATATGACCGGCAAGCCTCGACTTTGACACCTGTGCTCTAGGGTAAAAACAAACACTGAACATCAGAGTTTATCCTCCTCGAAGTGTATCAACACAGCTCGACTTTATCAAAATCCATAACCATGGTATCTCGACCTTTGGCTAAATTTATATCATTTCTACCCAGTGTTTGGTATCTTACATGAAAAAGTAAAAGTAAGTATTGAGTTAGTAACTCAGTTACCACACTGTAAAAGTAATTAGTACCTCAGCAAAGTAACTCTAACATATTTCTTTATCACAGTTACGTTCAATAATATCTATAATGTCAAATATTTTTATAACTGAATGACCGGCCACCCAACAAATCATTGTCGTAATTAAAATGGCTCATCACCACACCTCTCTCCCTGCAGCTAAAGTGGTTGTCAGAAAGCCTGACATCGCTGCGCTTCATTCAACCACGTTGTAGTAACTATCCACTTTACAGCCTGAGTAACAGTAACGGCATTGCAACGATCGCAAAAGGAATTAGATACCTCCATTACCTAAAAAATGTTTTAGTTACGCCGTTATACTGATAAACACTGTTTCTACCTTATACCTTTTATATTGCTCACTATTATTCAGAAGGTTATTTTTCATTTGAAAAGTTGAACACATCCTCGGACATTTTACAACTGGAGCTGGACGTTATGGACTAGGAAGAAAAAAAAAATGTCATGCCAAAATACATTTTTTAATTTAATCAATATTTTTTCCCTCACCTTTTATTCTTAAGTTATTAAAGTCACAGAAAATATTTTTGAAAACTTGCTTTTATTTCAATCATGCCTGCTCGGAGTTGACCTGAAATGAAAGTCCAAAATAAATACACGCAGTAAAACATGCTTGTAAGACAAGTTGGAAGGCTTTGGCAGAGCTGACATCACTCTGGAAACTCTGGAAGCCCAAGAGGCGCACTGATGACATTTTTTTTCTCGATATTGCAAAAATTCAATCTTCATAAATAGAAAAATTTGATAAATCGTTACAAACAATATACTGCCCATCCTACTCCAGAGTTAATACGCTCGTCTAATTTTTGTATCTATTGGCTACCGCAGTGGATGGAACCGGGTCTCTGACATAGATCTGTCTACCTGAAACATCTGGACTAACAGATGTTAGCGTAATATTGTTTCAGGATTTCTTCATTCTTTATTTTTTGCTTTATCTGACTATTGGATCTGGCATATTTGGCACCATAACTGGGGAAAACCATCCTAGAGATGGTTACACAGACCCACAAGTCAGAGCATCCTTTTTTAAGTGATCCGTAAAAAAAATCCCAAAGCGATGTTACTGCATATGTGCCTCATCCTTACTAGATAAAGTTGACCTTTAAGTTTGAAGCTCCCCTACCTCCTACTCTTCTTCCTCTTTACTCATCCTCCTGTCAGAGCACGATGGAGCTTTCACTAACCTGTTCTGTCAGAGTAGAAGGACGTGTCAGGGATTGAAGCTTCTTAGACCCTTTCACTTTAGCCCTTCACCTTAGTTGTCAGCACTCAGGTCATTGCTTCTTTTCTGCATGATCATGTCTTGTTGATTTAATTTAACACTTTTGGGTTGGTTCTGAAAAATTAACCTTAGATTTGGTATTGTTTGAATATAACAGGTGATTTTCAATTAAGCAGCCATCATCTGGGTTTTGTATCTTTATTCAGTTCTGAAATAATCTGATCTGAAAAGTAACCAGCATGGATCACTGAAACTCTTCTGTAATACCCAAACTGGTGAAATATTGCAACTCCCTTGATAATATGACTCCACAGTAGGAGTAGTTATTGATGTTTCACCACAACCATTAAAATCCATACCCTGTCCTCAGCAGCCAGAGCCATCTAACAAAATGCACATGATTGACAGGTAACCTAGGTTTGGGCCATGGATTTAAAAGGTGTAATGTCTGATATTCTTCAGATTTTTGTCTGGGCAATGCCAGCAATACACTTGAACACTGTCGTCCTTGATGCAAACAAGTGTAATCTCATAGTATAAAAAAACAAGGTTCATTTAGTTCAGCTTTCTTTTTAAATGTATTTAATAGTAAAATAAATAAAAGTTCAATACACAATTAAAAAAAAAAGTGACGTTTCAGTGTAACAGACAGGAAAAAACAAGAAATGAGTAGATGGCGCACAGCACCAGGGGGAGGGTTGAGAAAGCCAAAGCTAGTTAGGGCCAAGGTGGAGCTGACCATGCGTGAATAGACTGTGCATTTCTAATGACATCTCAACATTCATAGCCTTTGTTCATTTGCTGCACATGCAGAGCTTCGCATAGAGCTCCTGTAATCTCATGTCATCTGTCTTCGTAACTGTGAAGCTCGTAGGCTCAGGTGGTTACCGCTAACACTTCAACTTTGTGTTGTCTTTAAAGGTGACATCCTGCTTTGTTTTTATCACACAAACCATAGAAGTGTGTATTCCCCATGTTCCTGTTTTCTTTATACAGCCAGCCATTTATGCTGTTTAAATTTAACTGTATTCTATTGGAAGTTATTATATTCCTCAGGGATCGAATGTATTTTGAGCTACGGTGTGTGTCCTATCTCATGTGTAGCAGTGGTTGTAGTAATGCCTCTACAGACGTTCTGTAAAGACATCCCCTCGGCTGTTAAGGTCTGTGAGCCATTCGTGTTTCACTGCTGAGAAAATGAGACAGACATCGATACTAATGACAACAAGGCTATACAGCTAGTATAAGCAAACAAAGATGCATCCCTTCCAAGAAAAAATATTACGGAAATGTGCGGCGAAAATCTGGTTCACTCTTTTTTTTGTGTTGAATTACTGTGATTTGTTCTCTGAACTCAGATGAGCCTGCAACCTGCTGCATAATTAGGTATTAAAATGTATCAGGTAAACAAATAGTAAATATATGTTTAATGCCCCATGTAAGCGGATGGAAAAGTGTCCGCAATCTTTGACTATGAGTCCAAATCTGACTTGTCCATTCTCTCCACATATGTGAACAGGTTCCTTACATCTCCTTCAGTTCCGTTATTTCTCGCGTTACATAACAGTCCCATTTTAGCCATATTGCTCATTTTCCACAGTAACATGAACAAAAACCCAAACAAAACCTTCCAACTTCTGTAGCCGTGAAAAAAAGGGGTTACATGCTTGATTATTTTTTACCACTGTGACTCTCAGATAAAATCAGGCCTAGATGACTTTATGTACTGAATCCATTTTTTCCAAATTCTATTAAACCTGTCCACCTCCAGTCTAAGAGAGAATGTTAGTTTTTCCATCATGTATATATTTTTTATTACCTCAACCCAGTCCTCAAATGTGGGTACCTCTTTCTTCATCCATCTTCTGGTTATGGCTTTTTTGCTTGCGTTCAACATTATTCTGAAGATATGATCGTCTCCAAATCGTGTAAAGTTTATTTCCAATTTCCCCAGGTATAATGTTTCAAATGTAAATGGGAGGTCTACCCTCAGAATTTTGTTAATGAATTTCCTAATTTCCTGCCAGTAACCGCTAATGAGGCGACATCCCCAAAATCCGTGGAAATGGTTGGCTTTATCAACTCCACAGGATCTCCAACATTTTGATTCATGTTTCTTTTTCTGTATTGGTGCCCTAAAGAATTTTATAACGTTCTTCCACCCATGTTCTTTCCATTACAAAGAACAAGTCGTCTTTCACTGCTGCCTATGTATTTCCTCCCATTTCTCCATTGATATAAGAATATTCGCCTCCTTCTCCCAGCTCTGTTTTATATAAATTGTATAATTTTCCTTTAAATCTTCCACCATCCTATATAGTTTTGAAATTATTTTTTTCTCTAATTTCCTTTCATATGCTAAAATGAACATCCTAATGAGATCCATTCCCCTTCCCTCAATGATTTCCCTGACCGTTTTCTCTAGATAGTGTTTTACTTGGATACATCTATATTGGTCATGATTTGATAGACTATATTGATCTCTCATCTCTTGAAAACTCTTTACTTTACTTTACCTATTATGGCCTGTATTGGAACCCCTTGGCTCTGTTATGTTGACCTCAATTTCTTTCCATTTTGTAATGTAGGAAGGGTTAAAAATGTTTAACAGTATTTTGATCTGTGCAGCATGGTAATAACTCCTCAGACATGGAAGTGCAAACCCTGCTTTGGTTTTAGGTAATTGGAACGTTCCGTACCCGACCCTTGGTCTTTGCCCCTGCCAAATATGTCTTGAGATCATTTTGTCCCACTCCCAGAATTCTTTCTCTGTCACTTCTACCGGTGAACTCTGAAACAAATATAAAAGCCTAGGTAGTACATTAATCTTTATCACCCCAACTCTTTGTGTAATATTCAGGTAAGATATCGAATTCCATCTGCTAATGTCGGATCTAATTTTGTTGAGCAGTGGGTTATAGTTTATTAATTTTAATTGTCTTAAATCTTGAGGTATCTTGATTCCTAAATATTTTATAGATTTTAAGTCCCAATTTAATTAATAATCCTTTTTGATTACCTGAGAAGGTTTGTAGTTGTAGGGAATAACCTGTGGTTTTTGTATATTTATTTTATAACCTGAAAGATGGCCAAATTCTGTTAGGGATTCCATTAATGCAGGGAGGGAAGTATCTGTATTCGACAAGTAAAGTAAAATGTCAGCCAAAAGTGCTATTTTTTGTGTCTCTCCTCTCATTTTTCATTTTGCTTTTCCCAGATGCTCAGAGGTTCAAGAAAGATAGCAAAGAGAAGTGGACTTATAGAGCAGCTGTGACGGCAGTCACGTTCTAGTGTGATATGGTTGGAGAGACTCCCACTGATCTTGATCCTAGCCATCGGCTTGTTTTATAAGGACTGTATGACTTTGATAAATTAATGTTGAAAGTGAAACCGCTGTAAGACACTATATAGAGACCCCCATCTAACAGAATCAAATGCTTTCTCTGCATCTATTCCTACCACTAACATTTCTATCCGTCAATCCATCCATTTGGATATTTGTTGGAGGATTTCTATCTGGTTTTTAATTGTATGATGTATTACGTGTAAAGACCGTCTTATATTGTCTTGCGTCTGTCTATTTTTAATAAATCCTGTTTTATCTAGACCAATTACGGTTGGCAGTATATTTTCTAGTTGTCTGGCTAAGATAGTTGTAAACAGTCTTTAGTCCTGGTTCAGAACACTAATGGGTTTATAACTTGCATTCCTCCACATATCTGCTCTCCGTTGGAATTACAGATATGATGGCCTCTCATCCTTCATATGTCCATTTAATAAACCCACATTAAATCTCCAGGCTGTGGTCTTTTTCTCGCTCCCCAGCTGTGTTGATAAATAAAGAGGACTATGGTCTGATATGTCCATTACTCCAATGTTGCAATTCTTAACCATATGTCTATCCTTATTAAACATAAAGAAATAATCAATCCTAGAATATATTTTGTGTGGTGCAGAGTAATATATATAGTCTTTAAATGATGGGTTTAAGTCTCTCCATATATCTACATTACCAAATTCAGTCATCATTCTCTTCAATTTTTTGCTAATTGTACTTTTTTGTATGGCACCTGCCGAGGAGTCCAGCTTTGAATTAAGTATTTGGTTTGGATCCCCTCCTGCTATCATAATACCTGATAAGATAAGCTGCGTTCAAACCATTGCAGTCTTTAAGTGCCACCCCGACAACTTTAACTCACGAGGGGTCAAACATATCAATCAAAGCCCTGATACAGCTCCGCAATCATAACTCAACTAGTCTAACGTCTTCTCACCATCACAGTTCCCATCATAGGTTTGGAGGTCTTGAAGACCATACGACCTTTACCTTGAAGTGTCCAGTACAATCAGATGTCCTGATCTCTCCTGAAAGTTAGGAGCTTCTCTTTGTAGCTCTGCCCCGCCTCCGTTGTCCCGTTTCCATTCTTTGCTCGGCTCGTTGACCACATCTGCTTCTTAATTCGCTCAGATTGGTTTTATGCGGGCTTAATGACCTCCACCCGGAGCCCTCGGGCCGCCATGTCCCTCGTAGCTTCCTCCACTGAGTTGTAGATGCGCGTCTCTACCTCATAGAAGACACGCAGTCTCACTGGAAAGGGTGTCTGGAAGCGGATATTCTTATCCTTTAGAACCTTCTTTGCCTCTGTGTATTCTTTGCGTTTCTTCAGGATTTCTGGAGCATAATCGTAGTCTAGAAACACTTTGTTCCCCTTGTACATAAAGCCCATTTTCTGCCAGGCAATTCCAATGAGTTCTTCCTTACTCCAAAAACTTTGCAGCTTGACTACAATGGATCTAGGAGGAGAATCCTTGGGGGGGTTGTGAGGCCAAAGCTCAGTGGGCTCTATCGATCTTCAACTCAAATGACTGAGGTATCTCCTGCTTCTCCCTGAGGAGAATTTTGACGAAGAAGTCCATCGATTGAGCGTTTCCCTGCGCTCCTTCCTTTACCCGTGAATCCGAACATTCTCCCTCCTCAAGCGGCCCCCCAAATCCTTCATTATGGTCTCAGCCTGCTTCTGGAGCTCCGTGAGCTCCAAAATGGCCTCCTCCGGATTCTCGGTATGCTCCTCCGTCTTGCGCAATCCTTTTTTTGGCTTCATCTATCCTATTGTTAGTTTTTTCTTGATATCGTCTTTGATTTCCTTTAAATTTTTATGGTACTTCCAGCTAAAATCCCTTAGCTCTTGTAGAATTGTTTCAAGTTTTGCCATGTTAAGAGGTCCTGGTGTTTCTTCTTGGTTTGTTTGTGCGGCTAACTTGACATTCTCTCTGTAGCTTGTTGACCCCTTTGGTTCTTCTTACTTTCGTTTGTTCCCTCTCGTCTTTATCATCGCCCTTAGTTCGTAGCTCGCAAATGTACCTCACTTCATCTGACTCAGATTTATAGGGCTTTTCCCCTCTCTATGTCGGGGAGCTTTCCTTCTATGCTGCCCCCATGATGGAGTTGGGCCGGAAGTCTGACTTTCAGCCAAAATGACGGACAACAAAAATATGTAGCGCAACCTCTAGTTTAGCCACTTGTCTTTTCCTTCAACAGCAGCAATGATCAAAGTTTGATCCGCCTTATCCTTAATAAACCTAGACCAACCAGAGATCAGAGTTTGCTCCAGATTGAGTGGCCAGTCCTGTTTAATCTGGGACAGGGAGAATATGGGTGTGACTATAACATGGAAGACTCTTATGTTTTTTTCTTAGGGTAATATCTATAATATAAATATGAATCAGTTTGTTAATAGTATGGGCTAGTACTGAAGCAGAATTATCAGTTTTCATGCAGCTTTTTGGAGCCTTTGTGTAAAACTCTGAATATCCAGATGACAACAAAATTAGGTTTATTTTAAACAGTTTTGACGTTTCTGATGGTGTGGTTGACCAAAAGAAGAGGTGAATCTAGTCCTTACTCGGGAGACCAGGGGGTCCTCCTACACCAAGTCCTGGGTAGAGATGGGTACCGATATCCTGTGCCACCATGGCTCTGGTTCTGACATAAACGGTAGTAACCAGACAGAGAAGCAGCGCACATTTCGGTGCTTTCTTTCGGTCCTTTTTCCCCTGGAGATGTCAAACCCTATGGATTCTGTGTGTCCCATCAGTCAAGAGCGATTAGGTAAACATTGCTATCTTTGTGAGAGAAAAAAAACTGCTAAGTGTATGGGCTGTCGAAATTAACGTACCAACGCAGGTGGGTGAATTCCTTGAATTAAGTTTTTTTTTTTTTTTACGCATTGAACACATTACACAGAACTGCGCCCTGTTTATAATTCAATGCTTACCACACCAGCTCTCCTTGCTAAACAGCCAAACTATGGATTGTTGTGCAGCAGCATGTGTTGGTGGTCCTAAATGACGTGAGCATATTATTATTGGCATATTGGTTTTGTGGTGATATAAGTTAATAAGTTGATTGTGGGAGTTATCCGTCCGCTTCAGTTCCAGTGTGTGTTCGTGGCAGTGTTTGTGGTGTGTGCAGTGCAGAGTTTGGGGTGTGCGGTGAAGAGTTTAAATGCCCCGTATTTATGTTTATTTATGCATGTTGGTTCACTGTATAGCTTCAGTACATTTCATAGTGAGATACCGCTGCATTAAAAACACAAAATTATTCAGTTAAGGTGATGTTTTTGGACTTTAATTAGTGCTAAATATTACTGGAAGTAGCTGTGTACATCTTCACAATAAGAACGTTTATTTCCTGTTGTGGTGAACTGGATAATCTGCTGTTTACTTTTGGAAAATGATAAATTGTGACATTTGATTACTAACTGTAGGGTATTTTATCAATTAAAAATTGAAACATTTAAGTTATGGTCTATCTGGTTAGTCTAAGGATATTAAATCAATAATTCATAAAGTATTAATTTAATTATCTCTTCAAATTATTAATGAGGCACCATCCAGTTTTTCATAAAAGCCTGGCAAAAATTTCTTTATTGTTTTATTGCAGGTGAGGCGCCGCACGTTTTTTCTTTAACAAAGACAGACCATGTGGCTCTTATTAGTGGGGTAGCTTTCCTCTAACAAAGACTGGTTCAGACACATGGAAACATAACTTTAAAGTCTACCCTTGGCGGCGGTCTTGAGGGATTGGCATTCCAGCCAACCAGTGCTACAGATCCTCCAGTGCTTGGATGGTTCAAACGGGAGACAGTCGGACAGTTCTCCCATTGGTTAGAATGGAGTGACCGAGAGGGAGGGGGTGTGTCGCTGAGTTATGGAATGCTGGGTCATGTTTATAGAGCTCTTTCGATATCATTTCATGGTTCAGACCCAACACAAAGTTTATATTACATTTGATAAATGTAATATTTAACACAGACTACTGATATCCCAATGTTACGTTTATTCATATATTTATGTTCGTTTTACCTCTATTTGTTATTATGTTTCATATGAGACCACACATACATTGTGAATGTCACTGTGGATCTCAAAACAAAAACTTGACTAATTTCTCCTATATTTCATTTATAAAAAGAGCTACTGGATCTAGATTTGTTCCTTTTTTTACACAGAAAATTGTATTTAGCAATGGTGATTAATTCACAGCTACCTTGTGATTAATTAGATCAAAATGTTTAATAGTTTGTCAGCCCTACTAAGAAAATAAATTAATAAGAGGGTATTTGGACAAAGTTTATATGTTTTACTTTCTTTAGGCACCGTTTCAAGCACTGTTTCAAGCACCGTTTAAGCAGCGGCACCGTTTTAAAAGTACCGGTTTGGCACTGGTATCAGATAAAACCTAAACGATGCCCATCCATAGTCCTGGGGTGCTCACTGGTGGTCAAGCTTTTGTTTCTGTCAAGCTGGCTTGTGAGGCTAAGCAGTACCAGTAAGGAATAGTTTAAATCCCTTCTACTCACAGCTTGTGAATAGTTGCTGTGGGAGTGTGGGATAGCAAGGGGGAGTTCAGGGATATCTAATGTCTGTATGTTCTATGCAAGAGCTGTTTCTGCATGTTTGTCACAAAGTCTAGCTTGTTCATTTTGATCATGGTGCTCTACCATGGCTACCTCTTGCTGTTGAATCTTAAGCCTTGTTTCCTTTAAGCAGAATAGTGCAGCTCGGTGCGGTCCAGTTCCCTTTTTTGTCTGTTTCCATTGTAAAAGCGGCCCATAAAACAGGCCCCACTGGTCCATTAATGCATGCCTGATAGCGCTCCGGCGCTTTGCTGGATTTCCGGCGTAGTGAAATGTTTAAAAAAAAAAAAAAAAAAAAATCAGGTTTGCGTGATCTGAAAATGTCCAAGATCTGAGGGGCACTTTCACTCTAAACCCCACCACTTTAGGTCTACTTAAGCCTACAGCTTAACTGAAATTTGAGTCTATACCCAGCCCTACAGCGTCAATAATCAGGAACTGATAGCGGTTTGTCACATCTGTATCAGCTAGAAAAAACAATATAATGCAGAGGATTTTAAAGTACGCAAACCTCTAGTTTTTTTAAATAAACTTTCTCTAAATAACAAATTCGTGAATACAATTTAAAATAAATGGTGCATATTTTTCAGAACAATGAATGTCTCTTTGTTCATGGCCTTTAGTCAGTAGGCTACTAATTAATTCCTAGTTACTTTTGAGTATTATAATTGCCACCTACTGACGTGTCTTGGTATGGCTGTAGTATCCGTAGTCTCAGTATGCTAAACAAGCAATACGTATGCTGGTAACTTACTTGTTAAAAGCAGGGATTTATTCCTGTACACGCCCAGGGTCCCAAGAGCTCTGCTGCTCTACACATATATGCTTCTGTAATATAGGGTTGTATTGGGTTTGGTCATCTCATGTCTGAATAATGTCCATTCATATCCACCAAAGTCATCAGAATCTTTAATGCAATGGACTATTTATAAAAATGTTCTCCCAGGGAGCACACTTCTGGATCTCACTTAACGTTACGTTGATTAGGGCATATATGTTGGCTTAGGGGCCTACCAGGCAAAAAAAAGTTCAGGCTCAGGATTTTTATTTACTATCACCGCTGATTAATGGCCCCCTTTCAATTGTATATTCAAAAGACAATGGTCCAGTACAGTTAGGGCGGAACTACAGGCGTCACACAACACAATCCTTTGATTGGGGGAATGAAAAACATCACTGCTCGCAACAAGCACATGAGATAATCACCTGTGCCGTTGTTTCATCTCACTTCATACACAGAATATGTTTATCTTTGCTTCACAGACCATCAGGTGCCATTATTAGGTTTGTGTAAAGAAGGAACCAAAAAACAAGCACAAGCTGCTGTCTTGATTTATTGTGTTTTATTTATATTGCATCACAATTCTCACTGAAGGCACGGTACAACCCTGTCGGCCCAGTAAGAGTCCAGTCGGTGGTGGAAATGCTCCGGACCAAGCACCATTCCAGTCAGTGGAAACGAGGCTTTATTGTGGTGTTCATAGAGAAGATTTCAGAGCATAGGTATGAAAGAAGAGTTACAGCGGAGGCAAAAAAGTATTTGCCAGCCCCGGTTATCAAGTTGTCCCACTTGAAAAGATGTCTGTAATTTTCATCATAAGTACACTTCAATTGCGAGAGACAGAATGTACATAAAAAATCCAGGAAAATCACATTTTATGATTTTTAAAGAATACAATTGTATATTGGTACAGAAAATAAGTAATAAGTAAACACGCAAGAATTCTTCCTCCTTCTTTAAGAAGCTATTCTATCTTCTACATGTTACCTATAATAATGGCACCTGATTGGACTTATCTGTATGATAGATACTTGTTGACATTTTCATACTGTCAGACTCCAACCTTCACCATGGCCAAAACCAGAAAGCCGCTAAGGACACCAGAGGCAAGATTTTAAATCTGCACAAGACTGGGATGACCCCAATCTACAATTAGCAAGCAGCTTGGTCAGAATCAGATTTACAACATTAGGACATTTCTTGTACTTTGTGCAAACATACGATAAGACACAAAGTTCTAAGTATTATATTAAAAAAAATAAAAGGTGATGAACAGGTTCATATATAAATGAGTGTAGGGGATGATCAGTAAAAAAAAAAACAGGTGGAAAGAGCACAACACAGGGTCAAAAATACCAGCAACTGTGTGTGTGCAATTTTTTGTCAAGACTTATAGGAACTCTTTGACATCTGTCATTCCCAACCAAGGTACATTACAACATATTGAGGTGAAGTCTTGTTATTGACCATCTGATCAGGATGCCTCTTGATTGTCTCCCTGTAGAGATGTTTCTGGTACTGGTAGAAGACGCCCTGGAAAGATCCATCATTTGTTGGAGGGACTTTATATATATACACTACCGTTCAAAAGTTTGGGGTCACCCAAACAATTTTGTGTTTTCCATGAAAAGTCACACTTATTCACCACCATACGTTGTGAAATGAATAAAAAATAGAGTCAAGACATTGACAAGGTTAGAAATAATGATTTTTATTTGAAATAAGATTGTTTTTACATCAAACTTTGCTTTCATCAAAGAATCCTCCATTTGCAGCAATTACAGCATTGCAGACCTTTGGCATTCTAGCTGTTAATTTGTTGAGGTAATCTGGAGAAATTGCACCCCACGCTTCTAGAAGCAGCTCCCACAATTTGGATTGGTTGGATGGGCACTTCTTGCGTACCATACGGTCAAGCTGCTCCCACAACAGCTCAACGGGGTTCAAATCTGGTGACTGCGCTGGCCACTCCATTACCGATAGAATACCAGCTGCCTGCTTCTTCTCTAAATAGTTCTTGCACAATTTCGAGGTGTGTTTTGGGTCATTGTCCTGTTGTAGGATGAAATTGGCTCCAATCAAGCGCTGTCCACTGGGTATGGCATGGCGTTGCAAAATGGATTGATAGCCTTCCTTATTCAGAATCCCTTTTACCCTGTACAAATCTCCCACCTTACCAGCACCAAAGCAACCCCAGACCATCACATTACCTCCACCATGCTTAACAGATGGCGTCAGGCATTCTTCCAGCATCTTTTCAGTTGTTCTGCGTCTCACAAACGTTCTTCTTTGTGATCCAAACACCTCAAACTTGGATTCATCCGTCCACAGCACTTTTTTCCAGTCTTCCTCTGTCCAATGTCTGTGTTCTTTTGCCCATCTTAATCTTTTTCTTTTATTGGCCAGTCTCAGATATGGCTTTTTCTTTGCCACTCTGCCCTGAAGCCCAGAATCCCGCAGCCGCCTCTTCACTGTAGATGTTGACACTGGTGTTTTGCGGGTACTATTTAATGAAGATGCCAGTTGGGGACCTGTGAGGCGTCTGTTTCTCAAACTAGAGACTCTAATGTACTTATCTTCTTGCTCAGTTGTGCAACGCGGCCTCCCACTTCTTTTTCTACTCTGGTTAGAGCCTGTTTGTGCTGTCCTCTGAAGGGAGTAGTACACACCGTTGTAGGAAATCTTCAATTTCTTAGCAATTTCTCGCATGGAATAGCCTTCATTTCTAAGAACAAGAATAGACTGTCGAGTTTCAGATGAAAGTTCTCTTTTTCTGGCCATTTTGAGCGTTTAATTGACCCCACAAATGTGATGCTCCAGAAACTCAATCTGCTCAAAGGAAGGTCAGTTTTGTAGCTTCTGTACCGAGCTAAACTGTTTTCAGATGTGTGAACATGATTGCACAAGGGTTTTCTAATCATCAATTAGCCTTCTGAGCCAATGAGCAAACACATTGTACCATTAGAACACTGGAGTGATAGTTGCTGGAAATGGGCCTCTATACACCTATGTAGATATTGCACCAAAAACCAGACATTTGCAGCTAGAATAGTCATTTACCACATTAGCAATGTATAGCGTGTGTTTCTTTAAAGTTAAGACTAGTTTAAAGTTATCTTCATTGAAAAGTACAGTGCTTTTCCTTCAAAAATAAGGACATTTCAATGTGACCCCAAACTTTTGAACGGTAGTGTATATATATATTATATATATATATATATATATATATATATATATATATTTGTCTGGCCTTGGGAGCGCCTCGGGAGGAATCCCGAGGCGCTCCCAGGCCAGCCGGTAGACATAGTCCCTCCAGCGAGTCCTGGGTCTCCCTCTGGGCCTCCTCCCGGTGGGACGTGCCTGGAACACCTCACCAGGGAGGCATCCAGGAGGAATTAAGGAGGCATCCTGACCAGATGCCCGAGCCAGCTAAACTTGCTCCTCTCGATGTGGAGGAGCAGCTGCTCTACTTTGAGCCCCCTCCGGATGACCGAGCTTCTCACCCTATCTCTAAGGGAGAACCCAGCCAACCTGCGGTGGAAACTCATTTCAGCCGCCTGTATCCGTGATCTCGTTCTTTCCAAAGTTTGTGACCGTAGATGACGGTAGGAACGTAGATCGACCGGTAAATCGAGAGCTTTGCCTTTTGGCTCAGCTCTCTCTTCACCACGACAGACCGGTACAGCGCCCGCATAACTGCAGATGCCTTACCAATCCATCTATCGATCTCCCTCTCCATTTTTCCCTAATTCGTGAACAAGACCCCCAGATACGTAAACTCCTCCACTTGAGGAAGGACCCCATCCCTGAACCAAAGAAGGCACCCTACCCTTTTCCGGCTCAAGACCATGGTCTCGGGTTTGGAGGTGCTGATCCTCATCCCAGCCGCTTCACATTCGGCTGCGAACCCCTACAAAAGCGGCAGATCACGTTCCGATGAAGCCAGCAGGATCACATCATCTGCGAAAAGCAGAAACCCGATCCTGAGGCCACCAAAACGGATCCCCTCAACACTTTGGCTGTGCCTAGAATTTCTGTACATGAATGTTATGAACAGGATCGGTGACAAAGGGCAACCTTGGCGGAGTCCAACTCTCATTGGAAACTATTCCGATTTACTGCCGGCAATGCAAACCAAACTCTGACACCGGTCATACAGGACCAAATAGCCCTTATGATTCCCCGAGAGACACGGTCCAACACCTTCTCCAAGTCCACAAAACACATGTAAACCCGTTGGGCAAACTCCCACACACCCTCCAGGACCCTGCTGAGGGTGTAGAGCTGGTCCAGTGTTCCACAGCCATATTGCAGTGGTGGCCCTTCTTTTTCAGGACCTTTGCAATTCGACCTGGCATGCTCCCAATCACCTTCTGGGCCAAATCCTGACTGATAGCAACCCATTCTTTCATAATCACTTCTTGGAGTTTGTCAGAATTAGTGGGGTTTTGTTTGTCCACCCGCCTCTTGAGGATTGACCACAAGTTCTCAATTGGATTAAGATCTGGGGAGTTTCCAGGCCATCGTCCCAAAATTTCAACGTTTTGGTTCCCGAGCCACTTAGCTATCACTTTTGCCTTATGGCACGGTGCTCCATGGTGCTGGAAAATGCATTGTTCTTCACCAAACTGTTGTTGGATTGTTTGAAGAAGTTGCTGTTGGAGGGTCATTTGCAGTGCTGACACAGTTACTTTGAAAAAGTAATATGATTACTGACTAGTGGTTACTCCTTCCAAAAGTAACTTAGTTACTTTACTTATTACTTTATTTTAAAAGTAACTAAGTTAGATTACAAGTTACTTTGTTAGTTACTTTCTGCAGCTCCCAATAACACTCCGCACTGCCTCAACATAAACACAATAACCACTTTTACATATAATCACTTTATTTGAAGTGCATTTTAACAGTAAGAACGGATATATACTTGTTTTTTAACCTCACATTGACACCAGCAACTATAAAGGAATAAGCTGTGTCTTGGGGACATACTTGCTCTCTCACTGCATGTACAAATGGAGAGTTCCACTAGGGGGCAGAGTAGGCCTACAGAGTACAGAACTCAGATTCAGGCCAAAACAAACATGGCACCCGCAAAGGAGATTATCAGCTGTTTCGGCAGCAGTAGAAGGTAGGATCATATTTACCGCTATTGATACTTGTTTTCTTAATACTAATGCCGCCATGTACCTAATATATCTTTTTGCTCAAGAAAATGACAAAAATAGTAACTCACAGTGGCTTGAACAAGTAATTTTAATCTGATTACCTGCATGAAAAAAGAAACGCGTTAGATTAGTCGTTACTAAAAAAGTGGTCATATTAGGAGTAACGCGCTACTAAGTAACGCGTTACCGGCATCACTGGTCATTTGGTACCATTCTTTATTCATGGCTGTGTTTTTGGGCTAAATTGTAAGTGAGCCCACTCCATTGGATGAGAAGCAACCCCACACATGAATGGTCTCAGGATGCTTTACTGTTGGCATGACACAGGACTGATGGTAGCGCTCACCTTTTCTTCTCCAGACAAGACTTTTTCCAGATGGCCCAAACAATCAGAAAGATGCATCATGGGAGAATCTGACTTTGCCCCAGTCCTCAGCATGCTTCAGCACACTTTCTGCAGAAGATCAATCTGTCCCTGATGTTTTTTTTGGAGAGAAGTGGCTTCTTTGCGGCCCTTCTTGACACCAGGCTCCCACCTGCCTGCTGCCATTCTTAACAAGAATTGAACCTCTTTCCTTGAAGTTCTTGATAATCCTATAAATTGTTGATTTAGGTGCAATCTTAGTAGCCACAATATCGTTGCCTGTGAAGCCATTTTTATGCAACGCAATGATGGCTGCACATGTTTCTTTGCAGGTCACCATGGTTAACAATGGAAGAACAATGCTTTCAAGCATCACCCTCCCTTTTACATGTCAAGTGTGCCATTCTAACCCAATCAGCCTGACACAATGATCTCCATATTTGTGTTCGTCAACATTGTCACCTGAGTTAACAAGACAATTACTGAAATGATCTCAGCAGGTCCTTTAATGACAGCAATGAAAGTGAAATTTTCATGGCAAAGAAGGGCTATGCAATTCATCTGATCACTGTTCATAACATTCTGGTGTATATGCAAATTGTTATTATAAAAACTTAAGCAGCAACTTTTCGAATTTCAAATATTTATGTTTTTCTCAAAACTTTTGACCACGACTGTATATGTAAACACCTTAGTCCGACTTAAATAGAACCAAACTGGGGTTTCACAAATCTGACTGAGGGACCCAGATAATCCAATCGGATTTCTCTGCAACCAACCCCCCCCCCCCCCCCCCCCCCCCCCCTCCCCCCCCCCCCCCCCCCCCCCCCCCCCCCCCCCCCCCCCCCCCCCGCCTGTACTTGCGCACCCCCTTGGGAAGTTACAAGACACGGAAGCGCAATTCAGCAACAACGCAGTAGTAGCATAAGAAGAATATGGCAGCTAAGACAAGCATAAACGGCCAATCTGTGCATTTTTGGACTGACGGAGTAGCATTGCATTGTAATAGTGGATATCCTGCTTTTACTCAGTCTGCTTCACTCCCCGCCAGACTCGTTTTGGAGTCGAATATTTTTCATTTATTAGTTCGATTTGCTGTCTGATAGGGCTGCAACAAACAATTATTTGGATCATTGAGTAATTCGGATGGGGTCTCGACTCAAAGATGTTTTTTCTCTCCACTTTATTTATCAAAAGAACATATTTTTGTCAAATCATTGTGATTTATTACTCTCACATACACTATGGTGTCATCACTCTTAAATGCCTTTAAACAGAACAATGAGCCCACTTATTGTATTACTATAATCATATGCTGCGTAAGTAAATGTTTATTAGGGTTAGGTTATTATTTTTAAGAGCCGAACTTGATAAGGTGTTTTGCATAAAACTAAATAGCATTAAACAAATACCTCAAATATGGATGGGTACCGAAACCCGGTATTAAAATAGCCCTGGGGCTGATTCTGACGGTCCACCCGGATCGATAAGCTTCAGCCTTATCGGTACGCTTAATTGTAAAATTATGGTTGTATTAATCTTTTGTGGGAGATATAAACACAAGCCAAACACTGTATTGGCAGCCCGCTCCTCCTTAAAAAGCACACACGCAGCGGGAACTGATGGTGGAAGGGGCGACTGCTGTGCAGTGGTCTCACTACAAGCTTCGCTCACCAGTAGTTACACAGATAGACACGATGGTAGAGCGAAACAATCCAAACTTTGGCTTTGTTTTACAAAAAATGTAAGCCGACAATGCACGTGGTCACAAATGTAATAAAAGCCTTGCTTGCAAAGACCAGAACGAGCAATTTGACCAAACACTAAAATATACCAAAAGAAACTGTTTTTTTTGATCGCCTGAGGGCTGCAGCAGGATGCAGCGGTACAGAAAACGGATAGGTGGATGGTATATTGTTTTTCTCAATGTTCTCAGGGCTTATTTTGCACTTCACAATTTAGCATTCAAAATCTTTCATTTTAACTCTTGCATTGTTTTATGGCGAGTACAAATGCACAAAACTCTTACAGTTTTCTCTTGTTGAGACGCTACGATTCCTCATATAAAATAACAGTTTTTCGCAATTTACCCAGACTCTTAGCTTTCCACCTTTCTCGTTGAGGACTCGGACATACTTGCATTTAAGATGCTGCATCATCACCATCGTAATCCCATGCCATGTAAGATCTGACTTACAAATGTTGCAGGTAACAAAGGTGTTTGTGGTGTTTATCGTAATGTGCTCCCAAACTTTTGACATTTTTATTTTCAAAACACCGGCATTCTGTCTTGTTCTGATCTATCTTGGTCTGCTCCTCTGCAGCCTACTGCCTATTTGATGAGTTTCTTTCATTTACTGTTAAATAAAGATTGTCCGGGAAAAACAGTTGCACGACCCAACAAATCGATGATGAAATTTGTTGCCAACGCATTTTATCATCAAATTTTATCAATTTTATCCATTCATTTTTACAGCCCTACTCTCTGACATGTAAACTGTGACTTGGCTCTCGACAAGCCCTTAATCCGATAACTCCAAAAAGCTTGATTTAGATGTGAATTTAAACTCACTGACTCAGGCTTTGGAGCACGTCACAGTGTTGTTCCAAACACCTGTGCATGTTGCAGGATTTCCTTCCTCTGAAGTGATGGCTTCAGAGGAATGACAGGGTCAAGACATGGGTCATTTAGAGAGTCTTTCCGACTTCTGATCGATTAATGTGAAGAAGTATTTTTTTATTTCAAAACTTTGGCTGGAGTGGTGCTTAATTTCAGTCTCCAGTGAGGCAGCGGAGCGGATTCAGCCTCCAGAACAACATCTTAACACCCATGAGTTATCTTTCCTAGAGGAAAAATCCAAAACCTCATGACAATAACCTGCAGGAGTCCCACTTGAATAATTTGATTACGCACATATGAGGGCGCATTTCAGTTCCATGTGGAGCAGGAGGAGGTTGTGAGACATGCGAACTGTTCTTATTTCAACTGCCATTGGTTGATTTCTAGGTATGTCACAATGTCAAAATCGGATCAGGCAAATATTTTCAGTGATTGGGGATCGGCTAAATTGGCTGACGAGTCGCACCGATTTTTCCCGAAAGTACCTCCTAGTTACGTTTGATGTGATTGCGCAATAATTCAAACCTCCTTAGGGGTGCAAACAAAGACTATCAATTACCGGAAATTAGCATTGCAGATTAAACACAATTCTAATATGGGTAAACTTCAACAAATATGTTTTACTGTACTTTATAAAATAAAGGCACAGAAACTCATCTTCTGGCATTTACACGCAACAGTAAACCAAAATAAACTGAGAAAAACCTCTCTTAGCTCCTCCAGCGAGGAGGAAAAAAGCACCTGTGCTTCATTCAAATAGTGTATAGCGTATAATAGCTTATAGTAAAAACACCAACAATAATACTGCATCTTACAAACTTGAAACAATGTTGACTTTTTAACACTCGTATTTACTCAAAAATATAGAGCAAATGCGATCCCATGATAGTGGTAGGGAGTATGGCGCACACCAACATATAGCCTGCCTGAAATGTTTTTGGTGTTTTTCAGAATACTGTACCAAGTAAGCGTTTTTATATTTGTCTAAAAAATTAAACTGAAGTTGATCTTTAATTCTCTCTAAGATTTTGATTTCAAGGGATTTAGTACCATAATAGTAATTTTTATTGATGAAATTAGTCTCATTAAAAAGTTAAGTGGACCTACTTGCTAAAGATATATTTCAGTTTTGTGAATTTCAAAGGTCAAATATTGGATCAGGACTTTAAATCGGATCTGCTTTGAGGTTAAAGGATTGGATTGGAATCGGAGGCCCAAAATGCTGATCGGGACATCCTGTTGATTATATATTCAGTTTTCTTTTCAGTTTGTTCAGAAAGAATGGTATTTTAAATTAATAAAAAACAGAGACTTTTGAATATGTTCTAATTTTAAACATTGACTGGTAGATTTTAGATCCTGACTATCTTTTTTTAGGACGCTGTTGGTCAAAATGTCAGACAAAAATATCTATTGCGACCTCTGACACTCCCCATGCCTAATGGAGTTGACACAACAGCACTGAATGAGATGTGAAACTAAGATTCGGTTAAACAGAATTCAGGAAATGTTTGGTAAAAACATCCACCAAAAGAAACAGAAACTTTTGTTTCGTGCTTATGTTTTTACAGACCAGTTTTGAAATGGGAATTTATCTTACATTATTTTATGATGTACCCAATTTTTACTGGGATGTCTACATTCATTCTCTGTCAGGAGTGGGCATCAAGGGCTGTGAGAGTCCATTCAACTGCTCCAACATATTTTTAGCACTCAGAGCATTAATAAACGTTCAGAAAAATAGCATTGGAGCAGTATGCTGTGACTGCAATATTGGATGTATTGAAATTGAAGTAGTATTAAAGCAGATTATTATAACAGGAACAAGTAGCTCTGACAAACCCAGTGAAGGAATAGTCATATTCAGTATTCCCTTTTCTGCAGTTAAGCTACTAAAGCTGGTCCTGATGCATATTGGAGACTTAATCTTGTTCAGGTAAAAGCTTCCTTTCATTCTTGTTTAAAGTTGACTGAGCCACATTTCTACTTGTTATGGAGATTTTTTTTATTATGTGCAGACTTCAACCTAAGTTATCTAAAACCATGATATATTCTCTGAAACCCAATATTTTTTTTCAGTTTATCCTGTTTACCCAGCAAAAAGTGAAATAATGAAAAGACTGATTAATTCTGAAATTTTTCCTTTAGATTGTAACTTTCATTAAGCACGTTTTCTCTACATATTGATGAGTTTCCATTTACCAACTTATCTTGGAGTCGAACACAAGACAAGTGCCCAGGAAGACCAAGGATGACTTGGTGCAGCTAGTGTGAGCTGATCCATGGGCCGATTGGAAAGGAGTGTGATAGCCCAATGCCCTTGTCATTGTGTGTACATACACACCCGCATACACACTCTCAAAGATGAGCCTCTTAGCTGTCAGCTCAGCCACATGTGGCAGATGAGGCGCTAAGCAATCTCAGTGACAGGCACAAGATGTCCCCGACTGCCAGGAGCGTGCACGCTGACGCGCACACACACCCCACGTAAAATGTAGCTGTAGCAGATGCGCTGAGCTGCGAATCATGCCTCGTGGACGAATATATGTTTTTGGAGATGAACAGGTTGCTGTGGAGGACAAAGCCAAAGCAAGCGAGTGATCTCTTGACATTTTAACTAATCCCTTCTAGCTTGTGGTTTCTTGCACATTTGCGATATTTGCTAGCAGCCAGAATTGGCTTTTTCACATATGCAACCTGTCATGTTGGATTGAACGGTGACATGGTGGAGACCAGAAATGTGATGGCTCCGATGCTGAAGTGGACTGTGATTGCATTTAGATGACACCACTGGCTTGAGGCTAGCACCCTTTCTGTGGGTTAAGAAGTGGATTCTTTAACTGCTCTGGTGTCTCATACATTGGCAAAGTTCTCATCATGAAGCCAGCAGCGTTTTTAAGCCGTCCTAGGTTATAGTCATGTGACTTTTTCTGAAAGCCTCCACTATGGTTTTGAATCTGCTGGCAAAAATTGAGTTCCATTGTCTGCCTGACTTTATAACTTCTTAGATGATTGTGTCTGTGGTTTTAATCAAACTTTGGGGTGACAGTTTGGATTTCTTGTGACTGCTTATTTGTTTATAGCAGCCCTGGCAGGCCACAGTGGTGTTGCGTGATGCGTGTGAGGGGACAGGGTGTACCTGCCGTGGCCCCGTGTTTTGTGGCTCTGGGCGAACACACGGTACCTGTCAAAAGCAGTTAGAGCTGTGCTCAGCAGCCTGCCCTGCATGGCATCTCGTCAGACGCCAGCTGAACTTTTCACTTGTCAATTCTGAAAGGTTAGCGCCAAAATCAGCAGCGACAGATGCAAATGGATGGATGCTTTCTTGGCATTTTTGTGCAGGGATGCTTGATGTCGCCTGGCTCAACTTGTCCGCCTCCTCTTACCTCTGCTTTACTCTCTATTTCCTTATTATGAGACATTCATTTGGGAGGCTAGGTTACACCTCATCATTTCAGCTCATATATGTTTAACTAGTATATCGTCTCACCTTTTATGTTAATAGTTTTGGATTAAACTTTGTTTCTCAACTGAATTGTGTTTAATGGGATTTTCTATTTGCTAGTTTTTAGAAACAAAACCAGTGGAAATGTAACCCATTAGGCTTGGATGTATACCTTTCTACATGCTTCTATTAGTAGCATCTGTATACTGTATCAAAAAAAGATCCAATTTATACAGATGATATTGTTTTATATTTAGCTATGAAGTTTGATAAATATAATTTATTAGCATGTTTAAATAAAAGAAAGCCATGGATGACTAATTGTCTAACTCCTAAATTAAAAACAAAATGAACAAAAAACAGAAAATCATTGTCTTAATAACTCAGACATTCTCACCGTATGAATGTCTGCGTGAATGTAGTATAAAAGGCTTTGAAGTACCCTGACTGAAAAGCATTTGTCGTTGACCTCAGTACCCTTACAAATGTGCTATCAATCATAAATGTGTGGAGAACCTTGGAGGGATTTTAATCCAGCACTGACACTTAGCTTTTAAAGCAAGCCCTCTTTTTTTATTTTACCTTTTTTGACCAAACCTATAGAAAGTACCGTTTCTAGTGAGTGGGGCTTTTACTTCAGCTGCTATGAGGATTGGATAGTCTGAGCATTATTCTTCTCTTTTATTATTTTCTCTTGATGTTCATGCATACAATTATGGTTAGTAATTTAGTATCATCATCAGTGTTTCTATGTGTTTCCTGTCCTTTATTCTGGTCAAAGACTGGTTCCTCTCCAATTTCATGCTTTTTTTTCTCAAGATAAAGGACTGCATCCAAGTAAAGCCATGATACAATGTGTGACCATTGCTTTGTAAAAAACCTTGTGCACCAGTTTTTATTAACTAACAATTTTGTATTGAATCTGACTGGATTTTCATTTGAGTCAGGATGCCATTGTTGGATTAAATGTGAAAGATTCATTTCAAGTCCCCAATGATGACTTTCAGGGTGATCTGGTGGTATATAAATTAACTGAATTGATATTAAAATACGGTTTAATTCATTACATCACGTACTATACACAATTTCATTACCATACTTTACATGTACTTTTTAGCACATGTAATGGTTTTAGTGCATAGTAAATTCATTTACAAATGTTCAAAATCATTACAAGAAAATATAGATAAAATAAAGATTTATTAGAAAAAAACACGCAACAAATCTGCTGATTGTGACTTTTAGGTGGAACTAAAGATGAAGTACAACGACCAGCACTGCAAGTCCAGAGGTCTTCTTCCAGGCCATCGCTGGTATGAGATCCAGGCCTACAGAGCTCTAAACCAGGCCCTGGGGAGGTAAATACCCCACTCCGTGTTAAACGTGCCAGTTGTGCTTCCTTCTGTAGTTACATTTTATTTGTGGTCTTACAGGTGCATCAGGCACAGGAATGACTGGGGTGCTCTGATCCTTGTTGATGACCGATACAAAAACAATCCTAACAAATACATTACAGGTACACTGTTTCTGATTAACTGAGTTTGTCACTCAGTCCTACACAGTCTTTTATTTCGAGCACTAGATGGCAATATTTATCCACTGAGAAACTTGTTGAGGCTGTTACTGTTTCTGTGTGTTTGTGCATTCTTAGGTTTGTCTAAATGGGTCCGCCAGCTCGTTCAGCATCACAACACCTTTGGCAATGCTATGCAGTCTCTGGTAGCTTTTTCCCAGGTGCAGCAGAAAGTGGAGGTGACCCCTGTGGACATTAAGACACCCAACCCTGCTAATGTACCAAGCAGCGATCTCTTGTCAGTGTCTGTTCATAGTCAGAGTCTTAGCGGAGACCCAGAACCTCAGAGACCCAGTTCATGTGGCAAACCACCTGATCCCCAGCAGAAAACTGAACCGAAAAATACAGCAGGTGAGGAAAAATAAAAATATTAGACAAAACTCATTGGAACTTAAGTCTAAGACAGGAATTAAAAAAGAATAGACAAAGAATAAAAAAAATGAAACCAATCTGTTGGTTTAGAGCAGATTTTATTTACTCATCTGGGAGTAACTACTGCATCCTACCAAAAAGATTGTTCAGCTACTTTCCCATGAGAACAAAATGATAAATATATTTAAAAAAGCTTAATAAGGAGCAGAGAGGATGATGGTGCAGCAGTTGACATCAGAATGAGCTGGAGAATTTGTTTAGATCTGTTTGCTTACCCCTTTCATGGACTCTGATATCATGTAATGTCCAGGGAGGTGGTCTTTAAAAACACATCTGGAAAAACCTGTCAAAAGCCTGAAATATCACTTCTTTTATCTAAAACAAAAAATCTGTGTGTGTTTTTTGAATTCTGAAGCTATATGATATCGGGTTTTGTCATACATTACGGTTCCAAAACAATTGAAAAAATATCCTTTTTTACTTGTTACTCCAAAGTTGTAGCCATATTTCCTTTATATCTTCGTCAGTTTGAATGAGATCTTATTCCAAACACTCACCAACTCTTTAACCTGGAACAGAAGGCTGATCCAGTTCACCTCACTGTTTCCTCTGGTAGCTATGAGTTATTTTTTTTATTTTCATAAATTAGTGCACAGCGAACTGACCACAGGCTACACAGCAGCAGATTTCTTAGCACAGTTGCCTTTCCGGGGCCTAGGTTTTCAAATTACGCCTAGAGCCTTTTCTACATGGATTTTGCACGTTCTCCCTGTGCACGTGTGGTTTCTTTCAAGGTACTCCTGCTCCACCCGCTCCTCACAGTCCAAAAACATACATGTTAGATTAATTCATCTAATTATGTTTGGCTTTTAGACATGATTGTGTGCATGGATGGTTGTCCTCTGTATCTCTGATGGACTGGCGACCTGTTCAGGATGGACCCTGCCTCTAACCTGATGGTTGGAATGGAAAGCTGTTTTCTAAGCACTATCTACTCTTTGGTAGACAGGAGGGCACTTTGTCAACAGCTGGCCAAAAATATGCCTGTTTAAAAAGAGGCAAAGTAGGCCTTGTCAACATTTATTATAATAGTAAAAAAACAGCAAATGTTTGCTGACATCAGATTCACTCTCTGTAATGCTTTTCAGTTTGTTTATTAATTTATTTTAAACTGGAAATAAAATCAGATTTTACACAGGAAAAGGCTGAAGCACATAATAAGGACATTTTGTACAAATTATAGTTTTTTTATTAAACAGAAGATATCCCACTTTTTAATATCTATAAAAAGTCAAAGGAAATAAATGCAGAAGTTCACATTCTCATTCCTTTTTTACTTTTCTAATTGTTCCCTCTGTTCACATCGATGGATTTCTATGTGTTAACATATCTGCAAACATATTTAAATTACCATAATTAAGTATGTTAATTCCTATTATAACTAAAATGCTGTTAGCTGCCACTCGAGGCTTTTCAGCCAAAAATTATCCCGACATCATAAATAATATAAAGTCCTGAAGCTTCAGTGTGTTTATTATGAAGAAAAAGTGTAATTGTTGATTCTCTTTTAGCATCCTTTATTCAAGATTCATATGGCTGAATATAATGTTAGGTTGTAAATGTTTAAAAAGTTCTTTGAATGTATTTTTAGACTCTAGTTGTTCATATCTGTCTTAGATTCCTGATGTTCATGTTCCAGTCCCAGATTAGTGTTCATCGATTTAAACATTTAAATTTGATGCAGTAAAGCTTATTGTTGTTTCTAAAAACTGATACAGTGGAGCCTTATGAGTTTTATAGAGGGTAGTTGGACCAAACTAAGCATCCTGAGTTTTCTACATACAAGCAGCTTTCATGCCATCCATTTTGCACTCAGGATCCGTATGATTGTGAGATCACCAGCAGAAAATGCGCTGAGGTGACGTGTTTGCACATCGTCTTGGTGAGCACCTATTGTCTTCAGGGTCATGTGGAGTTTGAGCAGTTTGCGTATTTGAGTGTGGTGGCTGAAATGGTTGAAAGAAAGCAGCCCACCTCCTTATACTCCTCCAGGGTGTGTGTGTGTGTGTGAGTGTGGGGGGGTTCTACGGGATAGGTTGAGTGGCTAGCCTCATTACTGTAAGGTCTTTTGTGTGCCTGAGTGGTCCTGCAGCGAGCTGATGAGCAGATGTTGGACTGTAGCTTTTAATTAATTCCCCTTGACCTTTGTTTGTGTTATATTGAGCGTATGCCTGCATTGACTGCATATTTATATCCCAGAAATGACACTGCTAGCTGTTAGCCAGATAAAAACTAAAATAAGTGGACTGGGTCCTGATTTGAAATGTTTTGTTTGTTTGCACAGAACCCCTGAGGACACCACAAAGCAGTCCAGCTAAGCAACTCTCTGCTCAGCCTTTGTATCACATTTTCACTGTCAGCCCTAGAAACACCGACCTGAAGAAGCCGATCTTTAAAAGCAAACCACCGAATCGCTCCGTCCAGCTCGGGGACCCGCAGATCTCTTCTCCACCAGTGAACCCTGAAACATTTTGCCCGAAACAAATAGATGGAAATGGTCTTAGTGAAAACACAGTGGAACTTAATAATCTGTCTCCGGGGATGGCTGCTGTAACGACCCCTCCCAGCTTTGAAAGTGAATCACCAGTACCAGCTAACTGTGCTGATGACGATGCGGACGAGAGTGTTTTCTATACTCCTGAACTGTTTGAGGATGAAGCAAGTCCACAGAAAGAGAACCCTGTGTCACCTCCCAGAGCTGATCCTGGTCCAGAGAGCTCAGCTCCTCCAGCCAAGGAACTGTTCGAGTCTAAACGTACCCAAGAGTTAACCACTACTGTTTCAGTCAGTGAGCAAAGTACAGCGCTATCACAGGGACAGAAAGAGGGCATCGAGTTGCCAAAGCAAAGTGAGAAAGGAGTGGAGGATGAGACCCAGAGCAGACAGAAAGGAAGTAGACCTCACAGACTGTCCAGGTCCAGGCAGAGAGTTTCCTTCAGTCAGACAGGTAACCACCAGCCTGGACACGCAAACTAGCTTAGACACAGCATCCTTAAAGAAAAGGAAGTTTTTCACCAAATATTACCAGAGGACTCAAACCTGTGCAATGAAATTGAGCATGTTTACCTGATTTTTGATTGAAGTTTTGATCTTGAATTGTTTCTAGATCCAGAGCGTTTTTAAATATGTTATGAAAAATCTGCCTCAGGCAATTAATACACTAACACTGTGCAGACAGTAAATGATGAGGCTTGAGTCATCTCTGGTCAGCAGCTTATGCATTGTGACAGCTCTTCTTATTAAGGCTCAAATACACAGAACATACCAACATTATCATCATTGCTGCACAAATTGAACATCTTTTTGGGCAAATCATTAAAACACAAAAGCAGGAGTGCTTCGGTTTTCTGCAGGACTAAATAATTAGTTCAGTTTAATGATGTGTTTGTAGGTAATGGGTGAACAAAGTGAAACCTCTGTTATGCCTGAATGAACCCTTAAAGGGTGAACATCTAGTTTGGATATTCCAATTAGGTAATTTTAGATTACAAACCAAATCGCTGTTTTGGGATTGGGTTTGTATTTGTTTTACTTTGAGACCATACACAAATAAATTATAATACGCAGCGCTAAAATAATATGTTACTATTTTATTTGTCTCTTTTCTTCAAGGATTTTGTTCTTCTAAATCCTCCAGTCATGAGTAGAAAAAGCAATAATACAAAAAGAAAACAGCTCTACATTAGATGAATTATGATGCAGCTTTCAGCAAATAAAACCAATAAAATCAGTAAACGCTTTTTGAGGTGTCGTTACTAAAGCAGTAATGATGTCCTACGGTGGGTTATCGTCACCAGTCGTGTTTGGGGTTCTTTGTGTTTGTGGTCGCCGATTTCTGCGGTGAACAGATGGACACCCGTAAATAAGCGCTTAGTGGTGGTGTAAAATATGCATCTTGGTATTTTCTCCCAAGTATGCTTCTGTTAGTTGTTGATGATTCATTTAATTTCTGTGGTAATAAAAATAGAAGTTTCAGAGCAAATTTATTGAATAAATAAAGCTTTCATAACTAATGAAATGTAACAATGACAATCTTGGATCTTTACCATTTTATCCAACTGCCTCTTTAGTTTATTACTGCTTAAAACATTCCTTTACTATTTTAAAAAGAGAAATATGTTGCAGTGTAGGTTTCTGACTTTACACAGAAAACCTTGAAAGGATAGTTGTTAGTTTTGTAGTATGGCTCTATGTAGAGCTGATGAGATGTTACTGCCTTAGCTGCAGTAAAAACAAAAAAAAAGTTAGTTTAATGATGTCACCTGGGCTGATAGGAGCTTTGGACTGTTGTTTGAGGTAACATCTTGTCAGAACTGTACTTGAAGTTGAGAGATATTCATTGTCTGCAGGGCTTCAGAACTTGAGCCAATGTCTGGGATCAGATTGAACACTTAATTTAAAGTAACACACATTTGTGATGTTGCATGCAGTCTTTAATCAGGACTGTAAGCGGCATATTTGAGTGTTTCAGCATGAAGAGTGCATCTAATTTAATCAGGTCGATGCAAAATGTAGTATCATCAAACAGCCTGAGTGGAAGGAAGACTGAACAATGACATGAAAGATGATTACCCTGATTTGATCTCTCATTAAACGAAAAAACTTCACCAACGTGGGATTTGCACAGAGCAGACAAGTGTTCCATTAAAGCCTTTCTTTGCCCATCAGCTGCCTAACTAAGACCCTTGTCGGTGTAATCGTGCATGACCTCTCGTTAACATAATGAAAACTCCAAGTGTAGAGAGGCCTACGAATGCGTGTTAAAAGCGCTTAATGGGCTGCCCACGTTTCTCAAAGACTCAGTTGTGGTTTGAGATTAAAGTGTTTTTACATTAACATTTTGCAGACTTCTTCAGCCAGAGCATTAAATCTAATCTTAGAGACAATGTGTTAAAATCATGATTGAGACAGTTTTCCCAAAGTCTAACGCTGCTTAAAAAATAGCCATTTCAGGTATTTCAAAGGTGCTATATCACACAGAGTTTATTTTTTAAACAAAGTATTGCGTTTATAGACTTTTTGGAAAAACTACTCCTAGCAAGGCTTGCCAGTGTTATTTTTGAGAGCAAAACAATAAAAAGTAAATGTAAATACCAAATTAGAAACATCACTAGATTTCCATGTCGTTCCACTTTTTTTCAACAATGCTTAAAATAAAGAATAAATAAAATAAATTGTAGCTGGGCTGCATTTATTGGTTTTCAAATTGTTCTCTTCGATGGCTCCTGTTACGGTAAGTAAGCTTGTTAATGAGGATGTCGTTTATATCTACAGCTGGTAAAATGAGTACTGACCATGTATGGTGCAAAGGTGGCTGAGGAGGTAGGAGTCCGTTCTTAAATCCGTGGGTTACTGGTCGTGTTCCTGGATAAGACACTTGATTGAAATGAATGGAAGAGTCCTTTATTGTCCCATGAGTGGAAATTCATTTCATTACAGCCAGATCAAGAATAGACAAAACAAACAGCATCCTTACACAAGCAGATACAGGCTAACTCTGGTATTGCAGTCAGCGTCAAGCGGCGCACCATATGCAGAATGAAGGGGTTAACATTGGGTGTGTTTGGTCTGAGGAAAAAAAAACACCTTTCGTCTTTGTCCTGTTCCCACTAGGCGTACATGACCCTGATCATAGAAAAACCCCACACATTAAAGTCCAGTACTTAGACATTCACAATAAGAAATATTAGGTTGGGGGGAGTGGTTGGAGATCTCCAGTTTTGTTCATGAGAACGCTGCCTGAAGTTTGTAGAGCAGAAGATTTACTGCCAGGACCTTGATGATATTACGGGAGTGTGTCTGTTTGTAGCATGTTTGTGTTTATGTCAGTGGGAGGTCCCAGCTCCCCGTTCTCTTGCTGATGTTATTGCATCCCTGGACCTATCAGGGAGCTCAGGCCCCATGTTTCCCACTGGGTATGGAGGAGGTGCAGGAGAATTTGGTTGCATTCTACTCACTGGGATTTGATTGCAGACCAGTTAAAGGTCACCCTAGATTCAAAATAATAATTGTTATTGTTAGCAGGAAGAGCAGTTTCTCTCTCCCTTAAGTCTCTCAGAAGGTCTCCCTGAACCTCCTCCATTTGTTCGAACAAGTAGACACCCATGCCGGTCAGCAGGAACCTCATTACCATAAATCCGAACATCAAAACGTCTTTGGCGTCCTCTAGAGACAGAACGGAGAGGCAAAGCCGGTCTCCACCGTTTCCAGGCGTTGAACGCATAGCCATTCGTGTAAGTTCCCTACGAACAATCTGGATCCCCCGAGTGTAGAGAAGATTTGATCACTTGCACTCAAAGACCAGCTGACAATTTTGATGGTTAAGCTTGGTTAGGCTTTGTGGAAAAATGCAAAGGAGACAGACAGAGAGCTCTGGGATAAAACAGTAGGGAGGAAGAGGGATAAAAAGCATCCGTTCTCGCCGAGTGCCAGAAGAAAAAAGAGCAACTTCACCTGCCGCCGCCTGCTGGTGGTGGCCAGAGGGCCGGGTGGCGCTGATCAAATGGAAGGCTCGCTTCTGTCATGGCAGCTTTGGCTACAATCGGTACATTTACATGTATATCTAAATTGAGCTGATTGCAGTAATCAAATTAAAGTGAAAATGCTGTTTTTTGCAACCTGAACCGTTTTTATAGCATACATTAAGTTCATTTTCTCCCCAAGAAAAGTTTGAAGTAGGGCTGGGCGATTGCGAAAACGTTCACTGTATTAAGCAATTTTCTTTTAAATTTTTGTATAATCGATTCAGTTTTGGTCTAATCAAAACGGTAACAATAAAACAATTACATATGGCTTTTATTGTTTAGGTCGCATACAGAGCGTGTCCCACTCCTGTTGTATTGCTAACAACGTCCTATCACTTCAAAACTGAGTGTGTGTCTGCACTCAGAGGGATGATAGGACTTCATATAGATTAATAATAGATTGGTAGCATTACCATAGCGTTGTTGAAATGGTCCGTCCTCAGATTTTACAGATCAGTTTAGTCTGGCTGCTTTTCCCTCTGAAAAATCCAAGCCACTTCCAAACTACTGAGCTCATCATACAACTTCTTTCCACAATGTCAATGTCCTGTTCTCTTCTGTAGTCAATGCCAACAATTTGCTCATCTTTATCATATTCCTTATTGTCCAGTTTGAGTTTGCAGTGTCTTGGGGGAGCTTTGTTTTTGTCTACAGAGGTGTTCTACAGACTTTTAATCCAACTACACTAACCTGCGATTTCAATGACGCCACTGCAGTCTCGATTCCAGTCTGAGCAGAGCTTTCAGTCTGCCCGACGGTGGTTGGTTAGACAGAACTTGCTACTGTAAGGTTTGAAGTGAAGAGATTCAGTATTGCCGAAAATAGAGATGCCAAAGTTGCTTATTCTTGTTTAGATGTAAAAAAATGGGTGAAGCCTGTTTCTTCTGTAATAAGAAGATTGCTTCAGTGGGCATCAGCGCATTTAAATCGTACACAAATGGAACTAGCCCAAAACTGCTGCCATTAACTGCAGTGAACATTCACACTAATCAGCCGCCACTTTTTATCTGAGATTGCTTGTGTTGTAGCAAGCAGCATAAATGGAAAAAAGTTGTTGGTGGATCTTGATGTAATTTTCAGAAAATGTGTGAAATGAGACCCTAAAACCGGCATTACCGAAAAGTGATTTTCTTGAACAGCTATTCAAGTAATTATATCAGTGTGACTCTAGGTGCTAAATGTATGTTTTTAATGTCAAAGAGTCTAAAAATTTTTGCGTAATTTCACAGTGTTGGGGAGGAAACTGAGCTGCCTTGTCATAGATCTGCACTCTGCTCACTGGTTTTTGTAGTTTTTTTTAAAGCTGCAAACCCTTAGGTAGAAATTTTAACAAATATTGCCTTTGAGTACAGTTTATAGATGGATAGATGGCTTTTTGATTGCTTTCGGATATTCCCTCAGGGAAATCGACACCTCCATCATCACCAACAGCACTAGGAAATATACATGCATGAATAAAAAACCCCCCAGAACATTAGTAGCAAAACACACAACATTGTGTATTTCTATGGGTCAGAGTAATTTTTCATTTTGGTGTTATTTTTGTATTAAAAGTTTATTGGCTTTTGGAAAACAAAATGGGCTGTCAACCTGTCCAGGGTGTACCCCGCCTCTCGCCCGTTGACAGCTGGATATAGGCACCAGCCCCCCCGCGACCCCTTAAGGAATAAACGGTTCAGAAAATGAATGGATGGAAGTTTATTAGCTTTTGGAAAACATTTAGAGAGCCGATTGGTTGTATTTTTCAGCACTATAAACTTTGCAACTCACCAGAAAAATATTAATTACTTTGCCAAAAATTAGGGATAGAACACAAGAAACTTGATTATTTGTTCACAATCAAATATAAATTTTTGTTTGATAAAAAACAAAGAATTTACAGATTTTCATAAAATTGTACATTTTGTCAATTTTTAGCTAAAACCCCATAAAAATGAATAACATTGACCGAGTTGTCACAGTGGATCAGAGTGACTTTGACAGTTAATCACCTTTTACACCTTTCACAGCGGATTGTAAACAAAATAAAGACCCCAGGCTTTCATTTACTCCACAAATGTCTCTTGAAATATGTTTGGATGATGAGCAATATGCACTAGAGTAAATAGTGAGATAGGCAGCCCTAGTCTCCCCTACTAATGGCAGTTATATAAAAAGTGTTGAATTTTCCAGCAAATAATAAACAGGAGAGTGGTAGAAGAGAAAAGTAGAAAAGTGGTCAGACAAATTATTAAATTCACTACTTGAGAAGGCAGGGCAATAAAAGAGGTAACCTCTGTAAACTAGACTCAAAATAAGTAACAGAACTTCAAGCAAACATAATAAAAACTGACCTCTTGAACAGACACATCAGCAAACTTAAAGGGAAAGTTTAACTTATTTTACCTTAAATAAGATGCAGGTTTTTTTTTTGTCAATCTGGACCTTATATACCTTAGCACCTCTGAGATGTTCTGAACTCACAGGGGAATATCGCTAAGTATTCATAACCAAACTTGGATAAATGCAGCAGATTTAGGGCAGTCAATGCCTTATTTAGACGCAGTAAATTTCCTGTCCTGATTGACTCCCATCATATGGACATACGGTGATTGCAACTAGATATAAACTTCTCCTGAAAGGTTCCAGGTGGCTCCAAATCTGTGTAAGTGAGTAAATGAATCAAATATTTGCTAAAAATAAGGTCCAGGTTGAAAAAAATAAAAAACAAACTTTTCCTTTAAGTACTAGCTAAACCACATGACAAACAGAAAAACAAAAACTAACACAGAAAAATTATACAAAATCCGAAAAAAATAAATCCAGGCAATGAAGTCTGTAGTTCAGTTTGGTAGGCTGTCAGGAGCACTTTAGGTCTATTAGCCCTTAGCCATGCTTTTTGCCAACCAGGAAGGAGAAGCCAAACCCTTAGGTAGAAAATAAAGATGTATTAGCACAAAATAAGAATTTTGACCTTGAAATGTTCATGAATGTATTCCATATAAACATAAGATGTCATGGAAAAGTAACTTAAGAAACCATGTATTGGATGATGATTAATGCCTCGTTTCCATGGAGTGGAACGGTCCCTTACAACCAGTCCATTAATGGCCCCACTTCAGTTGTAGGTACATAGAACAGGGGTCCATATGGTTAGGGCGGAGCTACTGGCGTCACACAACACAGTCCGTTGTGGGTATCAAAAACATCACTGCAGTTGCCCATGCTGCATCTACAGCTGGGAGACCAGACTGTGGAAATAGCAAAACATCTCTAAAGTTATTTCTGCATGTTTTATTCTCAAATATGGGATTATTATTTAAACATTTCTGAACATTAACAGTTTTCAATCGTTTATATTTTTTCTACTTTGGTTATGATGCTTGTACTATTTTTTTTTTAAGTCAATCAAATTTCCAGTCAGTGCTATACTTTACACTTTTGTAGGTTACTCAAAGAAATTCAGGAAAATTTTTTTTGTTTAATGCTGATTGAAGTAAAAAGAAAAGGCATGTATATATTTGTATTTTGTTTTTAAGATTTTAAAACCTCAGATATATAGCGAACCATGATTTTTGTTACATTTCTAGAATGTCAGAAAAAATTGAAAACGTGAAAATTAAACATCAACATTGTCCTCAAAAAAGAGATGTATTTGCAAATAAAAATCTTTGAAACATATAATAAAAAAAAAAGTTTTAATATGGTATGGACATTTAAAAGAAATCAGAAATTTCCAAGTCATTTTCAAAAGATGCCCATGACTGTACAAACTGATCATATCGTTCTATTTGGGGAAAAACGTCATGTCACTGACTCAATGCAATCTGCTGGAATTCTTGACATCGAAAACTTTTAACTGATTGCCTCTCTTCACTGGCTTCCTGTTTACTACAGGATTCATTTCAAATTTTATTGAGGATTTATAAAGACCTGAATGGACAGGCTCCAGTGTATTTATCTGAGCTCCTGCAATATACACCTGCAAGAGCTCTAAGATCAAATGATCATTTGCTTTTAACAGTGCCAAGGTCCAGGCTGGTTAACAGAGGCGATCGAGCATTTAAAGCGGTACCCCCCAAACTGTTGAACAACCTACCTCTACACGTCAGACAGGCTCCAACTGTCAATTTTTTTAAATCACTTTTAAAAACTCATCTGTATTCACTGGCTTTCAATACAGTATGACAGTTACTGGTGGGGGGTGGTGGACTTCTTTTAATTTAGTTTGCATCTTTGTTTGACTTATGTATTCTGTAAAGTACTTTGGTTAACATTGTTGTTTTTAAATGTGCTTTATAAATAAATTGAACTTGATTGGAATGTTTGTATAATTGTATTGAAATGACTTCTTGTAAAGTGCTCTGTTGTGAATTGCCACTATATAAATTAACTGAATTGAATTGAATTCTATTTAAATATGTTTCTTAGTCCAGTTAGATTGTTTCTTTTTCTGTTTCTTTTGGAGCTAAAATTACCTTTCACCTGCAGCTAAGAAACTATATTAAATTCATAAGTGTAATCTTTTTTTTCTTAACTAAGCTGTAAAAGTACGAAGATCGTATAGGCAAAAGCACAGAAGATTTATAAAGTCCTCTTCAGTAGCAAAGGTAAGTATAAAAACTATTGTTATTCAGTTGTAGACCTTTTTACTAAAGGTACTAGTTATCTTTAGGTCAAACAATAATGTTTAACATTGATTTTTATTTTGTGCCCCTAGAGCAACAGTGAGCAGAAATCATGCTCTTGGAGACTTTACTGTTGTCTTTGTGGAAAGGAACTACTTTCTGATGCACATGGTAATTTATGGATTTATTCTTCTCGGAGTCTTTCAAACCAAAGCATTGCTATTTGCTTAAGTGTGTTTTTCTGTGTTTTAGTCTCAGTGCGGTATGATGTGTGCAATAAAAAACATCTAGCTGTTCTAAGCGAACACAAGTGTACTCCTGCGACACATACCTGCCACTGTCAATGTGTACCTCAGCCATCAGTCTCAGGTAACTGGATGCTGGTGGTTAAAAGCCCCCCATCACTAAAGGCCTTGAGGACCGCTCTGCAGCCCTACTGTGATCAGAGCTTAACTTGTGAGTTTCAGCTGGTCTGATTAAAACAGTCTAGATATAAAAACAGATTCCTTGTACGTTTTAAATATGCGTAACTACAGACAATAATTGCTCTTTTGAACAGGTCCCATAAGAATAATTTCAGAAATGTTTGTAGTTCACTTTCTTTCTAGTTACTCTGGAACTTTCAAAAATGCTTTTATATTTTTTTATATAGCATACAATGCCATCTGGGACCCTGAGGAGCGTTCTGTTACCAGATTTCTACAATGCAAAAGCTGCTCCTCTCAGAGCCCAAGGATTTCTGTGCCTTTCATAGCTGCTGAGGTTCTCTACCCTGGAAATGATGCTGAAGATCAGGTACCTAATGTAAGAATGTGGGATATTTTCTTTGCTTGAACTTGCTTCCATAACCGTATTTATAAATTGTTGAGAGCCTTGTGAAGGTATTCTCTGGTATAATTCCTTAATCTTTCTGCTGTCCCAGATAGACTCCATGTGCGAATTTAACAGACAGCTGTACTTCTTTCCCACACCAAGACTCTGAACACTGATCTTTTGTTGTTCATGGTTTAATGATATCGAAAAAGGGTTGGAATTACAAACATAACAAATATGTTACAATATGATATGCAAATTAGATTGAAACACATAAAAAATATTGAGCTCATGTAAGCCAAAGTGGACTGGTGCATAACATAATCCAAATAGAAAATAAAAACATTAATATTTTACCATTTTAATGATGCAAGCTGAAAACATGAGGTATGTGTATGGTTTGTTAAAAGAAAACAGAAGCACACAGAAACCTGACTGCATTATGACTATTTTTACTGTCTGAATAAAGTTACAGTTTAAATAACAAGACCACTGCTAATACAAAAGGTAACTACTATAACCTCTCTTCCACTGAGCTGAACTCTGCAGCTTGGTCTGCTTTTTTGTCTTTTCCCATTGTAAAAGTGGCCCATTCAGCAGACCCATACCAGGCTATTAGTTGTAAGTCCATTAGACAATGGTCTCCAGGGTGTTTCCTGCGTTTAAATTTGTGTGGCAGCCGCCTACACCTAATTTACTTGTCGCACCAGCCTGATATCGCTCTGCTGCCAGCTATGTGGATGTTATTTTAACTGCAGTTGCAGCGTTGCGCACCTATGGGGCACTGTCACAGCGGTGTGCCGGGGGAAGCACAGAAAAAGAAGATAAAATTGTTTTCCATAGAGTGTAAAAATTGGGTTTTCCCGCTAGTTGGTGCTATCTGTGTCCTGATTTCCCCCGGCTCTTCAACCAGGTAAATATTTTGTTTTTTGCATCCAAGTAAGGTTGGGCGATATAGAAAAAAAGCGTATCGATAATTATCGATAAAAAAAATCACATAATGTAAAAACTATATTTTAAGTGCCCAGTCATTTTGTTATTCTTCATTGAACTAATTTTAACTAAGAATTAAATTCATAAGATTTTCAAACACTTCTTTTTATCATAAGTTTGTAAGACAGAAACAAACCAAGAGACCTGAGTAACGTCAGTAAATACAAAGAAAAGTAATATTATTAACCATTATATATATATTTATATATATATATATTTTAAAATCATGTTAGTAATTTAAATTAAAGGCTTATTTTTATTCTTTTTAATGTTCTAGACATTTATGACACTTTATAATATTAATGGATGAAACCCTTAAAGTAGTTTGTCAATAAAGTTTAGTCAAATTCTCTTCAGCTGTAGGCTAAAGCTAAAGCTAACTAGCTACTCACCAGTGTTGATGGTCTCCAACACTGCAGCTCAGTCACTGAGAGCTGAAGCCAGCAGGTCTATCCAACCCCTGTTGTGTTTTTAAAAGTGTTTTTTCGCTTCTGAGGACCGGGAGCAGAACCGAGGGGAGATTTTAAAAGCCACAGATGTTCGCAACGCTACGCGACCTGGGTACGTTTCCTGTCTCTCTGTAAGAGATTCTTAGCGAGCTGGAGAGGAAAGTCCTGCTTAAAACAGCTGACCGTAGTTTTTTATTTCGTTCATTATTGCTACGTTTGGTGTTTTAGTGCGTGGAGGATCGTTTCAAAACGAGACGTAACCTTTACTGGAGCCACTGAAACATTTATCCGGGACAACGTCCTCTGCTACTTCTTTGTTGTTACGTCTGAGCTACGGTTAAATGCTGTTTCAGTTCAAATCATTTAATCCTTTTTGTGGTTTGAAAGGAGAGGGTGGTTGGCAGAGCTGCGTGGGCCATTGTTAATGATTCGTTTGGAGTAAGTAATGATTGTTGTATTAAGCTGCCTGATAGGTTATGATGAAAAAACGAGGGGGAACTTTTTTTTTTCTATCAAACTTTTTTATCGACCCCCTTTTTTTTCTATCGCACCACACATCTATCGTCGATATATATTGCTATCGAATTATCGCCCAGCCCTACATCATAGCATATTATGTTTATTTTTTTAAAACATTCTCCGTCTCAGAGTAACGTTAAAGGATTTTAGCTTTACAGAAATGGTCTGGGAAACTCAGCCACTACTTTAAAAAACAACCTCGCGAGGAGAGTCAGGAATCCAGGTGCAACAGCGCAGACAAATTATTATAACAGTCAGTGAAAAGGTCATCATAGATTAGACAAGATGTGAAAATTGCAGGCAGGGACTGGCGAGGGTCAGAATCAGGGTCAGAATGCAGGACAGGACACTTTTTATGACTAGTTTGTTCTTACCAAACCTGAAGCCTGGTTCATAACAGCCTCGGAGCTCTTCTGACCTACTTTTTATGTCAGCCCGATCGATCAGTTTCATTTGCGAAACTAAAGGCAATTTTTCTAAATAAAGTACTGCAGATTACAAATGCGATCATATTTCTGGATCTAAACGGATTATAGAGGTAATATAGAGAGCTTTGCTCCTGTCTAATTCACTGGGAAACAGAAAGAGAAAATATATTTATTACATGTAAAGATGCTACTTTCAAGATTTTTCAGACTCCTTGCTGCTCCAAAAACTTTTTGCTATGTTGCAGGTACCGTTACAAGATGGGAATTTTTTGTTTTGTTTTTCTCACTGTGGATGGGTGAAAAATATTAATATAATATTTTTGGTTAACTCCCACTCTCCATTGTGTGTAGAGAGTCTGAAAATCTCTCCATCTTTGCGCTGAATGCAGATTATTCTCACTATCTCAGCCTCCAGAGCTCCCAGACAGAGATTTGATTTGTCCACCTGAAACAGCAGATTAGCTGCAGGAACCAGTTATTGCAGGACTCTGATCTGTAACTTAAGTAGAAGTTTCTCTGCACAGAATGGGCAAAAACAGCAAAGGTTGTAAAGGTAAGGCATTTTATTGTTACGCATATTCTTCTGGGGTGAATACGTATAAATCTGCCATCCTTGTGCTATATGTGGATTTTTAATGTCTGCCATTTGAGAAACAAGCTTTCAACTTTTATTAATTGAATAAAGATGCGATTTTCAACACCTGTTTGTACCTTCAGTGCTTATTATAATGAAATGTGAAACAGGCTGGTTCTGTTCTGGGGACGACTGTGGAACAACTGGAGATAATGATGCAAAAAACAATTCTTCATAAAATTAAAAAGATTATGGACAACCCTGAGCATCCTCTTCATGAGACTATCCTACAACAACAGAGTATCTTCAGTCGGAGGCTTCTTCAGTTTTGCTGCAACACAGACCGCTACAGGAAATCCTTTCTCCCCACAGCCATCATGGTCTACAAGAACTCCTTGAAAAATGAATTAGTAATGAGCTACAACACTTAATTTCCCTCTGGGATCAATAAAGTATTTTTTTTTTTTTTAGACGAAAATTTCTTGAGGAAAGATTGCATTTTTGGGACCTACATACTTTCTAGATTTTATTGCTGAAGGATTTTTGCTGTGAGTTTTTCACTTGTTTATAACTTATGATGCGTAACCATGGCAACAAGGGTGTTTACAGCTGGGAGCAGCTGATCAACGTTGCAAAAGCTGAAATATCTCAATTGATGAGTGGAGAAGGTGTGGATGCAAAGCAGAAAAAAAAGATATAGATAAGGAGGAAGTTCAAACTATCTCTTCCATCAATCATAATGGGCAACTCTAGATTACGGGCTAACAAGATGGATGAACGCCAATCCCTTACAAGGACTCAACCAGAGCATTGGGAATGCAGTGTTATGTGCATTACTGAGATGTGGCTGCAGGATCATATCATATCTCCGCCAGGCTTCCTGACTGTACAAGCAGACAGGGATGTGAAGAGGAGTGAGAAAAGAAAAGGAGGTAGAGTAGCAGTTCTTCTCAACAGCATATGTTTTCTTCAAGGACTTGTTCTTCAAGAGAGTTCACCTGGGTAATTTTGACAGTTGTTTACATTTCACCTTCGGCCATTGCTGAAGATGCATATGATATCATCAGTTCTGTTGTTGCTAAGCTACAGACCCCGCACCCCAATGCATTTGTGACCGTTTTCTGGTGATTTTAAACCTGTCTGGCTCTCATCTATACTTCCAACTTTTTAATGGTTTGTCATCTGCTCCATAAAAGAAAACAAGACCTTGGATCTTTTTTATGACAATGTAAAGTATTCCAAATCAAGACTTCCTCCTGGACAATCGGATCACAATCTTGTTTTTCTCTGCTTAGAGTATAAACCACTTGTTCAGAGGCAACCTGTGACAAAAAGAAATGTGAGAAACTGGTTACATAAAGTTGGAGAAGCCATGTAAGTTTGTTTTGAGGCTATAACTGGATCACTCTTTGCCCAACACATGGAGAGGATATCAATAGATAGATGGAAGTCTGGACTGAGCCAATGAACTGAACACATTTTTCAATCGGTTCAGTTCAGGAACAAGCTCAGCATTATCCTCTCCTGTCCCCAGCCAAAGAGACATCCCACTCCCCTCTGACCCACACCTGTCCTGTCACACCTAACATGTTTTATCTTCCACCTCAGCCATGAACTCTTCAACTTCCACAACTTTGTCTTCAGCCAAATCAGGAGATGCTGCTACCCCCTTTGTATCACTCTCCCACCTGTCTGCCTCTAAAAGTCAGGTGAAGAGGCAGTTGGAGAAACTGAACCGGAACAAGGCGACAGGTCCAGATGGTGTCAGCCCCAGAGTCCTGAAGACCTGTGCAGAGCAGCTCTGTGGGATTCTGCAGCACATCTTTAACCTTAGCCTGACCCAAGAGAAGGTTCCAATGTTGTGGAAGACTTCCTGCCTTGTTCCTGTTCCAAAGAAAACTTAACCATCAGTCATCAGTGATTATAGACCTGTCGCCCTGACATCCCACAACATAAAGGTCTTGGAAAGACTCTTCTTGGGCCACCTGAGTAAGAAAACAATAACATTTCAGGATCCCCTGCAGTATGTTTATACTTGTGAAGGTGGTGTTGAAGATGACATCAACCTGTTTCAACCAACCCACTGTCATCTGGACAAAGCAATCAGCGCTGTTAGAATCATGTTTTTCCCAGTGCATTTAACACAATTCAGCCTGAATTGCTTTGTTAAAAACTGTAGTAGACACAGTTGGTGGCCTCAGCAATCACCTGGATCAATGATTACCTGACCAACAGACCAGAGTTTGTGAGATAGAGGATTGTGTGTCAAAAGGTGGTCAGCAGCACAAGAAAAAAAACACAAGGGACAGTACTATCTCTATTCCTTTTCACTCTGTACACCCTAGACATCTAATTTAACTCAAGAGACATGTCCTCTGCAGAAATATTCAAGACGACTACAATTTTTGGGTGTATCAGTGATGGACCCGAAGGCGAATTCAGAGAGCTGGTGAACCGCTTTGTGGCATTGTATGAAAACAAATGTCTCTCCTTGAATTTAAACAAAACAAAGGAGATGATTGTAGATTTCAGAAGAAAAAGGGAAAAGTCAAATGTTGTTTGTATAATGAGAGAAGAAGTGGAGGTGGTTGAAGAGTATAAATACCTGTCTGTGTCTCTGTCTGGAGCATTTATCTGCATTCTTGTCTGAAACCCAACCAAGCTAATCATGGAAGTTGTCAGCTGGTCTCTGATTGAAATTGATCAAATCTACTCAACGCTAAGGTACGGCAAAGGGGATGCTGCTTGTGAGGATATCTGGATTTTCGGTTTTGTGGTGATCGGGTTCCTCCTGATTGGAATGGGTGGCTACCTGGTCTACCGAAAAAAGAAGGCAACTCTGGAAGCGATTGGGAAGCTAAAGGAGTTGTGTGAAAGCCTGGCGCTGGCTGTTGGGGACTCTGAACTGAACTACTCGATGGGTGAGCTGGGATGCAGGCACGAGGCTGTATAAGGTGATTTGGCCAGTGTCTCTGGACTAATGCGCAAAGTGTCATCTAACGTGGAGAGACTCTCAGTCCGACAGAGTGGAGCACATCAACTTGTGGACTGGGGTTCACACTCCCCGCCTCTCCCTCCTGATGTGTCATTGTCAATGTCTTTTTACTCTTGAATAAGGAATCAAGACACAGTTAAGAGAATTTTTTTCCCCCACCGCTGACCCAACTTGACCTTTTGTAAACTGTTTCTTATCTGCTATGTGACTGCCGCATAAAGCTGGCTGCAGAAACCACGGTATTGCCTGTATCTGTTTACGTGTAATTGTTGCTTGTCTGTCTACTCTTGATCGGGCTGTACTGAAATGAATTTCCCCTTGTGGCATGATTAAAGGATTATTCTATTCTTCTTCTATTCTATTCTAACAAATTTATTTTATTTACATAGAAACTACATATTAGGGTTGAGTAATTTGAACAAATGGGTAATTTCATTTTTTTGTGAGTGCAGAGTGGACTTCTTGTGGAAGCTAAGGTCCTGCAACATTTTGCTGCAAATGTTCTACAGTCTGTTGAGAGTGTAATCTCTTCAGCCATCATCTGTTGGGTTAGCAGCAACAGAACCAGGGACTTAAAAAGGCTAAAGTAAGGCTCGTTCTGTTCTGGTGACAACTGGTAAACCACTGGAGAGTATGATGCAAAGAAGGATTCTTCATAAAATCAACAAAATTACAGACAGTCCTTCATGAGACTATCCTACTACAACAGACTGTCTTCAGTCGCAGATATGTTCAGTTTCGCAGAATCACAGACTGCTACAGCAAATCCTTCTTTCCCACAGCGACCGAGTTCTACAACCCTTAAATAATTAATTAATAATTAGCGTGAGCTAAAACAATACCTAAATTCCCTCTGGGATCAAATAAAGTGTTTTTTCATTGAATTTGAATTAATCCCATTTATGTAGATTGGGTATCAGTAGAGAGACGATCTGCAGGAAGATTGAGTTTTTGAACACTCAGTGAGTTTACATGCAGCAAGAAAAAGTCCACTTGCCTTAGTCCGACTGAAATTGGACTTTTAAAATACATGTACATACACCCTAGTCTGAATTAAGTCGAACTGAACTGGAGTTTGAGAAATTGGACTAAGGTACCCAGTTAATGCAATAGGGAAATACAATTTTTCTGTATCTTAATGACAGTCGAGCTATTGGGAGTCTGCGCTCTCCCCCTTCGGGAAGTGACAACACTGCAGAAACTGGAATAACAACAACAGAACTAGCAGCAACAAGGAGTATAACACACTCAAACAGTGGAGTACTTACAAAATGCACTGTGCTGCAGCATTGTTGTTGTCCATTTCTTTGCTTATTGTGCATATCCTGCTTTTACTCCGCCTGCTTCCCTGACTTTAGCATTTGTTTACTGTCTGTGTGACTCTAGTCCAATGAAAGAATGTCAGTGCGAAAGGGCGCATGTCACCATGTAGCGTTACCTTCATTTATTAATTTGATTTTCTGAGTGAAATGCAGACTTGGACACAAATCTCAACTCTGGCTAAGCCTTTAGTCCGATTACTGCCAAAAGCTTGGTTTAGATGTGCATGTAAATGTACTGAGTGAATAAGACTCTCACTTCGGCTGATTACAAAGTGGTCAGTAACAGTGCTCCCTGTTGTTTTACCACCCACAACCCACTATCCCACTGTACATACCGCCCTTTCACTCTTTCAGTGAACAACTGACCTTGGTGGTGTTTTTGTTAATGACGATGTTTTAGCTAAGGGTTGCTACATGATGTTGCCAAAGGATGATAAGTGAGTTCTGTTCTGCTTGGAAAGGTTTGCATCAATGATCCAACCCCTTAACCCCCAACATACTGTGATCATCTAAAAAGGAAAAAAGTGCTCATCTCTCTCCTGTTGCTCGCTGGCCTTTCACCATACATGCTGTTCATTTCTGCCCCATTCCATTGTGGTCCTTCACAGGCCGATATCTACGCTTTCATTTGTTTGTTTTCCCCAGCAATATTTTGTCATGCATCGCCATTCTATGACATCACTTCACATGCACATCGCCAGGCCAATCAATGGCTACCACTATGCACTACGATTAGTAGTAAGTGACAATGACATAATGCCCCAGACTGAGCAGGGAAGTCTGAAAAACGGGGTTGTCTCAGCCCAGACAAAGGTAGTGGAAATACACTAGATATGGGCTGACTGGACCTGGACTGGACCAAGCCAGCCCTAGTGGGAAAGGGTCACATGTGTCACCTGGTGAGGAGAGACAGGAAAAGTGAGCTGACAGAGCTAGCAGAGAAAAATTATGTAGGTCTGCCTCATTTCCCTTCAGTGGTTCTGGAGCTGTAAGCGGCGAAACCGAAATAGAGAGCTGGGACCGGGACTTGGACTTGAGGTTGGGGGGCGCGGGGACTTAAGATCGGTGGGGAGCTGGAGCTTGCCCATGCCACCTAGGCAGGAGGAGCAGATCCCGGACATGCTGGCGATCACAGGTGGATTCTCCAGGAAGTTCGGCTATTGGTAGGAGCTTGAGCTTCGTGAGCTTGGTGACCTGAAAGCCTCGATGAAGAGCGGATGCTGCGGCCTAAAACCTTGACAAGGAGCGGACCCTGCGGTCTGAAAGCCATGGTGATGGGCAGGCCTCTGGGCAAGCAGGAATAAATTAATCAGTACCTGCTGGGGAGGTTGTTGGTGCTTCCCTAGAGCAACAACAGTATTTGCTTTGTTTGAACTGTTGCAGAAGATGCAGAGATGTTTTCAGCTGTTGAAGTTGAGACCATTCAATAGGGTCTGGCAATTGACAAACTGCATAGTTCTTTGAATGACGTTACATTATTGTTTCATCTCTTAAGGAAATGTAACATCCTAGTTGGCATTGTCAGCAGTAAGCTTCCTGAGGATGGATTTAGTTTCAAGTGGACTAGGGCTTCCATAATTAAACGATTCGTCACTACGTCGACAAGTAAAATTGTTAAGAAAAAATTCAGTAATCAACATATTGTTTATTTTCCAAAGCTTTGTTTTTATCTGCTCCCTTTCTGCCCCTGATCCACGTGTGCAGTTGTGCCAATCGGGGTCAGCAGGTGCAGCTTAGAAAAGCTTTAACTTTAAAGGGCGACTGTGGCTCAGTGGTAGAGTAGTTGGCTTGCAATCGGAGGGTCGTAGGTTGGATTCCAGCTTCCTACAGTCACATGTCGATTGTGAATGGGTGAATGTGGCTTCAATGTAAAGCGCTTTGAGTGGTCAGTAAGACTAGAAAAGCGCTATATAAGTTCAGTCCATTTACCATTTAACAGCATAAGCAGTGAGCTGATAATGTAATTATGGAGTTTTATTAACTAGAAAGAGAAGCATGTGTAATTTTAAATTCACAAAGTAGAACCTGCTTTCCACAGCAGTACAGCAGTGTTGTTTGAGCTTCTTAAAGGGAAGCCCGCTGTGGCTGATGACCATAGGCATCATTTTAACCGGGGACGCCGGGTACATGTCCCCAGCAATATTTTTGATTGAATGGTTTCCCCCCACCAAACCTGATGCGGAAATTTTTACTGACCTAACAGCCACTTCTGCTTCCAGCAAAGCTTCTGCATCATTATCTAAACATAATATTATTTATTTCACTCACTTCCAGTTTCTTATGCAGTCATGTTTCTTTCTGCTTATATGCTACAGTACAGCTGAAAATCTTTTCCCGAACCCGACCAGGCTTAATTTCTATCATTGTCCACAGGCTCAGCTTAGGCTTTAACGGTCAGCTGATCATCTTATTTGTGCAATAATTCATAATAAATCGCTGCAGTGGGCCACTAACCTTATTCTAAACCTGTCAAGATGTTACCGGCACACAGCATGCGTCATGATGTGAAAGACCCACTTCTCTCAGGTCAAAACAGAAAAAATACTCAGACTGCTGCGCAGCGCTCACTTCAGAAAATGCTGAACTGTAAATGCACTATTATCCCAAGTTTCAAGCAGAAGTATCCTGCATCTATTTAGCAGCTCCCTGACGCTCAGAAGTCAAATCTCCTGAAATCTAGAGCAAGCGGTCAAGAGCGCAAACAGAAACGCACGCAGACGAGACAGATTTTTACGTATCAGAAGACTGGTAGTCTTCTGTTGGGTGGAGTCCTGCATTGTCACTGGTACCCGTTTCAAGATGGAAAAATACAGTTGTACAGTTCCCTTGCTATAACACAGATCCATCCTTTGCTGCTTCATGGATTTTTTTTAATAGCAGAATTTAAAGGCTTTCTTTACAGCAAACTAACACGCATTGTGTTCTGCGTCCTAAATGATTGGAGGCAATTGTCTATCTCCCCCTGTCATGTCTTCAGTGCTTGCCAAATTGATCATATCTGCAGTGTATGTTTCTAATCAAACATGAAATGGCTGAATACTTAGAGGATAAATAAATATTTAATAAGTATGTCCAGTAATCCTCAAACCGCATCCAAGTTTAAAATTATGTCCCAGGCAACTTTAAAAACAAACTGACGCCCTTGCTGATGACAAACACGTACAGTAGCCTTTGTGCGTTAGTTAGCTTGTCAGCTGCTAAAATTAGCATCAACAGTAGAGTGATTTTCTTTTTCCCCCCGACATGTCATCTTTTTGCCTTCTCTCCTTGGTATCCAGGGGTTTTCATAGATTGATGGAAATTTCTAGATTCTCTCATATGTCATTTACAGCCCAAGCTGCTGCTTAGCGACTGTTTCTGATCCGTTTATACACAGATCAGATACTGCAGCAGCTGTCGTAGCAGCCGTCGAGACATCAAGCTGCAGGTGTCTCAACAAAAATGTATTTACTATTCATTTATTATTGCAATAAAATACTTATTTTGTCAGAATTTAATGTTTACTCTGACTTGCTGTGTGCAGGAAGGATCTTTCTGGAAAGATCATGAAGTACTTTTGATGAAGCTCCTGACTGAAGAGCCTGTTAATATTTTATGGATGCGATATTAACATTGGTGATGGTAATTTCACTACGCTTAGCACCCGTCATGTATCTGCTGTAACATTGTTTTATTTTTTATATAGTTCATAAATGTTAAATAAGCTACCATCTTAAAAATCACTATTTTAGATAGTACATAACACTTGGAGGTAACACGCAAATATTAGAGCAGCTGCTCCTGCAATAACATGCATTTTAAATGTAATCCGATAAGTCGACTAATCGGCAAAATAATTAGTGATTAATCGATTAGCAAAATAATCATTTGTGGCAGCCCTAAAGTGGAAATATGCTATTCTTATGCGGGGTTCGCAATGCCGAAAACTACAACGCCCAGAACAGCGAGATTACATTTTAGTCTGTGGTTGAGGCCGTCAGAGCCTTCGCGGTGCTTTGTGTGCTTTGGCCATGGCAATTTTGGAAACTTTTGCTCCACTCCAAGTTTCAAAGCAGCAAAATTCAACAACGCAGAAGGTGAGCTAGCGGAACTTTCGGTGCCTTCCCCTCAGTGTTAACCAATCAGAGCATCTCACTGTAGAGACATCGCCTGATGTCGACGTTGTCAAGCCAGCCATGATCCTCCATTGTTTAAAACAACTGGCAGAGAAAGCCCCGCCCATGCGATTTGAAAGCTTCAGCCTTAAAAATGAATAGGCTGCAAACTAGTCACTTTGTGCGCACTTTTTTGACGCTGACAAAGTGTGAGGTGTGAATGCAGCATTAAGTCTGTATTCCTTATTATTGTAGCTCTACAGGCTCCTCTTCTACCCATGTTATGTGTAGTCTAGACTCTAGATGATAGGTTGTTTTGGTGCAGTCTCTTTACATCTAGTTGAGGCGCTGCATACCCCGCCCCTTCCAGGTCGCAGTACCTTCCACCCATATCCCCTGGTCAGCCATTTTTGTAGTTTGATAGACATACGACAATCTAATGGTACTGAAACTTTATATTCAAAGCCGTAGCTTTTTACCTAACACACCACCTAACTGTATATAAGACGATTGTTTAGTGGCCCAAAATCTCATTAAAAATATAGTAATGTGCTATGTTTAGCAAAGCATGTGAAACACTATCACTAACACAGTATTATTGTATAATTTAAAATCTTTTAAAAAAATAGCCTTTTCTTAAAACATATATTATTATACTTAATAATGACAGTCATGTGTTTAAGCAAGTAGACTACATGAAAAAACCCAAAGAAAAAAGCTTACAATACTACAATAACATGCTGTAGTCCTTTTAACATTACTGCCAACACTTTAACAAAAACTACTTGCAAGTTACCACATAATAATAATGTTCAATAATGAGCTGAATACAACTTCATTTCTATTCAGTTTATTTATATAGTGGCAATTCACAACAAATGTTCCACACAAGACCCTGAGGTTGTTAGTGTTCTACTGCTAGTGTCACGCTAACATCATTGAATGTGCTAGGATCATGCATTCTCCAAGACTAAAAACAGAAAAATAATCCAGTTTTTTTTGATAGTACCAATTAAAAATGTCATTGGGGAGATAAAATACCGAGCACATAGCGCTAACATAAGCAGGTCCGGTGCTAATGCTATCAAGACAATAGCCAAGAGGCAATAAATTAATGTCTAAAATAAAGTTTGCTATCATTCCAATGTTATTTGTAACTCACCACTTTGCTGTGTCTGTCATTTCCATCGCCAGAAGGAACTGATCCATCAGTAAGACAAAGTTGTTTAGCAAATCCTTATTGATGCTGGTGGAACTTACTGAAGCTCTCTCCCCTCCCACAAACAAAAATACTTTCTCCACAGATGTTGGTAAACTTAACCAGGCACTTTGCAGGGGTTCTAATGCAGTATGACTGCATAAAGAATCATTTAGGATAACAATCCAACAACCGAACATTCTGGTTGTTACACTTGTACCTTTGGCATTCCTGAAATTGGACTATGAACTCACAGTGTGAAATAAAGATGGCGTATTCACTCAGTGTTTAGCTGGAAGTTCATGACCTTGTTTAGCAGTTCCAGTGCAAGTACTGTGACGTAATAGCTAAAAAAACTTAAGATATGATAGAGAAAACTGAACTTAAAAAATATATACAAAAAACAGTATACAAAAATATCTTGAAAACATATGCGGTAAATAATTTATGCTTTTTTGCATTCTTACAGATAAATGTTGAGTGATGCTACTTTGAACTTTAGATTCCTTACTAAAACCAGACAAAAAAAATCTGATCTATAAAACTTTTGAGTATGCATACCTGCCAGGAGTTTCCGCTTTGTAAATCACACTCTCCCTAGAAATGTGCTTAGGTGATTTTGGAACCTGTCCTGCCTTTTCACGCCCACCTTCTGTCATAAATGGTCAATGCAAAGTACCTGATGAATATTTTACATAGACATAAGACAGCTGATATTGGCCGTTTTCGTAGACTGTATACGGATGGAATTAAGGATTAAAATTAAGACCAGTAAAATTATTAAAAAGTTTTAATTGATTTAGAAAAGATTTTACATTCCATTTTACAGGCTGTGCTGCCAGTTTCCTCCCTGTCCAAAATGTGCTCTTAAAGGTTGGATATGGAACATTTTTCTTAAAAGCTATCTCTTTAAAAAAGTAATACTTTAACAGGGAGTTTAGAGGTGTGCAGAATGAAAGTGCACCCTTTCCTTTAAACATTATATTTAACCTAAAATCATAAAAAAAAAAAGTTTTTCTGACCACCGGACTGTGTTTATATTTACGTGTTCCAGCCAACAGCAGTGCGGTATTTTGGGTTGCCAAAAGCTATTGTAAACATCTGCATGGAGGAACGAGGCATTTACTGTAGAACATTGAAACCGTTTAGCTGCCGTGTCTAAGCTCCATAGTTTTAATCATCTTTCTCAGAAGAGGAGCGATCTTACAATATCTGAAATAAACGAAAGAAAAGGAACCTGTTTCCTCCTGCACTACCCAGCATAGCAGGCTCGCTTTCACTGCTGTGGTGAGTGGCTATAATAAAGACTTTTCTAGCTAGCTTTCTGTACGGACATATGCCACAGACCATACACCTCAGTCGAATACACACGCTTTGAAATCTGTTTGATGTTTATGTAAATTCTAAAGTATATATTATGACTTTTATAGAGAACATCGCCAACAGGAGTGGAGGATACCACTCAGCTACCGATATAAGATTCAGAGAGGTCAGGTACAAAAACTTACTGTTACCTTTGACCCATATTTTGTTATAATTATTTTTTTGTTTTTTATTTTAAACCTATTAGTACAAAATTGTTCTTACCCTGTAAGATTCGTCGCTGGACATGATGGCTGGTTACGGTGTTAGAACTAACATCCAGACGCCACTTTGTTATTGCAACTACAACCTCAACACACTAGATGTCGCTTTGGTTCCCATGTTCCATATTCAACCTTTAAATAGCTTAGTTGCTGCATTTTTCTTTGGGCATTTGTCTTTTTTTAACAAAATCATAAAGTTTGTGTAGAAAGTGACTACATTTTCAGACCCTGTTTTGTATGTAAGCAAGCTACACTACCGTTCAAAAGTTTGGGGTCACCCAAACAATTTTGTGTTTTCCATGAAAAGTCACACTTATTCACCACCATACGTTGTGAAATGAATAAAAAATAGAGTCAAGACATTGACAAGGTTAGAAATAATGATTTTTATTTGAAATAAGATTGTTTTTACATCAAACTTTGCTTTCATCAAAGAATCCTCCATTTGCAGCAATTACAGCATTGCAGACCTTTGGCATTCTAGCTGTTAATTTGTTGAGGTAATCTGGAGAAATTGCACCCCACGCTTCTAGAAGCAGCTCCCACAATTTGGATTGGTTGGATGGGCACTTCTTGCGTACCATACGGTCAAGCTGCTCCCACAACAGCTCAACGGGGTTCAAATCTGGTGACTGCGCTGGCCACTCCATTACCGATAGAATACCAGCTGCCTGCTTCTTCTCTAAATAGTTTTTGCACAATTTCGAGGTGTGTTTTGGGTCATTGTCCTGTTGTAGGATGAAATTGGCTCCAATCAAGCGCTGTCCACTGGGTATGGCATGGCGTTGCAAAATGGAGTGATAGCCTTCCTTATTCAGAATCCCTTTTACCCTGTACAAATCTCCCACCTTACCAGCACCAAAGCAACCCCAGACCATCACATTACCTCCACCATGCTTAACAGATGGCGTCAGGCATTCTTCCAGCATCTTTTCAGTTGTTCTGCGTCTCACAAACGTTCTTCTTTGTGATCCAAACACCTCAAACTTGGATTCATCCGTCCACAGCACTTTTTTCCAGTCTTCCTCTGTCCAATGTCTGTGTTCTTTTGCCCATCTTAATCTTTTTCTTTTATTGGCCAGTCTCAGATATGGCTTTTTCTTTGCCACTCTGCCCTGAAGCCCAGAATCCCGCAGCCGCCTCTTCACTGTAGATGTTGACACTGGTGTTTTGCGGGTACTATTTAATGAAGATGCCAGTTGGGGACCTGTGAGGCGTCTGTTTCTCAAACTAGAGACTCTAATGTACTTATCTTCTTGCTCAGTTGTGCAACGCGGCCTCCCACTTCTTTTTCTACTCTGGTTAGAGCCTGTTTGTGCTGTCCTCTGAAGGGAGTAGTACACACCGTTGTAGGAAATCTTCAATTTCTTAGCAATTTCTCGCATGGAATAGCCTTCATTTCTAAGAACAAGAATAGACTGTCGAGTTTCAGATGAAAGTTCTCTTTTTCTGGCCATTTTGAGCGTTTAATTGACCCCACAAATGTGATGCTCCAGAAACTCAATCTGCTCAAAGGAAGGTCAGTTTTGTAGCTTCTGTACCGAGCTAAACTGTTTTCAGATGTGTGAACATGATTGCACAAGGGTTTTCTAATCATCAATTAGCCTTCTGAGCCAATGAGCAAACACATTGTACCATTAGAACACTGGAGTGATAGTTGCTGGAAATGGGCCTCTATACACCTATGTAGATATTGCACCAAAAACCAGACATTTGCAGCTAGAATAGTCATTTACCACATTAGCAATGTATAGCGTGTGTTTCTTTAAAGTTAAGACTAGTTTAAAGTTACCTTCATTGAAAAGTACAGTGCTTTTCCTTCAAAAATAAGGACATTTCAATGTGACCCCAAACGTTTGAACGGTAGTGTATATTAATGAGGACCCAGGTCTTTGAGCTCTTTTGCATGATTCTTGCCTAAAACACATCCAGTATCTGCTTATTGTTGAAGATTTTGTCTAGTCTTAAGTTTTATTGCCCAAAAAATTTCACAAGTGTCTTGGGAGAATATAACTGCCATGTCAACAAAGGAGACAGATTTTTAAAAGTCATTCATGAAAAAACCCAGGGTCAAAAACTGCTTAACATCTGCATCCAAATCTGTGTTATTGCTGTTGACTGACTGATGCAGGCCATCTATTGCTGCTGTGTCCGTCTCTGCGAGGAGACTATTCCGAAAGAGTTTGACTTATAACGTACCTGTTACTCTGTGATGTTGTGGGGAAGTTTGTTGTCCTTGATCCACAGGAAGCAGAGAAAGTTCCTGTTCCTTTCTTGTATTCAAAAATTGTAAAACATCTGGTCGATTTCCGCTGGGAAAGAATAAAATAACTTATGTAAGATTACTTTCTATATTAAAGAAAATTTAAAAAAATGATAACAGGAGAGGGGAAAGGTTAATTTACTGGGCCCATCATCCCAGCTAATGCTCCCGGTTAACAAGGCATCACAGCTACGCAGAACGTCAGAGCAGGTGTAGCTGCTATGGAGAAAAACCAAAGTGAACAGTTAATTCAGATAATTCATACCCATATAAGATATGCCTCTGAAGACATGGTATTAACATGCTTCCCTGGCATACAGGAGAACCCTAAAAGTACCTGGCTGAACCGATCAAACCTCTGTACTGCTTGCGTTTTCTGTAATATGTAATGATCAATTTGATGGAGTACCTTGACTGTGAGTCTGTGAGTGGATTTTTGCTCTATTGCAACAAACATTGCAAACCTTATATAACACCTATTTGAACCCAGAGTAATGTTTTTAATATTGAAATTTGACCATCCCCATCTTTGTCTTAACCTTAACCTGATCAAGAAGCCACTTTTTTATGACAATTCCTACCCTACTGCCAGTATGGTTTCCAAAGTTTACTAAGTCAGTACTTATTGGTAAATGTGTAGTTATTGAGGTTAGTGAAGGTTAGACATTTTAAAATCTACTAGAGACAACTTTAGTGAGTAAATTCTATGTCTGACATTATTCACTAGAAGCTCTTCATCATGTCCATCTGGCTACTTTTATCTGTAGTAGCAGTGCACTGAAATAGTTCAAATTGGACCCATTCATTTAACAAAAGGAGAGTGAAATGAAGCTCCTAAGAGAACTGTTTCTTTGCTTTTGCCAGAATGGCTTATAATCTACAAATCAGGTGGTCCTAGGGTAAAAGGTGTTATAGTGCTCTCTGGAGACACTTTTGTTGTATGATAGTCTGATCAGAATCAGAATAACTTTATTGTCATTGCCAATAAAATAGGTTTACAGACTAGGAAATGGCTTTGATGTAATGGGGAAAATATAGAATAAGTCATATTTAAGGGTTTGTGTCTGCAAGTAACAAACACAACAGCTGGAGGTGATATTACACTTATAATATGGCTCAGAAATCATTGCAAAGCTGGTAATAAACAGGTGTAGTCACTTGAATGACGCACAGCGCAGACATCTTTGACATGTTGTTTTTAACACTGTAATTTCTTGTTTTGTCACATGAACCTCCAGCTTTTACAAAGTGAACACATGCTGTGCAAGAGGTATTTGCCAATCAATACCCACTCCCTCCATAATCCGATTTACATTGGTAACCGCTTCCAGGGCCTTGGCTGGTTTTTATGCCTTCATTGATTTTTAAATCCTTTGGCCTTTTTTGCTTTAAATGCAGACACTTATGTGCTTCACTTTGTCTGTTGGAGGTATTGAGCAGTTTTATGCTTTAGCCAAAAACCAAAATCCTGAATTCTCTACAAAAAAATTGTTGAATTAAATTTTTTATATTTTTCTCTTTTTTTAAGGTTTGCTTTAAAAATTATGAATTCAATGAGTGATTAATTTAGGTAAAGTTTTAACTCCTAATCTATTATTATTATTATTATTATTATTATTATTACTTTTATTAGTAGTAGTAGTAGTAGTAGTATTAATAGTATTGTAAGGTAACATAGAATAAAAGTTGCATTGAAATTATTTAAGTTGCCTTTAAAAAAAAAATCCTTTTTTTGTGCCTGATTTTTGTTATTTCAATAACCGTGGTCACAGTACTTGTTTGATGTTTATTTCTTTTGCTCTTATAGTTATTTTAGTTGTTTGCCAGTTAAATTAAACATTTTCCTTTCCTGAAAAGATTTTTCTGAAACAAAAAACTTGGTTATAAGTCCAGTTGAGTTAGAATTCCTCTCTTATCTGCAGAATTTTTCAGATTCCAAACACGTTTGAGATTATCACAGTGACCTCCAAGATTTAGAAGATTAACCCTGAATGACGGGCAAATTCAGGTTAAAAAACACCTTCTAAAACTTTATTACTTTCGTTTAACTTGTTTGGTTTTCTCCAGTCCTTCATCCACTTGTTTTGGCATGCATTATATACATATTTTCTGTTTGATATTTTATTTGGGAAGTACATACATATACATAGAATATTAGATGGTGTACTAAATATAGTATATTGATATAGTTTAATAGAATTTAGGAAAGTTTCTTCTGCCATTGCTTTTTTGTAATGTTGAAAAGATCTAAAACAATGTGACAGATGAGTGGAAACATTTTCGGATCATGAACTTGCTTACATTGATTTTATTCGTATTTAGGATTGTTGTTGTTTGTGAGGCAACAATCTGACCATCTGGGTCACACTGTGAGTTTCATTAAGCTCATTGACTGAAAGCAGTTCTTTACCCCCCTTTCTGTGAGGGGTTATGGCTGCACCACGATCTAGCCTTCACTGTTTTTCAAAATGTTATAGGTTCCTGCAGCTCAGCTGTGAAGTTGACAGACACCATATTGGACATAAAGCTGTGGAGTGTCTGGGTCTGCAGTTATTCCAGCACCCTCTGGGGTGATGAAGCCGTGTCATTGTGCTGTTTTCATTGTGGCTGTTTTTACGAGCTTTCCCGTCTTTCCCAACCTTCTATGTTTCTGTGTTCCTATTTGCTGATGTTCTTTTGTCATTTTTCCTGACGGCTGTCATACTTGACATATAAGGGAATTACTTAAGTTAACTTCAGTAATTATGAGTTGTCATATACGTGCACAAGTTAGATATTTTTCTAATGTTTTCATTGTGTGCTTGAGTTTACATTGTTGTAGCAGATATAGGAGTGGGGGAAAGTGCTGAAATAATGACCTTTATTGAAATGCCATCTTCTTGCCTTAGTGGATATTTAAGATGTTTATTTTCATCTGACTGGTTTATTCAAGTCAAAAATAACACAATTAAAAATTATTCAAGACTATTATAAAATATGTATCTTGTAGTTAATGAAAATCTGAAAAAATCTGAAGACAAAAAAGAATCATCTAGTGTTGCTAATTTCTATTATAAAGAAGATTTGAAGCTGCTCTGATAAAAATAAAGGTATACAAAAGTACATACAGTTTAGAATATACACACATACACGCTAATACGTATTATTAAACACTATTTTCATTGATTAAGGATTACTGATTAAGACACATAAACTTTTTCTCACTGTCCGAAAGCCACAATACTGAGAAAATGTCATAGATTTATTTACTACAATTTTTTAAATCAAAATTTTAAACACATTTCCTCAGTGTTTGGTAGCATTGCCATTAAATTGTGTGTCTTAAGTTTTGGGTTTCCTTTAAACAGCTGTTCACAATAGTTTGCTGGAGTTTTGGCCCATTCCTCCTGACAGAACTGATGGAACTGATTTAGGTTTGTAGGACACCTCGCTTGCACACATCTTTCAGATCTGCTTACAGATTCCGTCTAGGATTCATATCAGAGTTTTATGAAGGCCTAGCTAACCCTTTGACTGTGTTTTCTATAATTTTCTTTTTGACCACTGTGGCTGGACGCTGAGGGTCATTGTTCATCTGGATGACCCCATTTATCCCATGAGCTTTAACTTCCTGGCTGATGTTTTAGTTGTTGCTTAAATATTTCCACATAATGTTCTTTACTCATGATGCCATCATCGATATGAATTGCACCAGTTCCTCCTGTAGCAAAACAGTCCCACAGCATGATGCTGCCATACTTTACAGTTGGTTGGTGTTCCAAGGTGTGCCCCTTTTTCTTTAGATTTATCAAAGGTCATTAAGACCAAACAGTTCTTTTTGGTTTCATCAGGCCATAAGACAGTGCTAATTTACAAACTGCAATCTGGCTTTTTTTGTTCATGCTTTGGAGTAATGGCTTCCTCTGAACTTTTTAGCCCACGCCAGTACAACACATGTTTCACTGTGGATAATGAAGCGGTTTTACCAGTTTTAACCAGCATCTTTACAAGATCTTTGGGTTTTGTTCTGGGGTTTGATTTGCACTTTTGGGATCAGAACACATTCATCTCTGGGACACATAATCTGTCTCCTTCCTCATTAGGAGCGGCATGATGGTTTGATATTCCCATCATGTCTATACTTGTGTATAATTATTTTAACTAGGGATGCACAAATACCAATACTCGTATTGGTTATCGGCCCCGATAACGCCTAATGTACTTGTATCCGTATTCGCTATTGTTAACCGATACCATTAACTAATACTTAAGATGAAGACACGGAGCAATAATTTCACAGAAAATGTTAGTTTTTAACTTTTAAATTTAAGTTCTGTGGTCATTTTTATTGTTTTATCTAATTCACCATTATTTGTTGTAACAAGCAGAGAAGAAAATAAAACCTAACTCCCGATTGACAGCACTTTTTTGTGTGGTAGAAGTATCGGTATTGGTACTCTGTATCGGTAAGTGCTGAAAAAAATGGTATCGTTACATCCCTAGTTTTAAAAAATGAACACGGCACCTTCTAGAAATTTTTTTTCAAAGGATAAACCAGACTGGAGAAGCTCCATGATTCCCTTTCTGATATTTTAGCTAGTTTTTTGTTTGTTTTTTTACTTTTCCATCGTGTCAAATCAGAAGGCAGTCTGTTTCAGATGTGGCTTTAAAATGCATCTGTGGATGAGCCTCTAATTAACTGAAATTTGCCATTCAACTAACCAAACATTTCCAATGCCATGATATCATCATCTTTTCTTTTTCTCATTATTTTAAGACAGTAATTATTTTGTATGTAAACTTCAGATTTTAAAGACATTAAAACATTTATTTCTCACATACTCTATCTCCTATTGTTGCATTTAGCAAACAGAAATAATTTGTGTTAGTCTACCTGACCTTAAACAAGGAAAGTTTGGTTTGATGTGAGGGGAAAAGCTGAATGTGTCTTTTTAGTCAGTGTATGTAAACTGTATTGTAAACTTCTGGTTTTAGTCATATCAAAATTATATAAAGCTGATCTTGGATTTACCAGCTATTAACATAAATACAATCTAACTAATCTAAGAGTGCTAAAGCAAAATAAATTTCTCTAGGTCATCATTTAGTTTGTAAAGTTGATGCCAACATAGTTGATCTGTGTGAAAAGTAAATCCACCTGTAGGGTTTAAGAGAGAAAACATACAGGCATGTGGTAAAAGAGAGAAGGGAGCCAAGGTATCAGCAGCGTCCAAACACTTTGAAGGCCATCTTTCTAAATTGAAAAAGATTAATATCCACTATAAAATCTTTTAAGACAACCACAGATTTCCCTGGAGTGTACTTTCCACATTCCAGGGCAGACTATGGAGTGCTCAGAACAATTACACAAAATCAAAACATTAATCTAAAACAGAAAGTACAGCCTCTGTATGCAATAATGGCAATATGACTGGCCTTAGTTGTTATGTTAGATGTTTAAATTCATAACAGCACATTTAGCAACAGACTTTTAAAACTGCATCCAAATAAACAATAACATAGACATGTCTGGTAATAAATATTGCACTTTATTTTTCATAAATGGTGGTGGAGTAATTATTATTATAAATTTTTTTTGTAGTCACCGGACATAGGGATCTTGCATTCATTGCCCTGAACACCTCTTTATACCAAATTATTCTAATGTCAGATTTGAGCTCATCTGTCTCACAGCTGGATTTGTTAACAGGACAATGTTTCCAAACTAGACAAAAAGTTTACAAAAAAATGGCTAAAAAAGAAAAATAATCAAGGTGTTGACTCAATGGCTTGTCAAAGTCCAGACTTCTGTCTGTCTGGGACACTGTGTGATAGCCTTAAGAAAGCTGTGTTTGCATGCCACCAAACCTGTTTGACCTACATCAGTGCTGGAAAGAGTTCTCATAAATTCATACATTAAAGGTCTGTTTCAAGTTATTGCTGTTTAATGTGATGGCACACAGCCCCCCCTTAGCATTTCTCATAACTACTGAGAATTGAAATTATATTGAAATTGTTTCGGGATATGATTTTATCTTAAAACATAGTCTATTTTCTTTATTCCATAGATGCTCAGGTATTTCCTCTCCAAACTGTGTTTTTTTTTTGAGCTGTCTCACACTGCCATCCTCTATAATGACTTCATCCTGCTCTGGTCACTGGGATACTTTGGGTGAATAGCTAATGAAATTGATTTCTTTAATCTCATGCACCCTGATAAGGATTGCTTGACCAGATGATCTGGTTGTAGAGGGTCTTTAGTAGTCTGTCTGCTGGAGCAGCTGTTAGAACTTGGCTTGAGTCATAGGTTTGAAGCTCCTTGGATAATAAATCCAGATTTATTTCATAGGGGTTAATGGAATTAGACACCTAATCTGCCTGTGTGGTTTTATAAGTTGACTAATCTTGATATAGACATCCGTTATTTGGGCTCATCTTAGTGTTCTTACCCTCTAAGCTGATTATTCCAACGTGTTATTGTAGCAATTGTTTGCCTTTTTAATTCTGCATATTGCAGTGGGGTCTCTGTGGGAGAGCATTAAGGACTGGTAATTAGCCATTTATGGAACCCGACTCCATTTGTAGTAGACCTCTCACTGAGATAAGAAACTCTGATCCTTTAACCTTCTTACATTCTTTGTGTAGCGTTATGTTGAAGGTTTTTCAGTTGATGTGGTCTATTTGGTGATATCTGCATATCTTCAGGTGTTCACTTTAGGTATAAAAGTGTGCTTTAGGTCAAAGGTTCATCCGATGAATATGATTTGCTAAAGTAAAGTTAAAACAAAATAATTTACACAGTTTAATGACCCTCATTGATTGTTTGTCTTTCTCCCAGGCCAATGAAATTGATCATTTCAGTACATATCCAAAGCAGTTGGTAACATCAATTGATCTGCTGTAGAAAGGAAGAGTTAAATGTGGCTTTTATTGATCTGAATTAGGGTGTTCACTAAACTTTTCAATTGCTGTTAAACTTCTTTTCAGGGAAACATCTTAGCTACTTTTGGGTATGATAATATTGTCAGCACAAGACTGACTTCATTGTTTAATTTCTTTTCTGTCTGGTTATGTATGCAGGACTGAGAATGGATTTAACAGATGGGATGGACTGTTGTTTTATTTATTTTTTTACTTTGTAAAATTGGAATTACATTTTCAATTTGTTTTCTTTTTTTCTTTGAGAAAGTGATGGCATTATGACCAACACTTCTGTAGCATTTGATAGTTGGTTAAAAAGGTCTGCGTAGATCATCAAACTGGAACTTGGAGTCTATGATAATAATTTAGGGATGATTCAGCCCTTGTTGCTTTTTAAATAGGTTGATGATGGATTATCATAGTAGCCATTTTAGGACCTCATGTATTGATGACCAGAAGTCACCTTTAGCATTATGTGATTATATATGCCAAAGTAGTCATAACCCACCAGCCACCTACCCAAGGCCGAATTACTGCCTTAGTGTGACTGAATTTTGAGATGCATGTCTACACCTTAGTCCATCTGAGGTCAAACTGAACTGGACTACCCTTAATGGTGCTAACACAGCCAGATAATGCAATTAGAAAGCGCAATTTCTAATCTACGGAAGCCCTAAAGGGTCATACATACATACATTTTATGTCCCCCGTTTTCTCATAACGATATAATTTTCCTCCGTTTTCTTGTGATAGCGAGATAATTTTCCTCCGTTTTCTCGTGATACTGATATAATTTTCCTCCGTTTTCTCATGATAACGAGATAATTTTCCTCTGTTTTCTCGCGATAACGATATAATTTTCCTCCGTTTTCTCATGATAACGAGATACTTTTCCTCCGTTTTCTCGTGATAACGAATTTGAGACATAGTGCATGCACTGCATACACTAGGTTTCTAGTGACTCGCAATCCTGCTTCTCTGCATCTCTCAGTCATCATCCTGTATCCATGGATACTGGTCAACTATGTAATTAATGACTACATCAGGGTCACTTAGATTGCGCCTCCGATAAAGATGAAGCCTTGCTAACCGTCTTCTTAGATGACGCACACTAATGTGTACATTTTCTGTAATAGCAAGGCATAAAGCTATTTCAACCCAGTCAGGCCTTGATTGAAAAAATGTGTGATGCGGTGATCAATATTATCCTGCTCCTCTGACATTGCTACACTGAATGATGTTTCCTGCAGTGATTTAAAAGACAATATCGTTTTGTTTTCTTGAGATCTCAAATTAATTATTTCGTTATCACGGGAAAACTGAGGAAAATGATCTCGTTATCACAAGAAAACTGAGAAAAATTATATCTTTATCATGGGAAAACGGGGGAAATAAAATGTATGTATGTATGACCCTTTAGGCTTCCATACTAATCTCTACTGAAACTCCAACACAGTTTAGCCAAACTATTAGCAGCCTGGGGAATACCCCTTTACAAAGTGACGATGCTGCAGAAGCAGGAATACTGTAACAACACATTGAGAACCATGCATAGCATAGAATACTTACAAAATGCACCGTTGGCTCATTATGCATATCCTACTTTAACTCCATCTGCTTAAAGCTGCTATACAGAATTTCCAAAAAAAGCTAGCTTAAAACGAACAGCTGCAGAACACTCACCCCTCCTGTCAGCTTAGGTTATACTGAGCCATTTTTGTAGTTATGCTGCTATAGGCTCAGACTGACCACTTTTCTTTACTCTTCTACTTTTCTCTACTACTTGTCACATGTATTTTTTGACTTTTTTTGAGCTGTTAACCTTGTTTTCTCAGTATTTTTCTCTCTATAGAACAGTAATGTCAACTCTTTTCCATTTTGGGCCATATTATGATCATAAATGTCCTTAAACGGCTGGTTGTGGCAGAAGTATTAATTAAATTATCTTTAAGAAGTGTGGAAAAATATTAATAAATATTTGTATTTACATTTGACAAGTACTTGTTAAAATATTACAAGATATAATAATACTGAACATCATTTCACAATGATGTAGTTTAGGACTATTAAAAAAAACAAACAAAAGAAAACTCACCCATCAGTCATCAATGACTATAGACCTGTCGCCCTGACATCCCACATCATGAAGGTCCTGGAGAGACTCCTGTTGTCCCACCTGAGTAAGCAAACTAGAACATATCAGGACCCCCTGCAGTTTGGTTATCGTGATGGAGTTGGCGTTGAAGAATCCATCATCAACCTGCTTCAACCAACTCACTGTCTGGAAAAAGCAGGCAGCACTTTGAGAATCATGTTCTTTGATTTCTCCAGTGTATTTAACACAATTCAGCCTGATTTGCTTTGACAGAAACTCCTGAAGACAAAGGTGGAGGCCTCAACAATCAGTTGGATCAATGACTACCTGACAAACGGACCACAGTTGTGAGACTGAAGGATTGTGTGTAAAACCAGCTGGTCAGCAGCACAGGAGAACCACAAGGAACTGTACTCTCACCATTCCTTTTCACACTGTACACATCAGACTTCCAGTATAAGACAGAGACCTGTCATCTGAAGAAATACTCAAACGACTCTGCAATTGTCGGGTGTATCAGAGATGGAGAAGAAGCTGAATACAGAGAGCTGGTGGTGCGCTTTGTGGCATGGTGTGGAAAAAATCATCTTATCTTGAATGTGAACAAAACACAGGAGATGGTTGTTTCAGAAGAAGCAGGGATAAGTCAAATATTGTTTCCATCATGGGAGAAGAAGTGTAGGTGGTTGAGGAGTAGAAATGCCTCGGAGTTCACCTGGACAACAAACTGGACTGGAGAATCAACTGTCAAGCCGTTTACAAGAAGGGACATAGCAGACTGTACTTTTTGAGGAAGCAAGATGCTGCAAGTCTTCTACAAGTCTGTTGTGGAGAACGTTATCTCTTCATCCATCATCTGTTGGGGCAGCAGCATCAGAGCCAGGGACTTAAAACGGCTCAACAACCTGATAAAAAAGGCTGGTTCTGTTCTGGGGACGACTGTGGAACAACTGGAGATATTGATGCAAAGAAGGATGCTTCGTAAAATTAAAAACATTTTGGACAACCCTGAGCATCCTCTTCATGAGACTATCCTACAGCAACAGAGTATCTTCAGTCGGAGGCTTCTTCAGTTTCACTGCAAAACAGACCGCTACAGGAAATCCTTTCTCCCCTCAGCCATCATGGTCTACAACAACTCATTGAAAAATTAATTAGTAATGAGCTACAACAACACTTAATTTCCCTCTGGGATCAATAAAGTATTTTAAAATAATTTTAATGATTTTTAAGTGTCTTAATGGTCTTGGGCCTTCTTATCTCTCAGAACTCCTTTTACCATATGAACCCTTGCGTCTCTGCGCTTCTCTGGCAGCCGTCTCCTTGTCGTCCCTAAAGTAAGGACACACGCACACGGCGAGGCGTTTCTTCATTATTATGGCCCTCGCCTCTGGAACAGGCAGCCGGAGAACCTCAGGAACATTCATGTTTTTAAGAACAGACTCAAGACACACCTTTTTAGCTTAGCTTTCAACTGATTACTTTTATTATTAATTTATTTTATTTTTTATCCTATATGTTCTATTCAAGCAGTGTTTAACTGTGTTATAGAAACTCACCTTTTGAGCTTAGTTTTTATCTGATTATTTTTATTACTCATTTATTCATTTTATATTTATTTTATCTTTATATATTCTGTTCAGAATTGTATTATCGTATATATTTACCTTATTTGACCCTTTTCCAGTGTTTCCTCTTTGGGAGCCCACAGCCCAGGGGGCGATGGTCGGCTGTGGCGGCCCAGGTGCTCTCCGGGTTTGCCTTGGTAGAAGTGGGGGCCTCCGTCCTCCCTTCCCTGGGCGCCCTGTGGCAGTGCCTCGGCTGCTGCTGTTGATCTGCTGCTGTCGGGGCAGATGGCTCCCCTGATGGCGTTTCCTTAACGTAGCTTGTCTGGCTCATCTGAACTCAGCCCTGGGTGTTTTATTTTTTATGTGTTTGTGTGTGTCAGAAGATGAGTGTAATGAGGGGGTATTGTCAAATTGCTTTTATATTTCTGGGGATGGGAGGGAATATGGGTATGTGGGGTCATTTTAATTTGTTAAGCACTTTTAGTTGCATTTATTGTATGAATTGTGCTATATAAATAAACACTGATTTGATTTGACTGATAAAATATACTTGGGTGCACATAAATTGAACTTAAAGGATTTGTTAATATCGTCCTCTAGAGCTTAGAGGGCTAAATAAAGTGTTATGGCGGGCCATATTTGGTCCCCTTTGGCCTTGAGTTTGACACATGTGCCATAGAAGCTGGTCTGGTATCTTGCTCAGCTACAATGCCCTCTTGGATAGTCAGCATCAATTCGGATGATGCTCCCATTGACGAAGATTCCCCCTTTTGCTCTTATCAACTTTTTATTTTCTTTAATATAGAAGGTAGTCTTACATCAGTTCCTTTTTTCTTTTTGTTTCTCTTCTCTGTCTGCTCAAATCTCCAGGTGGTCGTGCTAGATGACCGCTTGCACTGAGCCAGTTTCAGCTGGAAGCGTCTTTTAGGGCTGCACCGATCCAACTTTTTCAGTCCGGATACCGATGCCTAGGCTTTGTATATCTGTTGATACCCGATATCGATCTGATACTATTGCTTAAACAATCAACTTTATACCTTCCACCTTATACTTCCACCTTATATACCAAAGGCACCAGACTTTACTAACTAAACACAACTCAGACAAATTAACAGAAGTAAAATATAAAATCATCATAAAACAAAAATTTTAAATGAAAAATGAACCATTTTCTTTGAATTTATTACAGATTTACCACATTTTAAGTATCGGTTCATGTTATCGCCACCTTTACACACCAACATTTTGCCATAAATGCTTAATGCAAAGTGTCTAAGGAATATTCTGCATTGAGATTAACCGACTGATGTGGGGTGGTTCACGGGTAACCATGGCAACCGAGAAGCGGAGAAAGCAATTCCACAGAAACAGCAGCAGGCATGTGGTGGCACAGAAGACAGTTTTATTTCAATCAATTAATCAATCTATATATATATAGCGCTTTACTAAGCCATGGGCGACCAAAGTGCTTCGCATTAAAAGACAAAAATATACTTACAAAAATAAATTGTGCAACAATACAAGAATAAAAAGAAAAAAAAAAGTAAAAACAGCAGCACAAGCGATAAAACAAATACGAATACTACCGTTTCAATCATGTGATTCCTTCTTAATGCAACAATAAGACTGGAATGAAAGCAAATTAAAACAAAAACCAAATTACAGCTCTTCTAGATATTTAAAGCCGGACAGAAAATTAGCCATAAGAGGTTGGCTCCCTGGTTTAGTGCAGAGTTGCGTACTTTAAAGCAGATGACTAGGAAACTGGAGAGAAAATGGCGCTCTACACACTTAAATGATATCTTTCTAACTTGGAAAAATAGTCTACTTTATAAAAACGCCCTTCGACAAACTAGAACAGCATATTTCTCATAATTAATAGAGGTAAATAAAAACAATCCTAGGTTTCTTTTTAGTACAGTTGCCAAGCTTACACAGAGTCATAGCTCTGTTGAGCCAACTATTCCCCCTTCTCTCAGTAGTGATGACTTTATGGGCTTCTTCATAAGTAAAATAAATTCTATTAAAAATAAAATAATTGGCATTTCCCAAACATGACTAACTCTCTCTCAGTAAATGAGGCTGTACCAGAGAGAACTGTAGAACCATGTTTATGTCTGTACCATTTTGATTCTGTTGAACTTTCGGAATTATCACAAATATTAGGTTCATCTAAACCCTAAACTTGTATATTAGACCCAATACCAACCAAATTATATAAGGAAGTGTTCCCTCTGGTTACTGGCCCTATCCTAGACATGATGAGTCTATCTTTAATAAATGGATTCGTGTCACAGGAATTCAAGGTTGCTGTAATTAAACCTTTACTTAAGAAACCCTCCCTGGATCAAGATGACTTAGCTAACTACAGACCTATATCTAACCTTCCTTTCTTATCCAAAATTCTTGAGAAAATAGTTGCTAATCAAATATGTGAGCATCTAAACAGCAACAACCTATTTGAGGTATTTCAGTCAGGTTTTAGAGCTCAACATAGCACTGAAACAGCACTGGTGAAAGTTACTAATGATATTCTAATGGCCTCAGATAATGTATTTGTGAGTGTTCTGGTCTTGCTAGATCTCAGTGCTGCTTTTGACACAGTCGATCATAATATTCTCTTAGAAAGGCTCGAACATGTAGGGATAAATGGAACAGCACTAGGCTGGTTTAAATCATATCTGTCTAACAGATTCCAGTTTGTTCATGTCAATGATTAATCTTCTTCACACTCAAGGGTTACTTGTGGAGTACCACAGGGTTCTGTGCTTGGACCGATTCTCTTTACTATATATATGCTTCCAATTGGTAAAATAATTAGACAACATGGAATAAATTTCCACAGTTATGCTGATGATGCCCAATTATATTTATCCATAAATCCTGATGAAACCAATCAGTTAGGTAGATTACAAGCATGTCTCGAAGACATAAAAATTTGGATGACTCTGAATTTTCTGCTCCTAAATTCAGACACCACAGAGGTTGTTGTCTTTGGACCAGAACCTTTAAAAAGGAAACTGCTAAATCAATAATTTCATCTGGATGGCATTAATTTGGCCTCTGGTAATAATGTAAAGAACCTCGGTGTAATTTTTGACCAAGACATGACATTTAAATCTCATATTAAACAGGTTTCTAGGATTTATTTATTTCACCTTCGGAATATTGCTAAAATTAGAAACATCCTGTCCATTAGTGATACAGAGAAACTGGTCCATGCATTTGTGACTTCGAGGCTGGACTACTGTAATTCCTTATTATCAGAAAGTCCACAAAATGCAATCAAAAGCCTTCAGTTGATCCAAAATGCTGCAGCAAGAGTTCTGATGAATATTAAAAAGAGAGATCACATTTATCCTGTTTTGGCGTCTCTCCATTGGCTCCCTGTTAAATCCAGAATAGAGTTTAAGATCCTCCTTCTTACGTATAAAGCCCTTAATAATCAAGCTCCATCGTACATCAGAAATCTGATTGTTCCATGTGTTCCTAACAGAGCACTTAGCACAAGTAGAATAGGAGGCAGATATTTTAGTTATCAGGCTCCTCTCCTGTGGAACCAGCTCCCAGTTTTAGTTCGTGAGGCAGATACTCTCTCTGTTTTTAAGACTAGGCTTAAAACCTTCCTTTTTGATAAAGCTTATAGTTACTTATATAGACACTAGACCTTATAATCCCTCTCCGAATTCTAAAAGTAATGTATTAATTTACCAGAATAAAATTATTAGAGAATTGAACAAAGGTTGAATCAAGAATCAGGACAGAAACAGATTTACACCAGGTTTTAAGGATAGAAAGTGATGGACAAAGAGGCTACTGACAGCGTGCGTTGGTCAGTGCACTGCCTTCGTCTCCCTATTCCAAACTAGAATGGGTTTGGGTGAGCGTGGGTCGTCGAGGTAAATAATGCCAGAGTCTTTGGAAGAGCGGGCCTTTATCTACTCCAGTTACCAATAATATTAACTCTTTAATACATAGATTCTGGAGAGGGCGCAGTCCTATGAGCAAGGAGAGATGCATTACACTACAATACTTACCCACCTACCTCCTTCTTTCCTCCTGGATTTCCAGGCAGGGAGTAGAGGGAGATGGAGTGTTCAGCCCGATCCGGCGAGGGGAGGATTCAGCCCCGTCCAGCAGCCCTCCTCAACTCCATCTCCCTCACACCGTACATTACTAATAGACTTAAGAATTAGGGGAAAAATTTATCCTTTTTCAGACTCAGCTGACCCTAACACACCTTCTAATTTTCTTTTCTACTACTCTCCAGATATATTTTTTCTGATGTTAATGCGATTGTTAACCCAGTTTTCTCTCAGTGTTTTTCTCCCCATAGAAGCTCTACCCGGTCTGGTACCCTGCTCAGCTATACTTATTTTATTGTACTGAGCCAGGGTTCTGCCAAAGGTTTCTTCCTGTTAAAGGGGAGTTTTTCCTCTCTACTGTCGCTACATGCTTGCTCAGTATGAGGGTTTGCTGAGGAATTGCTGTGGTTGGAGTCTGCATGATCCGGGCACAACCTCACGCCGATGACTCGACGTAATCTGCTGGGATTTCTTACATAGAAAACTTAACCGATTGGAATGTTTGTATAATTGTATTGAGATGACTTTTGTTGTAAAGTGCCTTGAGATGACATTTGTTGTGAATTGGCGCTATATAAATAAAAGTGAATTGAATTGAATAGAAAAGGTGCATTTTAAATCTACTTTTACAAAGTATGATCCATGCAAAATATTTTTTGGGATCACAAATAACCGGAAGAGCTGCGAGTGATGCAGCTTTAATGCAGAATCTGTCTGACAAAAACAGAAGATGGGGGTGGGATGCACGATTCCAGCAGGTTGGTAGATCTAGCACCAGCCACAGTTCAGCACATGGATCTAATAGGACTGCTTTAAGGAATCTGCATCGACTCCCCCATCTAAATGCTTCCAGTGGCTGATCATCAATGAGTGCCACCGCGTCCATTGTACAGCTTGATGGAGGATGCCCCTGCAGTATTCACATTTTTACTCTACAGACATATGGACATACTGTTATATAATTCTTAAATGCAACATATTTTAATTCGGATTCTCATTTTTATTCTCTGTTCAGAGACAGGATAGGGGTTGGGCTGTTGGTTGTGTGTTCGTCTGTGTGTGCAGAGCTCTACAAGTCTGAAAATGTGGCTTAACTTCACTTTTTCCAACTCACAGGCTGCACTGTCAGTGTCCTCTATGTCAAAAGAGTGTGCAAGCAAAGTCCTTAATGTGCTTAAAGTTGCACACATTTTCAACCATCTTTTCATGCTTATCTACTCTCTTCCAGAATGTGTTTTACTGACCTGCATAGTCTGAAGAGTTGCTGTTCTTGTTTATTCGGGAACATTGTTTGAGTTCGACTCAAGTTTGACCAGGAGAGAGAACTTTCCAAGCTGAAGTGGTGCTCCATGTCATGAAAAAAATGCCTTATTAAATTTACTTCTGAATTATCAGCACAATTATTACTGATAAAAAGGAGAGATAAAATAACTTTTTATGAAACATTTTTCTTTTTGTTTCTTTTTGCTTTAATATGATAAATGACTTAATGCCTTAACATGACAACAATTCTGACTGATGGAATGTATGTTAAAGCTTTAAGCGGAGCCAAATAAGTTGGAAGTAGTTTGTTTAAGGACACAATGAATTCCAGCAGTCTAGGTTTAGGAACTCTTGTAGCATGACGTACCAAGACTGTACATCAGGTAAAGTCTATGTCACTAGACTAGCTCTTTATCCTGTGTTATTTACTATGCTTTGAGACTATCTTACTTTATTTTGACCTAATATTGCTTCAGTTTTTTAGCATAACTGCTTTATTTTCTCCTCGCAGCAACTTGGTCATTGACAGAAAGAATTGTAAAACTATTGACTAATGCCTGTGTTCAGCCTGGAAATAAGTTTCAGGCTTTGGCACACTATAGTTGTGATCACAGGGTGGAGTTTTTGCTCATACTGGGCAGGTGTTGGGAAACTCCCTGTGAAAAGCTTAATCACTCCTACATTTGGGAATCCTTCTGCAAATATGTCTACAGATCAAACATGCAACTTCTCACTCATCTCCCGCTAAATGCTCTGCTTTTCTCTCCTTGAAATGATGGACTGCCTTTTCTTTTAGACAAAGTGCAGGTGAAAGGTGAGGCATTAAAAGCTGTCAGAAACTTAAGTTAGCCTAGAGAATGTACAGATATCCCAGCTAATGTCTTGAGAATGGGTGGTAAGTAGGTAACTGCGTGGTTGGTGGTCTAGACCAGAACAAATATGGCTCAATATGCTGTAACTTTAACGTTAATGCCAATAGTTAAAACTCAAAAAGCACACCTTGGGTATTCATTCAAAGAGACAGATGTGGGACCTGTCTTAGTTTTTGCATCCCTCACAACATTTTATATCCCTCCAGTTCCACTTACCTTACACCTATTCTCACCACACACAGTCATTCTGCGCATCGAGGAAAATCCCGACAGAGTAATGACGGGAAAGTTCTTTGTTCTGGCCTCTTAGTGAGATCTAGTGGTGCTGACAGACAAGACTATTAAAGAACAGGAGCTCTCTAAATCAAACAGGACACACATTCTGTGACAACATACCCGAAAGCTTGCCCTGACTCATAGACTTTCAAAGCTCGCAGGCACACCTCAATGTGGGAATGACACTTTTCAACCCATCTCTATTTGAACAGGTTGATTCCACTTTCTCTCTGCTCTGCTACAGGTATTCAGCGGGTTTCCCAAGTTATAATGGGCCACTGGCTCAATGCGCAAGCTTAGAGTTCAAAAACACTTTAAAATTCTGAGACGTAGTTACAAATCGGCTCCACATCCACCTACTGCTCTGTTTGAACTCTTCTGTTTTCTTGTTACCAGACTGGCAGGTTAAAACAAAGGTGTGGAAAAATTTGATGTCTTATGGTTTTATAAGCCACATGTATTTGCTCACATTTACCTTAACACCACCAGCAGAGTTAGATTACTCTATCTTTAAATTAATCTGGCTACTTAGACTTCAGAATTGTTCAAAGATTCTCTGGCCCATGAGTAATAATGAAGATTAAAGTGGTTTATTTCAGCAGCATAGTTGACCTTTAAGCTCTGGAACAATATATGTAGCGCTCTCACCAAAGTAATTAATAACACATGAAAACATGACACAATCGTTACTTTAAAGCTCAAGTTTCACGAGCAATCAATCAGCAGTGCAGTTTTTTATAGGACAGACATTTATCTGGATTATCCGCTGTGGTTGGGGGTATAACCAAAGGTGGACCTTACCTGAAGCTGTAAAGATATTTAATGGAACAAAAAGTTTCCAGAACTGCAGCTGTACAGGGTCGGTAGTAGAAGTTAGCCAGTAAATCTAATCTGTAAATTCAGTTTATGATCTGAGCCATTTGGGGTAACTACTTTGTCCTTATTTTGAATACTTCACCTAAATTATGTTAATTTTTCGTCATTCAGAAATGTAGAGAATTTGTTGAACTTGTGAATTATCATCCTGAATTTACCTTCATTAAAACTCCTATTTGGTTTTGCTCCATCAGCTCTATTAATACCAGTCTTTGTCTAATTTAGAGCCGCATTGAATGGAACATGAAGGTGTCCTCTGGGGACTCGCCCAGTTCTACCAGTCTAATAGGAATTCAGTCATGCATCAGTGACCGCAGTTTGCTCTCAACACCCCCTGTTCGTGTCAAAAAACAAAAGCTATGAGAGTCCCTGCAATACATAGCCGCCGGGGCAGCCGGACCAACACCTCTAAAGCAAACAGGCTACCCTGCTCTTTATATGAGCAGCATAATGCTCAGCTTTTGTTCCCTCCAATCCTCCACCCTGCTCCTCCTGCTACATAACAGGTGCCGCTTGAAGTTGCTTTTCTCACTCATTGTTCTGCCGTTTCCAAAAGCCCATCTGGTTTTATGTGTGCCCTTCTAGCTGACTTTGTTGGCGACTTTCTCTAAGTGCACTCAACAAACTCCCATGGTTTCATTTTTTGTGTGGTGCAATGAAAGCAGGGCTTAGTAAAATGAGCACAGGTACTTTCGTTTGTTTAGTTACTGTAGTACAGGGAGAACCCTGTCCCTCCACTAGAAAAGTTTTCTCCCTCGCTTCTATTTTTTGCAAACTTTGAAGAGGAAGTAGATGGAGATGGGCTCAAGTGTTTCTTTCTTCTTTACTGCATCTCACTCAGTGTTTTATCTTTACTCTTGGAAAACCCCAGTCAATGACATTCTAGATGCTGCAGCATCTATTTTTCCTGGACAGTAACAGATGTATTGTCCACACATACAGCTACAGTCTTATATAAAGTCACATCTCTCTCCTATTATTATTTTTATACTGAGTATTTCACTAAAGAAATGTTACTTTTTGCGTGCCGGCTTGCCGCAGCTTGACGCCGCCTTGCTATGTAGGTACCATAGACTTTGCATGTAATCTAGCTGCCCTGCTGCTTGGACACACTGGCCCGTGAGAGCGCGGCTCCAGACTCATGATGGCGTTGCCAAAGAATATAAATTCTTGTACAAATAGACATTCTACAGAACATCAAGATACATTTGTAGAAAATTGTTTAAAATAAGGCTTTATTTTTGGCTAAATTATTTTGACTGTGATAAAATCGTAATGATCCAAATCAGTTTACAGCAACTTTACAAAAATGTTTATTGGTCCCTTCAGATTAAATTATTCACAGGGACACTCATTTTTGTAAATATACTCTAGTAATATCTCTCTATTGTTTCAGTTTTTATTTGACCTAGAATAGATGTCTTCTCTGTTTGTTTGTGGTCAGTCTTTTCTGGCCCAAGTCTGTGAATTTTTTGTCACTGACTAATTTATACTGTAGTTTATCTTATTGGTGAACCTTATACTATACTATAATAATATGTACAATATCAGAAATTATGCTAATTGCTCATATTCTTGTTTGTTGACATGTAGAAAGCATTTGAAATACCAGATCATCTGTTGTTTCAGGGTGACCTTTTTTGTTAAATCTCATTAAAATGGGCCCAAATTTGTTCAGGGCAGCTTTGTGTTTTACTGGCTTCAGCCTTACTTACAGAAAGAAGGTATTATCACAGAGATGTATTTCAGACTGTATTTTATTCTCTATTTGTAAGAATTTATGTTGTTTGTACAGATGGCATGTCTTGTCGCAATCATCAACATGGAGGTGCTGTATTTTAGCCGTACTCATTTCAAATGCCTTGGTGGATTTCAGTGGTTAAGTTCAGGCACGTCTTAAATAAATTCATAATGTTTTACCAGGGAATTCTTCATACATGACTGGTAAGTACTATAATTTACATATTTATTGGACTTCCTAAAGTGTTTTAGACAAGCGGCATCCCATTTATTAGAAGAGGTCAGAGGAACAAACCCTGAGTCCAAATTAGATTTTGACTAATAGTCAGAAGATTTAGAAATTTAAAGGTACAATATATAAATTTGACATATTGTTGTCAAATTGGAGTTTTACTGTCCATGAAGAAAAACAATGTATTCCACTGTCATTCACTCACCCTCTCCCCTCCGTGGATTTCATGGAGAGTTGTCAGTTACTGATTGGCTATAAGATACACGATGACGAGCGAAGATGAGATATACACAGTAAATTAAAGTATTAAAATAGATAAATGCATTTCACCGCAGTATCAAGTTGATGGTAATTGAAAAAGTTGCTTGTTTATATAGCACCAATTCACAACAAATGTCATCTCAGGGCACATAAAAACAAAACCCATGTAGAGCCAACTATTTTACTGCTAGCATTGTTAGCTTAACATTAGCCTTTAGCCCGGTCGGTGTCAGATTACAAATGGCGGTGCACTGTTTAGTGTTGAAGACTTGGCAACCTTGTAGGCCTACATATGATTTGTACTGAAACGAGGAAATATGTTAGCGGTCCAGATATTGTAAATAAAGACTACGTCCCATAGCAGCGTTTTTTAAATGACAAAATCCTATCACTACCCTGCCAGCTGAGGTCGAAATCTTGTTTCAGTGTAACCTTCCGTTCAACATGGTGGGGACATTTGACTGTTATGTGATTAATTCACTGCAAAATTCTTAGACATTGTACCTTTAATCAATCTAAATTGATTCAGCTTCAACTTCTTGGTTGTTGTCTTCAGATGTTGTTTTAATATTCCCATATCATTTTCTTTTCTCATGGTGCCATCTGTTTTGTTAAGAGCACCAGTTTCTGCAGCAACACAGCCCCAGAGCATGATGCTGCAACCTCCATACTTCACAGTTGGGATGATGTTCTGAGGATTCAAAGCTTCTCCCTTTTTCCTCCAAGGTTTTTGTTTCGTCTTCCCAGAGTAAGCTTTTAGCTCATGGTGGTACAGGACTGGTTTTACTGTGGAAAGTGACGCTGTCTCTCCAGTTTCAGCCGGCATCATCACTATGTCTTTTGATGTCCTGGGGTTGTTTGCACAATTTTCACCAAAAAACGTTCTTGTCTAGTACCCAGAATCTTCCTGAGTATGATGGACTCAATTAACCAATTATCAGAAACTTCTTAAACTCAGAATAGAATCATATGGAATATTATTTTTGTTATAAGACACAATAAACTTGTACTGGACTGGGACATTAATTCAAGCTGGGAATTTGATACCACCCCAGGCCACCAGCACCCATTTAATGCAAAACGCCAAGAGTGAGTTAGGTTGGGCGCCTAGAGACATAAGCATGTAAAATGATAACACAAAGACCACTCATGAGCCCCCACAATCTTTTGTGTTTCTTACTCAGCCTGCCCATTTAACAGTAACAAGATTCATGTTTGCTCATTGGCTTCAGGAAGTCACAATAAACAACATGACCATTCACCTCTTCAGAATGTACGGTTTTTAAAGATTATCAAACTTATTGACATAAATCCTGGGTCACCTTTTAAAATACAGACAGAAAATATTATGGAATGGGAATGAGAGTAATTCTGAAAACCATTTATAACGCTGTCCCGATTAGTGCTGCCACGATTCATCACGACAATGTAGACGAAAAAAATTGTCAACAAAAAAATGTGTAATCGTTATAGTTTTTTTTTAAGCTCTGTTTTTCTCTTGATCTGCTCTGTCTGCCTTTTTGCCCCCACATGCACAGTCGATATCAGCTGCAGCGTCACCAGAAGCAGTATCAGCAGTGAGCTGACAACATAGCTCTAAAGTTCTTAAGAGTTTTATTAAAAAGAGAAGCATATGTAATGCAAAATTCACAAATTAGTAGCTGCTTTCCACAGCAGTACAAAAGTGTTGTTTGAGCTTCTTAAAGGGAAGCCTGCTGTAGCTGACGACAAACATGAACAGTAGCCTCTGTGGGCTAGTTAGCTTGTTAGCCGCTACATTAGCATCAACCACAGAGTGACTTTAGATGTCAAATGGCTGTGGGCAGAAAGGATATCTCTGTAGGAATAATTCAGTAGTTTTGATGAAGCTCCTGACTGAAGAGGCTCTTGTTTTACGTGATAGCTGGAACATTATCGGTGTTGATGGTAATTTTACTACGCTTAACACAAGTCCTGTGTCTGCTGTAACACTGTTTTATTTTTATTATTTATGTAACACTATTTTATTTTATATAATTCATTAATGTTAAATGAGCTCTCTTCTTAAAAATCATTGTTTTAGATGCTACATAACACTTCGAGATAACACGCAAATATTAGAGCAGGTGCATGCTACTGCAATAACATGCATTTTACATGTGGTCTGATTAGTCGACTTATTGGCAAAATAATTTGTGATTAGGCGATTATCAAAATAATCTTTTTTGGCAGCCATAGTCCTGGTTCCTGCCTGGTTTCTCCCACCAATGGATCTCTTTCTCTCAGCAAGTTCTAACCTCTCCTTACCTGTGAAGACCCTGCATCATCTTCCCTGCTGCTGACTTCTGGTTTTATTTCTCCTCCCTGACTCTGATATTTCCAATGTGTTAATAGAGATATTAAAATGTGGAATGCTAATTGAAATAGAATTAAGATGAGCAGTAAAAATACTGTGGAAATTAGCTTTAGAGTCCATTTTTTGCCATTTATTCTTTTTTCCCCCTTAGAGAGTTCCAGTACATTCTCTTTTCACCTGTGCAGACCCTCCCTGAACCTGCTCTGTCTTTTTTGATAATTAATATGTGGACAAAGCATTAGTAAGTTCAGACATGAAAATGACTGGATTTTAGACCCAATCTCAAGTTGAAAAATAGTTCTCTGCTAAAATTAGTCTTGTCCCTAGAACATTCTCACATTCTGTCACATTACCACGGGCGTGGCAGCAGGGGGAAAAGTGGACCTGACTACCCAGGGCCCAAGAAGGGAGAGGGGCCTATGAAGATTCTTTTTTTTTCTTTAATTTGTTTTAAAAATAATAATTATTGGACCCTCTAATTAATTTGTGTCAATTTATTTCATATTGTTACCAACTACAACTGGGAGAATTAGGCGCAACTTTATGTTAGTGTCAGTTCTCCACATATTAGGAGTCCCCCTGTTGGAGGCGCAAAATAGTTTATTTGCTCGACAGCAACCGTTAATATCAGCGAGTCCAGCAGTGATTTTCAGACCCCCTTAACTTTTTCCCCAAAAAGCGCCAAGCAACAAATCTAGCAACATTTCAGACAAACTTCAGCTACTTTCTGTGAAACTTTGTTGCCAATATTACTTGTAGATCAGAGACCCGATTTGCTCTGTAGCCACTGTCTTGCAGTAAGGTAATGATCTGCGGATAAGTATGCAGCTCATTTCGCCCAGCATACAGAGAGGGGGTGCCGATTTTACCCAGTCTCAAATGAATTTCTTTCATCTTTAAAATTAACGGAAAAGTTAAACAACAAGAAATCTGCAGGTATATAAGACCCATCTTTCTTTTATAAATGTTATACTTTTATGAATGTAGGACATTTAACACTCTAACAAAAAACACTAAATATTAGCCATAAACTTTTGTTTAAGTTTTTTTGGCAAGCAATGATTGATGCATACTCAATATGCCCTAATTATTGTTTTAAAAACTTTAAAAAAAAACCCAACTATATTCTTTTTATTTATTACATTTTTTTAAAGATATCTTAGCTTTTTTTAGAACTAAAATTTTTCTTTAGATCTTGAATGTCCATTTGTACATTTTCTACATGTTCCCATTTCTTAACAGTATGCTTTAGGCAAAATTATATAACATGTTACACAGGCTCATGAAGTGTTTCACCTGTTTAAATATTTTAATATTTAACTCATGAACAAATCCTAATCTAGATATAATAATTTCCTCCTTTTTTTCATTCTGTTTTCTACAGTAAAAAAGGTGTGTTTCGGTGGATTTGCAAATTTGCCCTAGACCAGTTATTAACTACAGCTCTTTTGAAAATCTAATCTTTAGTTTTTTTTTATCCAAGCTGTAAAACATTAAAACCACTTTGTTTGTGGTTTTGTATTGTCCACCAGGCCCTTACCCTCAATTCTTGGACCAGATTTTTTAATCTAATTTAGTTTTAAACACTTATCAGATAATTATAATAGGGTATTTCAATATTCACGTGGACACTGAAAGTGATAGCTTAACTGCAGCCTTTAATTTCATCTTAGACTCAATTGGCTTTACTCAGAAAGTGAAGGGACCCACACACTCTGCTCAACACACTTTAGACATTGTACTGACATATGGCATTGAGTGTGATGAACTAATAGTCCTCCCACATAACCCAGTCCTATCTGACCATTTTTTGATAACCTTTGAATTTACTTTACCCAACGTTCCCAAATCTGAAAGAAAATTTCATTACAGTAGAACTTTATCAGACAGTGCTGTAACAAGTATTAAAGAATCTGTTCCATTCTTGCTTCCCTATCCGTCTCAGAATACAACAGTGGATGGCATTAATTCCAACACTAACCCTTCAGAAACTGATGGTATGGTTCAAAGTATTACTTCCTCACTGCATTTGGCACTAGACATTGTAGCCCCCTTAAAAAGGAAGCTAATCAGCCAGAGGAGATTGGCTCCTTGGTTTAATGCAGAGTGGCGTACTTTAAAGCAGAATACTAGGAAACTGGAGAGAAAATGGCGCTCTACACACTTAAATGATTCCTTTCTAACCTGGAAAAATAGTCTACTACTTTATAAAAATGCCCTTCGACAGCATATTTCTTCTCATTAATAGAGGTAAATAAAAAAAATCCTAGGATTCTTTTTAGTACAGTTGCCAAACTTACACAGAGTCATAGCTCTGTTGAGCCAACTAGTCCCCCTTCTCTCAGTAGTGATAACTTTATGGGATTCTTCATAAATAAAATAAATTCTATTAAAAATAAAATCATTGGCATTCCCCCAAACATGATTAACTCTCATTCAGTAAATGAGGCAGTATCAGAGAGAACTGTAGAACCATGTTTATGTCTGTACCATTTTGATTCTGTTGACCTTTTGGAATTATTACAAAATATTAGCTTCATCTCAACTTGTATGTTAGACCCAATACCAACCAAATTATTTAAGGAAGTGTTCCCTCTGGTTACGGGCCCTAATCTAGACATGATGAATCTATCTTTAATAAATGGATATGTGCCTCAGGAATTTAAGGTTGCTGTAATTAAACCTTTACTTAAGAAACTGTCCCTGGATCAAGATCATTTAGCTAACTACAGACCTATATCTAACCTTCCTTTCTTATCCAAAATTCTTGAGAAAATAGTTGCTAATCAAGTATGTGAACATCTAAACAGCAACAACCTGTTTGAGGAATTTCATTCAGGTTTTAGAGCTCATCATAGCACTGAAACAGCACTGGTAAAAGTTACTAATGATATTCTAATGGCCTCAGATAATGTATTTGTGAGTGTTCTGGTCTTGCTAGATCTCAGTGCTACTTTTGACAAAGTCGATCATAGTATTATCTTAGAAAGGCTTGGACATGTTGTAGGGATAAAGGGAACAGCGCTAGGCTGGTTTAAATCATATCCGTCCAACAGATTCCAGTTTTTTCATGACAATGATAAATCTTCACACTCAAGGGTTACTTGTGGAGTACCACAGGGTTCTGTGCTTGGACCGATTCTCTTTACAATATGTATGCTTCCAATTGGTAAAATAATTAGACAACATGGAATGAATTTCCACAGTTATGCTGATGATACACAATTATATTTATCCGTATAACCTGATGAAACCAATCAGTTAGGTAGATTACAAGCATGTCTCGAAGACATAAAAACTTGAATGACTCTGAATTTTCTGCTCCTAAATTCAGACAAGACAGAGGTTGTTGTCCTTGGACCAGAAACTGCTAAATCAATCACTTCATCTGGATGGCATTAATTTGGCCTCTTGTAATAATGTAAAGAACCTCTGTGTAATTTTTGACCAAGACATGACATTTAAATCCTATATTAAACAGGTTTCTAAGATTTCTTTCTATCACCTCCTGAATATTGCTAAAATTAGAAACATCCTGTCCAGGAGTGATGCAGAGAAACTAGTCCATGCATTTCTGACTTCAAGGCTGCACTACTGTAATTCCTTATTATCAGAAAGTCCACAAAATGCAACTCAAATCCTTCAGTTGATCCAAAATGCTGCTACAAGAGTTCTGATGAATATTAGAAAGAGAGATCACATTTCTCCTGTTTTGGCTTCTCTCCACTGGCTCCCTGTTAAATCCAGAATAGAGTTTAAGATCCTCCTCCTTACGTATAAAGCCCTTATAATCAAGCTCCATCGTACATCGGAAATCTGATTGTTCCATATGTTCCTAACAGAGCACTTCATTCTCAGAATGCAGGTCTCCTGGTAGTTCCTAGGATTTCTAAAAGTAGAATAGGAGGCAGAGCTTTTAGTTATCAGGCTCCTCTCCTGTGGAACCAGCTCCCAGTTTTAGTCCATGAGGCAGATACTTGGCTTAAAACCGTCCTTTTTGATAAAGCGTATGGTTAGTGGTTTAGGTTATCGTGAGCTTTTCTTTTTTTTTCTTTTTTTTGTGATGCTGCTATAGGTTTAGACTGTTGGAGGACAGACTGACCACTTTTCTTCTCTCTTCTACTTTTCTCTTCTACAACTCTCCCGATATATTTTTCTGCTGTTATTGTGATTGTTATCCCAGTTTTCTCTCGGTCTTTTTCTCCCCATAGAAACTCCACATGGTCTGGTACCCTGCTCAACTACAATGCCCCCTGCTGGATGGGGAACATCGGTCCAGATGATGCTCAAAGTTACTGAACATCCTCCATGCTGTCTCTTCTCTGTCTTCTCAGACCCCCAGACGGTCGTGGCAGATGATTGCTTGTACTGAGCCAGGTTCTGGTTCTGGTTCTGCCAGAGGGTTCTTCCTGTTAAAGGGGAGTTTTTCATCTCCACTGTCACTACATGCTTGCTCAGTATGATGTATTGCTGAGGAATTGCTGTGGTTCGAGTCTGCATGATCCAGGCACAACCTCACATTGATGACTCATCGCAATCTGCTGGGATTCCTTACATAGAAAACTTTTAACTGATTAAAATGTTTGTATAATTGTATTGAAATGACTTTTGTTGTAAAGTTCCTTGATATGACATTTGTTGTGAATTGGCGCTATATAAATAAAAGTGAATTAAATTGTATTTAATGTTTTCTCCCACATGTATTGTTTTACATGTGAATCAAAAAGTCCAGTTTTGGTGGGGTGCTCGTAGGCTCACCATGTAGTGAGCTTACAGTCTTTGCCACAGGTGTACTGGGTTTGATTCCTGGATCATTTACTGCATGTCTTCCTCATCCAAATCTGCCCTCTTTTCTGTCCTGTTTAATAAGAAAAGCTAAACCTATTTTTTTGAACCTGCTTTGTTTTGGCCACTCTTCAAACTGTAGAGCGCACACTTGACAGCTGGCCTGACAGCAGATTCTTCCACCTGAGCTACAGTTCCTGTAAAGTTACCAGTCAGTTCAGCTGGACAGCCACGTCTTATGTTCATGTGCACAGTTTGGCACTCTGAGTTGTTCAGAGCTTCGTTTTATAACCAAACTCTATCCTAGACCTGCCTTTCCTCCTTGGTCTTCAGCTTGATTGGGACTCTATTTCTTAATTAGGTAATTTCCAATGGCAATAGTTGCTGCTTATAATTTTATATGGACTAAATGCAATTGGATTCAGCACTTTTTCAGACTTGTATTTAATAAAAATACATTTTTAAATAATTTCACAGTTATGGACTACTTTGTGTCTACACATCCCGTTACTAGTTTAAATCCCCGGCATTATCCGCAGTTGCTATTAGAGAAAACTACTTGCCAGCAATCTTTGTCAATCCATGTTTAGCCAAATATGTTTTCTGTTAAATTCTTGTACGCCTGAAGCAGGGGTGCCCAAAGTCTGTCCTCGTGGGCCGCTATCCTTCATGTCTTACTTCTTTCCCTGGTTCATTGCACCTGAATTAAATGATGATTCATTAGCAGGCTTCTGCAGAACTTTACCACGCTGAAGAGGTAGTTGGAACATTTGAATTAGCTGTGTTGAAACAGACTCAACTACAATTGACAGTACACTGGCCCTTGTGGACGCCCCTGACCTAAAGGATTCACTTTGTTTGATTTTTGTTCTAAGAAGAGTTGTATTTTTTGTCATTCTGCCATGTATCACACAAATTCCCAGTACTATATATTCAAGTTTTTGGTTGTAATTTTAAAAAGATTAGGCGTTATGAAGCCAGTCGAAGGAAATATCGTTTTTACAAACTCCCAGCTGAGAAGTGTTCTGAACCAAAACAACACCAAGAACAACACCAATTCATATATAAACTGGGTTTACATATGCATCTACGCAATTACAATTGATCAGTGACAAACGTTTCAATGGAAAAAGCCTTTGTAGCAACCGGAAGGACGTTTTTATTGTTTTGACTATATTTGGTGTTGTTTTTGGCTCATTTAAAACACTGTGAACTTGGAAACAGGCCTAAGAGATAAAGGAGACAAAGAAAGGAAAACATGTCAGTAACTGTTGTGTTGATCCACATGTAGCAGAGAGAGAAGCTGTACATCAGTCAGTCATGTAGGTGGTGTAGAGGTGCAGCGGCAAATAACTTACCAGAGCTAAAGCCTTGGGATCATGAGAGTGCAAACATGATTATCGACAGAAACACAAAGGGAGGTTTAAGCTTGTCTCATCCCAGCTGTGTGAAGCTCCAGCCTAACAGGTGACAGTGTGGCACAGCAGGGAGACCCCCACTACCTCCCCGTGCTGCTTTGACCCTTCATCTCCATCATTGTGCTTATAATAGCTATGTTTTCAATTAATAGAGCATTTGGTGTGTAGGTGTGTGTCATGTGTGTATAGTTACTGCAGGGCAACCTAATAATCCTTTTGTGACATGATGCTGTTGGAGATGTGTTGTCTTTGCCTTTTGCCCACCTCCTGCTTGAGTCCTTAAGCCTCATTGCCCTTGACACAGTTCCCTGCAGAGGAGCCCTTCCCATTTGTCTGACTCCCTTTGAACAGAGAGGGGCGCTGTTTCTCTATTCTACTTGAGGAAACAGGCTAAGCTTTTTTTCAGTGATTGCATCAGCAGCGCTTTCTTCCCATAGTTCTGCTTGTTTGCATCCCAGCACAGCTCTGAAATTAGTGTCTTATTGAAAGACAAGGTGCTAGTTTGGCCTCTCGCCTTTGTTTTAATAATCTGTTTAAAAATATTTACTGTTCCTGAAATTTTGCACACCCCAGAATGTTGAAAGAAGTTGATGAGACAGCCTAGGCTTCTATGTCAGCGTTGTTTATACTGAAACAAGCGCAGCGTTTCCTAACTTGACTCTGTACTAGCAGTATGTGAGTTGTTGCCAGTGATAACACCTTCTAGCACCGCTCTGCCTGACCCTGAGGTCAGAAATCCTCTGCCATCACATAGCACTGATTTAGTTTGGCACACACATAAGGGGTGACAGGTTGGAACCAGACTAATAGGTTTCAGTCATGTTGGAGAGAGGCCTTTGAGAAAGTTTCTGCTGCCAAAGCCTGAGGGGAAAGCATCCCAAAAGAACTCTTCCTCAAACTAGAGACGGTTCCAGATTGATTTAAAAAACGTCACGCAGAGGAACCAATAGAATGTGAGCTGTTTGCAGCATTAGGAGGCCTTTTTAGGAACATAAGTTTCCATGACTTCAGACTTCTTTCCAAAAACATAAAATAAAGCAGAACTCTCCATTTATCACTAAACCTATGTTTCAGCCTCCGTCTATTGTTAAAACGTGGATCATAACCAGAGGTTGGGGTAGATATTTTTTGTTGTCATTCAATTTGATTAACAAGGCGCTCAAGGCGCTTTAAAAGAAAAGTAATTTCAATACAATTATACAAACATTCCAATCAATTAAAAAGTATTCCATGCAACGAATCCCAGCAGATTATGTCGAGTCATTGATGTGAGGTTGTGCCACATGCAGACTCCAACCATAGCAGTCCCCTCAGCAATCCCTCACACTGAGCAAGCGTGTAGCAACAGTGGAGAGGAAAAATTCTCCTTTAACAGGAAACAACCTCCAGCAGAACCTGACTCAATACGAGCGGCCATCTGCCACGACCGTACGGAACTCATGTAAGAGTACTTTTTATATTAAAGAAAGTTAAAAGTTGATAAGACATGGAAGACGTTCAGTCGCTGGGAGCATCATCTGAGTAGATGCCCCCCTCCAACAGGGCATTGCAGCTGAGCAGGATACCAGACCAGGTGTAGCTTAGATTGAGAGAAAAACACTGAAAAACAAGGTTAACAGCCTAAGTAACAGCAAATAACAACAAAGAGTAGCAGAAAAGAAAATTAGCAGAGTAAAGAAAAGTGGTCAGTCTGTCTTCCAACAGTCTGTCTTCTTCTAAGCCTATAGTAGCAAAGCTACAGAGATAGCTCAAGATAGCCTAAGGCATTCCAACTATAAGCTTTACCAAAAAGGAAGGTTTTAAGCCTAGTCTTAAAAACAGATAGAGTATCTGCCTCACAGACTAAAATTGGCAGCTGATTCCACAGGAGAGGAGCCTGATAACTAAAAGATCTGCATCCCATTCTACTTTTTGAAATCCTAGGAACTACCAGTAGACCTGCATTCTGAGAACGAAGTGCTCTTTTAGGAACATATGGAACAATCAGATCTCTGATGGACTTTGATTATTAAGGGCTTTATACGTAAGGAGGAGGATCTTAAACTCTATTCTGGATTTAACAGGGAGCCAATGAAGGGAAGCTTCATTGGCTCCTTGATCGCTATCAGTTTTTCCCTGTCAATTTTAAACATAAAATATTTATTAGTATTTATTTTTTAAATATCTAAAAAATATTAAATCCAAACAAACTCAACAGAGAACTACATGTAAAAAAGGGAATTAAATACTGAATGAAATTAAACATAAACAACAACAGGTCACCTGCTGTGGTGTGAACCCCGGGCCTCTTCCTGCTCCATGTGGAATGAATGGAACTGAAATGCACACCCATTTGTGCATAATCAAATAGTGAGATTGCTGCAGAGATTTTATTCCTGAGGTCTTGGAATTTTGCCTCAGACAGATAACTTCTCATTGGGGTTTAGAAGTTGTTCTGGAGGCTGAATCCATGCTCTACTGCCACACTGGAGACTAGAATCAAGCTCCACTTCAGCCAAAGTTTTGAACTGAAGGAACATGTCTTCATCTGAAGTGATTGGAAAGCCACTAAACTAGCTGACCCTCAAGCTACTGCTTCAGCAGGAGGAAATATTGCAGCATGCATCATTTGGTGGCATGACCCCGAGCTCTTTAGAGTCGCGTGCTCCAAAGCCTACATATCTCTTCAACGCACTGGTCAGCTGCGGGTTAGTGAGATGCATTAAGTACATCGTCCAGGCTTTTTAAAAAATTAATCCAGTTACCTGTTCTCTGTGTGTAAATTTGAAAATTAACAATGCACTAAATTGTCAGAAGTGTGAATACTTCTGTAAAAACAATGGATGGCTTTGAGATTTTTCCAATACAGTTTAAACAAAAAAAAGGGTCAAATACGGAAATATTTAGCTAACGTGACCCCTAATCAGAACCAAAAGAATACACATTGGAGACACATTGGGATCCCTCAGAACTGGCAGGAGAAGAAGGTCTGGGTTCCCCTTCTCGTAATGTATCGTCTGATAAACAGAGATGGATGAATGTGCTACAGTGATTAATGCAGAGATGGTAAGTTGAAGGCTTTAACTATCTGCCCACTTCCTGAAGAGCCTAGTTTATATTTCTCTGTCAACAAGTCTGCACCCAGGCGTATTGACGGAGGCGTTTTTCCTTTATACTTCTTCGTTGGTGTGTCAGTGTTGCACATGTACCACATAAAATGAAAACATCAACCATTATGGCCACTTCTTCCACTTTCAGGCCAGAGATTTTGAGATGCAAATTATAATACACCCTCTTTTATGTCTGCTCTAATTCTTCTTAATGCAAATATTTCACAAACTTTTATTAAATAGGAGCAAACACAGGTACCATAATGGCTGCAGACATACTTTAGGCTGTAGTACCTCTTGGCCTTTTGTGCTAACCATTTACTGCTTATTCAAAGATGTGAATGTCTCTTCTAGACAGGTACGCCCTTTACCTATATATAGACTTGGTTGACATATATCCCTTACTGAAACACAAAAAATCTAACGTTATTGATTTCAAGCTTCGTTTATTCTCCTTGCTCCTTTCTCAAGGTATCGTTCCACAGAAAACTCGGACTACATCGGGGAACGAAGTTACGCAGATCCTATCGTATCCTTTCTTATTTCTTATAAGAAATAAGAAAGGATACGGATGTCCCCAAAGGTGTTATTTTCTAAAAGGTGAAAACCAAACATAGGAATGTAAAATCAACACGATCTGATCTGAACAAAAGCATGTTCCCTTACAGTCACCTGAGTGAGCACACAGTTTGACGCAAGAAGAGCAGAGGTGATGAGAATACCCTGCAGAGCAAACAAGGGAGTGGAGCCTAAACGTTGAAAAAATCTGAGGCTGCACGGCCCATGGGTGTCAGGGAGAGTCTACCTCTCACCTTTTAAATTGTGTTTGCTCTCACATGTGTTTGCCTGCCTGTCTGTGTGTTTATGTTTGCAGTTAAGTATGGCTGAAAGTGTAATATTTACTCTCTTAACCTGCTTGACAGCTGTCTCTCAGATAAAGCCCTATCCAGTTGTGGCCTTTCACTAAGACTGAGTGTTAATGGAAAAGTAAGCCTTGAAGGGAGAGGCGATCTAACAGAAGTCCTTCATTTGCTGGCAGACTTTTGTGTTCTCTGACATTGAGGAATGGCATGTCATTGATCACTGTCCTGATCATGTCTTCTCATCATAGACCTCAAAAGCTTCTCTGAGTGTACACATTGCTAAATACTTCAACAAGACAGGAATTGGCTTGCTGATCAGTATATTTTATTTTGTTGTATTTTAGTTGATCTAAAGCACATTGCTGATTGTTGCTTCCCTGTTGTTGCAGGGATCGGTATAAATAGACCTAATAGAAAAAAAGTAGAACAAAATATATAAACTGTAAATGTTCTGAAATTCTGTAATTCCTCATCATTGAGCCAGTTCTGCTAAAGTAGGATGGGGGGGGGGGGGGGGGGGGGTGCTGCAGTCCTTTCCAAACACACTGTTGCTACATTATTTTTGTTCTTCGACATTTTGCTTATGATATTCGTAGTATTTGTTGTGTGGAGGCTTTTCTAGTATTTTTTACTCTCTTAGAATGTGGTTGGTAGAGTGTGGTTAACAGGGCCATTCTAACTCGTATATCTGGTCCGCTCTAACGCTGATTTTCTTCCAGCATTGTCCTGAAACCATTGTCCTGCCCACAGCTTGATGCTGCCACCACCCAGTTTATACATGTGGATCATGTTTTTAGGGCAGAGGCATACAGAAATGATAACCCACTTTTCCGTAATCAAATAGTGAGATTGCTGTAGAGGTATTTGTCATGAGGTTTTGGATTTTTGTCTTAGAGGACTTTTCATGGGGGTTTAGATGCTGCTTGTTGTGGAGGCTGAATCCGTGCTCCTCTGCCACACTGGAGACTGGAATTAGGCTCCACTTCAGCAAAAATATTACTTCAGAAGGAAGAAATCCCACAACAGGGACGGGTGGTTGGCTCTTTGGAGTAACAGGCTCCAAAGCCTCAGTAACTCTTCAGTGTGCCCGTAAGTGTGATGTGTTTGAGTACAGTGTCCATGTCTGGGATTATGCTTAGATGCTCTCGTGCAAAATTTGTTTTTGTTTTTGATTGATTACCTGTACACATTTGGCATCAAGTGGTCGTAGGTGTGAATACTAATCTGTCAAATTGATGGACAGGCCACTGGTCTCTGTCACGAAATTTTTTCAGTTAAAACGACACTCAGTTCAGGAAGATTTTCAAAATGTGGAACTTTCATTTAGAAGAAAATTTTTGGTAATGGTTCCATATGTTTTCAGAATAGATTCTGATTCAGACTTGTGTTTTGTAAACATTGAAACCTTTCAGATTCAGGAAATAAACGTACAGTTTCTATAATGATTTCTGATATGTGCCCTCAATATCAGAGGTGCTCTGTGTGTTGCATATTGATTGATAAATATAGTGTTACTGCACCTTAAATGCAAGCTGTTCAAGTAAATCTATATGACAGTCTCATATTTCATAGTACTATTTACTACATGCTGCGCAAAAATCCTAAAATACATTTAGAAATCAGTAAGACTACATTTAGCATTTTGAATTTATTTTATAAAGCCTTTTTATTTTCTCCTGATAATGTTATTTATCCCTTAAAGGTGAATTCATGCTGTACCCGCCTGCTATAGGGCTGCAATGTGGCCCTAATTGCTGTTTATTTTACTGACTTCTATTTGGAAAAGTACTTTTAAGTCATGTTAACACTTGATAAAGAGAAGCTTTGAAGCATTTAAATATGCTTTACAAGAGAAAACATTACCCTAGTGTTTGGTCGCCAGTAAGTAAATACGCTAAAACCGTTTATTTCTATTCATTTTCAGAAGACATTATCATGTCACCTTTTACCACAATTTACTTAGTACTGTACATTAGCCTAACATCGGTACAGCTCACAGGTCGAAAATGAAGGATGTGTCACTGATTAGAAATACTTTAGCTAAATGTGAAGCACACAGAAAGTGAAAGACTGGTAAGTGTATGAGACTAATCTGAAACGCATTTTTATGTCCAGCTCCATGGATGCTGAGCAGGACCAACGAGCAGAGACAGAAGCAGGAACTTCAAACCATGTTTTCTATTAAATATAATAGGCAAGGATCATATCCCCGACTCCAGTGTCTCTTTTCTCGGCATTCTAACCATGTAGATATTTATATAGGATTGCAAAAAGCAAATGAGCTGGATTAGCAGTGCTTGCCAATAACTGATGGTGTCAACCAGGACATGTTGTTCTGGAATATTGTTTCTGCTGCTATGATATTGAGTTTTTAGTAGGGTCGATGGACGATAATTCGACAGTAGTATATATCGAGCGATTGACATGTGGTTGATAGAAAAAAAAACGGGTCGATAAAAAAGTTTGATAGAAAAAATGTTTTCCCCTCATTTATTTTTCATAGCATATCAGGTAGCTTAATACAACAACCATTACTTACTCCAAACGAATCATTAACAATGACCCACGTAGCTCTGCTAAACACCCCTCTGTTCTTTCAAACCACAAAAATGATGAAATGATTTGAGCTAAAACAGATTTTGATAGTCCCTAAAAGAACCATCGCCGTAACTTCGACGTGGTCAGATGTCACAGCAAGGGCGCAACAGAGAAAATTGTTCCAGATAAATGTTTCAGTGGCTCGGGTAAAGGTTGCGCCCCGTTTTGAACCGATCCTCGACTAAAACACTAAACCGAGCAATAATAAAACTACGATCAGTTGTTTTAGGCAGGACTCCCCTCCTCCGGCTCGCAGGGCTGCGAATCTGTTACAGAGATACACAAGAAACTTACCAAGGTCGTGCTGCTAACAAAATCTGTGGCTTTTAGAAAGTCCTCAGAAGTGAAAAACGCTTTAAAAAACACTACAGAGTTGGGTAGACCTGTCTGCTTCAGTTCTCAGTGATGGGGCTGCAGTGTTCTGGGCTCTCTCTACACTCTGATGACTAGCTTTTTTGCTTTAGCCAGCAGCTGAACCAGATCTGAGGTGAATTTGAATGAGCTTTATTGACAAACTAAACCAAAGGTTTCAGCCATTAATATTACAAAGTCTCATAAAATGTTTAAAAGATTAAAAAGCATCAAGATTAGCCTTTAAATTACTTACATAATTAAATATACATATAATGGTTAATATTACTTTTCTTTGAATTTCTTTGTTACTCAGGTCTCTTGATTTGTTTCTGTCTTACAAACTTAGTTATGATAAAAAGAAGTGTATGAAAAATTTATTAATTTAATTCTTAGTTAAAATTAGTTCATTGAAGAACAAGAAAATAACCTGGGAGGCACTTAAAATATATATTTTACATTTTGTGATATTTATCGATAATTATTGATATCGATCAATATGACTATTCCTTTATCGATACGCTATTTTTCTATAGCGTCCAGCCCTAGTTTTTGGCATGTCATACACCAACAGTCTCTTCAGATTTCCTGCACTCCTGACTGCTACTGAAGAACATACTTTGATAATATGAGTAACAGCAACATGTAATTTTCATTTTGAATTTTCTTTTGAACTGTTTAGAACCAACTTGATCCACAGTCTCTTGATCCTCCAGAGACTGTGAATAGTTCTTGTTCAACCCTCTGTCCTGTCCTGTCCTGTCCAAGTCCAGCCAGTTATTTACAGACCCTCAGCTGCAGCCTGGTGTTGAACTCTTCCTTCCTCTCAGTCACTTACAGTGTAGAGTACATGTTCCTGCTGCAGCAGACATACTGTCTTGTTAATTTCCTGAATGTGTAATTATATCAGGATGTTGTTTGTCCTACCAGCAATGTTGCTAGTCTTTGTTTGGGCTGAGTGTGTTTGTGTGAGATGAGTGCCAGTGATAGCACAAGCACGGAGCCAAAGTTTGCTATCTTGTCTATCAGAGACAGCAGTTTGTGCTCCCCCAAAACTCGTTCACGTAGCCTTCCCTTTCATCCAACTCTGCTTTTTCAACGATTGGGACACGTGCAGGGAAGAGAAGCTTCACGTTAAAACATTTCTATATCTGTGTTTCCAGAGGGAAGCCTCAGGAGAAGGTGTGTGTGTGTGTGCAAGCTGAGCGGATGTTTTTCGAGCACGCAAGGCAGACAGAGATCCTATCCAGCCAATTAACTTTAATTGTGCTTGTTTAGATTTCAGTCAGAGAAGAGTGAGGTCTGTAGGAAGAAGGCAACGGAAGGGGAGGTGTCATCCTCTCACATCAGACATGAGGTTCCTCGTTCAGGAGGAGAGGAGGTGAAAATGAGTTTAGGTCACAGCGAAAGAGGACTGTGAGATGGGCGTGATAAATTCCCCTGTTGTTGTCCACCCTTCCTGGCCCTGCTGATGATAATCAGTCTGCTTGTTTTGCCTCTACTGTTTCATGATAGATACCAAGGGCTTCATGACAAGACTCTAAACAATCTTGTAAACTGATAAAGGCAGACCAGCGTTTCATACTAGTGAGACTTCGTGCTCTAACAGAGCTTTGAACTCCCTGGAGAGGGGCTGTAATTTTGATCCCTGCACACGTTTTTGTGTAATTTTTCAGTTCACTATACAGCCCTCAAACCATTCTCTTTTAGCTTCACTTTTCATGGTTCAGATTAATTCTGTACTTATTGTTCTAACAAACTGATTATCAAATTGCTTCATAGAGTTCAGTTGTGGTAAACAGTTGAGCTAGAGAAAAAAATGTTTTTATGATCATATCTGACAGATGAAGAAGAATACATTTTTTTATTTATATAGCACCTTTCACAGGTAATTTCACAAAGTGCTATACAAAGACCAATTAAAGACATACTGTAAAACATTAAAGATAAAAATAATACCAATTGATTGACTGATTATGGAAATAATAAAAAACTGAAATTCTGTGTCTCAGATTTTTATGTAACTAAAAAAATTATTAAAGATCAGCAAAAAGGAGATTTTAAATAAAAATGTCAGGCTTCTAAAAAGTATGCTCTTTTCTATGTACTCAATAGTTGGCCAGGACTCCCTTCGCATGATTGCTGTGTCAGTGTGCCGTGGATTGGAGGAGATAAGCCTGTGTTTCTGCTGAGGTGTGATGAAAGCCCAGGTTGCTTTGATAGCAGCCTTCAGGTCATTTGTGTTGTTGGTTTTAGTCTCTCTCATCTTCCTCTTGACAGCACTCTATAACTTCTTTTTGAGGTTCTGGTTTGGCCATTTTGCTGGCCAATCAATGATAGAAACAACAGCTTTTGGTACCTTTGGCAGTGTAGAATCTTAACAAGTCAGGCTGGAAAATGAAATCAATTTCTCCTTAAAGCTTGCCAGCAGAAGGAAGCATAAAGTGCCTTAAAATTTCCTGGCAGATTGCCGTGTTGAGTGTGGACTTCAGAAAACACCATGGACCAACACTGGCACATGACATGGCACCCCAACAAACCAGGTGAGACACTTGCAGCCCATGTGTAGGATTTGTCTGAACATATTGACTCCAGCTTCAGTCCTCTCCCTATGAAACTCCTCCAGATTCTTCAATTGATTCTGCTTGTCAGTTGGCTTAAGGCTATGGTAATCCCTGTTTTTGGTCCACCTTTTAATTCAACTTTTTGAATATAATTGGATACAGCATTCTGTGATCAACTAGTTTTTGTTTTATAGCTTACCCTCCTAATGGAGAGTATCAACGACTCACTACATTTACATGTACATCTAAATCAAGATTTTTGGAGTAATCAGACTAATGGTTTGCCGCCGGTTGAAAGCCCAGTCCCAGTTTACATATCACTCAGAAAATCGAATTATTAAATAAAGTAAGTTGGACTCTGCAACGATAGATAGAGACATGCATCCCTTCGTGGTAGCATTCTACCACTTAGCCTTGAGCGACACATAGGCAGTAAACAGATGCTAGCGGGAGTAAAGCAGAGTGAGAGTCAAATCAGGTTATTCATAATCACAATGCACTGCCTGTTTTTCAGTCCATAAATACACTGACTGGCCACTTACATTTGTCTCAGCCACCATATTCTTCTTATACTACTGTGCTGTTAATTTGCGCTTCCTCATCTCGTCACTTCGGGTGACGGGGTTGGTTGAAGAGAAATGCAATTTCCAATCGCATTATCTGGGTCCCTTAGTCCGATTTGTGAGAGTCCAGTTCGGTTTGATGTAAGTCGGACTAAAGCCCAGTTTATGCTTCTCAGTTTTGACGGACACTGATTGACGCAACGCCAATTATCCGTCAACGTAAGGGCTCTCCGTCACCTACGCAAGAACGCACGGAGTAGAGGCCCAATTTTTTATGCGTCTCCATCAACGGAGAGTGTATGCATCTGATTAGTCAGTTTCAGCAACAGCCAGAGATCGCTTCACCAGAGCGGTGCTCTATAGTCGCTGTAATCAGTAGTTCATGATGCATTGCTTTATATTGAAAGGATTATTTATCTAATCTGTTCTTTTGGCGATTTCCATCACAAGGATTCAACGATACTTTATTGATCCCCAAGGGGAAATTCAGTTTACAGTACAACCTTTCCAAGATCATTGCAAACAAAAAACAAAACGAACAGATCCAGGTCACGGTGAGGGGAAAAAGCGCTCAACTCGGTTTTGATTCCGTACTCACACTCACAACACAGGTAAAGGAAAAAAACACACTTAAACATTGAAGCACATATTCCTACATTCACAATGATACACAACGAAGGTTAGGCAGGGTCGGCAGGTGTAGGAAAACAACAAAAAAGGCTGCTATGTTTGTTTTCATGTGTTTTTAGAGTATTCTATGGGCTGCACTTCTAGTAAAAAGCTTTACAGCTTAATCAAAACGTACTTTCTGTCGTCCATTGCTCCTTGAGGAAGACATGCACTCACAGGCCTAGAAAAAAACTGAAACGACGCTGTGATAGTAGGCAGAGACGCCATGTAAAGTTAGCACCCCCTGCTTTCCTGGTCGAGCAACGCTGAAAATACAATAGAGAATGGAGTGGAGAAAACCGACTACTATAAACAAAAAATGTCTCCCTCAATAAGTCTGCGTCTGAGTGCAAATTCGCGGTTGGAGAAGAATAAACTAGGCTTAAGGTGTATACATGCATTTCAAAAGTCTGATTTCAGTCTAACTAAGGTAATCATTTGATTTTCTGTTGCTGCATGTAAATGCACTGAGTGTCTTCCGGACATCTGTCCAGTCAGCCGAGAGTACTTTCCTGCGGTTACAGTGGTCGACAAGGGGGCCACTATATATCCAATCCATACTGGAATTCTCCAGCGGAAGTTAGTTAAACACAGCTAATCACTGAGCTGTAGTGTTAACTTTTTATGGATATAACTGTTCCTAAATGTTGAAAGAATAGAAATTACGTATCATATTAGGTTTAGGCAATGGTCCTCAAATGTTAGGATTAGTAATAAATCAACCAGACTAGCTAATCAGAGATGAGAAAGGCAGGACCTTGCCTTTTACCAGTACAATTGGTCCTGTGTGCAAGTCCCATGACGTATTTCCATTTTCCACAGTGATCGGCAGCTCAGTTTACTGATGTTACTTCCTCCTCCAGTTACAGTGACGAAATATATGAGGCAAAATGAACAAACGAGAGCTGTAACTGTAAGAAAGAAAACAAAATATAATGTCAGAGATTTATACAACTTACAGAAAATTTTGGGTTGGTTCAAATGACCATTGCTGTGTGCCACTTTGTACTAGATTCAGTCATTATAACAGTAAACTTAGCTTCCAACGCTTTCCAAAGCACACAGCATTTGTGCGCAGTGGCTTCAAAAGATTCAGAGGGCAGGGTTTTGCGTAACTCCATATACGAACAAATGCAGTAGACATTTTACTAAGGATCTTATCCGTACTACTGCTAGTGGTAGACGGATTTTAGCTGAAAATGCCGTACCCTCATCGTTTGAGTTGAATGGCTACATGAATAGCAAAATGCTGGCCAGTGTTTGGGAGAGCCGCACTCAGATCAAGTCTTGGCCCCGTGGAGACTGAGGAGGAGATTGTGGAAGCAATGGTCCCCATGTCCATGGACCACAACTACAAAGTAAGTCCCACACTATGTGTCAACCGGGAACAATATGAGAAGCTACTTTAAGAAATCAAGATGCTGAGACAGCAGGTCCAAACGCTACATCTGCAGAGCTCATTTGGACTCCAGTGGTTTGCATCTTCACCACAGGACATCAGATTTTACACAAGGTAAGATATGTACAACCGATCTATCAAGCTTTTAAGATCAATGCTTAATTTTACTGTAAGTGGTTGTGTCTATTGTCTGTTTTAGTGTATTATTTTCTCTATCTTTATAATCTAATATTGAGCTTGTATAATGACTAATTCCAAAAATAATACTGTTTAGATTCCTCTCATATGAGCGTCTGGTGGCATTTTTGGGTCTGATCAGTACTGCCCATGTGAAGATGGTTAGGGTCACCAGTACCAGAGCAAGAAGAACGACAAGCGTAACAACTGAAAGTCCTGTAACCAGATCGACTGTAAGTAGCAGGCTCATACACAAATACACACATCCATGAATATTGTGATTATGATCTAACTTTAACTGCTGTTTTCCCTCTTCCTCTCATATCTGTCCACTGGCTGTACCCAGAGGGAGCAGGCTAGGTTCAACATCCATCAAGCAAAAGTCCGCTGAATTATTGTGACCTGGGCCAACTTTCTCTACAGCCTACCGGGGTTGGTATGATCATGGATGTCTCTTGCAGCTGTGAAGGCCAGTCTTCCACAGGACTTTCATGTAGCTACAGCAACACACATGTGGACCTTGACTGCAAAGAGTTACGCTGTTAGACTCCTTCATATCTGCTCCTTCAGAGTGAGGTCTTTTCCCAATACAAGTCCCACTGCACCTTCAAGGCCGTGATGGGAATGTCCCCCCATGGAGCCCTGACATTTCTGTCAGCACTCTTTGAGAGATCAAGGAGGCTTTTCGCCAGTCAGGGATTACATCACTCCTGACATGGCCATAATGGTTGAAAGGGTTTCTCATTCAGTGGACCCGCCACAAGACAAATTGTCAAGTATTGGAAAAGCAGCCGCTCAGTGGCTTATAGAATTTGTTAAAATCAAGTCACTACGTTGAATGTTGCATTATAAATTTATAGTTTCAAAACAAGCATATACATTACATCACACATTAAATTTCATTACATTGTGCATGATTATTGGATTTGGACACATTACATGCATTTCTGCATGTATACATTGAAATAAACCAGTCTACCTTTTCTTTAATGACATTTTACATGTCACTTTGTAAATTCTTTGAATTAGTGTGTCATCCTCAGCTAAGACAACAAAGTCACAGCAATTCATTCCTGTTAGTAGCATCTGTCCTTGTACTTGCAAGTAATAAGCATGTGATCTTTTAAGCTCCAGTTTGCCTGAATTCATTTTGAGAAATGGTCAGTCAACATAGCTTTTAACATTTGAACATTTCATTTCAATCACAACAAAATTGTAAAGCTCTGAAGGATCAAAAATCAGCCCAGTTGGCTGAAGCATGACAAGACTAAACAGCAACCAAACAAGGTGCATCAGGGTGGATCACAAATCCACAAGGGTAGTGGTAGACCCTCTTCATCTGGCAGTACTCCCAGATGGCATTTGCCTCCATTTCAAGCCCCCTCTTCATAGCTGCATTCTGACGTGTTCCCTGCAGTCTTCAGTACTCTCGCTTACCTGACGGATGAGGCAGTCAGTCTTCGCCTCCTTAACTCATGCCATTCAGTGCACAAACTTGTTCTCTGGTAGAATACTCAAATTTGTGTGCCATGTCCCAAGTGAACTCAAGACTTTTAACATACAGTAGCTTCACTGCAAACATGCAATTAGATGGCTGCAGGTAGTAATTCAGAAGAGGCAGAGATGGACGTGGTCGGGTAGCATGGAAGGACAGATCTCTCTTTGCTACTGCTGGTTGCAGGTAAATCTCCGCTCAGGCCTTTGTAGAGTGTGTTCCTGTGTGAAAGATAAAACTTAACACATTTGCCATACACATTTTCATTCAAACATTCATGCAGAACACTAATAAATCTACAATGTTTAGCTTTTACCAGGGGCGGATCTAACCATCATAGTCATAGCTCCCCTGGAGAAGATTCCAACAGCCGCTAGCTGGCTTTAACCTTACGTCGTCTTTTGTTCCTCCACACTTTGGTTTTGCAGACAGCTCAGCTGTCTTTTCCACAGGTCCTGGTTTTATATCCTGACACAGGATGTAGTTAAGAAAATCTCACCAACACGCATACAATGAGTGTGCAAGAGATAGATATGCCCTTTATTGTCGCTTATCAAAGTTCTGGGTTTGTGCCATTGTTGTTGTCCCTCAGTACAGCTTAGCATAGGGGGGACCAAAGGCATCTTCAGCAGAGAATAATGTGCAGACTGGAAACGTGAGGCTACACAGTTGTTACATAGAGCTGCACCAGCCACATGTGCAGCTGTGATGCACCAGCTCCACAGGACTGGAATCTTTCAGTGCCACATGTCATAGTTTGTACTTATTAAACTTGGTCTACTTAATTGTTTAAGTCTGGGTTTTTGTTAATCATTCCTATCTCTAATACCCACTGACCAAATAATAATTTAAGTATTTTGGCTTAATATTTCACCTGCATTACATCAACATTATACCTTATACCTATAACACCAGCTTATACCTTAAATAAATGACTGAGTTGAGTATTGAGAGGAACCCTAAGATGAATATAGAACCGATGAGAAAAATATGAATCAGTACACAATAACCAGTGGGGATCAGTTAAGTAAACTTACCTGACCTTACCTGCTTTAACTATTCTTCACTCTATTTTCATCTAGCTGCATCCCCAGGAATATATGGAAATCTGAGTTATAATAACTTACCATACATTACAATACAATAATAAAGCTTTAACATGAACACATGCAGTAACCCAGTGGGGACCAACAAGGTCAGCTTACCTGTCATTTTAACCGCTATTTTCATTGTGATCACATTTTAGAGTTACATTTTAATGTCTGATCTTAAATGTCCGCAATAACATCGGGAACACTGGGTTTCTTATCTATTTCGCTTCACCATAAACTCAAACTGTGGGGCGTCTCAGCTTTCTTCATGGACCTGTAACACAGTGCCCTGACTACAACTTCACACGTGCCCTGATGTTCGTCTGGCACTGCAAGTAACTGGTTATATAAAGATGAAATCCTTTTTCCCGATTGCTCTTGGGAGCAGGGAAGTGGGCTTCCACGATACGATGAACATCGTTTATTGATATTTTTGGCAGGTTCTGTAAACATCTTGTAAAGTTCATGGTGACGAAATGTAACAGGAAGTTAACCAGAAGCTGATCTGATCGCTGGGAAAATGGAAAGACCTCACGGGACTTGTGCAAAGAGCCTATTTCATAGATATATACGTATTTCATGTCTATGTACAATTCAGTATGGACGCCGAATAAGCCGTACATACATTACTTGAAGAAAAAACCTCTTCTTGGTACTATTACTTCTTCTTGATTTGTTTTACGGTGGTTTCGGTTTGGGATTTATGATATGGAATGGATAAATGGCACCGCCATTGTAGCTGCAGTTGGGTCTCTCCATTCAGCAGTCTTTTTATGACAGTATGGCCATAATACAGTATGACCATTACATTTATAGATTAAATATAGTTTCTAAATCTGTTATTTAAAAATTGCAGAGACTCTAATTTTTGGTGTTTTTTTCCTACAAGCCATATTATAATAAGAAATAAATTCTTGAAATATTTAAATATGGACTTTTTTTATGGTACTTGTAACTTCTGTAATTTTTGTCAGATTTAAATTTCTTAACCAAATGTTCTCCATGCTTGCAATTGAACACATTGCCCTTGAACCCATACTGTATCACTCCTGTGCATCAACGTTTTTCTGGGTAAAACTGTGAGGTAAGCCCTCACTCTAAGATGAGAAACAATCCCTTCTGGTGCTTGCTGAACATTGGTAGAGGTAACTCATGAGTTACAATATAATGTTCTTCATAATCCAGAAAACTACAAAATGTTTAGCAGCAGTTTCCTTCTATGAGAGGCCTTTTGATGCAAAGCAAACATGGCTGCACTATTTTCCTTAGATATGAAAATTACCACATCAAAAAGGCAATTCATTTAAGCACTTCTGTCCCTCTTTATTTACATCTGCTCTTCTACTGTAGACTGATTTAGGTGCTGATATGAATGAGAACACAAATATATGATGAAGTATTTTGTTATGTAAGTGAACTTTTTAGGCAAAGATTTTTTTGAAATTAGTTAATATTCATACAACTAACTGCACAAATCTGAAGCCATAAAGTTTTCAAAGCACATTTATGTTTATGCCAACACGTCGGACCTTTTCTTTTTAAACCCAATGTTAAAGGTTTTAGATGGCCCCATTTTGAATGGTTAGAAGCTGTTTAAACTATGATTAGGAAGCGCTGTTCGTTGGATAAACCTTTTTAATAAGTCATAATTTTCTTTGTACTCCCCACATAAATGAGCATGCCTGAAGGAAATGTCGTCTCCAAACTCACTGACTGTGATTCAGGACATGAGAAGCTGCCCATTAAGCTGCTGTTCAGCCACAGAAACTTTTTCCAGTCTCAAAGATGTAAGATTAAGTTGAAAGTTTCAGGAATGCAAAAATAACCAATCTGTCTTCAGTACTTGCGTTAAAATCATCCTTTATATTTTTCTGTCACCTCCCAAATGATTTGCTGGGTATCAAGTCTAATTTACCCAATGTGACATAATCACGTAATGAGTAAACCAACTCAGGGAGATATTTGCTGGGCTAAGGCAAGGGTGGTTGCATGTCCACGAGAGGAAAGACTTGAAATTTGCAGACATCGGTTTATCATTCACTGACACAACTTACTGCTTCCTGCATAATGAAGACAACCTTGATGCAGTTTAGCATGCGTCCTGTAACAGTTTCCTGCCAAAAGATGCTGTCAGAATCCTTCCTGGAGCTGTTTTGGAACACATTATGGAGATTTCAATCCAGCATAATGGGATCACCCTTTAAATACCCTTTCAAACAGCTACGCTAACAGGATATGCGACCCACTCTTCAGCCATCTCTCCGATCAACCTGGCTGGACTGCGTTAAGTAGACACCTGATTTGATAGTCAAGCTTTGTCAGATCGTCACAGCCTAAGCCCTTAGGGGATGAGCCACAAATCACCTGCTAAGAGTCTTTAGAGTCAGGGCTGAGGACCTAAATCCTCAAGTTTACCTTTATTACCTGTGCTTAGGCCTCTTACTGTGTGCCCACTTCACAGGACACAGGGTCCTGTCCTGGACATGCCAGCTGGTAATCCAACACCTGCTGGAAGGACACCTGGTGTCCAGACTTACTGAGATTGTGTTCCAGCAGCCGGGCCTGTCTTTTACACCTCACTCAACTGGCTTATGAGCTGATTTTTCTCATGATTTGTTTGTTGTTGGGTTTTTTCAGCTTTCTTCCTTCCTTCAGGTTTGTGTTATGACCTTCAGAAATGTGCAGGGTTTGTGAGGACAACTACCGATTTTTTTAGGTCTTATAATAAATTAAAAATATTAGAAGTCATTTTTACTTTCATCGACAAGGATGAAATTTTAACTATTTAGTTGACAGAAAATGTTGAGATTTTATTCTTTCATCTGTTAAGAATACTTATTGCAGATAATCTGTTGCCTCCCAGGATGTAGATTGTCCTTCAGTTAAACTGCTCCTTGCTCCGAGTCTTCAGGAAAACACAGAACATTGTTCTGGAATAACAGAAACCAACAATTCTTTATTACCCCATAAGGGGAAATATGGTTGTAACGACAGCAAGTGGCAGGAGATACAAACCTTAATTAAGACTCAGAAGTGGAAAGGTATAAAAAACAGAATTTAAGAGTTCAGAATAATATGTACATTATGGACCGAGTTGCGAAAATCATTTCTGTGCGGCCGTTAAAAATAAAGTGGCATACCCAGGCTGGAATGTGCAACAGAGCAGGATACTTTCAAAATGTCTTATTAATTAAAAACAATTAGAATTATGTACAGAATGAACATTCATACTTGTGCATTAAAAAAGTAGAGCCCAATGACTCAACACAATCTGCTGGGATTCTTTACATTGAAAGCTTTTTTAACTGATCGGAATGTTTGTATAATTGTTTTTAAATGACTTTTCTTCTAAAGTGCCTTGAGATGACATCTGTTGTGAATTGGTGCTATATAAATAAAATTGAATAGTTTCCAATAGTTAGCATATATAAACTGAGAAAAACTAATGTGCAAATAACAGTAGCAGAAATGTTGATTGGTAAATTAGTGCAATATACAGCAGGAACGTAAATGTCTAGCTGGTTGTGATGTCTAACAGCTGAGGACCTACAAAGGAAGGCCCTGCGGAAATTCTATTTCATACATGTTGGATGCAGGAGTCTCTCACTGAAGGAGCTCTGCAGCATCCTAGTTTTGGTATTTTATCACAGCTTCTATATTGAATCATACAAATAATGAAGACCAACTTTCTTCTCTGCTTTCATTCTGATGACCAACAATCTTCAATTGTTCATCAGGTGGTTGCAAAAATTGTTCTGGCCATTCCAACTTTTTAAATCTCAATTCATAAACTGATCTGGTGGCAACTGAACGTAACAAATGGCATTAAAAGAAAAGGGTATAAAAATAAAATAAAATGACATTTCTGAAACTTATGCAATGGATGAATGGACGGAAGGTGCACAGGCATTTATTATTGTGTTTTTTATGCCATCCTGAGCTCCACCTGCATAGAGCGTGCATAAAGGACAAACTTAGTGGTCTTATACCTCTCACCCAGCCTTTCTTTAGACACTTAATCACCCTCAGAAGGATTGTTCCTCCTTTGGCTAACGTGCCTGTCAGCAGCATGTGATCCCCGGTAAACCGTACTTATCAAAGTAAATACTTGATCCGGACCAGGCCGGCTGCTAAACATGAAGCTCTAAGGAGCCGGCTCAAGGTATTGTCATTACAGGCTTAATAGAGGATAGGCATCTTGGTTGGATGTAAGCCACTGCCCTTTGAATCCGGCCTTTACGTAGCCTGGAGTGAGTGTCCTTTTAGGCATTTCTACCTCACAGAGTGATTAGTGAACAAGCATAAAGTCAAATGTTTTACTGTCATTGGAGTTCCTAGAATTTACTGATGAATAAAATCTCATCGTATTTATTTGGACCTAAAAAATGGTCAGAAATCTAGAAACTACTTTGATAGAATTATTAGGACTTAAACACCTAATGTTTATTAGGTGACAAACCCCCACAAATCTTTCAGAATTGTTATTAAAAATATATTTTATCAAGGATTGTTTTATTTTAGAACACATTTTAAAATATTTTCTCTGCCTACAAAATAGAATAGGTAGTTTTAGACATAATTCCCAAGCAGATTATATAACATCAAGCTGCTAGAAACGCAGGGTTACATGATTTGCTCCATGCTCAAAATGCTGTCACATATTGGCCTCAACACAAATGGCAGAACCCCACTTCTGTTTGACGTTATATATTTTAGCCAGTAGAGGGCATAAGCACTCCAGGAAGAAACCCCCCTCTTCCCAGCTGACCACTGCCTCACACAGCAACACATCTTGACCTGTTTCTGTGGTGGATGTGTGCACCGTCTAATACCTCCTCCCAACAGACCACCGGGGGGAGCTGGAAGCCATGCTGATTAGCTCTTATTTGTGCTTATTAGATATTGATGGGCTTTTTCGACTGTTTGGGGGGGCAGGACAACACTTTCTTACTTGTAAATAAAAAGAAATAAAAAAAATCCTATTTATTTTTTTATATAGCACCAATTCACAACAGATGTCATCTGAAGGCCCTTTACAAGAAAAGTAATTTCCGTTTAATCATAGATAAATTCCAATCAGTTTAAAATATTTCTGTTTAAGGGATCCCAGCAGATTGCGTCGAGTTAATGCAGTAAAGGTCCAAGTCCTTTCAGTGGAGTTCAGTTCTCAGAAGTTTCCTGCGAGGTAGTATGTAGTTGTATGGGACCCTCTAATCCCGGATGAATTTGGTTTTGTGGGGGTTGGAGAGATTTTTGGTCGTGTCATGTCTATTGCCTGAAGCTCATCAGTTGGCTACAATCAGAGGAAAATGTTGCTTCAGGAGGTTAAAGGTAGGGATGCAACGTTACCTCTTTTTTTTTTCCAAAACTGATACAGTACTTACACTTGGATCAGAGTTCTTGCCAATACTGAAGAAAAACTACCGAGTGCGTTAGTTCTTTCCCTCTGAGTTATTCAAACCCATCATTATCAGGATCTCTGCAAGATTCATGATAAAGTATTAAGCTGCTACAGAAGTAATGACACTTTGTGCTTCGTTTCATTCACTCTGATAAATCCAAAAAAGAACTGAAAAGTATTATTATTATAAATGAAGCCTGGAATGACTAAGCTCCAATCTGTCTCACGGATCCATATTGTACCAGCAGAACAGTTCAGTTTTTGTGGACTGACACCTCATAAATAAACATATGCTATTGAATTGAACATAAATGCGATGGAGTTTGGTCATTTAGTGCTTAAACAGAATTTGTGTTGTGATTTTACAGGGCGCTGTCTCAGTCCCACTCCGCTACCTTACCTTACCTTTCTAACCTGAAAAACAGCAGAAGGAAGGAGAGAACCTAAGCAGACCAGAGCGGCGGTACACAGCTATGCCTTAACTATGTCATACGGATTAAAGGAAATTGGCCTGGCAGGGGATTTCAGTTACCTGGTGTCCTGCCAGACCTGTGGAGTTGTTGATATAACACATTAATATACCTTTAGAACCTGGGACTATCAGCAGGGTTATAAAATGCTCATGTTTAATACTAGCATTCTCAATAGATATACTGTATGAGATCATGAATAGGGAGGAGTAGGTTTATAGTTGTAGTGCTTTATAGATAGTTTCTCATATATTACCAGATAGAGCTCTGCTTTTGATCTGTAGGGAGCTGCTTCTAAAACTTAGGGTCACATTACAGGCCCCACAAGATCTTTCCACGGGGTCTTATTTTTATTACTAGTATTATTATTGGTCAAAGTAGTAGTATTAAGCTTTATGATTTTTGTAAATCGTCTTTTAATTGCTAAAGGAATTAGCTTTGTCTTTGTAAAAAAACAGTATTTCTTATGTCTTATATCAAAAATCTATTTTTATTCAGAATAGTTGAATATATTTCACCAATCTGCCTCAAAATGCATACAGTACTTTAAATCATTATTTTTTTAAGTTTTCTTGGATTTTTGTCACTCTCACATTTTTCAAATCATTAAACTAATTTAAAACAAAATATTTTTTTAAAATTATGATCTCAATTATGAAGCCAATAAAACAAATGTTCTCAGTTTGTTGATAGTTTTGCTGTTCCACAGCCTTAGAAATGACTTAAGGAACCCCTTCCACACTGATGGATGTCAGTGACTTTGGTTTTTATCTGTTTGTGTTGGAGCGTGCTGTGTTGCATGTTGAGACCTGTCAGCCACGTCTTCTGATTTCGTGATTCTGCAGGTCTGGTGTGACTGGTGAAGCTGAACACATCACTCCAAAGATTGTTGTTAGTCACAGATAGTCTATGATTGAACAGGTTGGGGGGATGACTGCTTTTCTACATCGGGCCGGGTTGATTTGGATAGCTCAGTTCATGAATGAAATCCTCCTTTCAAAAGTGCTGTGTCATGTTTATTCAGGTAATCTTTGATATTAAAATAATCATGATGATCTGAAACCTTTAAGTATAAAAAAAAAGCTAAACTAGCAGGGGGCAGATTTCTTACGCCGCAGTATATTTCCCGTTTACAGATAAATATCGTGTGCCTCTCTGCTCCCAGAGTGATTAATCCTATAACTTCTCGTAACAACTTTTCGTTTTTCAGATGCTTTTATCCAAAGCCAGTTTGAAACACACAAATCTTATTTATCCTGCAGATTTAGCTGTGGTTTAGAAGGCTTCCAGCCAGCTGCATGTTTGATCACACACGCAAACAGTTTAATGTCCCTCCATGGGAGCTTTGAACCCACACTGTGCCCTATTGGCCCAGCTCTCCAGCCTCCAATTCCTCTGAGCAGAGCTCCCTGTTGTAATCCCTCTGTGACTCTTGTGTTCTTCTGGCCTCCAGAACACCATTAATCTTTTTTTATGAAGGAGTATAACAAAGATGACTTGGGAAAACTTGAACATGCTCATTTAGTTTTCTTCGCTGTGACCCTTGTTTGTGACACATGGAAGGCGATCTGGTGCGAAGCTTGATCTCTCGTAGATTCTCTCTCTGCTCTTTGCATGGAAAAACATTTCTGCATGTGGATCAAATCAAAATCCTCCACTAATTGACTATTTACAGGGCTCCAGAAAAGCCCTAATGGACTTGATATTAAATCCCTCTAAGATATTTAAAGTGTCCCTTTGGAGTTACTTGCCGAACAACCAAAGCCATTTCTTTTTTACAAGAAGGCCAATTTAAGCCCATCATTTTGTCAGAATGGAGCTGCCAAGCCCAGGCGGCTGTTAGGTGGGATTATGGGACGACAATAGGGAAGGGCAGCGCGATGCAGGGGAGAGGGAAACGGCCAGTTCTACCGTCAATGACTTCCAGATGCCCTTTAATACCCAGGTTCTCTTACTGAAGATGGTTACTCTGTGCTCCATGAGGGGCTAAAACATGGGCTTTTTTTCTAATGAGATTGACTAGGCTTTTATGTGGAAAGTCTGATAACATAAATTTCAATATGCCTTTCCTGCTCTTTAAATGCACCATTAAAGCTTTGACTAAAAAACTTGGGCTATTAAAGCAAAGTCAGGGATCTTTGGTGTTAGCTACTTACTTTTGATGTGCAGAGAACCTCACCGGAAACTTTGCAGATTTTTACGGCGGGATTTTAAGTTCAAATGGATAAGAAAGTTATACCTTAGTGTTTAACTGAAAATCTAACGTTGTCCTTTTGTTGTTTGCAGATGTGGCTGGCCCCAGCAGCAGTCCACCTCTGCTCTTTAGTCTCTAGAAGAGCTGAAACAGGGGATTTTCCTTCTGCCTGAGACTCCATCTCACGGTTTAGGTCGCTTTTTTGTTCTGCTCCCAAAAACCTCTGCTTGTGTTCTAGGACATCAGAGAAATGCCATCAATTGAGAAATATTTCATCATCTGTTGGAATTGTGTGTAATTTTGCACAATGCAGCACTATTATTTTATTAAAAAAGATCACACTGTTTAGGAAAATAATGCAGAATTGTTTGTGTTTATTGTAAATGTAATGATTTATTATTTGTATGAGACTCAGATCAGATCTAATGTTGTTGACACATACATGCACATCCTCTTCCTTTGCACACAACAGAAATCAGCTGAGAAAAGTGGCATGGCAGCCAGAGGGAATAAACCAGTTTGGGTGTGATTTGGTACGTCTACAGTGTCAGTGGGCTTAGCTATCAGTTCCAGGAGGTAAAGGATGGAGTATGGCTCTTTGAATACTATAATAAAATGTGACTCTTTGTTTTCTTAGATTATTAAAACTAGCTTTTTGTGGGTAAATCTTTTACCTGTGTTTGTATATAATAAAACATTTAGCTTTTTTTCTGCATAACACACTGATCCAAACTGATTTAAAAAGCAGGGTGCTTCATTCTTTTATTATGATAATATGAATACAAAGTGATTCCTGTCTGAAGCTTTCAAATAAATTATAAAATAAAACACTGCTCAGGTTTCATTTCAACTGCTCAGAAAAAAAAATCTATTTTCAAACATTCATAGCTAGATAGAAGTATGATTTACATCAACAACAAAAAAGAATTATAGTGGTTTATGAAGTCAGTTAGGGCTACAAACCCTACCTTACCCGCTTCAGGTATTCCTGATTTTATATCAGGCAACACATAGCTCCTTTTTTGAAGATTGCCAGTTAATGACTACCTTCATGTGAATTGCATTAACATCTGAGAGGGAGATAAGGAAAAAGGTGCTGACATAAAACAGGACCTGGCCATCAACATAACTCATGATCTAAAATGAGGTTCTAGGGGAGGTAAAGCAGCGACCAGTACACCGATGAACTCGTCCTGTTCCTGTCGTCACTTCTGTCCTTTGAGCACACTATTATAACTTCAGTTTTTATTGCAATCTATTTCACATATGTAATATTATAAGTACTGTACATATTTGTTATGTGTAGGACAGTCATGCTTTTTAAATGATATAAATAATCCCTTATGCTCTTAAAAGTAGGGTACAGTTTAAATAAAAGTCTTTACTCGGCTTCCTACATTCTCAGTATTTCAACTAAATGAAGTTGTAGAGTTAGAAGAAGACAAAATGACCATCCATCCATTTTCTAAATTTTTTCTCCAGCTGTCAACAGGCAAAATGTACACAGAGAACATGCATACTAAGTGCAGAAAGACCCTGGGCCAGGATTCAAATCTACAACCTTCTTACTGCAAGGCAACAAAAGAAAAGATTATCTGAGCTAATTTTGACTTGAATAAAACTGACTGTATTTCAACAGATTATATTTGTATTAGTTTTTAACATTTTTCACATGTAAAATTTGAAATTCCTTGACCATAAATGTATTATATTGCTTAGGCAACCAAGGTATGTTGGCAAAGGGGTGTTTAGTAGTGGCCATGGTACCTTGATCCATCCCAACAAACTAATTTCATGATGAAAATAACACCAAATAAAGCAGACTGGGAATTCAATGGTTGGAGTTGAACTGCTGTTAACAAACCAACCAGTTGGAGAGAGAAACTTTTTATCCTACAGGCCAAAAAAACCCAGTTTGATCTTTTTCCCCTTTTTATCTTTTTACAAGCACAGATAACTTAAGTCCATATTCTGAATGTTTGACTACTGATCTTCCAAAAAAAAAGTTCAAGAAAATAAATTTATTCAATTTCATTCAGTTTATTTATATAGCACCAACTCACAACACGCCATCTCGAGGCACATTCCAGGTCATATGGCAAGCTAATAATTTATTATGATAAACTTTGGATTTGGATATAGAATTTGTGGTCACTGAATGATCGAAAGTTTTGACCCCATCTAAACTAGTTTATCCTCTTTTGAGAATGACATTCAAAATATTGTTTGTCTCCTTCATGCCACGGGTGTTTTTTAAAATAATTATGCGGTCCAGAAAGTGACGTTAAACCAGGAGAATGTAGAGCTGTACCTTAAATCAGATGTCCAGAGATCCAGCATGTTCCAAAACACAAAGGTTGAAAAGGTGAAAACAGGTGTATGCAAAAAACACCTTTTACCCTTCCTGTTATCTGCTCTCTCATGCATTCCGACTGAACCTTTAGCATGTCTTGCCATGCAATGAAATCTTATTTATTTCATTTCTGTACTTCCTTTGGTTTTATAGTAAACACCTCACTCAAACTAAAAATATCATTCTTCAGTCAGAAACGGCTTCCACACCAGAGTGTTGTCAACAGGATGTAGTAGTGCTTAGATGAGTGTTTTTACAGATCAGAAAATATCTGTTTCAGTTTTTAATGGCTGGTCACTGCAGCCCAGGGTGGATTGAGCTAAAAAAAAAAAGTATTCTGATTTTGCTCACCAGATGATCTCTATTAATAATTCAAATACTGAGTTGAGAAAGAACTCTGGAAGAAATTTTTTTCAAGTCAATTTTCTTTTTTCTGTTTTCTTTTTTTTCAAATTTATTACAAAAATTCAAACTGACAATTGATCTTTGGCACATTGTAACTTTAAAACAAAGCCACATTCCTTTATTTGTTCATGCATTTTTTTATTTCTCTCTATCAGTACTGCAAAGATATAATCACACTGGGAATACCTGGGAATCCTTTATTATAGTGACTCACCTCTCATAGTGTCACTAATAGTCTCCTAGTGTCTGTTCCTAATCTTGTCAGCGCATCAAATAGTGGACAAAGTTCAGGAGATCAAAATGAATAAATTCAATAAACTGAAGACAGCAGCATGTAACAAAGCATTCTAGGAAAAAGAGATATTGAAGAATTAAAAGGCAACTCAACAACTGATAGTAATGTCATTGATCATTTTCCCTTTGTACGCTTCCTTCATCTTCCTGCTTCCATTTCCTTCATTTGTATTTCTCCCTGGCTTGTCGACTTTACCTGGGTTGGAGTTACAATACACTGTGTGTTGGTGTTGTGCCGCTCGCACACACAGTTTGCATTTAAAGGTTGAATATGGAGCATTTTTCTTAAAAGCTATCTATTGAAAAAAGTAACACCTCCATGGCGCGTTTAGAGTTGTGCGGAATGAAAGTAAACCATTTATTTTAAAAGTTATATTTTAACTAAGTACATAAAATATTTCTTTGTTCAGGAACGACACTGTGTTTATGTATTTCAGCCAATAACGGGCGTCTTAGCGGGTTGCCAAATACTTTTGTAAACTGTCCAGAGCAGTCAAGCTGCTGTGTCTGAACCCCGTAGATTTCATTATTCTTCTCAGAAGAGGAGCGACCTTACAAGATCTAAATTTAGAGTTACTTTAGGTGAAGCCTACCACAGATGGACACAAATAAAAAACTTTCACTGCATCAAAATGGACGCAGAAATGGTGAAGTTTCTCATGAATGGGTAATGTACCAATGGCTAAGATGCTAACAGCTAATGTTAGCTGTTGGTCTAAACAGCTTTGCAATACTTGTGTTCATTATATGACGTTGATCCTAAACATGAGAGCACTGATCATGACCCATTAACGTTCACACAGAGTAAAATCCTTCTGCTCTGTCATGTATAGCAGGCTCACTTTCACTGCTGCGGTGAGTTGCTATTACCAAGAATGTTCTAGCTAGCTTTCTGTATTGACATAGGTCTCTGACTATACAGCTTAGTCAAATACGCACGGTATGAAATCTGTCGGATGTTTACGTAAATGTTAAAGTAGAGAAGAGTGAAGGATACAACCTCTCAGCCTCCAAAACAAGATGCCTAGAGAACAGGTACAAAAATGTATTGTTGCCTTTGACCCATATTTCTTTATATTTATTTTTAATTTAGTATTTTATTTTGAAGAATTTTGATATAAAAATAAACGTATTAGTACAAAATAGTCCTTACCCTGTAAGATTTGTCGCTGGACATGTTGCTGGCTGGTTACGGTGTTAGAACTTGGCATCTGCACGGCTTAAAATTAAGTTTTGTTGTTGCAACTACAACCTCAACACACTAGATGTCGCTTGGTGCCCATGTTCCATATTCAACCTTTAAGTCTCAGAAAATCATCTCCAGGTTTTGCAACGTTTGATATATACCAGCAAAAGTGGAGGAGTGGGCACTGAGTCCTGTACATACGATCTGTATGGATCACAGATATGCAGTGCAGTGGAGCAGAGGCCGTGGCTGCTAGTCATCGTCACCATATATTTCAGCATTCATCGGCTTGCTGGGGTTTTAGAAACCTTTAGTAATGCCACACTGGGACAAATGTATTTAAACGCACATTAGCTGTCGGTCCAGTGACTTCCTGCACTGCTCAGCCCCACTTGGAACTGAAAGGGTGAATCTCGAATGGGCATCATTCCTTGGGTAGAACAAGCTGAATACTCTTTCATAGGCTGGAGTGGGGAGCCTGGCTTTTTGTGGTATAGATGCGGATGACTGGTTGGATTCCTGGATCCGGTGAGAACTGGAGAGCATGGTGAAGAGGAGGATGACTCCGGCATGACAGGCAGACTCCTTTGGACCACAGTTGAGCTGTAGACACCCAGATCTGCTTGTGGTCGGGATAACACTGACGAGGCTGGCTGTGGTGGCACAGGGTGGACGGGCGCAGAGTTAGGGAAGTGAGGGGTGAAGGGCTGGTACGAGACACCCTCCATGCTGTAACGGGAATACGGCTGCATTGTGGCCCACATGTTGCAGTTAACAGAAGTAGAGCTGTTTCGCTCATCTTTGTCTGCTGCCCCTGATCCGGGCTGGGCCTCCAACCCGCCGTACATACAGGCTTCTCTGGCAGTGATGGTTTCAGCACAGTAGGGACGAGAGAGTAAGGGCGACTCGTATGAGGGAGCTGAACGGAAGAAATGCTCTTCTGACATCAAAGATGATGGCTCCAGATATGGTTGTTTACATCCAAGCTCCAAGTGTTGGCTGTTATCTGCAAAGCAATGCAGTCAGCTGTCATTCATAATGTGCATGATTTTGTACTTTTTCCTTATAGCAATACAAACTTACCTCTGTGTTTGAAGCAGTGATAAACTAAATTGGGATCTCTGCTCTGAGGAAAGTGGTTGGGGAGAGAATTTTGGGCTTCTAAGTTGGACAAAGGAACCCCTGCGTCATATGGATAGGAAGACAGGACTTGAGCATGGCCTGTTAAAACTCCAGCCCGGAGCTTCCCTGCAAGGTGACTGTGAGAGGAGATGATCCTCTGTCTAACCATGTTCTTTGAAATGACGGGATAATCTTTCCTGTACACAAGGAACAATAAAAATAAAAAAGGGGGGGGGACTGAATCAAACAATATTTATCAGACACTCACTGAAAAGTCAAGATTTGTTAGAGAGAACTATCTACTTTTTTGCAAAGAAAAACGTATAGAACGTATGCAGAATGTCAAGGGAAGCAGTGAGTTGCGACATACTAAAGGGTTAATCACGGCGTGCTTACTGTGAAAACGTACCCTTCTATTCTTGAAGACCGCAGATCTCCTTCTTCACTACCTCGGAAGCCCTTAGCAAATGGGTTGTTTTCTATCTTCAGCTGAGTGATCTAAAAAAATATTTTATTACAGCTCTTAGACCTTTTGGGGTTAAATCAGTAAATATGCCAACCAGTATTTACAGCAGTTTCTAACAGAACAGATTTCTTGAGGTGTACCAGAGCTTTGACAGCAACATATCTCCAGTAGAAGTCTTTAGTTTCTACAGATCTTAGTTTTAATCATATAAAAGCTCACACATGGAATGGGGAGTTTGTCTCCTATCCAACTCTTCGTTGTTACATGCTATGGCTGTTTTGCTGCAAGAGAACTTTTGCCACAATAGATGGCATCATGAATAAATAGCATTATGTGGAAATATTGAAACAATATCTTCATGCATCAGCCAAGAAGTTAAAGCTCAGGGGTACATATGTTCTTGGGTTACAGTAGGTTACTTGTGGAGTATCACAGGGTCCTGTACTTGGACCAATTATTTTTACTATATGTACATATGCTTCCAATTAGTAAAATCATCAGACATACATGGGATAGATCTCCACAGCTATTCAGATGATACAAAACTATATTCATACATAAATCCTGATGAACAACCACAATCCCTCATACTGAACAACCATGTAATGACAATTGAGAGGAAAAAAATCCCCTTTCGCAGGAAGAAAACCTCCACCAGAACCAGAACTTGGCTGAGTACAAGAATTCATCTGCCACAACCAACTAGGGGTTCGAAAAGACGGAGCAGAGACACCGAAAGAACAAAAGGTACTGATTTACAAGTACGTTCCGTGTTAAATAAAGTGTAAAGTTTATGACAGGACACGGAGGACGTTCAGTTAGGGGAGCATCAGCCTCCCTCTTTTTGCCTCCCTCCAAAAAGGAATTGCAGCTCAACAGGAGGCCAGACCAGGTGTAGCTTCTATGGAGAGAGAAAAAACTGAGAAAAAATAACAAAATAAAGTTAACAGTCCAAATAATAGAACAGGAGAGTAGTAAAATATAAAATATACTACAACTGGTCTGGCACTCTATTTGGCTGTAATGCTCTATTGGAGGGGAGCATCAGTTGTGATGGGTCGTGGCAGATGGCTGCTTGTAGTGAGCCATGTTCTGGTTCTGCTGGAGGTTTCTTCCTGTTGAAGATTAGTTTTCCTCTTCACTGTTGCTACATGCTTGCTCTTTATGAGGGATTACTGTGAAGTCAACAACGCAATGCAGTTGACCATCTACTGCCGCTACATGTTCGTTCAGGTGGAGGGAATGCAACAAGTCAATGCAATCTCCTGGGATTGTTTATATAGAAAACCTTTAGGAGTATTGAGCCGAAAGACTAATTGGAATGCATTCACGATTTAACTGAAATTATTTTTCTTCTAAAGAACATTGAGATTACATGTATTTTGATTTGGCACTATATCAATTAGATAAATTTAACTGAAACTGAATTCAATGGGTTATCCAGATGAACATGAGCATCCAGCCAAAGTGGTTACAAAGGGGTTAAAGGATAACAAAGTCAATGTTTTCTCATGGCCATCACAAGACCCTGATCTGAATCCCACAGAGAATTTGAAGGTAGATCTGAGAAGGGGTGTGTGAGCAAGGCGGCCTACAAACCTGACTCAGTTCTGCCAGGAGGATTTGGCCAGAACTCCAACAAACTATTGTGAGAAGCTTACAGGAGGAAACCTAAAACCTTTTACCCAAGTCATGCAGTTCAAAGACAACGTCACCAAATACTGATACAATGCATGTTATCTTCTGATTTTGATGATGTTAGAAAATAAATCTCTGACATATTCTCTCACTCATTATAGTGGCATTTAGCAAATAGATTGTTTGTGGTGTTTCTAACTGAACTAAAACACTAAAACAAGTTTGGTCTGATTTAACTTCAGACTTCATATGTGGTATATGTAAACTTCTGGTTTCTAATGTACTTTTCCCCAGTTGTTGGCTATAATATTCACACAGATTTTTGAACTGTGGCTCTGTTAAAAGGTCCTGACAGGCTGTTCAATATAAACAGCCAGGCCTTTCTATTTCCAGTTGAAAGTAGATATATGCATATTATCTATAAAAATATGGATAACCTTTTTTCTTACTACCTGATTAGTGTTGACTATCAAGGCAACTTTTCAATGTAAAATGCTAAATAAAAAAAGAAGAAAAGGCTTCTATCAGATGAAATTCTCCATTATTTCACACACTCTGTACACACTTTTTTTTTGTCAATGGGAAACCAAGAACGTTAAGAGTAAAATGCATTTAAGTAGATCATGTTTTCTGGGCCTTCTAAGCAAATCTATTCACCATTTTATAACTCCATTCCATAGCTCTGAAGAATAAATAGCCCTGGGGTGAAATCTCACATTTTTCATAAACCTTCCTATACCTTATGATTCTGATAAGATGTTACTGAGATGAAGGCCGTCTCGTGGAAAACATGGGTACAGTAGGCCGTGTTTTTCGATCCAAAGGCGTTGTTTTCATCAGCTTTGACAATGTGCAGTCTGGGCTGGTACTTATGCATGGAGTTGAGGATGATCTAGGAAAAGGAAGAGAACATTATTTAACTGAAGCCCTAGAGGAATAGATGTATGTTCTATTATATCTTTAACGTGAAGTGTTTATATAGCTGTGCCCTCTTCCTAAAAATAAAACCAAAATATTTACACTTCCACTCCATCTTCAGTAAGCTAAAGACACAATATATATAATAGAAAAAGTATAATTCAGGAAAAAAGTATTCTTGCTGTGGGTTTGAAATCAAAAATAACAGCAGAGTTGGAACAGCAGAACCACAATTTAAATGAATGCACCCACGGGCAAGTCAGTGCAACATGTTTCCAGGTCACTCATAGTAAAAAAAAAAAAAGAAAAGCCGCTAAGCACCCTGGGAAATACGGTTAAACAAAAATTTTGTCAGGCACTAAAGGCAAACTTGATCCTAAGTTGTTTGAGCTCAAGCACATAATTACAATAAAATGTGACAAAAGTGTGGTTTACTCAGAATACATAATAAATGTGAATAAATGACAGAAGTAACATGAACTTGGTTTGTTTCAGTAGATGCTACTGACTGGACTAAAAAACACAATCACCATAAAAAAGGTCTTGAAGCAGCTCAGCTGTATCACAATTGACAAGTAATATTTCAAAATTAGGCAAATTTGAGTAATATGAACAAAATTTTTAGGTGGAATCAAAATTTGGGTTTACAGTGTGGGAGTAAGTTACATTGTAGCCACAGAAATTAGGCTCCCATTCAGTCGGCACTACCAGGCCCTCTCATCACCACCAGAAGCCAAAGTGGGTGAAATGTCTAGCCCAAGGACACAACAAATGAGACGGAAGGAGCAGAAGTTCGAACCGGCAACCCACAGGTAATGGGTTTTTTGGCCTCAACAACAGATCCATCAGCTGCACTGATATTAATAAATTAGATCCTTAAACCTTTTCTGATACCTTTGGGTCCTAAAATGATTGCCTTACAGCCAACGTCAATATTATTAAACCTCCATTAGACAGGTCTGAAAGTCAAAATGGCTGATATTTGAACTGAAACGCTGAAGTCGCTGAGCACATGATATAATAGTGTCTTTATCACTGGTCTGAATGTGAGAGAAAGAGAGAACAAAATTGTAATAACATCTGCAGAAATCCCTTCATCTTTACTGAAGTTGCTTCTAATAGGGTTTTTGTGTTCATTCTGTATCACTACTAACATTGTGTTTCAGTTGTCACAGGCAATGCAACATAGCAAACATGGAGGGAGGTGGTCAGATGACAAGATTAACTTTGTTTGCGTATGTGCTAAATGCTGTGGTAGAAAATGAACACTAATTATCACCCTGAAACACTCTTATCACTGTGAAACCCAGAGGTGGCAAGATTATACTTTGGGGATGCTTTCCGACACCAAATACAGACAAACTGGTCAGAGTTGATTGGAAGATGGATAAAACAAAATACAGAGGTGACTCACCTTCCAGGAAAAGAAAGACCATAAGAATAACGCCAGAGATAGTCTGGAATGGTTTAAAGGGGAATTTCGTTTTTTTTCAACCCTAACCTTATTTTCAGCATTTATAACATTCATTTACTCACCCACACAAGTTTGAAACTACTTGAGTCATTCGGGAGAACATTATGCATCTAGTCGTGATCAGTGTATATCCATATAACGTCACAGAAGTGCTTATTCGGTCGGTTCCGGGGTGATTTAGGCCATGTCCACACGTAGCTGGGTTTTTAAAAAAACGAAGATTTTCCTCTGCACATTCATAGACGTGGCAAACCTGTAGGGGGCAGTAGTTCGCCCAAATCCTATCTGCTCAAAGAAACTTTCTATCCTCCATCTCCAGCACGCAGCAGTCATACATCTTATAGAAGCAAACAAACAAAACGTGCTTTAACAATGGATACCAACGCAGCTCTGACGGCTTAAATGCCTTTTTTGAGAGTAAACACAGGTCGCACGAGTGATGTTGGAGCATTTTTTTGTCGCGGATAGTGACATTACGGCTCTTAAACCTCTGATTACAACCGTCCACACACTGATACTGAAAATGGAGAAAACACAAATCTCCACTTTGGCCGGGGTTTTTAAAAATGTTCGTTTTTGGTGCCAGAAATCTCCGGTTACGTGTGGATGACAGGCCAAACCGTAGAAAAGTATCTCAGTTTTGTGAGATACCCAGCTACGTGTGGACATACAACTACACTATGGCGCAGTTACAATTAGGCATTGCTGTGCTCCATCCTGGTCGTAATCTGATCAGGACTTTCACTCTGTGCTTTACGGCGGTTAGTCAGACAGAACTTGCTACTGCAGACATCTATTACAATCTATTCAGACTACAGCTGCAATGGCGGACAGCTGCAACGTCATTGAAATCGTCGGTAAGTGTAAGTTGGAATTGGTTGCATTAAAACCTATAAATCCAGAAGCTTATACCTTACCACCTTCCAAACTTACAGGGGAATATCACTAACTATTCATAACAAAACATGGTTAAATAAGACAACTAGGATGACAACTGGGATAGTGTCAATATGTAGCTCTGTTAGCTACATATTGACTTTTGTGTTTTTGGACATTGCTCCCACTTTTTCTTAGGGAAGAATTGCATGTTTTGGACCCGTGTGCTTTGTGGGTCTTGGTCCTGTGAAGATAGAGGGATTTTTGCTGTTGATTTTTCCCTTTTTTCTCATTTGTTATGATCCATCACCATGGCAATTAGGTGGTGTGTAGTCGGGAGCAGCTGATTAATACAGCAAAAGCTGAAAGAATACCTCAACTGAAGCCACAAATCCCTGATGAGTTGAGAAGGAGGAGGGTTGGATGCAGAGCAGGAGCGCAAAGGAGACAAAGAAAGAGGAAATTCAAACCATCTCTTCCATCAATCATAATGGGAAACGTGAGATCACTAGCTAAAAAGATGGATGAACTTCAAGCCCTGACAAGGACTGAGTATCGGGAATGCAGTGTTTTCTGCTTCACTGAGACTTGGCTACTGGATTATATCGCCGACTACGTCTCTCTGCCAGGCTTTCTGATTGTACGAGCAGACAGATCTAAAGATGAGCGGGAAAAGAAAAGGAGTTGGAGTAGCAGTGCTTGTTAACAACAGATGGTGTCATCCAGGACATGTTACTGTGAAGTGTCTTCTCTGCAGCCCAGATATTGAACTCTTGGCAGTAAGCTTACATCCATATTATTTACCAAGAGAGTTCACCAATTTTATCTTGGCAGTTGTTTACATTCCACCTTCAGTCATTGCCGACCATGCATGTGATGTCATCTGTTCTCTGGTCGCTAAGCTACAGACCCAGCACCCCAATGCATTTGTGGCAATATCTGGTGATTTTAATCATGCCTCGCTCTCTTCTACACTTCCAACAATTCAACAGTTTGTCAGCTGCCCCACAAGAGGAAACAAGAGCTTGGATTTGTTTTATGCAAATGTAAAAGATGCTTATATGTCCATACCAAGACCTCCTCTGGGACAATCAGATCATAATCGTGTCTTTCTCTGCTAGGAATATAAACAATTTGTTCAAAGGCAACCTCCGACAAAGAGAACTGTTAGAAAATGGTCACATGAAGCTGAAGAAGCCCTGCAGAGTTGTTTTGAGTCCACAAACTGGACGACTCTTTGCCAACCACATGGAGAGGACATCAATGCCATGACTGAGTTTGTGACTGACTACATAAACTTCTGTGTGGGCAACATCGTCCCTTCCAGAAGAGTGAGATTCTTCCCTAATAACAAACCCTGGATCACCAGTGAGCTGAAGGAACTTCAAATCCCATATTAAACAGGGTATGGGATTTCCTTCTTTCATCTTCGAATATTTCTAAAAATAGAAACATCCTGTGATGCTAAGGAAACTAGTCCATGCATTCGTTACTTCAAGGCTGGACTACTGTAATTCTTTATTATCAGGAAGTTCCCAAAATGCAGTTAAGTCTTCAGTTAATCCAAAATGCACCATGAATATTCAATGAATATTTAAAAGAGAAATCACATTTTTAACTGTTTTAACTTTCTTTTATTGGCTCCCTGTTAAATCCAGAATACAATTTAAGATCTTCCTTCTTACATATGAAGCTTGTATTAACCAGCTCCATCTTACAGTACATCAGAGATCTGGTTGTTCAATATGTTCCTAACAGAGCACTTCACTCTCAGACTACAGGTTAACTGGTGGTTCCTAGGATTTCTAAAAGTAAAATTCTCATTTCAGGCTCTTCTCCTGTGGAACCAGCTCCCAGTTTTAGTCCATGGCATATAAAATATATTTAATTTGTGATTTTTGTACCCAGTTGTCGAGAATGATTGTGTTTATACATTTTTTAGGGCATTTTCTTTCCTCATTATTTAACAATTTGTTTCTCATAACGTCTCTGACATCCAATCTGAGTATCTGGAGTCAGATTTGCACAACCGCCAAAAACAGTGCTTAGTTCCTTCTCGTCTGATCATCTTTAGGAGACAAAATAGCATATTTGTGATTATTGGAGGCATTTAGACCCATGGACACCCATGCAAAATGCTCACTGGTTTCTTGGCCTACCTCCCAGAATGTATTGCAACATTATGTCAATATCTATTTTTAGCTACTATGAAAGGTGCTATTGAATTCAGTTATTTTTTTTTACATCCATCTATTTTCTATACCGTCTATCCTATGCAGGGTTGCGGGGCTGCTGGTGCCTATCTCCAGCAGTCATTGATGATCGAGAGGTGTGATACACCCTGGACTGGTCACCAGTCCATCCCAGGGCTGTATTTTATACAGTTATCTGTTAATCTTAAAAAGCTATACAGCATACATACTCCAACTAAATTTTATTTCTAAAATCCCTAAAGTTTGGTCTTTCAAGAGACTTTGGGTTGTATTTGGGTTGATTTATTAATTAACTGATGTAACACTGGATATACGGTATAATCTTAGAATAATTTAAATGTACGACAAAATAAACAACCTATTCTGTTTTACCCTCACCAAATGTATTTTGCTAACATAGACGCACTGACCTATAGAATGTTTAATGTATCTGTCTGAGACTGATGGTTGGCCATAAAAATCTCATGATGGTGCAATATGTGGTTAATAAGGGGTTCATACTCTTGGTGACATTGCAGTTATTCACGTTTGATAGAGAATAGATGAATTTCAGCACTTCTGGATCACATCTAGACCAAAGATAGACAGAAAACCAAACATTTCCTGTGCGATATTGCTTTGAATCCGGAGCTTTTAAGTAGAAAACTGTTGGAATCATTGAGATAAGTGATGATTGCCATTTTCGCATATTTCATCCAATTTGATGGGAAGTCTGAGAGTTGTGTAGCAGGAGACGTGTGTTGAGCATGCACACGTTTATGTTGTTAGGTGGCTGCAGTTCAGCTCACTAACATCACTCTGCTCAGAGAGCTTAGTGCTATGCCCAGTCAGGCGTTGGCAGCAGTAGAGCAGGGTCACCACTGGTACAGCCCTGTCTGCCAGAATAAACATCAAGCTCTACTCCCCCTCCCCAGTTGCTAGACATTCTCCTGAGAAGCCTTCTCCTCAAGGGGGCTCCCAAAGAGAGGCAAAGGTTGAAGAGGCCACGGGCTGTATATGCTCAGGTCGAACACTCCACTCTCAAGCTCTGTATTATGCCTTCTCTGCTCTGCTGTTTGTAGGTGATATTGAACTCCTGGACTGAGGGTGACACTCTAAAGAAAAAGATTAGCTGTCTTTTTCTTCTAATGTAAAAAAAAACTAAAACATCATGCTCACTTGATCAGTTTTGTTGACACACCAGGATATTACTTTTAGATATGTCTTAAAGTTCCCAGAGAATTTTTTTTATGAGCAAGAACTGCAATCTTGCCAACATACTATACATAAGTAAGACTCACACATTTACAAGTTGGAGTTCGTATGATGGTGAGAGTAAATTCAATATCAGGATATAACAGTGTGACTTCTGTTATGGAATACAAATGGGATGCAGTTAAATTAAAAAGTACTGTATCTAAAAGGGAAATTAAATGTTGTTATAACTCCATCCATCCACCCTTCCATCCATCTTCTTCCGGGGTCAGGTCGTGGGGACAGCAGCTTAAGCAGAGAGACCAAGACTTCCCTCGCCCCAGCCACTTGGGCCAGGTCCTCGGGAGTAATCCCATGTTGTTCTCAGGCCAGTAGAGAGACATAGTCCCTCCAGTGTGTCCTGGGTCTTCCTCTGAGCCTCCTCCCGGTGGGATGTGCCCATCCTGACCAGATGCCTGAGCCATCTAAACTGGCTTCTCCTGATGTGGAGGAGCAGGAGCTTTACTCTGAGCACCCTCTGGATTACTGAGCTTCTCACCCTATCTCTTAAGCAGGGATCACTCTGTGCGATTATGGCCATCCTAGACCTTTACTTTCGCTGTTAAGAGTCGAGATGAAACATGGTGAGCATGCGTGTGTTTCGCCGGTCTGTGGCCGTGCAGCGTGACGTGTTGTCCAACAGCGTATTTATTGCACCTACAACCAAAACATTCTTCATCTGAAGTTCTACAACTCTAGTCTGCTGTTGACCAATTAAACTGTGCCCTGTGTGACGTGTCAGCAGATAACCCTAAACAAAGCTTACCTCAAGCTTGTTTTGAGGGACATGCATCCCAAACTGTCCCCTTTTTCCCAGCTATGAGCGTGTCCAGAATAATCTTTTCTTCCTCATCTTCCTTGTCTTCCTTTTGCCAATTGTCTCAGAGTGTAGAAACAAAAGTAATAATGCAGATAGCGCTTATTTATGTTTCCTTGTTGCTATCTTGGCTCTGTCCAACTGTCAGCTTAGAGTGACGTATACTGCGTCACCTGCAGGGTTGGACATCAAGAATCGAGGGTTGATTGGAGCTGGGACTCAATTTTCAATTCTCCTGGAATTGCTCATTTTTAAAATTACGATTCCTAGTTTCGATATTCATTCTACCAAACAGAAGAAAAGCCTGACGAATACCATCAAAGAAGAATCCGCCCGAAGTGGTAGAGTCACTGTGCAATCCTGGAAAGTGTGTGGAGACGCTCTAGGATGTGGCTTCATGTTTGCAAACAAAACAACAACACAGCTCAGTGCGATACCTGTAAGTAATAACTCACCGCCCTGTGTTTGACGGGCTTTGCCAGCCTACCTCATTAGCTCTTCTTCTCGGATCCGACCATCAGCCTAGTGCCGCACGGCAGTCCAAATCCAGTCAGTAAAACTGTGAAATTTGTCTGATGTCAACACTGAGGCAGCAAACAAGTTATAGTCGAACGAAGTTATAGTCGATTGTTGGGCTAATGTTAGCCAGGTAGTTGACATAGTCAGGACAGCATTTGGAAACTCTGCTTTTCCTTCCATGACCATTCATCAGTCGAATATGTTACCTACAGAGCTGAAAACAAGCATACACTTCTATTCCTTCTCACGCATGGTTAAGAAATGGGTTTTGTCAAATCAAATTTGTACCCACATGTGACCAGATGTATGATTTAATCTATGTACGTGCATATGAGTGTTTCTCCACTGGTACGACTCGATTGGGCTCGGTACGACTCAGCCTCAGTACCTTTTACTCTCCACTGACAGAAGTCGGGCTGACTCGCGCCAAGGCAATACTATTTTTCAATTGGAGAACGCCTAAGCCCTTAACTCGCTGTCTTGTACTCTCGGTAAGAAGCAAATTTCATGCCGCTTCCATATTTTATTCACAATATTAACCTATTCAGTTGCATATCATGTTCAGTATGACTTTTTTTATTATCAGTTATTCAAATTAGTCCTGATGCTACTTTTTGTTTTTGCAAATTTGAATGACCTACTTAAGTTTTCTGCAGCACAGTAAGGCATGTTTGTTTCTATTCCCTAATTTGATTTCTTGGTGTATGTTTTTAAATGCGCCGTAAGCATAGTACTTACAAAACTTAACTCGCTGCGATCAGTTGCAGCGGGATCATCACTTTCTTCTGATGGACAGGAGCAGGAAGCTGGCTTACGGAGGGTGAAGATGACACAATGCGGCCTTCAATCAAACCTTCCTGGGAAGCTGGGACAGATTGTACACCATGACCTACAGACATGTGCAACTCGACTTTTGTTTCTGTTTTTGTTTTTGTTTTTTGTATACCTGTCCCAATAAAAATGTCCTATGTAGTTTCATTACACGCTTAAAATATGTCTGGCATCAGCAACCTCTTAAAGTCTGACATTTGCAATCAACATTTGCTCTGGCTGCGATAAAGTAAAAAAAAGTATAGCACTGCAAAATAAGTGAATTGCATAAATTTGAAAGCTTCTGAAAAGCCTAAATTTAGTTATTTTAAGATTTTTTTCATGCATTCCATAGTTTGTGGATCCTTGGGAAAAATGACATTTTTAAAGATGCGAATAGGGAGTAGAACACAAAGCTACACATGATGTAAACTGTAACAGACTGAGGCCCCCTCCACACTACTGCGTTTTCGTTTAGAAACAGAGAGTTCAAATGAAAACTATCTCCGTCCAAACCATAGACTGTAAAAAAGAATAGACAGCGCCTCCTCACTCCTCCCCTTTTACCAGAATGACACACTGTCATGGGGGAATTCATGGCGCATTCACAGACTCCTCCTCCCCAGCTCTGACAAAGCATGTTCCTAAAAAGGGCATAGGGGCGGGATCTTCACTGTAGACTCTGCCATCGCGGGGCGTGTGCGGGCGTGTAGTTTGGTCGTAATCGCGCCCATTTCGCTCCCGCATCTTTAGCTCTGATGCTAAACTTGGCTAGCTAAGCTAAAGGATAATACCCCCATGCCTGACTGCTGCCGTATCTGCACTCCTCCGACGGTTCTTCTATTTCTCAAACCTCCAAAGGTAAGAACTAGTAACTTGAAATAATTATTAAAATGTAGTGTTACTATAATTAAAGTCCAACGAAACAGCCTGTCAATCAAATTCCGGCCCCCTCATTAATTATGCAAGATTTCAAAAAATTCTCTTACAAAAACCAGCCTGGTGCCTATTTTTTGGACTAGCCCAGCGTTATCTCAGGAGGAATATGTAGCCATAGAAAGTTTTTAAAAAATGGGCACCAGGTATTTAAGTTGTTTTTAACGTGTCTAAAGTCCAATGCTTTTCCTAGGGGGCCTAGCGGCCAAATGGAGGTACTACAGCAATCGAGGAGCAATGGCAGCCTCCATGGTATGCGGTCACAAAGCAGAGCAGTCAGCGGCCATTGGTCCACCTGTGTATTAGAATTGATCTCCATCCACATTAAAACGACTGAAAACGCAGATCACGTGACCATTCTCCAACACTGGGCGTGCGCGCGCAAGTATAAACAGGAAACAGATTGACCATTCCTCCGCTGCTAGCAAAGACATCAAAGCCAGTAATGCTTGTAATTAGTTATCCATGCTGCAGTTTCTAACGTAATGTACTCCAGGCTGTTTTTGTACGTTATCTTCCGGGGACTGGTCATGTGATGGGTGGCGGACGAATCAGGGAAGGATACGGCATGGCCGATGAAACCCAATCATAGAGCCGAGTGTGATCTGCTGCGTCATCGTTTCTAAAGTCCTCCGTTTTGATACGTCCACACCAAAACGCCCTCCGGAGTTTAGAAACGATAAACATTTTGGTTCTCCGTTTTTGCCGTTTTAGTGTGGATGGGAGGTGCAAACGTAGCAAAAGGTCTCCGTTTTTAAACAAAAAGGCAGTAGTGTGGACGGGGCCTGAGGCTTTTGCTGTGTCATGCATACAGATTGATACTACTATAAGATGGGATGTCATCTGTAAAACACATTGTAGTGGTGATGAGTTAGAAAAAGGGACATTTTCAAAGCACAGAGCTTTATTAAAAAACTGATACAGTTGTGGTTTGTAATTCATAGAATTCATAGCCTGTATAGATTATAATAGATCTGGTTAAATGAAACATCTTACATCAACAGAATTAAATGTAGAGCCTAGATGATGGAATTAATTTGAGAAAATGTAGCATAGTGCCACAGGTTTAACACCAATGAGTCCACAAAACCGATTTTGGTTAGTTAAATCACATAATTTAAACTGTAGCAGTGTGAAGCTTTTGCTATATTATGCATACAAATTTATACTATTGAAATATGGAATATCAACTCTAAAAAAAAAATGTCTAGCTTCCACAGAGCAATGGCAATTTGTTTCTTTAATGGGACACAGAGGCGAAAGCTTTGCTGCTCAAACGACGGACGTAGTTTGGTGCACATGTAGATTAATGTTTGTCCCGTCATCCTGAAGTTCTGTAGCCACTGAGCTTCGGTGAGACCCAGAACAAAGTCCCATCACTGCAAGGTCGGCTGCAACGACATTGCAGGGCAGTCATCTGAAACACCGACAAACAGAATACTTATTACTAAAGCTAACTTGTCAACATACGTTTTTACGCTGGGCTTTAGCGATAAATACTGGGACAGTATTTGCATTGGCTTACCCACACAAGCCACGCCGGGTCCTGTCTGTAGCTTCATACTCCTTCAGAGCCTCTCACACTCGTTTGTACTACTCCATCGCGTTTTTCCTTGCAGGATGTAGCTTTTCCAGGGTCTTTATTCTTCGACGTGCGACCACAAAAAGCCACAGACTGAGCAAAAAGATCACGATTGGTGTTGGGGTCGCCATCGTTCTTCTTCTCGAGCCTTTGTTAACTTCTTGCTACGTACTCTGGGGCCATCCACCATGTGATGCACCCGCTCACTTGGGCCGCTCTGGTTTGTTGCAACGGAGAAGCAACACAAGTAGGGCCAAGTAGCAAGTAGTCCAGTACAGTACGGCATGGCAAAAAGGTACTAGTAGAGAAAAACACCTTAAGTGTGTTTTCTGAGCCCTAAGAGCACGCCTGAGTAAATGAAAGGTGTAAAAAAGATTTCTGACCGTTTTAAGCGTTTTATTATTATAAATGTCAGTGTTAGAGCCATTATACAGTATAATGTTTTTATGTATTTTTAATCATACCATCAGCCTGCCCAGGGACTATGGGTCGAAATTAGCATTTGAACCATAACCTGGTACAATGCATATTTCCCCTTAAGGTTAATGTTTATTGTACACTGTCCCTGTTTTTCTTTCTAAATAGATCAAATAGAATAAAAAATAACAAGCTTTATTAATATGAATTTAGAAGTTTTAAGTTAGAAGCAGTTCTCAGTGCTCCAGTGTCACACTCTAAACCATCCTTAAGCAACATCACCTATTTCACATTATTACAAAATGCAGCCTGACAAGCTTTTATGTGCAGCTTGTGTTCAACTTAATGGTTATGATGAAATTATGATACTCAAAGGGTGCACTAATGAGTCTTTCTCAGATTGGAAGAAGAATGCGGCTCTTTCCTTTTTGTTTATTCTCAATTAAATTGAAAGGGGCTGCCTTTACTGTAACATTAAAGAACAGCCTGGCTTGTTAACCATCGTTTAAGTTAGCGGGGATTGAATTCACCTGAGCTTTTTTGTGGAACTGAATAAACCTGGTTTGAAATGCTACGCAAATACAAGCAAGAATATTTCGAATGAGCCTCGATTTTTTTATTTGGAATACCCCTCTGAAGGTTGTGCACAAAACTAGGGATGCACCGATACCGATACTGGTATTGGGTATTGGCCCTGATGCTGCCCAATGTACTGGTATCGGTATCGGCTAATGTTAACCAATGATACCACTAACCGATGTGGAAATGCAGCAATGATTTCACAGAAAATATCAGTTTTTAAATTTAAGTTCTGTGGTCATTTTTATTAATATTTCATTTTTTATCTAATTCACCTAAATTTATTTTAACCAGCAGAGAATAAAATAAAACCTGACTCCCAACTGATGTAGAAGTATCGGCATCGGTATCAGTAAGTACCCTGATCCAAGTATCGGTATCATATCGGTTTTGAAAAAAGTGGCATCAAAACCATCATTTACGCCTTCCAAAAGAGGTAATGCCAAGATGCTCAAAATTAAATAAATAAAGTAGGGATGCTCCGATACTGGTACCGGGGCCGTTCTAATGTACTCATATCGGTGTTGGTTAGTTAAACAATACCATAGGGCCTTTTTGCATGGAGTTTGCATGTTCTCCCCGTGCATGTGTGGGTTCCCTCCGGGTACTCCGGCTTCCTCCCACAGTCCAAAAACATGACTGTCAGGTTAATTGATCTCTCCGAATTGTCCTTAGGTGTGGGTGTGTGCATGGTTGTTTGTCCTGTCTGTCTCTATTCGGCCCTGTGATGGACTGACGACCTGTCCAGGATGTACCCCGCCTCTCGCCCGTTGACAGGTGGAGATAGGCACCCACGATATATATATATATATATACATATACATATATATCTTGTTCCAATGGGCTTAGTTTCACGCTAATAATACATTTACATTATTTAATGAAAACAATACACAGACATTTTTTTTTCCATTAGGGTCCAAAAAAGTGCTATATAAGTTTAAAGGTTATTATTACTGGAACTAGGCATGGAGAAGCATCTTTCACTTTCTATACTCCTCTAATCTGGAACCAACTTCCAGAAGACTGCAAAGCTACTGCAACAATGAGGTCTAAAATCCATTAGTTTAGAGCTGCCTTTGTGTAATGTTTTCATCACCTAATCCTGTAAAGCACTTTAAATTACCCTGGTGTTGAAAGTTTACGAAAAAAATTTAATTGCCTTGCCTTGCCTAAACTGGAATAACAGCTTCCATTCTGGTCTAGGTATAGCGTGATCTTTGCCAGAAGATCAATTTAGATGTACATGTTCTGTGTGATAGGAATATTCCGTTTTCCACTTAGAAAGGTACTGCTTTGCTCAACACCCCATGGTCCAGGCATCATCTGGCCCCTGCTTGGCCTCTGACTTGTTCTGTCCTCATTACTCGCCCTTATCACTGCCCAGGCACTCAACTCAATGTGACAACAGGCTCCACCACTGATCTGAGAGGTTATGAACCTAATGAGCTTGCATTGATGGGATAGCTTCAGACAAGCTATCCCAGAGTTCCCCTGGGGAGAGCTGCCACGGTCACACTCTTCATTTCCTCTTGCAGTCTCCTACACATTGGTTCATTCTTTGTCTCTTAGCACTTATTCACTTTATCAACTCTATCATTTAAAACTCAGGTGCATCAGTCTGGCAATATTAGGCTGTATAGTAAATACACTGGGTGTTCAGAAGTGCGTTCTGAATTCAAACCTTCAAGTAAAGAATCTACATCCTAAATCAATCAGACAAAAATAGCTTGATTTTAGTATTTTAAATGTTACTTACTGATTAAGAGGTTTGTGCAGATAGCTGTACCTGATTTCTGAAGTTAGGATAAGCTCTATCACAAATAAGACTTGGCCTTCTCACATTAACCTTTGTGGTAATCATTTTTTCTATTAAAAAACAATGGACTTGATCTTGGAACTTACTCAGATGGCTTTTTAATTCTGGAACAAAGTTGTAAATTTTAAAACTGATTGTGTGAGTGTAGGCGAGGGGGAGGGGAGGGCTAATCATCAGCAGATGTATTTTACAAAATGGAAGTACAGCTACACATTCCTCTCGTTCCTGTAGGTTCAACATGTCCAATACCTCTTAGCTTGCTCTGATCCTGGAAGATGAGATATTATTCTGCATTTCTTTTCAGTGTTTTAGGGGCAAAACCTATAATATCAATGTCATGTTCCACTGCTTTTGTTGTTACTTCCACCAAGGAGGTAATTTTTTTGTGCCTCTCTGTCTGTCTGTCTGTCTGTCTGTCTGTCTGTCTCAAAAAGTCCTGAACAGCTTTTGATTGAATTTTCAGGAAATGTCTGCAATTGGACCTGGAACAACTGATTAAATTGTGGGGTTCTATCCACCCACCAGGGTGAGTTGCCCTGGCAGAGGTCTGCACTCTCTGAGTGCTTTCTAGTTTACTATGTGCTCACTTACTTTAAACCTTGTGAGATTTTAGGAGTTTATAGCAGAGAGTCTGGGATCATGCAAGAGGGAAGCTGCTTGTGAGCTTTGAGATGGGAGAGAAGTGGAGGTCAGCACAGCTAAACATTGACTGGTAAAAATAGATTATGACCGGATGTTTTTCGATACTGCTGGTCAAGATGACGGACAAAATCTTTAAAAATTCAACTTGACCTCATATATATGTATATATATAAATATATATATATAGTAGAGACCAAAAGTTTGGACACACCTTCTTATTCAATGCGTTTTCTTTATTTTCATATCTAAATTGTAGATTCTCAATTAAGGGCATCAAAACTATTAATGAACAGATGATGTATGGAATTACTATATGTACTTCAACAAAAAGGGTGAAGTAACTGAATACATGTGTTATATTTTAGATTCCTCAAAGTAGCCACCCTTTGCTCTGATTACTGCTTTGCATTCTCTTGAGCTTCAAGAGGTAGTCACCTAAAATGGTTTTCCAACAGTCTTGAAGGAGTTCCCAGAGATGCTTAGTACTATTTGGCACTTTTGCCTTCACTCTGTGGTTCAGCTCACTCCAAATCATCTCGATTGGCTTCAGGTCCGGTGACTTTGGAGGCAAGGTTATTTCACACTTTTTTGTAAAAGTCTACATAATTCCATGTGTTCATTCATAGTTTTGATGCCTTCAGTGAGAATCTACAATGTAAATAGTCATGGAAATAAAGAAAACGCACTTAATGAGAAGGTGTGTCCAAACTTTTGGTCTGTACTGTGTATATATATATATATATATATATATATATATATATATATATCCAACAGATTCCAGTTTGTTCATGTCAATGATAAATCATCTTCACACTCAAGGGTTACTTGTGGAGTACCACAGGGTTCTGTGCTTGTACCATTTCGCTTTACTATATATATGCTTCCAATTGGTAAAATATTTAGGCAACATGGTATGAATTTCCACAGTTATGCTGATGATACACAATTATATTTATCCCTAAAACCGGAGGAAACCAATCAGTTAGGTAGATTACAAGCATGTCTCGAAGACATAAAAACTTGGATGACTATGAATTTTCTGCTCCTAAATTCAGACAAGACAGAGGTTGTTGTCTTTGGACCAGAACCTTTAAAAAGGAAACTGCTAGGTCAATCACTTCATCTGGATAGCATTAATTTGGCCTCTTGTAATAATGTAAAGAACCTTGGTGTAATTTTTGACTAAGACATGACATTTAAATCTCATATTAAACAGGTTTCTACGATTTCTTTCTTTCACCTCTGGAATATTGCTAAAATTAGAAACATCCTGTCCAGGAGTGATGCAGAGAAACTAGTCCATGCATTTGTGACTTCGAGGCTGGACTACTGTAATTCCTTATTATCAGGAAGTCCACAAAATGCAGTCAAAAGCCTTCAGTTGATCCAAAATGCTGCAGCAAGAGTTCTGATGAATATTAAAAAGAGAGATCACATTTCTGCTGTTTTGGCTTCTCTCCATTGGCTCTCTGTTAAATCCAGAATAGAGTTTAATATCCTCCTCCTTTTGTATAAAGCCCTTAATAATCCAGCTCCATCGTACATCAGAAATCTGATTGTTCCATATGTTCCTAACAGAGCACTTCGTTCTCAGAATGCAGGTCTACTAGTAGTTCTTAGGATTTCTAAAAGTAGAATAGGAGGCAGATCTTTTAGTTATCAGGCTCCTCTCCTGTGGAACCAGCTCCCAGCTTTAGTTCGTGAGGCAGAAACTCTGTCTGTTTTTAAGACTAGGCTTAAAACCTTCCTTTTTGATGAAGCTTATAGTTACTTATATAGACACTAGACCTTATAATCCCTCTCCGATTTCTAACAGTAATGTATTAATTTACCAGAATAAAATGATTAGAGAATTGAACAAAGGTTGAATCATGAATCAGGACAGAAACAGATTTACACCAGTTTTTAAGGCTAGAAAGTCATAGACAAAGATAATGCCAGAGTCTTCGGAAGAGCGGGCCTTTATCTACTCCAGTTATATCAGTTACCAATAATATTATCTCTCTAATACATAGATTCTGGAGAGGGTGCAGTCCTATGAGCAAGGAGAGATGCATAACACTGCAATACTTACCCACTTACCTCCTTCTTTCCTCCTGGATTTCCAGGCAGGGAGTAGAGGGAGATGGAGTGTTCAGCCCGATCCGGCGAGGGGAGGATGCAGCCCGGTCCGGCAGCCCTCCTCAACTCCATCTCCCTCACACCGTACATTGCTAATAGACTTAAGAATTAGAAAAAAAAAATAGTCTCCAGATATATTTTTCCTAATGTTAATGCAATTGTTAACCCAGTTTTCTCTCAGTGTTTTTCTCCCCATAGAAGCTCTACCCGGTCTGGTACCCTGCTCAGCTACAATGCCCCCTGCTGGATGGGGAGCATTGGTCCAGATGATGCTCAAAGTCACAGAGCATCCTCCATGCTGTCTCTTCTCTGTCTTCTCAGACCCCCAGACGGTCGTGGCAGATGACCGCTCTGCGAGAGGTTTATTCCTGTTAAAGGGGAGTTTTTCCTCTTCACTGTCGCTACATGCTTGCTCAGTATGAGGGTTTGCTGAGGAATTGCTGTGATTGGAGTCTGCATGATCCGGGCACAACGTCACGTCGATGACTCAACGAAATCTGCTGGGATTCCTTACATAGAAAACTTAACTGATTGGAATGTTTGTATAATTGGATTGAGATTACTTTTGTTTTAAAATGCCTTGAGATTACATTTGTTGTGAACTGGCGCTATATAAATAAAAGTGAATTGAATTGAATTAAATTGAATATATATATATATATATATATATATATATATATATATATATATATATATATATATATATATATATATATATATATATATAAACAGGACAGACCAAAATTTTTTTACACCGAAAAGTTTTTTTCTGTGTATTTTCAATTTTGGCAGGATCAGTCCTCCATATATATGCCTCCCGGTCTTAATTCGGAATTTGGATCATGCAGAACTCACTAATGGAAGAGATACATACAAATTCTTTTTAAGACCCTGATAGGTACTCACATGTCCGAATGGGTCCAAGTGATTATTTGTTAGCTTGAGCTTCTGAAATGACACCAGTTGCCGCATCCAGTGAGCTCCTGTGGCGGGGCAATCAGGATGCACATAGAGTCTGCCTGGCATTGCGGGCTCAGCCTTTCCAGCAACCAACCTGAGAACAGATTAAGATGTGAGAGATGTGCTGATATGAACAGCAAGTTTAGTTGTACATTGGTCATATTCAAAGTGCTGCAGGAGTACATTTTAACAAAGCATATGGCTGCTTTATCTATTATAGAGAAGCTGTAATTGACTTGATATGTTAATAAAAAATGTTTTTGGTTTTTTTGCCTATCAGAAACCTGGCTACAGCAGATGATTTTATAAGTAGAAGTGATTGAACTCCTTCCAATTATTGCATTTTTCATATTCCTGGAAGTACTGGGTGAGTTTCATTCAGATTTACAAATTTGTCTTAGACAATTAATAGCTACAGTTCTTTTGAACATCTACCATCATCTACCAAGTCCTTACTCTCAACTCTTGGATCAGATCTCAGATTTTTTTTATCTGATTTAGTATTAAACACTGATAAGGTAAATATAGCAGGGGATTTCAATAGTCAATTGATGTTATATACTGAACGTGGTATCTTAACTGCAGCCCTTAATGTTATCTTAGACTCAATTGGATTTACACAGAAGGTGAAGGACCCACACACACGGGTTGGCACACTTTGGATGTTGTACTGACTTGCGATATTGAGTGTGAGGAAGTAACAGTCCTCCTTCATAACCCAGTCCTGTCTGACCATCTTTTGATAACTTTTGAATTATTTCACCTGACCTTCCTAAATCTGAAATAAAATGTAATTACAGTAGAACTCTTTCAGACAGTGCTTTAACAAGTTTTACATAATATGTTTTATTCTTGCTGTGATGGACTGGCGACCTGTTCAGGTTGTACCCCGCCTCTCGCCCGTTGATAGCTGGAGATAGGCACCAGCCCCCCCGCGACCCCTTGAGGATTAAGCAGTTCAGAAAACGGATGGATGGATTGATGTTCTATTCTTGTTTCCCTCAGTGGAACACAGCGGAAAGCTGCAATTCAATCACTATCCTTTCAGAAATTGATGATCTGGTTCAGAGTATTACTTACTCAATGCATCTGGCATTAGACAGTGTAGCCCCCTTAAAAAAGAAGGTTATCAGCCATAGGAGGTGAGGTCCCTGGTTAATGCAGAGTTGCGTACTTTAAAGCAGAATACTATGAAGATGGAGAGAAAATGGGGCTCTACACACCTAGAGGATTCCTATTTAACCTGGAAAAATAGTCTACAGCTTTATAAAAAGACCCTTTGATGAGCTAGAACAGAACAGAAGAGAGGTAAATAAAAACAATCCTAGGTCTCTTTTTGCTACAGTTGCCAAACTTACAGAGTCATGGCTCTGTTGAGCCAACTATTCCCCCTTCTCTCATTAGTGATGACTTTATGGGTTCATTTATTTTATGGCCCATTTATTTATTCATAAGTCAAATGAATTCTATTTAAATAAATCATTGGCATTCTCGCAAACATGATTACTTCTCTCTCAGTAAACGAGGCAGCAGCAGAGAGAACTGTAGAACCATGTTTATATCTGTACCGTTTTGATTCTGTTGAACTTTCAGAATTATCAGAATTATCACAAATATCAGCTTTATCTAAACCTTCAACTTGTATGTTAGACCCAATACCAACCAAATTATGTAAGGAAGTGTTCCCTCTGGTTACTGGCCCTATCCTAGACTATCTTTAATAAATGGATATGCACCACAGGAATTTAAGGTTACTGTAATTAAACCTTTACTTAAAGTCCCTCCCTTGATCGAGATGACTTAGTTAATTACAAACCTATATCTAACCTTCCTTTCTTATCCAAAATTCTTGAGAAATTAAGTGCTACTTTAAGTATGTGAGCATCTAAACAGCATGTTTTATGGTGATTTTATTTTTTACATCCGTTAATTTGTCTTAGTTATGTGTGGTTAGTAAAGTCTGGTGCCTTTAGTATCTTCAAGAAAGGTAAAAGGTGAAAGTATAAAGTTGATTAATTCAGCAATAGTATCAGATCGGTATCGGGTATCGACATATACACAAAGCCAAGAAAAAGTCGTCTTGGTGCACCCCTATCAGTCAGCATGGTAGGAATTTCCACAAATATGCCGATGATACACAACTATATTTATCGATAAATCCAGATTAATCCAATCAATAAAGTAGATTACAGGTATGTATCAAAGACATAAAAATCTGAATGACTCTAAACCTTCTGCTTTTAAATTTAAATATGACAGAAGTTGTCGTCTTTGGACCAGAAGCTTTAAAAAAGCAACTGCTAAATCAATCCCTTCATCTGGATGGCATTAAATTGGCTTCCCGTAATAATGTAAAGAACCTCGGTGTAATTTCTGACATGACAATAAATTACATTTAAATACTATATTAAACAGGTTTCCAAGATTTATTTATTTCACCTTCAGAATATTGCTAAAGTTAGAAACATCCTGTCCAGGAGTGATGCAGAGAAACTAGTCCATGCATTTGTTACTTCGAGGCTGGACTACTGTAGTTCCTTATTATCAGGAACTCCACAAAATACAATTAAAAGCCTTCAGTTGATCTAAAATGCTGCAGCAAGAGTTCTGATGAATATTAAAAAGAGAGATCACATTTCTGCTGTTTTAGCTTCTCTCCATTGGCTCCCTGATATATCAGAGTTCTGATTGTTCCATATGTTCCTAACAGAGCACTTCACTCTCAGACTGCAGGTTTACTGATAGTTTCTAGGATTTTTATAAGTAAAATGGGAGGCAGATCTTTTAGTTATCAGGCTCCCCTCCTGTGGAACCAGCTCCCAGTTTTAGTCCGTGAGGCAGATACTCTGTCTATTTTTAAGACTAGGCTTAAAACCTTCCTTTTTGATAAAGTTTGGTTAGAATGGCTTATCCTGAGCTATCTCTGTATTTATGCTGTTATAGGCTTAGACTGTTGGAGGACAGACTGGCCACTTTTCTTCATTCTTCTACTTTTCTCTTCTACTACTCGTCAGATGTATTTTTTGATGTTATTGCGATTGTTAACCTTGTTTTTTCCTAGTGTTTTCTCTCCATAGAAGCTACACCTGGTCTGGTTATCCTGCTCAGCTACAGCAGCCTGCTGGATGGGGAACATCAAATGCTCCCAATGAACGAACATCCTCCATGTCCTTTTGTCAACTTTTTACTTTCTTTAATATAGAAAGTACTTTAATATAGACCCAGAGACAGTCGTGGCAGATGGCCAATCGTACTGAGCCAGGTTCTGCTGGAGGTTTCTTCCTGTGAAAGGGGAGTTTTTCCCCTCCACTGTTGCTACATGCTTGCTCAGTATGAGGGATTACTGACTGATTTCTGTGGTTGGAGTCTGCATATTCAGGGCACAATCCTCACGTCAATGACTCAATGCAATGTACTGGGATTGAAATTACTTTTTTTATAAAGGGCTTTGAGATTACATCTGTTGTGAATTGTCTGTAGTCTGTACAACTGTTACCTTATAGCAAGAAGCTCCTGGGTTCAGATCCTGCCCTAGAGTCTTTCTGCATGGAGTTCGCATGTTCCCCCTGTGCATGCATGGGTTCCCTCTCAGTACTCCAGGTTCCTCCCTCAGTCCAAACACATGACCGTTCGGTTAACTGGCCTTTCTATATTGCCCTTAGGTATGAGTCACTGCGTTTACATGCAACGAATAACTCGTTCAAAACTGGAATATTAGCAACAACCCTGTCACGCACGGTCATGTAACCACTGGCAGAACCCCGGACATACTCATATTCAGGTTTTAAAAAACAAAATATTACTCCTGGGCTACCCCTTTTCTAACCTGAATATTTAGTCATGTAAACGTGTATCAAAATGAGCATGATTTATATTCTGCGCATGTTCTATTTGCAAGTATCTTGGTCTTTTGAGTAGAGTAACTTGGCATACAAATTCACTGTGTACAAGAGTAACTCTCTCTGCTCTCTCTTTCTCGAACTCTCTCTGCTCATGCGTGTCAACGGGTTATTCTGAATGTTTCAGAAACAGATGGTGACCTTAATCTGACAATTGCCCGAATATTGACTGCATGTAAACATAGTCGGTGTGTGCAGTCATGCCTGTAACACAAAAGACTGGCTACCTGTTCAGAGTGTCACTTACCAAAAATTAGTGTACCTTAAGTATATTTTATTAAGTATTCCTAAGTATAGAACCATGTATTTCCCCAAGTATACTGTTATTCTGCAAGTACACTGATACCAATCTACTAGGAGAATACTAACAAGCATACTTCTAAATTAAATACTACTAAATTGGCCCACTTTACATTTATAAAAGTACACTTTGAAGTACACTTAAAGTCATGTTTGCATGTATGCTTTTAGTTTACTTGTAATGAACTTTAAGTCTACTTTTAGTTGATGAAATTACACCTTAATGTATACTGAAAGGAATCTCCCTGGTATACTGTTAGTTTACCACCAGTAATCTTCTAGTGCCCATTTTAGTTTACAAAAATTACAATGTGAAGTTCACTGTCAGGTCTGGGGTTCAAATCCTCAAATTCCTAAATCCTAAGCAACAGTCACCCCAGAAATTATAGTTATTTTACATGTTTAATGCCAAGTAAAAAAGAAATGTGACAATCATAGATTTAGGTATTTAATGTAACCTCAGTCTCTAACGTTCTCACTGCATTGTAAAGAACAGTCTACTGTAACAGAACTTTCTGAAATAAAATGCAGTTTTAAGAAACTACCACTGAAGTATATCAGTCAAAAGTTTAAATATAAGTGTGAGTTAAGTATACTTAGACTTTTAGTATATTTTTAGTAAAAGCCAAGTATAAGTAATATAAACTTTGCAAAGTATATCCTCAAATGAGTTAATTAAGAGTAAACTGAAAGTATACTCTCTTATTTTTAGTTTAAAATTAGGATACCTAAAGGATACTTGCATATACTACTTTTGGTAAGGGGTACCCCGCATCTCACCTAATGATTGCTGGAGATAGGCACCAGCCCCCCTGAAACACTGCATAGGATAGATGTTATAGATGATGGATGTTGCTAAAGAACAACAGAACCCACCAATACCAGGCTCTGGCCTTACAAAATTATTCAGATCTCACACACTTTTTTAGGTTTGTCTTATACTTGATTTATAGTATCCAAAACTAAGTTTAATTTTTACACAGATGATACAGTTATTTACTGTGTCATAATTTACAAAGACATTCTTGATCTTCTTTTCTATCTAAAATCCCACATTTTTTAAATGGGACATGTAAATGTTTGTTTTTTAAATCATTGCCTTTGGGTCTATACTGCTTCTACAAACACTCCATTCAAAACTACATTTTTCATGTTCGAAAACCAAATATTTTGCTATGAAAAACTATTTTCTGCTTATTGATAGCAATTTTTTTGTTTATTTTATTTTATTATTATTTTTTTTTATTGATAGCAATTGATGAAACCACTATCTGTAGTTATGAGACAAATTTATCTCGTTTTTTTTACAGGATTCTGATTGATGTTACTTTGTCACTGTTGTCCAACAGTCTTACCACTTGTTGTCACAGAATTTGTAGCGGTGGTCATCAGCTGGGACAATGTCAATGAGAAGAATGTATTTGATCTTGGGGTTCATGCCGCTCACTTTAACCTTGTAGCTGGGAAACATCCTCCTGTTTGAGAAAAAAAAAGGAGACCATTAGACACACAATCACTTTTGTTCAATAGCACCAACATTTCCGACCGCTCTGCTGCCCTCCTCCTCCCTCCCTCATTCCAGTGGACTCTGGTCTATGAACTGACCACATTAGATGTCGGGACCACTGCTGCGGGTTTCGACCCAGTCGAGCAGCGGCGGACGGATCAAACACCTCGGCTCCTCGCCCAGTTTGTGCCGCGAAGGTCCAAGCTTTGCCCCGCTGCAACACCAACTACCAAGCTGAGCGACTGTCCATCTGTCTGCTGTTAGTAAAAGTTTATATGTGAGCAGCGTGGGACGTGCTTTGGTGGAGACATTACCAGGTCTGGGTGTCCGGGTGAGGAAGCTGTTTTGCGGCCACAACGACGATTTTAAGAGCCACCCACAAACCTTTTAAGAGCATTCCTTTCTAAATAGTTTAACCTCTTTATAATGTTTTTTTTTTTATTACTGTCTCTGTATAGAAAACAGCTGGTGTCATGTAGCATGGGGTCATTAGCCACGCTGTTTATCAGTTCACATGTCATTCAGTCACAGCATCACTGACACCCCTCAGCTGATCGGTTGTTATGGCACGGCTTGAAGCTGTAGTGGAGATTTCTCCAATTTCTGCGGCAGACATAAAATGCAGCGCGTGTTTTGGGTTGCGCCTGAAACGCATCAGCTGCACTACTTGGTTGTGTAAATCAGGCAGAAAAGCTTTTTCGCGACACAAATCTGCTTTTGACTTGTCCCAGGATCCCAAGTCACACTTAATCGCACTCATCCATTGACTTTATATGTAAATCGGACTCTCTGGTCAAGTCTATCACGTTCGTTGTGTAAGCACCGTAAGGAGAGAAACACCAACCTGTCCAGGGACTACAGGTAGAAATGAGCATTTTTGCTATACCCTGGCACATGTCATCTGTTCTTTCTTAGACTAATGTTGTTTGTGCATTGTCCCTGATCAAATAAATAAAATAAAGTAAATGAGAATAGGAACCAGACAAGACCAAATACATTAGCACTGAGCCATGTGTACTGTCTATGGGAAAGACCACCGTATTGAATATGATAGTTCCATATGTCCCAGACAGAGTGCGCTCAGACTACAGGTTTTACTGATGGTCCCTTGTCTTTCTACAAGTGCAATGGGAGTCATGTTTTTTTAATTGTCAGGATCATCACCTGTGGAACCGGATCCCAGTATTGGTCCATGAGACAGACACTGTCTACTTTAAAGACCAGGCTTAATACTTTATTTTGGATAAAACCGTTAGACTAGCTAATTTTATTCTGAACTTATCTCTGCATTTATATCTGAGCACTTTCCTGGCTGCTACATTTTCAAATTACTCTCAAATTTTATAATCTAAACTGTTATTTCAACTTTTAAATGTATGTTATTGCTCAGTTTTTTCCCTCTGCATAGATGCTAGACTTGGTCAAGCATGTTTAGCTGTCACATCTTCCTGGAGGGGGACATCAGCTGAGTACTCCTACCAACAACTTCATTATCATCTCCTTGGCTCTGCCATTGACTATGTTTATATGCAGCCAATATTCCGGTTATGCTTGGGTTATGGCCACTATTTGGGTTTCTGAAACATTTGGAATAGCCGGTTTACATGTGTGAGCAGAGAGAGAGAAGAGAGAGTTACTCCTCTATACATGAAATTTGTACACTACAAGGCGCATACAAGAAGTTCCTTTACTCAAAAGACCAAGATTCCTTGCGAATAGAACATATGCAGAACACAAATCAATGTTCCTTTTGATGGGGATATGCCAATACGCGTTTTCATGACAAAGTATTCGGGTTAGAAAAGAGGGTGCCCAAGGACAAAAAAACAGAATATTGCACAGCATTTTGGACAGCAGTTTTGGCCGTGCATGACTGGGTTTTCCTAATATTCTGGCTTTGAACAGGTTATTGGCTGCATGTAAACGTACCATTTCAGACTGTAACCCTGTTTCTCTCCTAGATATATCATTGGCTGAGCTTTTGCTGCTGCTGATTGTAAGTCTTTTTTTTCTCTCCACTGTCACTACATGCACACTCAGTATGAAGGATTGCTACATATTTGACACATGCAAGTGATTGGCTGCTGTAGATACATGCTCCTCCAGGATTAGTGAATACTGCACGTTAATGACTCAGTTGCACTGATATCTCATGAAATGCTGCAACAAAAAACCTCAATGGCTTTGATTTATGCCCTATGTTTTGTTTTGAAAGGCCAGACAAAGTTGTGTATAATTTTGAATATAATGGAAAAGGATGCACGATTTTCATTTTTTCACAAACAAAACTGCAACATGGATTTACATGTAGTGCTCACCATAAAACTGTACACCCCACTACATTTGTCATAAAATCTTTTGTTTCCTTTTCGATGCGATAGTATACTACAGAATACTCCAACGAATGTGGGCCATTGATTGCAAACAAGATTTGTTAATATGCACCAAAAAAAGTTATTTTCTTAACAAATTCATTCAAGCCCATGTTGTAAAAATGAGTGCACCCCAATTATAGTCTTAGGAGAAAAGCTACACTTTAGACTACAAAATTCTAAATAACAGGCATTCCGCCACAGGTGGGTCTAATGATTCATTTGAGAGGTGTCTAGCCGACAGGTGACTATAAAAGGGCATAATTTAACAAAGAAAGGCCCTTCCTATTTCATGCTGTCAGCAATGGCTCCCCATGGAAGAGAAATGTTTTCGACACTCGGGTGAAGATGGGTCAGAGCTTTCCAGCGACCACTACCTGGTGGTGAGTTGGCTCCGGTGGTGGGGGAAGACGCCGGACAGACCTGGCAGGCCCAAACATGTTGTGAGGGTCTGCTGGGAAGTTCTGGCAGAGTCTCCTGTCAGAAGGAGTTTCAACCCTCACCTCCGGCAGAACTTCGAGCACCTCCCGAAGGAAGCGGGGGACATTGAGTCTGAGTGGGCCATGTTCCATGCCTCCATTGTCTAGGCGGATGACCATAGCTATGGCCGCAAGGTGGTCAGTGCCTGTCGCGGTGGCAACCTTCGAACCCACTGGTGGACATCAGCAGTTAGGGATGCTTTCCAGCTAAAAAGGAGTCCTATCGGGCCTCTTTGGCCTGTGGGACCCCAGAAGCAGCTGATAGGTACCGGCAGGCCAAGCAGAGTGGGGCTCGGATGGTTGCTGAGGCAAAAACTCGGGTATGGGAGGAGTTTTCAAGAAACCATGGAGAACGAATTCCATGTGGCTTCGAAGCGATTCTGGTCCACCATCCGGCATTTCAGGAGGGGGAAGTGGTCTGCCAAAAACACTGTTCACAGTGGAGATGGTGTGCTGCTGACCTCGACACGGGACGTTTTGGGTCGGTGGATGGAATACCTCGAAGACCTCCTCAATCCCACTGGCACGCCTTCCTGTTTGGAAGCAGAGTCTGGGGACTTTCGGAACGCTCTCCAATCCCTGGTATTGAGGTCACCGAGGTTGTTAAAAAACTCCTTGGTGGAAGGGCTCTGGGGGTGGATGAGATTTGCCCGGAGTTCCTCAAGGTTCTGGATATTGTAGAGCTGTGTTGGTTAATGCGGCTCTATAATATTGTGTGGACATCGGGGGCAGTTCCCTTGGATTGGTAGCCCAGGGTGGTGTGTTCAAACTATAGGGGGATCCCACTTCTGGGCCTCCTTGGTAAGTATATATTCAGGAGTTCTGGAGAGGAGGGTCCAATGGATAGTCGAACCTTGGGTCCAAGAGGAACAATTTGGTTTTCATCCTGGCCCTGGAACACTGGACCAGCTCTACACCCTCGGCAGTGTCCTGGAGGGTGCATGGGAGTTCGCCCAACCAGTCTACATGTGTTTTATGGACTTGGAGAAGGCGTTTGACCGTGTCCCTCTGGGAATCCTGTGGGGGTACTCCAGGAGTATGGGGTACCAGGCCCTTTGATAAGGGCTGTTAGGTCCCTGTATGACCGATGTCAGAGTTTGGTTTGCATTGCCGGCAGTAAATCGGGTTCATTTCAAGTGATAGTTAGACTCCGCCAAGGTTGCCCTTTGTCACCAATATGAATGTTATGAATGTCAAAAATGTTATGTACAAGATTTCTGGCCGCAGCCAAGGTGTTGAGGGGATCCATTTTGGTGGCCTCAAGATTGGGTTTCTGCTTTTCATAGATAATGTGGTCCTGTTGGCTTCATCTGAACGTGATCTACAGCTTTCACTGGAGCGGTTCATAGCTGAGAGTGAAGCGGCTGGGATGAGAAACAGCACCTCCAAATCTGAGACCATGGTCCTGAGCCGGAAAAGAGAAGCGTCCTTCTTTGGGTGGAGGAGTTCAAATATCTGGGGGTCTTGTTCACAAATGAGGGGAAAATTGAGCGGGAGATTGATACATAAATTGGTAAGGCGTGTGCAGTTATGCGGGCGCTGTACTGGTCTATCATGGTGAAGAGAGAGCTGAGCCGAAAGGCAAAGCTCTTGATTTACTGTTCGATCTACGTTCCTACCCTTATCTATGGTCACGAACTCTGGATGATGACCGACAGAACAAGATTACGGATACAGGCGGTTGAAATGAGTTTCCTCTTCAGGGTGGCTGGGTTCTCCCTGAGAGATAGGGTGAGATGCTCTGTCATCCGGAGGGGGCTCAGAGTAAAGCCGCTGCTCCTCCACATCGAGAGTAGCCAGTTGAGTCGGCTCGGGCATGTGGTCAGGATGCCTCCTGGACAACTCCCTGGTGAGGTTTTCTGGTCACGTTCCAATGGGAGGAGGCCCAGAGGAAGACCCAGGACTCGCTGGAGGGACTATGTCTCCTGGCAGCCCTGGGAACGCCTCGGGATTCCTCCGGAGGAGCTGGCCCAAGTGGATGAGGAGAGTGAAGTCTGGGTCTCTCTGCTTAAGCTACTGCCCCTGCGACCCAACCTCGGATAAGCAGAGGAAGATGGATGGGATAGAAATATCACAAAATCTGGAAAGGAAATAATTTCTTTACACAAAAAAGTGAGGGCTACAAGAAGATCAACAAAGCTTTACATATCTGTCAAAATATTGTAGCAAAAATGATCCAAACATTTAAGAAAGAAGGAAGTGCAACCATCTTACAGAGACACTTAGGACGTCCACGGAAGTTAACATCTCGACATGAGCGTCTTTTGGTGAGAAGGGATGAAGAAAATCGGCATGCAAGTTCACTGCAGTTAGCTAAAGCAGTAGAAAACCAAATTGGAATAACCATTTCCTGCAACACCATACGACGCACACTGCAGACGAATGGCATGCATGTGTATTGTCCATGAAGGAAGCCTCTCCTAAAGCCCATGCACAAAACAGCATGCCTAGAATCTGCTAGGGCCCATGCTGAAAAAATGAAGACTACTGGGACTCTATACTCTGGAGTGATGAGACCAAGATCACTGTTTTTGGAACTAATGGTTTAAAAACTGTATGGTGTCATAAAGGTGAGGATTTAAAAGAGGGGCCTACATCGAAACATGGTGGTTGCAGTGTCATTATGTGGGGCTGCATGAGTGCTGCTGGTGTTGGAGAGCTGCATTTCATTGATGGTATCATGAACTCAATAATGTACTGCTCCATACTGAAGGAGAAAATGCTGCCCTTACTCCATGCACTTGGTTATTCGTTGTGCACTTTTCCAACACAACAATGATCCAAAAACACACATCTAAAGCTACTGCTGCATCTCTGAAGAACAGCAAACAGGTCAGTGAGGAAAATGTGCAGACATTTAAAGCAAAGTTAGGTTCTAAATCAATATCCCAAAGTTTAAACATTTTACAGAGCTCTTTTCAATCCATCACTGGAAACTGAAAGATTATGGCACAGCTGTTAACCTGCACATATTAAAGCATATGAATAGCAAATTAAAATGAATACATATGTCTGCCACATCTGTCCTGATTTCTTCTTGTAAAACTATGTTGCATTTGCCTTCAACTTTGTAACTATTTCTAAAAAACTTTAGGAAAGTTTGGTAATTATCTCTTATCCATTTAATGCTTCTAGACCAAGAGAAAGAATATTCTAATCCAGCAGTCAAGGGTATAAAACACATAAACGAAGCTACGTTTGGTGACCTCTTCTGGGAAACCAAAAACATTTTCATTCCATCTGCACCAAAAGAAATTTCACAAAGCGCTATCCGCCTTCTTATAAAACCCTAAGTGGTTTTTAATGGCACCCAGCTCGGACAGTTTAAACAGCTGGCTCGTCATTGCTTAAGAGGTTGTAGTCAGTAAGGTCTGCAGTTTATCCATGGGTACTGCCCATAGCGACGAATTCAAACATTGGACACCACACTCAGAACAGGTTTGCATGCCTATCTGGGAGGATGGGAAAGCAGCAAAAGCCGCCTTCATGCTTGCTCCTCCGATTGGTGCAATTGTTGATCTTCAAAGGCTCACATCACTGATCATGTTACTGTAAATATTCCCTTACATTAGACAGAGGGACGGGAGAGGGGTGGAAGACAGGTAATTCAAATCTCTCTCTGAGGCTTCAAATTCAATCAGTGGGACAGATCAGATCTGCTACCATCCTCACTGAAAGACAGGTTAATCTTAGGGGAACATTCAAAACAGACCTCTGCTCCTCTCAGGCTCTGCGGCACACAGACAGAGCAGATGGAGGCCTGTGTCAAGACATGTGGGCCTCGGATTTGGAGAATATATACATAACTAATGGGGGGAGGCGAGGCTCTGCTGTGGCTCTATGCTTAAATGTGGAAGTGACTCAGATCGGCCTGACAAATAAAATGTGCATAAATCCATTAAAACATTTTACAGGAAAGGAATTTTAAACTAATTTTATTGTCAGGATCCAGAGGCCTTCAGATGTCGGTTCATACTGCTTGCTAAACTAACATTATCACTTTTAGTCAGCAGTCAGGGAATGGGTAGGTATTTACTTCCGCCTGTAAGCTCTTCAAATGTGACCTTAATTATTCTAAATGTGTTGTATTTGTTGTTAAAAAAACATTTTAAAAAAACAACTAATGTGGAACTTAAAGTATTTAACCGTTCTATTGGTAAAAAGAAAACTGGTTTCACAAGCCTGCTGGATTAAACAAATATTAGCTGTGTAACTTATCACAAGTGGAAAAAATGCATACAAATGACTGAAACAGAAACATCAGTTAAGATTCTCCAACTAGTCTGTTCTGTGCTAACCTTGTTTTTTATTAGCAGACCTACATAACTTCAAATAAAATCTCAGAATTAATAATAATAATAATAGTAATAATAATGTAATCTCAGACAAATGTCAACTTTCTGAAAGTAATAACAGTAATATATAAGTAATGATAGCAATACAATGAAATAATAATAATATTAATGAAAAGAAAAGAAAACAAAGTTTAGAATGATGGCTCTACAAACTAAAAGCCTGGACAGCTTGCCAGCTCATGTTCTGGGCGACTGTGGAATTAGTAGAGTGTGTTTAAGAGTACAAATGGGTGAATGTGGCTCTAGTATAAAATGCTTAGAGTGGTCAGCTATAAATGTACAGTCCACTTATCGCAGTATAATTTTGAGAGACCATTTAACATTACAGTCCATTTTTTTGCCAAAATGTGGCAGTCTCCAGAGAATCCCCACATACGAACCTAGAATCTTTGTGCTGCTGCTCAGTAGTGCTAATACTCTTTAATATTTCACTTAAAAACATAAAAAACTGTAACAAATGAAACAACATAAAGCTGTAGTTAGTTGCTACAGTAAGTGCTCACGCTCTCAAGTGTTTTATTGAAATGATTTGATCATTCACTCATCGTTTCAAAACACCTGCCATCATTTATAGTGACATAGATGTCTACTCTTGTTTTATCTGAACTATTAAAAAGCTGTCACTGAAAATGGAGAAAGGTATATATTTGACCAACATATTTATTCACTAGTAACATTCACTTTTTACAGATGTTTAAAATGAGAATGACAAAAAACATCAAATGTCAATAAAAACAAAAAAAAAAGATTTTTAGTATTGGTTGTTTTCTATGGAGTAGATTTATTTAAATGGAAATCTTTTCCTAAAAAATATGCCTAAAATATCACATAACCTTATGGGAGAATGTTTTAGGGTCTCACTAAACCAAGTATTATGCTACAATTTCAAACAAGTAGGCTTGGAACAAAAATCATCAATGTTGCTCATAACCAGCCGTTGGTGGCAGCATCATGCTATGGGCTCAGTTTTCTTCAGGTAGAACTTTTTGTTAACGTGGAGGAAATCTTAAGCATTTCTAAATACCTGTCAAGCTTAAGGATTCATTAACAAATGTGAAGATGAAGAGAAACTTCAGCATCTGTTGATGACATCATTGCAAAATATTAAGTCAGATGTTATGATTGGTTACTAGGTGCTTAAGTATGGCAGGAATATAGTCTAATTCTAATCAGACTATATTTCTTCAATTTTTTACTTTAATTTTGCCAGCATAGATTTGCATTCAAAATTTTGCCCTCAAAACTTTGCTACAAAAGATTTTCCAGTAACTGTGATGATCTTCTGGTGACTATAATCTAAGCAATTGGCACTAGATGGATTCCAGTGGCTTTTATCCAATTAAATTATCCTCTTTTAATGATGTGACAAACAGTTAGCTGGTTGGTGCAGGCAGAGCTTGCCCTAGTGTTTTTGGTGCTTTATGCTTATTTGGGGCTGATTGATTCCCCTCCCTCTGCAGCTCCATAGAGCACAGTGCTGTGTTGCAGGACACATTCAGGGTCAGGTAAATTAAATAGGAAATTACACGTGTTGTTGTCTTTGATCACTTTCTGTATTTATTATTTCCTTTATTTTATTGTCAGTTTTCAGTACAACTAAAGAGCTCAAAAAGAATTTTTCCAGGTGAAATTTTGTATTGGAAAATTTAAAAAGAAATAAAAATCCATAATTGTTTTACCACACAAAAAAGGCAATGAACTGGAAGACATGTTTTATTTTCTTCTCTGCTTTTTACAACAGATGATGGTGAATTAGATAAAAAAAATGTATAATAATAAAAATTATCACAAAACTAACATTTCAAGGGAGACATAAACATTTTCATATCAGTTCATGGTATCGTTTAACCAACCGTTACCGATATGAGTACATTAGAATGTTATTACCCCCGGTACCCGATACCAGTTTTGATATCAAGTATCAGCAACCCTAAGATTTTCATTTGTATTTGTAAAATCTGAATATATTGGCAATGGACTCAAAGAAGATGACCAAACTCTAAATATAAATGTAGTGAAACAAAACACAAAGAATGAGCATAAAAGTTCAAATTTGTGTCTGTGTAACTGCTCTAAGCTTTATGATTTCACGTAGTACTTCTACATGATGAAAGATGACGGATTAGCACATAACTGAAACGTTCATCATTTCAGGTCCACAGATTGTCAAAGAGAGACAATATGAGGGTGTTTCCCTCCAGTTGGTGGTGTGACTAAGGGAGTTTAAGAGGAGCATGAGAAATGATGGTTGGAGAGAACATGTGTGATATCAGTGTCAGAGTGTGTGTGTGTGTGTTTTATGCACCAAGCCAGCTGTTTGCCCAGCAGTCCCACACATGCGAAGGGCCTCCAATGATCCATTCCTTCTCTGGGAATCGCCACAGCTATGGCCAGATCAAAAGAAGCATTAAAGGTGGGGGTTAAAGTGTGTGTGTGTGTGTGTGTGGGGGGGGGACAAACATCGTACTCAGGCCTACTAAGGGTGCCGGAGTTCTCTTATCAACCTGCTGCTGCGGCTTTTTGACGGGCTGTGTACAAAGAGGAAGAGTGAGGGAAGAGCTGCGCCGGGCGCTTTGAAGAGGGAGGATTACGCCTGGATAGTGACTCTCATCATAACAAGTCTTGGACCCAGTTGTTGCAGTTTGAGCTGGTGTTAGAGAAATGTTAGAAAATGTTGGTTTGCATCAGACTTTCCTCCTCTACCACCTCTGCACTGACCCAGTTCACACCTCATAGACAGCATTCTCAAACCAGAACCTTCAGATCTTATTGGCTGTCATGGTTCACATTGTACATTCATCCATCTGTCTATGAGTGTCTAAAATCAGGTGCAAGGGGCCTGTTTTCCTTACATACTTTACAAAATGCCTTTTTTTCTTACCTTTACTTACACTAAAAAAGAAAAATCAATTACACTCTTCATCAAAAGTTATTTCTGAACTCTGTAAAGTTACAACCAGAAAAGTTCAACTGCTTTTTTGAAGTATGCTGAATTTGTAGTTTTGCTGTATAGCTAAAATCCTCATAAAACAATTGCCAAACTACTTGAAAATAAGATATGAACATCATTACTCTTTTTTTTGGTTCAATAGCAGAAAAATTGCACACAGTGATTCCCACTGTCCATGTCAGTTTTTTATTTTATTTTGATAAGCAATCAGAAATTTGTGCAACATCAAAACCAAAAACTTTTATACACTTATCTGCTACTTAATGACATAAAATCCCCTACAATACACGAATTATATTATTAGACACACATACTCTAAATGAGTTATAATCCAAATTAGGTTCATTGTTTAATTGAGCAAAACTTTTCTAATTTTACATTACAAAGAAATATTGTCTTGTTCCCCTCACATGGACTTTCAGGACCACTTGAAGGATACATCCAGCTGAAGCCAGTCAGAGACCATCAGCTACAGTCTGGGCTCAGAGTGGGTGCAGGTAAACCCAGAAGGCCTCCTAGCCCAGCGCTGCATCACTAAACAGTTCTTCAAAGGGCTTCAAGTCTTCAGAAACCACTTTATCAGCTAAGCAAGGGAAAGCCTATCTCCCATAGTTATGCAGCATTAAGAAAAAAATGTGGCGACCCTTACTGGAAAAAAAGAGATCATGAGGAATGAGCGGCAGAGGTCAACGTGAGTATTCTCATTCTCTGGTTAATGTCCACAGGCTTCACTACATAATCCTCAGGCCGCATTAAATCCAACAAGGCCTCCAGTCATTTGTGGTTTCAATTATGTATGTGGCAGGAAATTTCTGTCTCTCCGTTAATTTTAGCTCTCCACACAAGTGGCAGCAGAGCGGTATCATTCTCATCAAAAGACTTACTATTACTTTCTCTCCCATTTTTTCCACAAACGAAGAATTTGAGCAGCTTTTAGCACATAAAACACCGAGCAGGTTTCTGTTGATGTGTAGAAAACGTTTTTCATTTATAATGCCCTTTTCACCAAAGGCATTATAAATTAACTTTATCACTATTTGTTATTCATAAATCCTAGACTTTAAGATCCATTACCTTTCAGTGTCCTTTCTTGAAAAAAACCAACCACAGTTCTGATTGTGTAGCTACCAATAGCGCTGAGCTGCTCTGCTTCTCTATGCAACGTGTGGGTACACTTCTTGATCTGCCCTGCTTCTTCAGCTTTACTTTTATGTAACTTAGAAAAATTCCCTTCATTTATATATATATATAAATATATACATATAATTTAACTAAAGATAGCATTAGAGAATATTAGGGAACACTGCATCCCTTCACTTCAAAGTTCACTTTTTTCATCATTCAGTGTTGCCATTTGGGTCTCTGCTGCCTGTATAAACACTCCAAATATGAATAAAATCCATCCATATTTTTAAATCTTGTGCTTCAAGCTATTTAAAAGATGATTTTTTGTGAAACCCAACAAGCAGAATTTAATGGCAAATAATGCCATTCTCCTGTGTGGCAAAGAACTTCATTAAGATGTTTTGTACACACTATAGACATGTTATAACTATAATAAATTGTTTAAAAAGTGGCAAAATGTGTCCCCTTTAACGAACACTTCACTATCTGACTGTTGTAATTTGTATCCTTTACTTTTACCCACAATGAGACTATTTGTTACAGTAAGATGAAACGTACATATTGACCCATAAACGCACATTTCCATTTCTATTATTAACTCTCCACTGACTTCATATTCCTGATAAGCATATCCCCCCAATGCCCAAACAGTGACTCTGGACTCCTCACATAGCCATTAAAAATGTGCTTTGTCCCAGCCATGTAGTAAAACCAACCCAGACACAGCTCTGCTAAATACTGAGAACATGAGTAGCTTTTACTGACCTTCCAGCTTTTGTAATGATCATCTCAGTTCCAGCCTCATGGAACCTCTTCCACAGCTCCCTCTCATGAAGGACAACCTTAATGTTCTCAATGTTCTGAAAGAGAGCATAAAATCCCTCTAGGTAATTCAAAGCATCCAATTCAGCTGCATCTTTGCGTGTCTGCAAATGAAAAATTAGTTACTAAAATAATTTAAGTATGTATTTAAATAAAAACTGACTCCAGCAGTGCATTAACTGGTGCTTAATTGATTGCATGCTCACTTCTGGTGTGTGTTTTTTTTGTACTGCCAACAAGTTTATGTATTTCTCATTTAAAGACCCTCTGTCTGTTGATGAAAAATGAACAACAGCCATAACGATTGTCTGCCAACAGCTTCCATCTGTACCTGGTCAGGCCCAGTGGAGGTAGGAGCACTGGGAGCTGTAGATGGGCCAAGCTGGGACTGGTCTGGAAAAAGATCCGTCTCCCCACCGGCCTGGACCCGGCTCATACGATCATCCGTCACAGCTGAAGCCTTCTCCTGCAGCATCTCTGCAGCATTACAGAAATACTCAGCTGTCAGACTTATCAGTGAGCAGATAGCTCAGGGGTCGGCGGAGGGGGTCATCGTGCTGCAGACCTGAAACAGGACTCTTTTCACAAAAAATTGCTGTTTCCTGATCACCCCACTGCCATCACTTGCTGCTCTCATTCAGCTGATGTGGAAAGCTTCATTTAATGCCAGATTAGTGAGGAAAATATCTGCGTAAAGGGAGCTGTCTGTGAGACCCTTACTTCCTCAGTAATCTACACCTGGAGTTTTTATTCTTAGGTTTTAATGTTTTTGATTAGAATATATTTGCAATCTTCTTACACATGTAGCAGTGTTCACAGTGTGTCTTTGTTGCTTGTGTTCAGCTAAAATTGTATTTTTTTTCAAAGACTGAATAAAAATAGATGCAAATAGAAAAAATATTTTTCATGTACAATTTTTAACTTTGTTTAACTAATTAATCACTTATTTATTAATTGTTCATAAAATACATACTCATATTTACACATGTTATGTGTACTCTTTAATTATACCATTTCATAAAAATATTGAATTTAACATTCATATTTTTTACAGTTTATTATTCAACTAAAATGATATAAAGAATACTTCATTTTATTTTTCTTCCATGTTTCTCTTTCAAATAAATAAGCACATCAGATTCTCTAAATCTGGATCCTCCTGCCCCAAAGTCGTTGAAATCAGCCGAGTTCAGGAACTTTAAATAAACAACTTTTTGTTTAGATATTAAAGAGCAACCGCTGATTACAAAATACACATTTACCATATTTGTTTTATTTAGATAAAGTTGTAATTGAAGAAAATTATGCGTCGGCACTGCAGCATCAATATGCAAAATACTTTTAAAAACATTTACATTTAGAATTCTGTGGGAAAGAAACGATTTAAAAAAATGTCCCCTAATATGATGTTCCAACAGTTCTTTATATCTAATTTTTTGTGAAGAAATATATTATAAATGTAAAGGACCCATAACCAGCATTTTAGTTTTCACCTCCTGCAGCTAAAAATATACTTTTAGTCTTCAGTGTCTGATTAAATTTCACAGTAAAAGAAAAAAAAAATGTAATTGCCTGTTTGGTTTTTAAAAGTCAGTGCATCAGGTGAGGTGTCTCAAACCTTCCTCACCCCAAACTATGACCGTTTATCAAACTTTAAATCCTGATACGACCACCACATGATGACCGCTTTCACAGACACAGACCTAGCTTCTTTGAAAGCTTTCCGTTACCTCCAAATCTATGGTTCAGAGCCTTGCAAGCAAATCCTGCTCATATTCTGTATGACGATCATTGTTGGAGTTAAGCTGCAGCTGCCTGTGACCAGAGAAACATGGCAGACTGACCTTCACTCTTCTCCATAACCCCATCTGTCTCCACTTCTCCGTCTCCTGCAGCTCACTGCTTCAAATCAGACCCTGGATGTTGTCATTCAGCTCCTGACTGCACACACACACTTTCACTTTTAATAAGTAGTATGAATGTAAAATTAAAGAGTTGTTTGAGTTATTTTTTCCCAAGCACATTGTTTGGATGACAATTAGACTTTCAGACTATGTTGTAGTTACTACAGTACATGTTAAACTAATTTCTAATTATCTTCCCTGACCCTTGTATCGTACCTCATAAATATTATATATTATCTTTAGAATTGAACATCCAGCGAACAGGTCTGGTAATGCAACAAAAACTGCTCAAAGTGAGTTCTTGTTAACTCTGTTACTGTTTCCCAGTCCCTGAGAGCTTGCGGCTGTTTATTCCTCAGGGCGGACTGCCGGCACAGTGGCCCTGTAAACACAGAACAACCACTCTCTGAGCCAACAAAGTGGACCAGAAACCATCCAGTGTAAACTAATGGAGACATTTGTGAAAGCTAATAAAGATAACAGCCCTCAGAGCAACAGCCACACTGAGAATCTGCGCCTTTCACTGATCCAGTAGAACTGAGCTCTTCTCTGTCAGCATCAGCGCCTCAGTCATGCTAGAAACACATAAAAGCCTGGAAATGAAAGCAGAGTACCACCATGTCTGCATGTTCAGAATACACCGGGTCCATTTAAATGTGTCAAATATCCAAAAAGGTCTGTGCCTTCTACTGGTGCTGAGAAGTGTTTGATTTAAAGCTGGCTGTCTTTTAAACATTACAGCCAAAGTGAAGAAGTGGTGCCCTGTAATAAACAATTTGACCAATGATAGGCCTTAGAAATCTGAAAAACTGTCACCTTGGAAAAAGCACTGACTGTGCAGCAAACATTAATGCAACTAATGAACAAAAATATTACATGTTTTATTAGAGGTGTGGGCTAGTCATAGGTCATTCACTCTCACATTGACACACTGGTGGAGTAAGCTACTTTTGTAGCCACAGCTGCCCTGGGACAGACTGATAGAAGCGAGGCTGCCATATCGCGCCATCGGCCCCTCTGGCCAACATATTGAGTAGGCAAAGGTGGACACGACGGAATGTAGCATGGGAATCAGGAATCGAACCCACAATTTCTGTCACAGGCCGACAACTCCACCACTGAGCCTCAGACAAATCTTAGACCGTCTGATTACTTACTGGATCTATCAGTCTTTCATACCTCTGGGGAGATTTAAGTGTCCAAATTAATATTAAGAATAAAGTAGAAATATAAAAAAAGTTGTTTTAAATGTATAAAAGCTATAACGTTTTGATTGTCATTTTGAAGAAACACATGGCCATGTATTATTATTATTAGTAGTAGTAGTAGTATTGTTATTATTATTATTATTATTATTACAGCGAGTACTAATATTATTTTAGACAATATTGCTAGTAAGCTATAAGACAAAAGTAAAAGTGAGTCTACAAAATTAACACCCTTAAGCTATTTGTAAAATTACGTCATACTCAGTAACAGATAGAGGGGAAATTATTAAACCTGAGTAAATATGTAACTACAGTTTGGTCCAAAATGATCCTGTAATTTTCCCAACATATACCCGTATACCCGTCTTCATATTAACGCTTAGCCGCGCCCCAACCAGACTTCTGACTTTAATGTGACGGATAGTGTGAGGGGAGCAAAAGATTAGGGTGATGGCTAGGAGGCCTTTCAACTTCAAAGACATTTCTCTTATCACCAAAAATGAATCATCGAAAGGCCAGTGAAAAATATACACAACGCTGCTCAGCATTTTTAGGGAAGGTCTGCCGGTAAAGATCTAATCACTGAGAGCGGAATAAATAATTTTCGACAGGTGATTTATAATAAAATACAAATACAAATACAAATACAAATTAGATCAACATTTGTTTTGTTTGTTCAAACTCCTGTTAGATTGTGTTAATATTTTTTCAGATGCCTGTTTCAATTAACAGTCAATCACAAACTTTTTAGTGAACAAAAATTCTTTGAAATCTAAATCTACCAGAGGTAGGAAGAATTATGGACTAAATAAAGAACTGATTAAGAAGCTGCATTTCCGTGACTTTCCCCCTTGTTTCCCTGTCAGACTGAGAGCTTCCATTTCGGATGGTCCTTACAGTGAATCAGCGGGCTGTCTGGAACATTTCACCCTGTTACATCCGCGCCTCTACTCATCACACCGACACACACCAACACACGCCGGCCGATCCTTTAAACCTACCTGATGCGGTCACCTATCATCCCCGCGCGCTGCTGCTGAGGACGATCATCCGTCTAAATGTCTCGCGGCCTGTTTCTCCTTCAATCAGCAGCTGCACGCGCTGCTAGGACAAGTGCTCACGCGGGGCTCTGGGTCCGGTGCTGAAGGCTGCAGCAGTCCGCCGGTAGTGGCTGTATATCGGTGTGTCGGTTCTGTTTAGAGTCGTTCAGTTTCTCCGGATCCCCAGCTGCGTTCTGCGCCTGTGCAGTGCGCTCCCAGGGCTCGGCAAGGAGAAGGGGGGACTATTTTTTTTCCCCTTCACACACACACACACACACGCACATACACACATACACACACACACACACACACACACACACACACACACACTGCTATAGGCTATCAACTGTTTGAAAGCAACCGAGTGGGTGATTGGTCCTCGTAGTCTTCCTGTGGCCCTCCGGTGTTTGTAGAGCAGACGTTTCCCTCTCAGACCTTAAATATCCACATCAGCCAATGGACCTGACTCCCAACCAGCATCAACGCCTTTTTCCCCTTTCGCCCAAAGAAAAGAAACGTCTCTTGATCCCCTGCTGGCCCGGCCTGACGCCTCACTGCAAAACGCAGTGGATCCGCAACCAAACAACAGCATAGTTTGTCAGATACGTAAATAAAAAGAAAAGTCAGCATGATGTTGAAACTTCCAAGGCTCACCGATATGCACCTATTTGTATTCTCAGCCAGAAACAGAATAGGCTACATTACATACAACAGATTAGTTTTCTGTCACTTCAGCATTAGATCATCCGGGATGGTAGAGAGGGTCAGGCTATGACAAACAAACTTTAACACTGCCTATAAGTTTTATGGATTATTAAAGCAGAATCATTTCTACCAGGATAGTATCGGTATATTTATTCCTCATGCAGAAAAAATCACCCCGGTGAAACTTTATCAGTCAATTCTATTCTTTGCATTTTCACGGCGCTCTTCATTTATAGGCCTAGTCCTCAATCATTAGGATGGGCCGCGAGATCTCAAGAGTCATAAAGCTTATAGTTTGGGGACCAATGCCATGTGACTTATTAATAAATAAGTAAATAAATAAATAAATGATAGATGACTATTTTGATCTAATTAAATCACAGATTAAAACACTGACATTTCTTCGGTTGAAGTTTTGCTATACATTTGAAAATAATCCAAACATTAAAAAAAATCTTCATTAAATCATAAGACTGAATACTCATAATATTTATCATTTTCATTTTTGCAATAATGAAGAAAAGTAATTAACCATAACTATGTGAGCAGTCGTGGTTACCTCTTTATTCATCGGTGGAAGTTCGTTAAGAATAATTAAATATTAGTTTTTCTTTTTCTTTCTAAATGAGACCTCAGTAAATTAATACATAGGAACACCATTATACATTTGATATTTAAAACACTGATTTGCACCAGTGATCATATCTCTGTGTATGTATAAGCTTCAGATGTAGGCCTGACCGAGCCAACCACCACGACCGACTGAACTCGGACAAACATTCCAAGCTGGCCTCCGATTGCTGGAGAAAGTAGTTTGTCATTCACATGATTTTACTCTTGTCTGGTTTTAGATGAAAAATTAATTAGTTAAGCTTCACCTAAAAACGTGAAAATCGCTCGAAGCCGTGAAAAAATCAATATAAACATATCCTACACATTTCAAAGCCTTTAAAATGATTCAATTTACATCTCGAGAACTAACAGACCGGGCCAGATTGGAGTGTTTCCTTAATGGGTCAATGGAAGCTCCATCCGCACTGAATTGTCTGCCTGAGGATAAATCCAGAGAAAATCATGTTGGATCTATCAGAGGGAGCGCCAATATAAACATCCTAACACTGTTTAACACCCGAGCCTTCACTCAGGCTGACCGTGGTTGCACTGGACATACTGTCCTGTGGATGTGTGTGAGAAGCCTGCAGCAGCATCAGCCATCGGCGGTGGCTGACGGAGGAAGAAGCCGCTGGGTCTGCAGGTGAATTATAAGCCTGCGGTTTCACAGTAAATGAAGCGTGAGTCTGCGGCGCTTCCATAAATCAGATGCCAGAGTGACTTACATGTCTGCTTGGTGACATGCGCGAGACTGCAGCCACCGGTGTGTGTGTGTGTGTGTGTGTGTGTGTGTGTGTGTGTATGTCCACTCTGCCTGTTCAAGCAGCCTGATGGGGCTGTTGACAGACTCTTGACTTTCTGGGAGTCAGAATGATTTGTTGCTTTATTCTCCAGTTTCAAACTATGAACTATGGCTCATTTTTTTCATTCCACCCAGATCTTTGTTTTCGATTGTTTTTCCACAAGATATACATTTATGTTTAAAATAACAATCAGCGTGTTTACTAGATATCCCTGTATTAGGCTGTTAGACCATACTAAAAAGCTTTTAATTCTATGCAGCTACTTTAATTTCTGTAAACACCCTTATTCCATCAGAGCCAATTAGACAGTCCAATTTGTCACAAGGCAGCTATTATACTGTACCCTGAATTGGGAATAAGGCTGTCAGGAAACATGGTGTTAAATGTTTGGAGTATATTTCAGCTTTAAGCTTATTCAAAGGTAAAACATAAAAAGCCCTTGTTTTCTTCATCTTGCAGAAGAAGATAAAGAAATAACAAAAATCTTACAAGCTCTTGTTGCAAGCAACACCAATAACAACAGTGATGGCAGCTCTTACCTCTTGCTGATAAACCTGCTGCGTTAATTCTGTCTCCTCTGGAGACAATCCCCACACTCGTGCAGCACCCCTGCAAAAGCATGTGCTCCAATCAAAAAAGTAAAAATTTTCTTTATAGGAGCACTAAGCAGAATTGAGCAAGTTGTTGGAGGGCACGTGAACCTCCACACACTCCCACTATCATGTGGGCGGCTCTAGAGGCGGTTTCATTTGCAGTAAGTCATGCACCAGGGTTAGTCCAACCAGGCTGGTGAAAAAGAGGGAAATACTATCACCATTGTAGTTCCCAGACTTTTCATCATTCTCTTGAATGTAACAGTATTGTGGAATGTCAATTCTTGTTGATTAAATTCAATTTTTGATAGTCCCTGAGCGAACCATCGCCTTAACTTCACGTCAGTCAGATGTCACAGCAAGGGAGCAGTAGAGGAAGTTGTTTCACTGGCTCAGGTAAAGATTGCGTCCTGTTTTGAACCGATCCTCAACGGACTAAAACACTAAACGTAGCAATGATAAACAGAATAAACTACTACGATCAGTTGGCTTAAGCAGGACTCCCCTCTCCCAGCTCACTGCGAATCCGTTACAGAGAGACAACGGAAACTTATCCAGGTCACGCTGCTAACAACACCTGTGGTTTTTTAAAATGTCCCCTCGGTTCTCAGAAGCGAAAAACACTTTCAAAAACACTACAGGGTTGGATAGACCTGCCGGCTTCAGCTTTGACTGGACTGGGCTGCAGTGTTCTGGGCTATGTCTACACTCTGGTGACTAGCTGGTTAGCTTTAGCCAACAACTGAACCAGAGCTGAAGTTAATTAGAATAAGTTTTATTGTGAAAATAATACAAAGACTTAAGCCAGTAATATTTTAAAATGTCATAAAATGTTTAAAAGATTAAAAAGCATCAAGATAAGCCTTTACTTTAAATCACTAACATGATTAAAAAAAATATGATATTATGGTTAATAATACTTTTCTATGTATTTATTGATGTTACTCAGGTCTCTTGATTTTTTTCCATGTCCTACAAACTTATTTATGACAAAAATATATCTTTGAAAAGGTAATTAATTCAATTCTTAGTTAAAATTAGTTCATTGAAGAATAACAAAAGGACTGGGGAGGTGCTTAAAATATTTTTTTTACATTTTGTGATATTTATCGATGATCATATCGATTAATATGACTATTCCCTTTATCGATATGCTCTTTTTTATATCGTCCAGCCCTAATGACATATTAACATGTTGTATTGTTTGGTTTTGTTGACGGAAATGCCTAATGTATAGCTGATGGGGAGGGGTGTCATGACTTGTCCTGAGCTATTCTGAGCTTAGACTGTTGAAGAACAAGCTGACCCCATTTCACACTGCTACCTTTTTTTTTTCTACACCTCTCTTATTGCATTATTTGCTGTTTTAACTGTTACCTTTATGTTTTCTCTCAGTGTTTTTCTCTATAAAAGCTACACCTGATCTGGTGTTCTGCTTGGCTGTGCTATTCGCCTGGAGGTAGTCATCAATCCAGATAATGCTGCCGACTACTAAACATTCCCTCACTTTTGCTACTAACTTTTCATTTACATTACCAGAAAGTACTCCGACATCCATTTTTCTGCGTCTCTGATCTTTCTTCTCAAAGCCCCAGTCAGTCATTGCAGATGGCAGCTGGCATTGAGACACGTTCTGGTTCTGCTCGAGGTTTCCTCCCGTTTAAGAGGAGTTTTTTCCTCTCCACTTTTACATGCTGATCAGTGAGAGGAACTGCTGTAAAGTGAGCGCCACAACACAGGTGATTGTCTGCTGTCGCTTCACGTTTGTCCAGGAGGAGTAAAAACTGTAAGTTAATGACTGCAAGTGGTTTCCTTTAGCCGTGTTCACACCTGATAGACCAGTAGACTTGGTTTGATGGGGACCAAAGCTGGAAAATTGTTTCTCTCTTTTAGCTGGTGCGGTTTGCTTTAACACTGCGCTTTGTCCAACGAACCAACGTTTTTGAGCAGCATGTTTACCTCTGCTTGTGGTGGAGCAAGCAAATTGAGCACGGTGGAAGTGGACTCACCTTAAAACAGAAAACGTTTAAACTGGTTGGAATTATAAACTAAGCTTAATGCACTGTTAGATAACGAGGATCAATTGAAATATATTTATGTTTGAATTGAAATACCTTTTCCTTGTAAATTGCCTTGAGATTACATGTGTTATAAGTAATCACAATATAAATAAACTGAACTGAATTAAGTTAAACTGATGTGGACCGAGCTGCAAGCAAGGTAACAAATGTCTAATAATGCTAGTGATTAAAGTTATAAGAAGCGCAGTGACCAACAATGGAGGAATCCGTCAAAGACATCAAACAATCTGGAGGCTAAGTACAGGGAAGGTGAATGAGTGATATGAGAACAGGGCAAGACAAATCAGGAGAAAACAGAGGAGCTGAGGGAGATACTGAATAACTCTAAAATGAACACAGAGGGAGCTAACTAAACTAGATCCTTAACATTGAAACTAAAATAAGAATATAAGGCTACACAAAAAGAACAGGACAGTAGGGCGAAGAGCTGTGTCACAAAACAAGAGTGAGGAGTAAAGAATGCTGGGAGTTACAAGAACCAAAACTAACAAACCAAAATAGTCCAATACAAACCAAATGAAGACTAAAGCTGTGGAGACACTAAAACATTTTTGCATTTTACCCCTGATTCAGTCCACTGTGGTTGGGGACAGTCCGCAGGGTTAGTTGGCGCAGAAACCTATTAGTGTGAGATGGTGTAAAAGCATGTTAGAACTTTTTGAAACTGATTTGGCTAAGTCGGGTAGTGGGAATACATCACGACCCAACTGCAAATGTATGTTGCTGACAGCCATTGAAATAACAGACTGGGACAGCTGTAAGTAATGACATTTTTTTAAATGTAACTATGCAACATTATAAACATAAACACAAAACAGCACTGGGCATGACGCAAACTATCACGTATCTATTTGCAACCACATAGTGATAAAAAAAGATGCAAAACAGACAATAGTTAGATACTCGGATGTTCAATAAATATTGAAGAGCTTTATAGAAATAAACCAAACTTTTTATAATTTGCAAATAAACGTAATAAGGCTTTGAAAACATCTTTAGTGTTATTAATGTTTAATGTTATGTTGTAACATTTAATGAACTCCCGTTTTGTGAATTAAGTATTTTCCACAGAATAAACCCTTTAGTCATACATTCTTAATGTTTATTTTTTGAGATCCAGTCAAAATATGATGCAATACAAAAAAATTACTTTTTGTATTAGAACAAAACCCTCGAAAAATAACAGCTACAGATATAAATTCAAGACTTAAAACATGAATAAAACAAAAAAATACAATCCATGCTATTCAAATCATATTCACTTGTGGGTTAAACCTAACTAATTTTAAACTGTATTTGATTTATTTTATGAGCTGGTGATGAAATCTAAACAGTTTGAATTTAGAGAATATCCTGTTTCGCTGACACCAGTTGTGTGTTTTTTTTCCTTAATCTGTAGCCCACACATGGGTTTCCATGAGAGTTCGATGTGCTCCGTTGGCTTTAGTTGGTTTAACAAATCCTGTAGCCTGTGATCCCTGAGCAGGTCCCATTGTTCAGAGCGTGATCCTCCGTGTTTCAGTCATGAAAACAATCTGTTAGTGTAAAACCTGGTCTCTTTCAAATCTGGGATGAATATGAAAGTCAAACTATATTCAATTCAATTCAATTCAGTTTATTTATATAGCGCCATTTCACAACAGATGTCATCTCAAGGCACTTTACAAAAAGAGTTATTACAATACAATGTTTAGTGTAGAAATTACAGAACCACAGAAGATTGCGTCGTGGAATTCTCAGCAATCCCTCATACTGAGCAAGCATGAAGCGACAGTGGGAAGGAAAAACTCCCTTTTAACAGGAAGAAACCTCCGGCAGAACCAGGCTCAGCACAAGCGGTTATCTGCCGCGACCGTCTGTGGCTTGGAGAATACATAACAGAGACACAGAAAGAGCAATAGAACTGATGCAGAAGTTTGTTGCAGGACGTGGAGAATTTTCCGTCACTGCAATGCCATCTTAGTCAGGGTCGTCAAGCAGGGCTAATCCGGAGCACCTACTATAATAGAAAACAGGTTAGTGCTTGAATTGACAGCACATCATGCAGTTGGGGAGAAGTAGGAGAGAAAGTAGGAACAGACCCTAATAATGTCCTCCAACAGCCTAGCCTAAAGCAGCATAGCTACTAACATTAACCTGTCTCCTAGCTACTAGGAGACCTGGCTACCAACACTCTGTCTGAGTCCTCCTGACCCGTGGACGGTGTAGGGCCGGTAACGGCCCCCGTCATGCCGGGGTCTTCTCGGAGTCGGGTTGTTTGAGAATGCAGCCCAAAGTGGGTGGTAAACTCCATCTAAGGCTAAATACCGGCACGAGACCGATAGTCGACAACTATCTTAAGGAAAAATAGACAGAACTGAGAGGACAGAGTTGAAGAGGGCGAGAAACGTTTAAGAGATAAACGGGTGGGGTCCGCACAGTCTGCCCGGGGGATTCAACCCGGCAGGTAATGGGCGGCCGCACTGTGCGGGAGGATCCCCTTGAGGGACCTCTCTCCGGCGCTGGCTGGCCCCCGTGGGGCGCATTTCTTCCGCGGCGGTAAGCCGCGACCGGCTCCGGATCTTTACCTGGCTTACATTAATCTATCTCTACCTAGCTACTCTACCTCTTCCTATCTCTTCCTAACTTTTGACACTCTGCCTGACTACTAACATTAACCTGTCTCTTCCTATCTACCTGTCTAACCTGACTCTAACTACCTATAAACATATCTCTAACTGTAAGCTTTGTCAAAGAGGAAAGTTTTTAGCCTAGTTTTAAAGATAGACAAATTGTCTGCTTCACGAACCAACCCTGGGAGCCGGTTCCATAGGAGGGGAGCCTGATAGCTGAAAGATCTGCCACCCATTCTACTTTTAGAAATCCTAGGAACTACCAGTAAACCTGCAGTCTGAGAGCGAAGGTCTCTGTTAGGAACATATGGAACAATCAGGTCTCTTATGTATGATGGAGCTAGATTATTAAGGGCTTTATATGTCAGAAGGAGGATCTTGAATTCTATTCTAGATTTTACTGGGAGCCAGTGAAGAGAAGCTAAAACAGGGGAAATGTGATCTCTTCTTTTAATATTCATCAGAATCCTAGCAGCAGCATTTTGAACTAACTGAAGACTTTTAATTGTATTCTGTGGACTACCTGATAATAGACAGTTACAGTAATCCAGCCTTGAAGTAACAAAGGCATGGACTAGTTTTTCAGCATCACTCCTGGACAGGATGGTTCTAATTTTTGTAATATTCCTAAGGTGAAAAAAGGAAATCCTACAGACTTCTTTAATGTGAGTTCTAAATGACATATCTTGGTCAAAAATGACACCGAGGTTTTTTGCTTTATTACTGGAGGCTAATTTAATGCCGTCCAGGTGAAGGGGCTGACTAAGTAGTTTCTTTTTCAGAGCTTCTGGTCCAAAGACGACAACTTCTGTTTTATCAGAATTTAGAAGCAAGAAGTTTAGAGTCATCCAAGTTTTTATGTCTTCCAGACATGCCTGTAGTCTACCTAACTGATTGGATTCATCAGGATTTATGGATAGATATAGCTGTGTATCATCTGCGTAACTATGGAAATTTATCCCATGCTGCCTAATTATTTTACCAATAGGAAGCATATATATAGTAAAAAGAATCGGCCCAAGCACTGAACCCTGTGGTACTCCGCAAGTAACTTTTGAGGTTGAGGAGGGTTTATCATTTACTTGAACAAACTGAAATCTGTTAGACAAATAAGATTTAAACCAGCCTAGTGCTGTTCCTATTATACCGACACTTTGAAGCCTTTCTATGAGAATATTGTGATCAACAGTGTCAAAGGCAGCACTGAGATCTAACAGGACCAGAATGGTCACCAGTCCATTGTCTGAGGCTATGAGAATATCATTAGTAACCTTCACCAGAGCTGTTTCAGTGCTGTGATGAGCTCTAAAGCCTGACTGAAACTTCTCAAACAGCTCATTATTGTTTAAATGCTCACATATCTGGTGTGCAACTATTTTCTCAAGAATTTTAGATAAGAAGGGAAGATTAGATATCGGTCTATAGTTAATTAAGTCGTTTTGATCAAGAGAGGGTTTCTTAAGTAGAGGTTTAATTACAGCAATCTTAAACTCCTGTGGTACATATCCATTGACTAAGGATAGATTCATTATATTTAAAATTGGAGCAGCGATCAGAGGGAAAACTTCTTTTAAGAGTTTAGTTGGGATTGGGTCTAAAACGCAAGTTGAAGGTTTAGATGAAGCTAATAATTTTAGTACATCACAAAGTTCGGCTGCATTAAAGCAGTTTAAGCATATATTAGGTTCCACCATTTTTGAGGCTGCCTCATTAACTAAGGAGGAAGCAAGCATATTGGGAAGGTTCCCAATTATCTTATTCTTTATGGAGTCTATTTTATTTATAAAGAATTGCATGAAGTCGTCACTGCTTAGAGCTTGGGGAATGGTTGGCTCGATAGAGCTATGATCCTGTGTGAGTTTGGCAACTGTATTAAAAAGAAACCTAGGATTATTTTTATTCTCCTCGATTAAAGATGAATAATATGCTGTTCTAGCTGTGTGAAGGCTCTTTTTATATAGCAATAAACTATTTTTCCATATTAAAAAGGAATCATGTAAATGCGTGGAGCGCCATTTTCTCTCTAGTTTTCTAACATTCTGCTTTAGGGTACGTAGCTCTAAATTAAACCAGGGAGTTAATCTTCTATGGCTAGCCACCTTCCTTTTCAAGGGGGCAACTTTGTCTATTGCCCGACGCAGGGAGGAATTAACGCTATGAACTAAAATGTCAAGTTGTGAGGGGTCACGAGTTAAATCACTGTTTTCTGTTCTGCATTTATAAACTGAGGAAATTAAAGTTGGAAGAGCTTCTTTAAAATTTGCTACAGCGTTGTCTGATAACGTTCTGGTATAATGAAGTTTTCTTTCAGGTTTGATATGATCCATTAGAGTAAGTTTAAAAGTGATAAGGAAATGATCAGACAGGATAGGGTTATGTGGAAAGACTGTTATTTCTTCACAGTCAATGCCATAAGTCAGCACAAGATCTAAAGTGTGGTGACAAGAATGTGTTGGTCCCTGCACATTTTGAGTAAAGCCTATTGAGTCTAGGATAGTGTTAAAAGCTGTATTTAGACTATCACTTTCATTATCAACATGAATATTGAAGTCTCCGACTATAATGACTTTATCAGTGTTTAAAACTAAGTCAGATAGAAAATCTGAAATCTGATCTAAAAATTGAGAATAAGGTCCTGGTGGACGATATAAGACCACAAACAAAAGTGGCTTTACTGCTTTGTTATGTGTATGAGGAAGGCTAAAAACTAGATGCTCAAAGGAACTGTAACTATTATTTTTTTGGAGATTAATTAGTAAATCGGAGTGAAAGATAGTTGCTACTCCACCTCCTCGACCAGTACTTCGAGGGACACTAAAGTTTAAGTAGCTAGGGGGAGTTGACTCATTTATTGTGACATGGTCCTCTTCCTGCAACCATGTCTCTGCAAGACAAAACAAATCAATATTATTTTCACAAATTAAGTCATTTACTAAGAGTGTTTTTGAGGGGAGAGATCTTATGTTTAGTAAACCACATTTAATTGATTTGTTTTTATGTTCAGTCCGAGTTTTATTTATCTTTATGAGATTTTTATACTTTGCTCTAGTAGCATTAACTTTTAATTCATTAGTTTTGGGTAGTGGACGGGAAACTATCTCTATAGGGTAGTGGGTGGGTGGCAGTCCCTGTTCCTTGACCTGGACTCTGGGTTCCCTGATCTGGACTCTGGTTTCCCTGAGCTCGACTCTGGGTTCCCTGAGCTGGACTCTGGGTTGTCACGGCTTTGGGGAACTAGAGATAACCCTATCAATGTTCCTGGAAAGAAGCGAAGCTCCGTCCTCGGTGGGATGGATGCCGTCTCTACGTAACAGTCCAGGTTTTCCCCAGAAGGCCCCCCAGTTATCAATGTAGCCCACATCGTTTTCTGGACACCACCTTGACAACCAAAGGTGGAACGAAAGCATACGGCTGTACATGTCATCGCTAGTACGATCAGGCAGGGGACCAGAAAAAATTACAGAGTCAGACATCTTTTTGGCAGCCCTACACACCGAAGCTACGCTAATTTTAGTGACCTCCGACTGCCGTCGCCGGGTGTCGTTGCCACCAGCATGGATAACGATCCTGCTATACCGCCGTTTGTCCTTGGCCAAAAGCTTCAGATGGGACCTAATGTCCGCAGCCCTGGCCCCTGGAAGGCATTTGACGGTGGTCTTTCGTGTCTCTGGAGCCACATTCCTAACTATGGAGCTGCCAATTACAAGAATCGGCCTCTCCTGCTCGGCGGGTGCGTCGCTGAGCGGGGCGAACCTATTGTTCAGAGAAAGGGGCTGGAGGTTGGCCGCGGACTGGGGTCTGGCGCTAGTCTTCCTACGAACAGTCACCCAGCTCGCCTGAGGTCCCGGCTGCACGGGAGCTGTTGAAGGACGGCTAGGTCCTGTCCTAGTTGACTCCGCGCTAGCTACTGCTGGGCCTGGCTGTTCTACAGCGCGGAGCCGGGCCTCTAGCTCAGAAACCCTCGCCTCCAAAGCTACAAAAATGCTGCACTTATTACACCTACCAACTTCACTAAATGAGGCGGAGGAGTAACTAAACATCTGACAGAGAGAGCAGGAAAGAGGAGGAGGTGTAGAGAGAGATGGAGGGACAAGAGAGAAAGCTGCCGAAGCCATGCTAGCCGTGAAGCTAAGCTAACCAAGCGGTACCTTACCAAGCCCAAAAAAAAAACAGTGAAACGCTTAAAGAGTCCCAAACCGTGAAGAAAATTAACGTTTTAATGTGTTTGTGTGTTAAAGCAACTCAGAAAAAACTTATTGACAGAGAAAGTTAGATCAGTTCAAGAGAGAGAGAAACACCGACTTGCTACAAACGAGTTAGTCACAAAACAGGAAATGACGCGATACGTCTTACCAACGCGATACGTCAACAACCAAGCCTATTCTGCTTTGCGTCTTTTTACAGAAACGTCCAGATATATAAACCCCTGCATTAAAAGTCTCATTTACTCGTGTTTTTATAGATTTTTTTCCGTGTTCCCTGGTATGAAAGAATGCCATCTGAGCCCGTTTGTGTGAAAAAAATCATTCCACTCTCCTTTTTCTTAGTGTATTCTAGTTTAGCGTTGCAGTGGCCATGGAGAAAGAGCATGATTTGGGGGCTTGCTCATTAAGATTAATGACATACAAGTTTCTGTCCTCTGATTGGCTATCTGCAACTTAACTCTTAAACTATCTCTGTTTACTAAAATCAGAAAAGTGTAATGTTAAACAAAAATAATGCTGGTATTTAGTCTTAAATAGAGTTTATCTCCCAGTTTGGGCTGCATTTCCAAACAAGACCGGATCGCAGCGCAACGGGAGCCATTACCAGCCTCAAAATTAGCCTGGAACAGAGCTGAGCCCCCCCGCCCGCAGATGAGCAGGAAGGAAAACTGCAAACTCCATAGACCGGGAGATTTAGCTGCTGGGAGATTTAGCTGATGATATTGCATTTTGAGGTTTGAAGCTTAGATAAGGTTTGAGGATAGTCAAACAAGCTACATCTCTAGGTGGATATGGTCACAGATATTAGCGTTTAAGCTGAGGTACAGTATATCTTTCGTTGTCATGGTGCATTTAACACAATATTTAAAAAGTGAAACATTGAGTGAGCAATTTATTTTTACTTACAGTAGCCTAGGAGCTTGTTTTCCACCTTTTGGCACAGATCCTGGTTTTAAATACAGCTTAGAGGAAAAGCCAGTACTGTAAGTCTCGTAGTTATGAAGTCACTGTGCTCAAAGTGACTGGACAAATCACTGACCCTGCTTTTCATTTTGCCAGTGGTGTTCCAAAAGCAAATTCAAGCCATTTCATCTTCAGCTCTTTTTCCGTGTGTAAAAAAAAAGTAGGGTTGATGTGTTATCGCCACAAATACCAAAGATGTTCTGCCATGTTGTAGGGTTGCTGATTGTTTGCTTCTCATGGCTACAGCTCTGCTCTGCTCCCTGGCCATAACAATACATATTCCTGTGGGTGGTCCCAAGCCAGAAAGGAGAGGTCAATGAATGCTAATTGTTGCTATGACGCTCAAAAGTCAGGCTGTTTTAGACTCAGCCATTTTCTGGTCTCTTTTCTTTCTGTAACTGATGCAGGGAATTGAGTTTGGAGAAAATATTAACATGCAGTATGCTTATACAACTCAAATTGACAGATTTTCATGATTTTCAGTGAACGAGACCTTTAAGTTAAGTAAGTCTGAGTTTTGCTTTGAGTTTTCGATTGGAGTTGAGTTGAGCTGTTTTAAGTTAAGCTGAACTGAGCAGCTGATTTGCACTGAATTGTGTGTGGTTGGTAGAAGAAGCTTCCTGGCAAACATCTAGCCCACGATTGACTCTTTGTGCTTCTTATTTCAACTCATTTGATATTTACTCTGGCTCTCACTCCACTACTCTACTAGTTTACTTTTGTCAGTATACCTGATACAATGAACCATGTCAAAATGTTCTATGTTACCATGAGCCGATCCTCCAAATGCTAGTGCTCAGAGTAGTAGTATTAGATGGCAGTAAAGATCAGTAGAATTTGCATGAAAGCGTGTAACTCTTCATCTGCATGTTGTTGACACCTAAAACTGTCCATGAAGTTCTATCTGGTAATTTTAATAATATACAGTTTACTACTGATATAACAACACCCCTGTATGCATCAGAGATATGCTGTGACCTCTGTATGTTTTGGCCAATATGGTCACGTGTTTTGTTTTTTTGCTTAGAGAGATAAGTGGGTCAAAAAGGACTCGGTGAGGTTGTGTTTTTACTTTATCTTTTAAAGGAAACAATATAATTTAATATTCCAGCTATTCCTAATGATGCTGTTGATATCATGCCATATACAATTCGATCTTACATTTAACACATTTTACAAAAAATGTTGCATTACTACTTTAAGCTTCCATAAGTTGGTCATAAATTACTTTCATTTATTTCCTTTTGAATGTTATTGGAACATTTGATTCTGATCAACTGTGACTGAAAGCAATCTATATTTTGTGGACCACACATACTTTATCACTAGTGTCACATCTAAAGTTTATGTTTAACAGCAACATCTGATGCATGCTGATACATATTTAGTATCTTTACCCCATAACCGTGTGTATTTGCACTATGTGAAAGAGTAAGTGAATAATTAGTGAAAAATTAGCAAAAGCTAGCTAACTAATGTGGAAAATCTTAATCCATATTTCACAAAACACGTCATCTCAAGGCCTTTTACAAAAAAAACCTCTCAGTAATATCATGCAAACATTCCAACTGATCTTAGTTATCAATCGATGCTATCAATCAGTGCCATTAGATCCAGTTAGTTAAAAAGTTTGAAGGAAAACTGAGCAGATTGTCTCAAGTTATTGGCTGCAGCATTCACTCCTCCTGGACGAGCAACATGTGACAATTGCTTGCATTATGTTGTTAACAGCTATCCCTCAAACTGAGCAAGCATGTAGCGATAACAGGAAGAAATCTCCAGCAGAAGGAGGGGGAATATCCCTTATTAGTTCTTATCATCCATCCTTACATTAGTCTACTGTATTTTATAACTTACCAAGTTCACTCAACTAGCTAGCAGCCGTTATTATAAGGCAAGGCAATTTTATTTGTTTAGCACGCTTTCAAAACAAGGCAATTCAAAGTGCTTTAAATGATTCGGTGGTAAAGAAACAAAATATATGATAGAAGTATAGAAAGTAAAAACAGCAAAACGTAAAAGTATGAAAATTAAAAACAGATACAACACGAGAATCAATCAAAAGGAAAAAAAAATCATTTGTTTAAAAACAACAATGAGAATCAGTAAAAAACATAATTTTAATAAAACAACAATTTAGAGAAAAAAAATCATGTCAAAAATTTATATTAGAACATTACTCAAAGGCAGCTCTAAACAGTAGAATTTTAATCTTTGATTTTAAAGAACCAAATTATTTAGCAGTTTTACAGTCGTCTGGAATTTTGTTCCAGATTTGTGGAGCATAGAAGCTGAAAGCTGCCTCTCCTTGTTTAGTTCTAATTCTAGGAATTTTTAGTAAATTAGAGATGGAGGACCTGATTGGTCTGCTGGGTTGGTATAGTGACAGTAGGTCTTCAACATACTTTGGTGCTAAACTGTTCAGTGATTTATAAACTAGTAGAAGTATTTTAAAGTCTATTCTACAGGGAGCCAGTGTAAGGACTTTAGAACTGGGGTGATGTTTCTCTAGTGAGGGTGTCAGCAGCAGCGTTCTGGATCAGCTGCACCTGTTTGAGTGACTTTTCAGGTAGACCTGTGAGGACGCTGTTGTACAGTAATAATCAATCCGACAAAAGATGAACACATGGATGATTCTTTTAAAGTCCTTTTGTAACGTTAGTCCTTTAATCCTAGAGAGGTTCTTCAGGTGATAGAACGATTACCTTATTATTGCCTTTATGTGACCCTGGAGGTTCGGGTCTGAGTCCATTATTACACCCAAATTACGTGCCTGATCGGTAGTTACTGTATGAACTGTCTTATGCTGGTGTCTCTGTGTGTTGGCTCATTACGCTCTCTTTTTCTTGTCTTTTCCTTATCCAAGGGGTCATGGCTTTAAGGTCTACCTTTGAAATGGTCCTACATATTTTGCATGAAGAGATACTCCTGCAGAAACAGACATACATAGTGATATTGCTCTACTGATGTTGTCATTTTTTTTCAACTAACAAAATGTTACAAAATGTACAAAATGGTGCAATCATAATACAAATTATATCAAAATTCTTATCTAGAATGAAAAGAAACCAAAAGAAAGTCTTATGTGGCCATTTTATAAAAATACCTTAAAAATCTAAATCTCCTGATTTAGATGTCTTACTGTAATAGTAAAAAAATTAATTATTGCAGTCTTGTTTCCTACATCACATTCAACATGACCTAAAAAACCTAGAAAGTTTTTCAAATAAATTATTTCACGACTGACATCAATCAATATATTTAAACTTTATCCACTGTCTGCATAGTTGTTAATATATCATCATAATATAAAAAAAAATATACATAAATTTGGGTGATTTTGGCCCTTGTCTGCTGTGTTTGAAGGAAGCAGGGGATGTTGGATTGCTGGAAGTCTGGCCTTTGCTCTCCAAAACAATTTTTTTCTCTTGGAAACTTAAAGGGGTGGGGGATGTTAGGGGGAGGAGGTGTCTGGCCTCCGCCCACCTCTGTGTTGTTGCTTGTAACGTGCTGTGCCTGAAGTCAAAATGGCGGAGGTTAGATCTGTTTTCACAGTCTATTAACTTGATATATCATGCAGTCCTCCTCAACACTCCACAGTGCTAAAATTCTGAACACTCATTGGTCATTAATTGTAAGTTAATTATACTTATGATTGTATTTTATTGTACTCTGCCATTACAGAGGCTTAGGTAGATGTCCCGTGTCACAGGGAAGGTGGGGGTTTCTATCGTGCCTGCCCTCTTTAAATTTTCTCTGTATAAGTTTTATGGCTGATCATAAAACAAGCGCCTCCTCACATTATTTCCCCAAAATGTGTGCAAAAAGTTTGCAACGTTTCTCAACAACTATTAATGTTAGAAGTTAGGATTCCTTCTGCAAACAGTTTCTCTTTTCATTTGAATCACTCATAGCTCATAGAATACTTATTAGAGATAAAGAATAATTAATCAAATAATAAAATTCTGCCTTCTAGATTTATTTCCTGAAAATGTGGTTCAGCAGCACTAAAGTTCTAAACATTGATCTGATCAATATGGGTTGAGCTTTTAGTGTTTTTACTGACTAATAAATCATTTCTTGTCAAGCTTCTCAAGGTGAAAATGTATTCAGCACTGCATGTGGATCAATGATTTTATACAATAGAAGAAAAAAAGATGGAGTCTTTTTTTAAACCAATGAAAACTGATTTCATTTAAGGTGGTTGGTTCTCAGTTTGAATTTTTGCTGTAAAATTTCTCAGCTGCTGTTTGCTTTAAGATAAAAACTGGGAGATTTTTAAAAATGTAATTTGATATTTATTAAAAACTTTTCACTTATTACTTTTTGCAACTTTATCATAATTAATGTCCTAAATATTAAAGTGAAGATTACTTTAAAATATACTTATTCACAAGTTTCTTTTGAAATTCCCCATAAAGTTTTCTTATTTTTACATTTAATCTCATCATTCAAATATTAGACATCAATAGAAATTCAGAAAATAAGTGATTTAATCTGTCTGTATGACTAGATTAAATTGAGCTTTTTGCTAGGCATCTTGAGATGACATGTATTATAAATTGGTGCTTTGTAAATAAACTGAACTTACTTCTGCCCACGTTGACCAAAAGACATTAAGAGGCTGTAAAAGTAAAAACCAAAACATAGAATTATTTTCTTGGAATTCTTTTGCCCTGGTATTAATGGGGGAGTATGAAAGTTTCATGGCTGCTCAATGCTGTCAAGGTTTAATGTAAACTCTATTGGTCAAGGGAGATGATGTTCCAGAGACAAAAATTGAAGTTATGTTCTAGAAAACACTTGTTGACTGCTAAATTATGATACATAAAATAAATATACCTATTTTTGTATTATTATTTAAAGTTTTTTGGGCCAGAGTGGCCTTTATTCACAGATGACAGAAAGGTACGTGAAGACATGTGGCATAAATCAAATCAAATCAAATTTATTTATAAGGCACTTTTCATACATAAACAGTAACACAAAGTGCCTTACACAGGCTAAAAACAAAAGCAACAGCAACATTAAGAACAAGGGAAAGAAAAGACCCACCCCTCCCGCACATATCCACACCCCAAAACAAGCCCACATTCACACCAACATACACTCACACCAACACGCCGGAACATCAGTACTCACACACACACACATGCTCAACCCCACTTATACTAGCTGACACTAGAGAGACATGGCTGGGTGCCGACATATTGGTGAGAGAAGGCCACGTTTGGGGTCCGACCACACCCAGGGAGACCCTGACCACCGGGAGCATCGCCGCTGAGGGCCAATCCGGCCACGGCAGACCGAAGGCCCCACACCAAGGGGCAGGGGCCCACCAGTCACCAAGGCCAGAGCCCTCCGCGATACAGCTCCCCCCGGCCAGCCAGACTTTGCACCCGGTGTGGCCGTCCCCCAAGAGGAGAAACTGGAGCTAACGCTGGGTGAAAATCATAAAACAAAATCATAAAACAGAACAAAACTTAAAATACAACAAAACTTTGGTAAAATAAGGTAAGAAGTAAACTGAATCACTAAAATTAATAAGTAATAAATAAATAGTAAATAATAAAAGGATAAATAAAATAAAAGAGAATAATTACAAACTTGCTAAAATAGACTAAAATAGAAGCAACTAAAATAGCAGATCATCGGTTAAAAGCTAGACTAAAAAGGTGAGTCTTGAGCCGCTTTTTAAAAACATCAACATTCTCTGCGCATAGTCACCTGGGACAGGACTTTTCCACAACGGGCGCTCTAACCACTATGGCATGCGATGCCCCATTTATATACTATTATTATTATTATTATTATTATTATTATTATTATTATTATTATTATTATTATTATTATTATTATTAATAATAATAAAAATAATAATAATAATAATAGCTTTGCTTACTCTTTTATAAATCTTCTGGTCTGACATAATGTGCAGAATATTAAACAATTTAGAATGATAGAGTTTTGCTCTATTGGCTTAAAGGACAAAATTCAAGGCTACATGTTTAGTAATCATTCAGTATTTATTTTGTTTTTGGCATATAATAGTTTTAACTTAAATATTTTCTATGAAAAATCATGTTCAAGGGTGTTTTGGTCTAGGGACTGACAGTTGGGTAATAATGGACTGTCGCTGTCTGTGTATGTTTAGAAAAACTCAATGTGTTCGGGTGTTTTATTGTCACAGAATACGTCTTCATTAAATGCAGGGTTTAAGCCATGCGGTTACATTAGATCAAGCTCTAAATCCGCTGTGGTCAATTAATGGAAGAGTGCTGGTTTGGGTTTCCTCTAAGGAATTAAATACAGTAACAAACCGAGCTCTGACACACTGGGAATTTGGTTGTTTCTTTCTTCCTGTTCTGTGGGGATTTCTCTCAATGTAAACATCTTTGCCTCAAGTGGGCTATTTGTGAATATCACTGAGTGGAGTCAATCATAAGATGAAATCTTTTAAATATTATCGTTGCTGAAATTTATTTTTTCTTTAGGGGTCTGCAAAGCCCCAGTTCATTAAACCAGTAAATGTAGTGAAAAAGCCGCACAGACAGCTTTAGCTTCTTCCTCCTCAGCTCTGACTCTGCCTTAGAAAACAGCTTTGAGTGTCAGTCTTCACCACAGAGCAGTTACCCAACAGCTCAGAGCGAATAGTGAAAGGCCATGCTCTGTCGCACATGAGGCACAACAGAGCCCCACTCAGTCAACGTCCTCCCTCCTTCCATCAGCCGACTGAGTGCAGCACCATCCTTTAACAGTGACAGCACTTGTGACAGAGACAGCACTGCTGCAGAGACACATTACATTTTATAGACAACATGCAACAATGCTCAAGATTAGATGTAATGTTTCATGGAATAAAATGCCTCATCACCTGCAGTAAATATTCCATCTACAATATGATCAATGGGAGCTGTTTCTCTTTAAACAAGATGTCTTTTTATCTTTAATCCTACATTCAGCCGAATTTGAAATGAAATCATCATCAGCCATTTAAAATTGTAAATGTTTCTATAACTAACATTCTTATTGACTGCAACATTTAATGCAGTTTTAGATTGTCATTGACAATGTTAATACATTAATATCAAATAATTATTTTTTTTTGGGGGGTCAAACTCAATGTCAAAAATTAGGAATGCACCGAAACCAATACTGGCATCAGGTATCGGTCCGATACTATTCTAATGTAATTGTATTAGTATCAGTAAAAGTTAACCGATACCATGAACTAATACTTAAAATGTGGAAAATAAATAATTGGCAATGATTTCACAGAAAATGGTTCTTTTTCAGTTTAAATTTTTGTTTTGTAGTCATTTTTATTGATATTTTTTTATTTAAATCATCATCATTTTTTGTAACAAGCAGAGAAGAAAATAAACCTGTTATCCAATTAATTGTATGGGATCAGCCCTGGTACTCAGTATCAGCAAGTACTCAGATCCAGGTATAGGTATTGTATCGGTTTGAAAAAAGTGTATTGTTGCATCCCTATTGAAAGCACATAGTTCTAATTTCTTAATCAAAATTACATCTATAGCAATAAACATCTTATGGCTCTTCTGCAGATCTTGTTACATGTTTTATTTTTTGCAATCCTACCTTGGACTACTAGGTTAACAGATTTTTATGATAATGCAAACCATAATGCTGTATCATGATGATCTGTTCTTTGCTCATTGTGAAAATAAACGCAGATCCCTTCAGCATTATGTGAACATTGCTTTACATTTTCCACATGAATTAAGAAAGATGCATAGCATATTGTATAAATTTCATATGTCCCTCCATGCTTATCCACTTTTTGCCAGAACCTCTGCTAATAATTAAGCAATGGGTCAGTTCCTGCTTGGGCCTTTCTACTTTCAGATATTTCATTATTATTGTCATAATGAAAAAATTGTTTTTTTTTTAATTCCTGAAGCTTTTAGTGAGCATGTTACATCACTGTCTAAAAGCAAACTCGCAGGATTGCAGCTTCTATAAAACTCCTCCTGTTTATCTGGCCTGTCCCTCTCCACTCCACCTCGTAAGCGCTGGCGTCTCACAAGTTTTTAAACAGTTTCATGCCCTTTGTTTTTCAGACGTAAGCCCCCACACTCTTTGAAGTGGGCGCCATGTTTGCACTGTGACCGTTTAATTTGGGGCGCAGCTTGATGATATTAGTGTCAGGGTTAATTGCTGATTTCAGCTTGACTTTAGAGAGGCTGCTTGGCTGGCGGTATGTAGGCATCATGTGCTGGCCAGTTCAAGATCTGGTCAGACCAATAGTCTTAGTTACACTCACGTACACACTGTGGCTTTCCCAGTTCCTCTGATCCCTGGACATGTGACCAGGCAGACATGGGACCCAGTTATCCTGGCGTATGAAGTCACAGTGGAAGCTGCTTCTCAGACCTCCCAGGAAGGTTCCCTTCACCTTTTCCTTCTTCCTTCAATCATCAGAACACCAAGGCCTTTAGGCTGTTTAGTTGTGTCTCAGTCAAGGAAGGACTTTGAAACATGCAAATATGTATCAAAGCTGGAAATCTGAGATGACTGGCTGCTCCTTGATTCTTAATCATAAATGTGAAATAAAATGGAACTTCAGTGGGACTCATTTAATAACCTCACATAACCAACTGGTTTCACCAGGTGTAACATTAATGCAAAAGGTCTCAATCAGTGCCAATCCTCCACAACTGCAACATTTCTGTCTCTGAGTCCCAACGTCTTTGATGGTGTTTCTGGTTTCCTTCTCAAAACACTCAGCTTCTAGCGAGCCTAAACTCCCCCTGGAGTTGGACTTTTGTCACTGTTAAAGTCTTTGTGCCAAATTAAAGCCAGCAGCATACATTTGCCCGTGATATTTGTGACGAAGAAAAGTCCTCTGAAATTGTCTTTGCTGTTTGGTTGAGGGTTCATTAAAGTTCAAAGGAATTGTGGGATTGTTAGGATTTACTTTTCCCCCCATTATCCCAGTGGGATCCTGCCAGCTTTGCTCTGTTGCTAGCAGTAAAGACTGGGCAGTCATTCGTCATGTTGCACTTCCCTGTATCTCTCCTTGAGTAAGTGACTTGTTAACTTGTTTGTGTGAAGCAGATAAATCCCTTTGAGAATCTAACAGGAGAAACACAGATGCTATCAGCATGTAACAATAAAATAGTACTTTCTCTGACTAACATGCCTTTTTACAAACACCCTTTCTTTGTATCAGTTGCTCTAAACACTCAGAGAGTGGAGTGCAATGAAAGGCATTTAATTCAGAATGTTTAACTGAACAAACTCTTGATGGGATTATTTGGTTGTTTTACTGTTTCACCAATGCTGTGACCAGGGGGAAGACATACTACTTTTATATAGTCCCACTTAAAAAAGACAACTCATCTAGTTCCAACTTGAGCAGCCTGAATTATCAGTTAATTTGGAGCAGATGCAGACCAGAGGTAGTGGATACATAACTGATTTGATGCTCCACTTGTGATGCCACTGGTCTTAACCTCTGGTGCTGTTCTAGCTATGTGACAAGTGAGTAACTTGCCTACCCATCACTAGTCGTGAAGTTTGAAAAACAAGGTCCATCAAGAGGTCACACTACAATTTATTCTTATTTTGATTGTCACTGACGGGGTTAAAGAAATCCAGTCAAAATCTCTTTTTACCCATCAGTTTTTAATATAGTAATAACATAGTCAGCAGTATAAAAATGTTCATTCATTTTAATTAATTTTCAATCCAAACAAACTGAATAGAGAATCCACATCCTGCCATCACAGATCAACCAGATTAATAGCCTACATGAACTGATTGTGAATATTTCACCTGTGGTGGCCTAAAAGCTCTGCATGCAGCTGAACTGCTCACCTGCTTGTGCTAGAAGTGCAACTCACCCCAAAATCAACCTTTTTGTTGTTAAACTATAAATGAGTGTATAATGGCACTGTCTGCATGTCTGGTCACTATTTTATGTATTTTAGTACATTTTAGTGAAAATATTAATTTTGTGCCAGAAACCGTTGGTTTAGTGACCCAGCTGGTTAAAAAATTACACTGCATTGGCATTCACATGAACTAGAATCCTGCATTGCTAATGGCTCAGCTCAGGTTTCTGACGTGGGCTTTGATTAGTGACGACAGCAGTTCTTCTGTGGTGGGGTATAAAACACGTGTGGTCTCAGCCACACCTCTGTAGTGAGGTGCCATGAACTGCCTGCAGCACAAAAGGATTTAGAGCAATTGGCTGAAAACCTGGGCGCGCCTTTATGCAGGTGGTTAGTCCTACCTGCTGACATTTGCACATTACCTATGACAAAGGGAAAAACTGATATCAGTAAATGGAAAATATAACCTAGGCTAAGAGTTCATTTTTAATGAAAATAATTGTGATGGTGTGAAAAGTTTTTTTGCACATTCCTGAATGATTTTCTCGTCCTGCTAAAATATTTTATTTATAACTTGGGCACCTTTCTGTAGCACACATTTTCTGTTTGTGACAGTGACGTACAATGGCTGCAGGTGCACCTGGCGAGTCAGAGTCACACGAAATTACTTAAGATAATCGATAGCATTAGATTTGGCCAACAACAAGCCCCTCCCTGGGCTGCTACCTTATCGCGTTGGAGGGTTTGAGTGTCCCAATGATCCTAGGAGCTAAGTTGTCGGGGGCTTTAAGCCCCTGGACGCGGTTCACCGGGGCCCCACTCTGGAGCCAGGCCTGGAGGTGGGGCACGTTGGCGACCACCTGGTGGCAGGGCCTTTACCTATGGGGCCCGGTCGGGCTTAGCCCGAAGAGGCAACATGGGCCCCCCTTCCCTATGGCCCCTCCCACCACCTGTGGGACAATTCTAAATAGCAAGTTGTTAGCTTTAACAAAGGTTAACCGAAATTAGCAAACAATAAGCTTTCAAAGCACCCCTAAGTCACAGCAAAAACTACAGCAAAAGCTACACCAAAAAACCAACAAGATGGCAAGCTGCTCAGAAGGAACAAGCTGCACCTTCCCAGGAACGAATCCATGTTATAAAATGAGGGCTCTTCAGTCATTGGATAATTAGCCAGTTGTTCTGTCTAATCACTAAAGCTGGAATCTCCAAAAACGAAGTGTTCCAGGAACCAATCATCTGACTTCTTGGTGTAGCCTGCTGGCAAAATTCCAGAAGTGCAGCTCACCTGTAACTGAACAAAATGAAAAGAAAAGACAAAACACACACATACAAGGCCACTGGGTCCTGGGTCCTGGAGGGTGCGTGGGAGTTCTTCCATGTGTTTTGTGGTCTTGGAGAAGGCATTCTACCATGTCCCTCGGGGAATCCTGTGCGTGCTTACATTGGTGCTCCGGGAGTATGGGTGTACCGAGCCCTTTGATAAGGGCGTTTAGGTCCCTGTATGACCGGTGTCAGAGTTTGGTTCGCATTAAGTCGGACTCTTTTCCTGAGAGAGTTGGACTCCATCCTTTTTGCCCTTTGTCACCGATCCTGTTCATAACATTTATGGACAGGATTTCTAGGCGCAGCCAAGGTGTTGAGGGGATCCATTTTGGTAACCTCCGGATCGGCGCTCTGCTTTTCGCAGATGATGTGGTCTTGTTGACTTCATCTGAACGTGATCCACAGCTTTCACTGGAGAGGTTCGCAGCTGAGTGTGAAGCGGCCTGGATGAGGATTAGCACCTTCAAATCCGAGACCATGGTCTTGAGCTGGAAAAGGTAGGGTGCCTTCTTCGGGTCTGGGATGGGGTCCTTCCTCAAGTGGAGGAGTTAAAGTATCTGGGGGTCTTGTACACGAATCAGGGAAAAATGGAGTGGGAGCTGGAAAGATCGGTAAGGTATCTGCAGTTATACCTGTGGTTGTGGTGAAGAGAGAGCTGAGCCAAAAGGCAAAGCTCTCGATTTACCGGTCGATCCACGTTCCTACCCTCATCTATGATCACAAACTCTGTGTGGTGACCGAAAGAACTAGATCACGGATACAGCCGGCTGAAATGAGTTTCCTCCGCAGGGTGGCTGGGTTTCCCCTTAGAGACGGGGCTCAGAGTAGAGCTGCTGCTCCTTCACATCAAGAGGAGCCAGTTGAGGTGGCTCACGCATCTGGTCAGGATGCCTCCTGAACACCTCCCTGGTGAGGTGTTCGAGGCATGTCCCACCGGGAAGAGGCCTAGGGGATGACCCACGACTCGCTGGAGGGACTATGTCTCTTGGCTTGCCTGGGAACGCCTCGGGATTCCTCCCGAGGAGGTGGCCCAAGTGGCCGGGGAGAGGGAGGTCTGGGTCTCTCATCTTAAGCTACTGCCCCCGCGACCCGACCCCGGATAAGCCGGAAAAAATGGTGCTCATTCTATGCCACGATGCTGCTAGAGACTCAGCATCTGCTGCTGCCCCGAGCAGGGAACGAGACAACGGCTCGAAACAATATGGCTCAGAGTCACATGAAATTACTTAACCTAATCTATATTTAGCATTAGATTTGTCCAACAACAATGATACCACTCAGAGACGGCGATCAGTCTATTCCGCGATGCTGCTACAGACTAAGCATCTGCTGCTGTCCCGAGCAGGGAACAAGACAAAGGCTCGAAACGACATGGCTCAGGGCCGCTCGCCTCCTCCACAGAATCTCCCTGTACTCTGTTCCCTTCGGTGAAGAAGGTTTAGAAAAATTTTCAACCCCCAGATTATTTCCCTCTGAGGATGGACTTGGAACTCGAGTTACAGTGGCTTTCTCCATCTTTATGGCAGTCTGTGACTCTACGCTGCTGCAACATGTCAGTCACAGCTCAGACCACACCCAGCCCTTCATCCCCCCGCGTTTTCCCTGTTCGCCAGGCAACAGCTCCTTTTGATCCATTTATCAAAAAGAAATGTGGGCAGACTCATACTCTGGTAGGGGGGTGCGTTACTCTTTAATGGAAGCTGAATCCACACCCCACTGCCACAGTAGAGGCTGGAATTATCAGCGCCACTGTAGCCAAAGTTTTGAAATCTAGGAACATTTCTTCAGTTTAAATGATCAGAATTTTGCAACACTCTTTGAAGGAGGGCTTTTCTGATCTGTTCAGCAGGAGGAAATCCCTCCTGCACTTTCATCAGTGGTTATGCTGCCGCGATCTCTCACTGCCAGTCTGTGTAAGGTGCTGTTACAGATGCGCTCCATGCCTCCGTAACTCTTCAACATGCTGTCAGCTCCTGGACAGTGCATTGAATTCAGTGATGATGCTCAGATTCTTTCATTGGAATCTTTATACAATTAATTTAGTTAGATGAACACTATGAATAATCTTGAAAATGTCTGCGCCTTTGCACCAAGTGGTCAGTTAAAATTTTTTAGTACATTTGTTAATTTGGGTTCGGGAGCAGGATCACGCCCCAAATCAACTTCACACTCAGCAATCTACCCAAATTCGATCCTGTAATGCTTCTCCAATCACTCAGCAGCCGAAAAAAATCTTTGCCTAATTGTAAAACCAAACAGTTTTAGAAACAAAATGATAAATCAAAATTAAAACAACTTAAAATTTAAATTCAACTAAATGAAACCGATATTTCACTGTTGTCGATGTGGCGCTCCACGTCTGACTTGATCGTTTCGCAAACCCCTCCCTTCCACCTTCTCTTTGGTTTCACCCCTTCATTCATACATCCTCTTTCTTTTTCCATCCCTCTTCCCTTCCTCCCTCTTCCCTTCATCCGTCTGAGTCATCCCTACATCCCCACATCCTTCACTCCCCTTTTTTTCCCTGCATCCCTTCATCCATACAGCCTCCTCTTGTTTCCTCCCCTTGGTCGTCAGGCACAGCCATCCTCTTTCTTACCCTGGTTCACTGCTAGATCTCATCTCCTAACATCTCTCTTTCAGGTTTTATTCTGGGGTGGATGGGGGAGATAAGAACAGGCTGGGGAAAGATCGGTTCCTGATGACCACATTCCCACACTGAGTCTACTATTTTTGTCCTTTCAATCCCTTCCTTCACTATTTTTTTTATTATTCTCTGTAAGAATGGTCCTTGCTAGTGAAATTGTCAAGACATTAACACATCTGGACTATTATGTTTTTATATTATATTTTTGTTGGTATTTATATAGCTTCAATTCACAACAAATGTCATCTCAAGGCACTTTACAACAAAAGTAATTTCAATACAATTATACAAACATTTCAATCAGTTTAAAGTTTTCTATGTAAGGAATCCCAGTAGACTGCTTTGAATCATCAATGTGATGTTGTGCCCGGATCATGCAGACTCCAACCACAGCAATTCCTCAGCAATCCCTCATACTGAGCAAGCATGTAGCGACAGTGGAGAGGAAAAACTCCCCTTTAACAGGAAGAAACCTCCAGCAGAACCAGAACCTGGCTCAGTACAAACGGTCATCTGACACAACCCTCTGGGGGTCTGAGAAGACAGAGAAGAGACAGCATGGAGGATGCTCTGTGACTTTGAGCATCTTCTGGAACAATGTTCCCCATCCAGCATTATAGTTGAGCAGGGTACCAGACCGGGTAGAGCTTCTAAGGGGAGATAAACACTGAGAGAAAACTGGGTTAACAATCACAATAACAGCAGAAAAAATATATCTGGAGAGTGGTAGAAGAGAAAAGTAGAAGAGAGAAGAAAAGCGGTCAGTCTGTCCTCCAACAGTCTAAACCTATAGCAGCATAATTACAAAAATAGCTCAGGATAACCTAAACCATTCTAACTATAAGCTTTATCAAAAAGGAAGGTTTTAAGCCTTATCTTAAAAATACATAGACAGAGTATCTGCCTCACGGACTAAAACTAGGAGCTGGTTCCACAGGAGAGGAGCCTGATAACTAAAAGATATGCCTTCCATTCTACTTTTAGAAATCCTAGGAACTACCAGTAAAAAAAATCCTAGGAACTACCAGTATTAGATGTGCTATTAGATTAATATTTGGTGACAGCCATTGTAGTATAGAGAAGTCAATTTAATGTTTAAGAAACCAGTTTAGGATGCCCCTTTGAGACATTTTGCCATATCATGATGGAAGGAGTAATCCAAATAAAGTGATGGACATGTTTAGCAACAATACCTAAGTCAGCTGTTCTTGTTAAATGATTCCTATTAAAACCAAGGAGCCAAAGTGTGCCAGGAAAATATTTCCAATTACACTCAACTCAGTTCAGTTCAGCTCAATAAAATCTCATATGAAAGCCTTTAACCAAGTTTACTCTCTAATCTCCGCTTTATCTGTCGTTACATGTTCGTCTAGGAGGAGTGAATTCTACAATGCTTCAATGACTTGATGCAATCTGCTGGGAATCATTAGAAAACTTTTGGACTGATTGGAATGTATGGATGATTGAATTGAAATAACTTTAGTTGTAAAGTCTCTTGAGAGGACATCATTTGACAGTATATAAAGGTATATAAACAGAAGTGAATTATCCTGTAACTCTAAATAAATGAGCTGGAAGATAATTTTAGCTCTAACATTTGGACACCATTAATTGTATTGCTTGTCTCTGGTAAGAAGTCCCCGTGGAGAGAAGCTCCATGGGTAAACAGTGTAAAAAGGGAGAGTTGAAAAGCCAAACTGAGCTGTTGAAAGACTGGTTAACTTTGACAATGATAAATAGAGACTTAACAGATAGAGCTTACAACTGAAGAAAACAAGGGATTTTTTTAAATTCTCTGTAATCATTGACAGAATTTCAATTCAATTTCAGTTCACTTCAGTTTATTTATATAGCGCCATTTCACAACAGATGTCATCTCAATGCACTTTACAAGAAGAGTTATTACGATACAATGTTTAATTTAGGAATTAGGGAACCGCAGAAGATTATGTCGTGACTTCACAGCAATCCCTCACACTGAGCAAGCATGGAGTGACAGTGGAGAGGAAAACTTCCCTTTTAACAGGAAGAAACCTCCAGCAGAACCAGGTTGAGCATAAGCGGTCATGTGCCGAGACTGTCTGTGGTTTGGAGAATACAGAACAGAGATACAGAACAGAGACACAGACAGAGCAACAGAACTGATGCAGAAGCAGAAGTTGGTAGCAGGACGTGGAGAACGTTCCTCCACTGGAATGCCATCTTAGTCAGGGTCGTCAAGCAGGGCGGGTCAGGAGCACCTACTGTAGGAAGAGACTAAGAGAAAACAGGTTAGCGCTTGAATTGACAGCACATCATGCAGTTGGGGAGAAGTAGGAGAGAAAGTAGGAACAGACCCTAATAATTTCCTCCAACAGCCTAGCCTAAAGCAGCATAGCTACTAACATTAACCTGTCTCTTCCTAGCTACCTGTCTAACCTGTCTCTAACTGTAAGCTTTGTCAAAGAGGAAGGTTTTAAGCCTAGTTTTAAAGATAGACAGAAGCATTAATAACGCTCATGCCTTGTTTTCTATGGTTGGATGATGAACAAACCCTCTTGGCAGCTAAACTACAGGTTACCAGGACCTGATATTGACTTCCCACTGAGCAATAGACATCTATTAGACGTGCCGTCTAAATTCAAACCGAAATTAGACCGTCTATAATCGGTCTACATTTTAGCCCGAATCTAGATGACACAATTTAATACATTTAATAATAAATATTATATAAAAAAATAACTGAAAGTTGTGTAAATGACGGTCAAGTACTGGATTAAAACGCTTTTAACAATCATTGATCAATGCACAATGTTGACAATGACTCGATTACGACGTCTAAATTTATACGTCGTATCAACGTCTCTCTTTAGACCAAATTGAGATTATTTAAATAAATACATTAAAGAACGAACAGTGATTATAAAAAAAATAACTAAGTTGCACAGCTGATGTACAAATGTTGGATTTGAATCATTTGAATTGTCATTGATCAATATAGAGTAAAGTTTAGATTTAGCCTTGATTTAGATGTTTATTCAACGTCTACATTAAAACCTGGTTTAGACCAGACGTATAAGTTATTTTAGTGGTAACCCCTGACCCTCACCACTAGGAGGCAGCAACACACTTAAAGTTCCGCTCGGTCTAATCGTCTTTATGGTGATATGGATATCGGAGTCCTCCGAACCAATTTATTTTACTCATTAGGACCACTATGTGTTACAAAACGTTGTTTCTTCAAATATGAAGGGTCGCATTTAGGTGAGTGCTCAAAGGAAAGTTACTGAAATGTTGTTTTGTCCTACAATGTTTGTTATCCGTTTGCAGCATAGCTAGCAGGCTAGCTGTAGCTTACCTGCTAGCTTGCTGTTAAGTAGCCATTAAACCGAATGGTCCTTTGAAACCATGTACTTTGTCTTAATGGATAATATCGCTGTGATCTCTGTGACACTTAAAATATTTATTCATTTATTCTATTGCTATGTTTGCAGAATCTGTTCAGAAAACTTTAAAAGAGGCTACGGAGTAAATTATCAGCTCAGCAATGGCTGCACATCTCAAACAGGCTCCAGCTCGAAGTGTTGGAGGGGGCAATAATAGGCCGAGGACACCTCTGGTGTATTTTATTTATTTATTTACATTTTGGTTTAGGTTGATAAATTTTCCCAGAGTTTTTGTATATTTAAAAAAAAAAATGTTGGCCTAATTTTAGTTTTGTAAATGTTTTGCATACAAATACATACATTTTTATTTTAGTAATTTTGAACATTAGACTACTTATTTTTCACCACAATCTTTGTTTAAATTAGAATATCATTAGGCTATAATACATTTAATAGACGTCTATACGACGTCTATACGACGTCTAAATGACGTCTAGATTATCTGATGGTATATACATTTGGTATAAAAATAAACGTCTGTTAAACGTATAACTTTAGACGTCTAGAAATAGACGTTCATTAACGGTAATATAAACGTCTTACATTAGATGTGGCGTATAGAGGTAGTCATCTTTTAGACGTCTATTAGACGGCTAGTCTAAACCTAGACGGCTGAAAAATTTTCATTTTTAGACCAGTGGTAGACCGATTTTAGCCTAGACGTCTATGGACCATATAGACGTTCATTAGACGTCTTTTAGACCGAAAAATGCTCGGTGGTTCGGTTACTGAAAAACTTGGTTACATAATTGCCAACCGTGTTATGTTGTACCCAGTCAATACCAATGTAAGGCAATTTAAGTCATTTTAAGTAAGGCAAAATTTATTTGTGTAGTACACTTTCAACACAAGGTGATTCAAGGTGCTTTATATGATTTTGCTGTAAAGAAATCAAGTATATGAATATTACTCAAAAGCATATCGAAACAGTAGAGTTTTCATTTTTGATTTGAAAGAGCCTAACGATTCAGCAGCTTTGCAGTCATCAGGAAGTTTATTCCAGATTTGTGGGGCACAGAAACTGAAAGCTATTTGGTTCTAATTCTTGAGTTGGAGGACCTGAGTGGTCTGCTGGGTTGCTATAGTGACAACAGGTATTCAGCATGTTTAGGTGCCAAACCATTTAGTGATTTATAAAGTAGTAGGAGTATTTCAAAGTCTAATCTCTGAGCTACAGGAAGCCAATGGAGGGACTTTAGAACTGGGGTGATGTGTTCTACTTTCCTGGTTCTAGTGAGAATGCCAGCAGCAGCGTTCTGGATCAGCTGCAGCTGTCTGATTGGCTTTTTAGGCAGACCTGTGTGGATGCTGATACAGTAATCAATCCAACTAAAGATAAAAGCATGGATGAGTTTTTTAAGTAAAAGAAGCCATCTATGTAAAAGTAGAGAAACCATCGCTAAACAGAGGAGGAGGCCTGAGACATCATCTATCTCCAATTTACAATGCTGCCCTTTCATCCTTACCCAGGAGACTCAACAATTTAACCTCTAGGAAGAAAAACAACTGTGACTCCAGCGACTGTCGTTATAACACAATAGGGCACTAATGAAGCTGAACCTAACCTCCACCAATAGGCGACACGCCAACGACCGTCGTTAAGACGTGGAGCACAAAGGATTCAATGACATAATCAGTCTTGTAAAACCCCTCCAAGAGGTTAAATAGCTGAGTCTCCACACCAGTTAGTTGGACCAGTCCCAGCCTGGTCAGCGGTGAGCATGAACTGATGAAGCCTCTTGGATAAGAGGTGAAACGTCTTCCAGGAAAAATTACCAAGTCCAGTTGCGTTCGATTGAAATTTCCTTGAGATAACCATGACCTGGAAGAATGAGAATATTCACAGGCTCAAGGTCCTGTTGTTACATTAGTCCTTTAATCTTAGAAATGTTCATCAGGTGATATGAAGCTGACCTGGTTATTGCCTTTTTGTGACCCTAGAGGTTCAGGTCTGAGTCCATTATTACACCTAGAGTATGTGCCTGATCATTAGTTTCTACTTGTATCAACTGAAGCTGTGTGCTGAATCTTGATTGTTCCTTGTTACATTTTAGGCTTTTATTACATAATGCGCAGTTATTACATAATGCGACAAAACATTACTCTTTACGTCCAAAAATAACTAGGCTACTTCGGCTTTGTTTCTGTTCAGCCGGAGAAAGTTATGGGACATCCAGCTATTGATTTGCTCGATGCATTTATGTAGTGCTTAGATCGGTATATAGTCACCTGACGACATTCTAGTGTATAGCTGAAAATGTATGTAATGTATGTAGAGAAAATAGTGCAATTTCACAAACTCAGCTAAAAAACTTAGAAGACATTGTACACTAATTAAGTTCCTCTTCCTTTTTTTCACAGCTTTCTTTAAGAAAGTTTTGCCTTTCATTGTGTCTGATCTGATTCACAAAGTGAACTCATCTGTTTTCAGCCCAGGCATTAACAACAACATTTAACAAAGTATTCCCGAAAAGAATCTGGACAAGTCACTGTTGCAGAATTACAGCCTTTCATTTAACAGCAACAAGATTGCTGAAAAATCTTTGTTTCACAAGTTAAATTACCTCCTGACAATGACCGACTGATTTGCCTTTCAGTCTGGTTTTAAGTATTCAGTGACATTGGCATGAATGCAGATTGTTGTGGACTCACAGCGCTGATACTGTTAGATCTCAGTGCAGCATTTACTACTGTTGGGCATGATATTCTAATTACATGGTTAAATTCCTGATTTGAACTCTCTGGTACAGTACTTGACTAGTGTGTGTCTCACCTAAAGAACAGGAACTTTGTCATGTTAATAAGTAACCTTCTGAAAGCGGACAGAGATTACATGCGGGGTACCCCGAGTTCCATCTTCAGACTCCTCTTATTTCATATCTACACGCTCCTGCTAATTCAGATTTAAACAAGCAATAACATAGTTGCTATGACTATGCAGATGATATTCAGCTCTGCATTACACTGCCGCCAGCAGATAATAAACACGTTCAAGCGCTGAGCAGTTGCACGGAACCATTCAATGTGTGGATGTCCCATTACTTTCTCCAGCCAAATAGAAACAAAACTGAAGCAATTATTTTTGGACCTAAAGAGGAACGATCAAGAGTTGACACACAGTTTCAGTTAATGCAACTACTACTACTCAGGCTTAGACAGACGGATGGATGGATGGGTATTATATATATATATATATATATATATATATATATACTTTTCACAGGGGATGTTATATAATCCTAAAGTTTTTCCTTATCAACTGAAGCTCAATAATTTTGGAACTGTGATACAGACACTCCTTAGGAACACTTTATATGATCTAACTTTAGACAAGCTCAGTTCTCAAATAGATAGGCACTAAAATAGAAGATATTTGTGTACTTTTATCTTCCTAGGCTTGAACGAAATTCTAAAAGTTCACCAGCTCTTCTGAAGGGGTTACATAAAAATTACATTCCTCTAGCAGTAAATAGGTCTCGAAGTTGTGCATTTCTATATTAAGTCTGTATGTTTTAGATTTTCCCCAGACATTCCACTTCCCTCCTTATGTTAATACCAATACTGAGTGTGATAATGAATAGCTGCTAATCTTTGTAATAGTTTACTGTTCTTTTTTTCTGTGTCAAATAGAAGGGGGATACTGCTAAATAAGGTATAATAACTTCAGAATAATAACTTCAGAGGAGGTTACAAAACTGGAAAATTCTGGATATAAACCAAACATGGCCCAATGAACATTGATTGAGGTTATGTAACTGAAGAATACTCAACATAAAGAAGTAGTCAGAAAGCAGCATGAACAATGTCCAAATGGCATTGCTGAACTTTATGTGTGCTCAAAAGAAAAAAAGAAATCAATGAGCCACTTATTTCCTGAATCCTACCAAACAAATTTTGTCTAGACCCTCAAGACGTCAGTAATCCATCATAAAGCATACCTTATCAAGTGTGAAAATAATTTGCTACAGAAGGTTAGAGAACTGGAAAATTCTAGAAGTAGAATTTCCTAATTTTTTTTAGGTTTAAGCTTCAGAAATTCAGCAGTCATAATAAATATTATGACTTTGTTTGACTGTATGTCTTGTTTTTGTCTGATTACTTTAATGGTTAACTAAGACAAAATAAAAAAATAAAATGTTTTTTTAATCTAAATATTACTTGTTTTGTAATCTTACCAACGGGAGCTTTTAAGGTGGATTTTAGTCACTTTGTCCCTTTATTTGGGTTAAAAATCTAATCTAGTACTGGAAGCTATTATTAACCATGTGTTTTAAATCTACCCTGGGCTGAGTTATTCTTATTATTCTTATTTGCATTATTTATATGGCGCCTTAACATGAATGCAGTCCAAACAAGGCGGCGTACAATAAAAAATTCAAAACATTAAACAGCAATTAGAAACGAATGAAAGTTTTAGAACATTAGAAACAAAGTTTTAAAAAAAACTAACTATAGAGTAAATAAAGAAGTAAAAAACAGAGCAGAGTCTCAGGTACAGCCAAATGCTTTTCTGTAAAAAGGGGTTTTAAAATTGGACAGTGAAGATGCCTGACGAATGCTCAGGGGCAACGCATCCCACAGTTTTGGTGCACAGATTGAAAAACACGGTCCCGCCTGAGCTTCCTCTTAAACCTCGGTACCTCCAGGAGAAGCTGATCTGCTGACCTGAGGTGCCGAGCTGGTTATTACATATTTGTCCCTGAACTGGATCCGCAAAACACTTATTTAAAGGGTTAAAAATAACTTAGGTTATTTTTAACCCTGCAGTTTTTATCGTGGTTCTTCGAATCTTAGCCCTAAGTATGCTGCTTAAACAAATATTTTTTTTTTTACTCTAACTTTGTATCTCTTGACAGAAGTGCTACTGAAACACATTGTCATGTTTATGTTACCAAAATGCTCAAGAAAGCAGTACATACATTTTAAACTCCAAATGGTCACTTAACCAGAGACCAGAAGAGGAAGAATCAAGTTTCCCAGTCAGTTGGTTCAAAGCTCCAACTGGCTGGTAGATCGGTTCACTTGCAGGTAAAGTAACACCAGTCTTCCTAATTGGCTGACATGGTAGTGATCAGCAATAAGCATCACCTGTAAACTATATTTGTATTGAAAGAAGAAGCTGAAGAGGCAAGCTTTTCTGAGCTTCCTGATGGGTCGGGGGGTTGAGGCTGGTTAAGTTCTCAGCTTCTTCACTCGGTCTACATAATCATTCATCATTACAGACAGTGTTAGTCTAATCTCCTCCGCTCACTCAGCGTCAGCTCTGTGTGTGGGGGCCAGGGTCATAATATCAAACAATTTCTGCTGGGTCGCATGCACAGATCCTCTTTTTTTGTCCCTTGAAAAGCCTCACTGAGGATTTCTTCCTGATCCAACCTCACCACGCGATGCCCAACAGACTCCTACTGTGTTTGAAATGTGCTCTTGGAGAGCGGTTGTTGCTGCCGTTTTATCTAAGTCAGTGAAAGGCGCCGGCTTCAGCACCGACCTGTGCTGTTTCCTTTTGCAGTAACGAGTGTCAAAATGGAGGCTACCCAGTCTGAGCCTCTGCAACCACTTCATTAGTCGTCTCACACTGTTTGGCTTGGCTATGATTTACTGCTTTTCCCTTCAACATCTACCAGTTTATAATTCATCTTCAGAGTAGCAGCTCATAAGCGGATGAACCATAGTCCCTACATGTTAGGTTTTTTTCATCATGTTTTTTTCATAAGTCATGATGTGGTGTGAGATATGGAGCAAAAACAACATGAATGTTCAGAGGTGTTGGAATTTACTTTCCATTTCTTTGACTGAATGCATCACTTAAGAGACAGTGAGAGAAACCACTTTCCTTAGCTTAAATTGTTCTTAATTTAGTGTAAAAATCAATGAGACTTCAGAAAATCCAAACGTTTGCACCACTATGTCTGTCTGTAGGTTCTATGTACAGCTCCAGGAATCTGTTGCAGTAAAGTATTATGCAGTCCACTACATATTCAAAGTACATCAGTAATCAGGGACCTGGCGGTGGGTGCGCCTCGGCACTAGAGGCGGGGCACCTTATATGGGGCCTCGCCTATGGTGCCGGTACCCACTGTTTAAATGCATCTAGACACTGAGGGCCCGGGGAGGGAGATGGGGGTACCTGGCAGTATCCCCATGTCCCACCCCTCTGTTTTAAGTGCACATTAGAACAACACGGAACAACACCACAATTGAGCAGGGGGAGAGAGGCAGGGGGTCTTTCCACACCCCTGTTCGTTGGACCATCGGGGGTTGGAGCCCGGGGAGATTATCAGGTCGTCTGGTCGGGGACCTAGGCTAGTGGGCTACTCTTGCTGGGGTCGGGGCCTTGGCGGTCTGCTTGTCCCCGTCCTGGTCGGCAAGGGGTCCGTCTCCCGGGTGCAGGGGCAGGGTGCTCTATCGGGGCGTCTGTCCCTGGGCCAGGGAGTATAGAGTTTGTATGGGGTGTATGAATGAGTGTACAGCGTCCTTTTTTCGTGTGTCCTGTATATGTAAGAATGTGTGCGCATGAGAGGGAGGGTACATATGAGTGTCTCTATCTGTCTATGTCTACTTGTCAGGTTGGGTGTTTGGCTGCCCTCTGGCCTGGTGCATCTTCTTCCCCTCCGTCACTCCCCGTCGGTGATGGATGGTCCTGCCCGCTGGTCGATGATGGCTCTCGATGCCTGGGGCCGGGGGTCCCGGTTGCGGCCCGGCTCGGTCCTGGTGCATGCCTAGCTGGTCCTGGGTGGGCCGGTGTGTCGGGCGGTGTGTCGGGCGGCCGCTGTTTCCGGCGACATCCTCCTTGGATTGACTGGGGCACCTCTTATGGGGGTGCCGGGGTTGTAAGTAGGTTGGTGGGTTGTCCAGTGGATCGGTGGGGACCGTGCCCGGCGCCCAAGCTCCTGCCAGTTCCATGAGTTCTACTGCCTGGTCGGTTCATCTGGGGGGGCTGTCCAGTATTGGCTGGGCCCCAGATCTTGGCCCTATGCATGGGGCGGGATCTGGACCCGGGAGCTGGTAGATCTGGATGTCCAGATGCTGGCTGGGCGCGGCCTGGGGAGGGCGTACATCCGCTGTGGCTTTACTGTGGCTCCCTGGCGTGTGGGTGTGTGTGTGTGTGGGGGGGGGGTGTTGGCGGTAGGTATTGGTCCGGGGTAGCGGCGGCGTGTATCGTCCGTTGATCGGCTGCAGGCGCCTCCTGCCCGGCGGCGGCAGAGGACCCCTCTCGGCGGGTCCCTGGTCAGGGTCCTGCTGGGGGGCGGGGTGCCCCTGATCCCCGTGGCCTCCGGGTCCTGATCCGGGCCCGCCCTGGCATAGCCGGTTTCCGGCGGAGCCCGTGGGCTCGTCCCTGCGATCTCTCGGGGCCCCAGCATTGCGCCTGCTTGGTGTTCCCCTGGGGCTTCCATCTGTTCCTCTCTTGGTGGGTGATCGGCCCTGCGCTGGTCCGCCTGCGGCTCATGCGCTCTGTGGGACTCTGGATGCATGCGTCTCCTGCCTCCTTCATGTCTGTGTCGATTCCTGTAGGACGGATTGACGGTTCCTTACACCAGCTATCAATCACTTGCATGGGGAAACCTTATTCAGACCTGCATGCTAGCACACACACATGGGTGTGGGGACATTGGTGTGGACGGACATATCTTGAGTTGAGGTTAGCTTAGTTAGTTAGCTTTTACAAGGAGCTTAACAGAAACCTTAGTATTGTGTTTATTAATCCATGCTTGTGTGTAGTGAATGTGTAATTCTTTATTTGTATTACTGGATCTGAACTATTGGTGTGGTTCGGTTCTGTTCAGTTCGTTGTTTTTGTTTGTTTTGTATTACTGTTTCTCTGCCATCCGCCAGAGTTGGAGGACTGGGATGTTTTCTTGTGTTCTTTGTTTGCCTCCCTGTCTTGTGTCGTCGGTTCGCGCCTCTGCTGGTGCGGTTTCTTTTCTTCACCTTCTTCCTTTCTTCCTTCTTTTCTCGGTTTCGTGTCCATGACTTCAGGAAATTGAACCCTCAGTAATTACTAATAAAGATTATTTAATACATATACATCAAGTGGAGTGTTACAGTAAAGATGTAATACTCTGCTTGGGAAAGTAAATCTATTGGGCTTTTACTTGGTACTCAGACACCAATTCTGAGTGGCAAACTGCTAGACAGGACACGTAAAAAAAAAAAAGAAAAAAAAAAAAAAAAAAAGGTACATCAGTAAAGTGGAGCTTGCTACTTCTCCTTTCTGCACCCTTGAGATGAGAATAAATGCAACTTTGTTTTGGTATTATGCTTTGGGACATATGCTGCGTGTCATCAGGTATTGTTTTTAAGAACTTCTCTCAGTATTTTTCACCAGATTGAATTATACATTGTGAATGATCAGAATTTCTATCTTTGACGTTAGAATAGTGGAGAAACCACTCATATTAAGAAAACTGTTTAAAGATCTTAAGATTATCAAAACAAAGGAGCAACTCCTGCATATTTGATATCTGACTTATTTTATGTTCACTTTTGTAGTTATTGCTCAAATTCTAATTCAGAAATACATTATTGATCCCAGAGGCAAATTAAGTGTTCGTTGTAGTACATACTGATAAATTAATTCTTCAAAAAATTGTTGTAGATCATGATGACTGTGGCCAGGAGGGAATTTACTGTAGCGGTCTGTGTTGCAGCAAAACTGAAGAAGCCTCTGACTGAAGACACTCTGTTGTTGTAGGATAGTCTCATGCAGAGGATACTATGGGTGGTCAAATACCCAGCCTTGTAAGTTGTAGTTCCTAGGATTTCTAAAAGTAGAATGGGTGGCAGATCTTTCAGCTATCAGGCTCCCCTCCTATGGAACAGGCTCCCAGGGTTGGTTCGTGAAGCAGACAATTTGTCTATCTTTAAAACTAGGCTTAAAACTTTCCTCTTTGACAAAGCTTACAGTTAGAGATATGTTTATAGGTAGTTAGAGACAGGTTAGACAGGTAGCTAGGAAGAGATAGATTAATGTTAGTAGCTAGGTAGAGTGTCAAAAGCTAGGAAGGGATATGAAGAGGTAGAGTAGCTACGTAGAGATAGATTAATGTAAGCCAAGTAGTGAGTGTTAGTGGCTAGGTCTCCTAGTAGCTAGGAGACAGGTTAATGTTAGTAGTCAGGTAGAGTATCAAAAGCTAGGAAGAGATAGGAAGAGGTAGAGTAGCTAGGTAGAGATAGGTTAATGTAAGCCAGGTAGAAAGTGTTAGTAGCTAGGTCTCCTAGTAGCTAGGAGACAGGTTAATGTTAGTAGCTATGCTGCTTTAGGCTGCTGTTGGAGGACATTATTAGGGTCTGTTCCTACTTTCTCTCCTACTTCTCCCCAACTGCATGATGTGCTGTCAATTCAAGCGCTAACCTGTTTTCTCTTAGTCTCTTCCTACAGTAGGTGCTCCTGAACCGCCCTGCTTGACGACCCTGACTAAGATGGCATTGCAGTGACGGAAAGTTCTCCACGTCCTGCAACAAACTTCTGCATCAGTTGTGTTGTTCTTTCTGTGTCTCTGTTCTGTGTCTCTGTTCTGTATTCTCCAAACCACAGACGGTCTCGGCAGATGACCGCTTGTGCTGAGCCTGGTTCTGCCGGAGGTTTCTTCCTGTTAAAAGGGAGTTTTTCCTTTCCACTGTCGCTTCGTGCTTGCTCAGTGTGAGGGATTGCTGAGAATTACACGACACAATCTTCTGTGGTTCTCTAATTTCTAAATTAAACATTGTATTGTAATAACTCTTCTTGTAAAGTGCCTTGAGATGACATCTGTTGTGAAACGGCGCTATATAAATAAACTGAATTGAATTGAATTGGTCCATCATTTTCTGATTTTATGAAGAAACTTTCTTTGCATCACAATCTCCAGTGGTACAAAGGACAGAACCTATACGTACAGGGAACATTTTGTCAGATTCAATTATTTTCAATTGATTACTATTTGGTTGATAATGTATTTTGTCTAAATGTTACTGCCAGATTTCTGAAGCATTTGTAGCCCTGTGTTGTAATTTCAAATTACATCTAATCACTAATATAGATAGCTTAGAAATGGAAGCAAACTTCAGTAGTTACAAAAATAAATAAAAATAAATGTCAAATGTAGGTTTTCTGATAGTTTTCAGTTTCTACCAAGTTAATACATTGATTTAAAACATATATAAAAATATATTAGCATGTGCTGTATACTGTATGATGAATAATGATAATGGTTGACTGAAGTATTTATAGTTAAATTTGAATTATGTTTTGATGTCTTTTTTTGCGAAAAGACAGTAGTTGGCCTAAATTAGAATACTGAACTCACAAGCTAAAATATAAATTTTCTAAAAATGCAAAATTTTCCGAAATTAATTTTTATTGTGCAGAAACTTTCTTCTTCCAAACCTATATTCATAATTTTGTATGCATTATATTAAACAGCTGAAATGAAAGTGAGTAAGTCTGCCATCTAGTGGTTATTGAAATGAGAGGACCATCCGCAGGGTAACAGTTCAGAAACATGATTTCACTTTGAAAAACCGACTTCATATCTAAAATGAGTGTAACTCTTTGATTGAAAATATTAGAATGACTTTACAGAACATTTTACAGAAGATGCAGTCAAGATTGTATTCAAAATTTTTTTCTGTGCATTCTTGAAAGCTGCTGAAATAACAACAGCAACATAAAAACCTCCAACAAACAGGATTCGTTTTTTACTATAAAAATATTTAAAGCAGCTCAGAGGATGCGTCTTAACACAAATTTGTTTTATGCTTTATTCTGATTATTCTAAAACAATATGAGGAGAAATAAAGAAACTTGCAAACTGGACTAACTTTAAAGAAAAGTAAGGGAAAGTTTTGAATTGAATCAATGTTTTGAAATTGTTCCTTTGCTCTAAGCCAATTATTTTTTTTTCTGTAAAGTGCCTTCAGATGACATATTTTGTGAATAGGCGCTATATAAATAAGCTGAATTGAATTGAACTGAGTTCAGCTCATTTGCTTCCTGTGTGTCCAGGAGGGGGCGACGAGTCTGCACGCCTGCTCTCTTCCTGCACCCTATAAACCAAGACAACGAAATATGGGGACAAAAGATTTGGTTTCAAAACGCGCACACCGTTTGCTGCATGTGGTATTTTGCAACTTTTAGATGCACGCTTTGTGATTTCCATCTAAACATGGACTGTGGATGTATGTAGAATTAACACCTCCTGCTGGCCCATTTAAACTGACCAGAATCTATTCTAGCTGTTTCTATAGTATTTTATTCGGTCTCTTGCTTTCATTAAGATTAAATTTCCTTAAAGCTTTGTGTGCTTTACTCTATAACACACGTCATGTTATTTTGAGGAGTAGACAGGGAAACCTTGCATTGTCTGGCTTTGTTTATGATATTGTTTGACTGTGAGAAATGAACTCTCAAAACTGTTACAGTGAGGTAACAGGCTGGGTATTTGGCCCGCCTCCTCCTGTCTGCCAGCCCATGAAGGAGTACACTAGGCTGTGATTGGTTCCTTTCTACTCAGCTGTAGACCAGTGTTAGGGCTGCACCTGAAGCCAGCAGCCAATAGGGTGCCAACCCTGGCGTGTTGGAAGAGCGAGTAGACCTGCAGAGGTGGCACAATAACGCTCCCTCTGCGGGGATCAGCCATGTTTTTGCACCGTTTCACAGCACCTCAATGTAATAATTCACATTTAGTAACAGACAAAACACATCATAAAAGCTTTGTGCAACTTTACAACAAATTATGCAGAACTATGTCCAGTTTTTAGATGCTGTTTCACGTCTAAACACGTGAAAAGCATCAGTGTGAGACCACTCTGCTTGTTTAGTTTTCTGCGTTTTATTCTAAACATTAGACTCGATTAGAAATGTGACACATTTTGATGGAATTAAGCAGATCTAGGCATGAAATTCTAAAGAGCACAACCAGCTTCAGTTTAACATAAACAACATGTGTGTTTTATATTCAGACAAGCAATTACAACAGGTCTCTGTCAACATGTCAAACCGAATAATAGACTATGGGAAATATTAATTAGCCACAAAAATATAATATAAAAACATAATAGTCCAGATGTGTTAATGTCTTGTACATTTCCATAATAAACAAAAATCGTACGTATTTTAAGTGTTTATTAAGGTTATCAAAAACATCTCAGGTGTAGACTAATCTGAGTGAGTTCTAAGTCCCCCCTCCAAACAATATATATACTGTATATATATATATATATATATATATATATATATATATATATATATATATACCTGCAGAGGATAGACGGTAGAGATAATGCGATCAACTTTATTAAAGCGCGATATTTTTTGCCAATGAAAAACGAAATAAAAGTTAAAAAAAAGTAAAATGTTAGCTGGTTATTGTATTAGTTAAATTCATTACATATCGAGTCCTGACGTCAGTATGTGGTTCAGTCCAACAGGTCAATAGAGCAGAGATGTTCCGCAGCTTCCACACCGTCCCAAACCAAGGAAGCGCCTGGACAACAACATGGAGCCGCACCGATCATTTCACAAGTTGTGAATAATCTTGGCCTTTTTACCCCACGCCGTCACCAGTCATTAGTTATGATCCATAGGGCCTCCACGGGAGTCTATTGATCACTCATTGACTGATTGATTTAGACAAATACTTTTCTCTCCCGGAGCGCCAGGTCCAGTCGCTCTGCTCGTTAATTGAAGATAACAGAGTGACAACAATGGCCCCCGTGATAGAATGAGAGTTTTGTAATTGTCTCTGCAGAAAGAAAAGAAAATGATGAAGAAGAGGGGGAGGAGGAGAGGATGAAGGGGGGCTTCTCTAATTAGGAAGCGGGGCGGTGTGTAGGCTGTGGCCGGCAGGCAGGCGACAGGCGCCGGGTCCCGGACAAAAGGCTGTCTGCTGCCCTAAACTCCCCCTGACACATACACACACACACCCACACACACCCACACACACACACACACACACACACACACACTGCTGTGTCATGCTCCCGCACATGACTGACACACACACTTCACACCAGAGAGTTCAGAGGAGCCGGAAGGTTGAAACTCAGTCTAATCATGTTTGCTTTTATTATTATTATTATTATTATTATTATTATTATTATTATTATTATTATTATTATTTGGATCACATGTTTTCATAGTCCCACCATGAGAAGAGCTTGTTCGGCTGGCAGTCTGTCTCCACTTCACACTAAAACACTTGGATTTGTTGTCCGGCTGCAGAGGATGTGTGACAGCTTCCTATAAATACAGACATTACTCGACGCTTTCTAAAAATATGAGCGCGCACACAATAGTAAAGGAAACGCTGATTGATTGAGAACCAAACCTAGTGAAAATAGACCTGGATGACGTCACATTTCATGCAGACTGCTGAATACACGCAGGACATTTTATGTTCTCTTTCTATTGTTCATAGTAAACCCATGACAGACCTACTTATGACGACGATGATGAAAATACCAACCAATCACATGGAGCCATAATCATCACCAATAAATTAATCGACTATTTAAACCACGTGTTTTAACTGTAGGCCTCTACTTTTAATAGGGATCATGCAAACAAACCCGTTCATATTTTCTTTTCAAATTCAACAAACCGCATGGAAACCCCAATTTTTCCTCCGCATATGGCCGACAGAGGGCGCCATACCACAACTTGTTATTTGCATAAACGTTCTGCATGCGCCCATATCTGCCATGATTTTAAAGTTGCTCACAAAATGTATGCAAATATTTGCCCTAACAAGCAATAGAACAACAATAAAAATGATACAAGCTTTAAGCACAACGATTTTTTTTATTGAAAGTGTGAGACAACTCCAAAAAAGGGAAAACCAGCATAAACAAGATAGTTCCATCTTTAAATATATTTATGAGTATGAATGTTACGCTCATAAGAGGAACTTTGTTCAAATAACCTGAGGTGTTTTTTCTTCTTTGAATCCGTGTAGATTTCTTTCTCGTTCCTCTGTATTTGTTGGTAGATGTGGATGAAAACATGGCACACTCGTTTCCTAAAAATAATAATATAAAAAAAATCTGCAATCCTCTATACAGTTTTTTTTTCAAACCGACAAGCGCTAAATAGCTCCAATTTACAGTATATGTTCATGTAAAATAGGGAGATGGGGGTCAATGAGGAGGGGGCTCAGGAAAGGTAACAACAAAAAAACCATTTGAAGTATATATACACGCTAATATACAGCATTGAATAAATTAATACCAATTGCATATTCTTGATCTTAGATTTATTTACAGAAAATTTTAATTACATAAATAGTTCAGCAAGAATAGTTCTGGCATGAAATGATGAGCGGTCAGTCTCTGTCAGACAGAATTTTCACCTTCCATCCCTTTTTATGAAATAAGCAGACCTGCCGTCATGAGGTTCCTATTCAAGGCTCCGTTTTGCAAAAAATAAAAATAATTCATTCTTTAAATAAAAACCAAAAACGTTGGTTGCTGAAAGCTTCAGATGCAGCATATTTGTGTGCAGCTGCAGGTACAGACAGGGTCCAGCTACACATGGGCCCCGCCAGGCCCTTCTGTGGTTCATCCCAAACATGACCACACCTCAAAGCTACTCTCTATTTCACATCCTTGAACTTAAGTGGTTATATTTCATTTCTATCATTTCCGTATTCTTTTAATATTCCATTTGGGATTTTTACAATCAATTTGAGCTCATTTTAAAGAAAAGCATTATGCTGTACCTAGTGGGGTGTCAAGCAGCAGGACACAGTGGTGGTTGTGGTAAAAATGTCTTATGGATATTTTCCCTGTAAACCAGTCAGGACAGTACGAAACCTTCAATACTTGTGAATAATAATAAAAAAAATTGATTTATTATAATGACATAGACTATATTTTTGTGAACCCGCAGCCTTGTTTCGGAAAATATTTTTCTAATTTGCCTTCATAGATTCTCATCGTTCAAACCCTCATGTCAGTCTCTGTGATGTGCTGTACAGGACATATCCACCCAAGATTCTCTAGTGTTCAACATAAGTCTTCATCCCAGACACAAAGTCCTCATCACTTGGGAGAGTCTGTATTTGGAGAGGGCTCCTTTTGCCCCTCCAAGCCACTGACTAGTCTCTGGATGCTCTGCAGCTCATTTACAGAGTCCTTCATAGAGGTTTTGGGAGAGGCTACCCTTCCACCTGATCCTCCAGTCTTATGGTTGCTGTGGTGATCAGGGGCCGGGCTGGTCTCCCTGCTGCCGGGTTTGGATGACTCAGATCCCAGAATGAGGCTGCTGGGTAGGCCAGCGGTGAGCAAGCTGGAGCTCTGGGGCAGTGTCACGGGGAGCTGGTAGGGATTGAAGCGTAAGCGTGGACGGGATGAACCCAGGAAGGGATTCCTGGAGAGTGGGCTGGAGGTGCTGGTCGCAGGGAGAGCTGAGGCCGAGGCTGAAGCCGCAGCTGCTGCAGCTGCCATGTAGGTGTATGGATACGGGAAAAGACCACCAAAAGGCGGCATAGGGATGCCCTGCAACACACAAGAGGAAGCATTTAGACGGATCAGAATTTCCTATTCAAAATTTTGATTTTATTGCAGAAATGAGCAGAATGGGACTGGTCAAACACCAAAGCAGTGAACATGGTTGTCTTCATGGCAACATTCTCAACCAAGTCATCTATTCTAAAAACTACTAAACACATTTTTACAAGTATGCTTATGGTAACTTCTTGAGTTCTACATGTTTCATGCATTTTACTGTCTTTTATTGTCTTTTTTTACGACAATAACTTAAAAGAAAAGAAAAGCCTGCCGATTCATGGCAGGTTAACTATTGGTCTGTGAAGAACTCTGCAAGATGAAGTCTAAATAGAGAGTAAAGAGCTTAATAGGGAAAATCTAGCCTGACTTCTTTCGGGTAGGAGCTCTAGGTTCTCTGCTTTGCTGCTATCAGACAGTCAGATAAGGCCTACAGAGGTGCCACATTTTCAGTCTGGGTGAAGTTCCTCACCTGAGAGGCAAGCATGTGCTGAGACAGATGGAAGGGGAAGGGGTTAGGAGTTCCTCCTGTGCCCTGGGCGGAGAGGCCTCCATTTTCCAAACCACTTGCGCCGGAAACAGAAGCCAATAGATGCCCCATTCCCATAGCAGAAAAAGCTCCAGGGCCCATGGCAAACTGGCCGGGATGAAATAAAAGCGGCGATCCGGTGTTCAGAGGGTTAAAGAACTGCTGACTGTGGAGCCCAGACAGAGCCAGGCTTTGTAGGTGACCTGGACTGAAGTGCGAAGGGCTCTCAGTTTGGACCACTAAAGGGGAGAAGGTGTCCTTACTGGCACCGGTGCCTCCGGCCTCAGAGTCCTTTGTCAACACCTCTGTGGTGTCCTTCCTGTGCCTGCTCTCTGCTTTGTCCTTCTCTAGATTCCTTATACTGAAAATGGATTCCTCCTTCTTTTCAGCACTGGGGCGTTCCCTCACACGCTCCTCACACCTGGAGTTGTAGGGGGACACAGGTTCGGTCCCTGGGCTGTTGGAACCTGTGCAGTGCTCGTCATGCTGTTCCAGCTCCTGCTCACTGTCTGTGCAGGTTTTCTCTTCTGAAACACAGAAAGTGTGGAGATAAGTAAGCCCAGTTCTCCACCATGCAAATATACAGAGAATATATAAAAGCAACAACCAGACAATTCCTAAACTCAAAATGTAAACCTACTCATTGAGAGAATACCATCTAGCTCTAGTTTGGTTTTTTTTTTGCATACAAATTTCAATAGCCTTGCAGCTCAAAATATATTATTTTCTTTAAAGAAATGGAGTAAATCAGTAAAATTAAGCACAGTGTGTAGCTACAAACGTTTGATGCATTTAGGTGCAAAATGTGTGTCCAAATTCTACAGGAAGAAATAGGCTATGTTTACATCAAGGAGAAAATTATTTGTAATTTTTTTATTAAATTTTGTCATTTGTAAACAGACTAAGTTCATAATAATAATAATAATAATAATAATAATAATAATAATAATAATAATAATAATAAGATGATGATTATTTCAGATCACAGATTACGAATTCCTAAAAGAAATGTCAACTTTGAGAAAGAAAATTAGCTGATACATTTCTAAATATTAATATCATAATGGACAAACCAATATAACACTGGACTGCATTTTGGTTCGGATTCTCGGATTCATTTAGAGTTATTAATACTACTGCTCATCCTCTAGGTAAACAGGCAAACAGTAGGCTGCTACTCCTCACCTCGGCTGGGCCTGCTGAACCTTAGCGGGCTGGTGCTGGCGCCCAGCGGGGAATGGACCGTATCCCGGCCGGCCTGAGGCTCACTAGAGGAGGCATCAGAATCCGCGCCCTCCCTGTCCGCTTTGCACTGGTCCTCATACATCCGCAGCGAAGGCATAGTCAACTGTTTCCTGCAAAAGGAAAAAATATAAACAAATTATTAATAATAATAATAATAATAATAATAATAATAATAATAATCTGACGCCTCTTATAAAACTGCAAAGGTATCGCGCATGCGCTCATGCGCCTCATCTTGCAGGTGTTGGTACCGTACCTTTTTTCCCTCCTGCCGTTGCCAGTGTCCCTAAATCCTTTGGCAAAAGGGTTGTTGTCAATTTTCAGCTGCGTTATCTGCCCAAAAAGTACAAACAAGAAGACTTTTGTCACCAGGCTGCCAGCCTAAGCCTACATTTCAAAGAAACACAGTTGGCTCCGTTGGTTTCTAATGAAGGAAAATGTTGGGATCAGCACGGGCCGAGAACTGCTCTGGATTTGCATTATTAATAAAGGTGTAAAATGGGGGCGTTATTGTTATTGGCCCCAAGAGAGAAATTCTGCCACAAAATATTCTTTATGGGGCTTCACGAGCCTTTGATCACCAGGAAAAAAAAGATAATGTAAACCTGGAACAAATTATTAGTATATAAATAATTAATAATGTTGATTGGATCGCAGCTGTTGTTCTGAGTTCAGAACTGGACCGGGTCTGTGCCGACCTATAATCTGGCTCGGAGCTGGACCAAAAAATAAATAAATAAATAAATAAATAAAATAAAAAATGAGAAAGAAAGAAAGAAAAAAAAAGTCTGTGCTTTTCGGGGCGCATTTTGCAGGGAGAACAAACAGAAAGTCCAGCAGCTTCTATCCACCGTTTCAGTGTGTGACTCTTTGCCACAAACTTTTACCCCCCCAAAGCAAATTAGCCTCACCACACAAGATAAAGGTGCACCGAGGGTGCTCCGTAATGACGATAAGTTATCTAGCAGACATTCTAGAGGTGAATTTAAATGGACGCATCGGTTAAATAAATAAATAAATATATAAATAAATAAATATTTTTTAATCAGTCTTACTTGAGGCCGCATAAAACAAAAAACTCTGCAACATTTATACGCCCAAGAGAAAGAAGGCGGCACAGACACTGTGAGATAAATCTGCTTCACACACAAATCCAAGCAATTAAAAAAAAGCAAGTGGAACATGGGAGTCCTCAGCAGGGAAATTAGGCGACCTACAAAATCAGATTAAGTCTTCAGGGTTTTGGCGGTGGGGGGAGGGGAGGTGGATGCATGAAGGACATTTATTATGCAAAACATAGCGGCCATATTAGTGGCCACCGGCGGACGAGGCAGGCTGCAGCGGCTCACCTTGTCGTTCTGGTACGCTGTCACCGCCACGAACTCGGTTTCAGGGAACACGTAGGTTCTGAAGGTGCTGTAGGGCAGCTTCAGGATGTCGTTGGCCCGCACTATGTGGAACCGGGGCTGGTACTTGTGCATGGAGTTCAGGATGGTCTGGACCAACACACACAAAAAAGCCCAGCTTTGGAGTAAATATCAGAGCATGTTTGAGGCTGGATTTGCAGAGGTGAATTATTCAGCGCGCTGTTATAATTACTGGACACATAGCCTACACTTGTCTGGAATTAGTTCAGGGTACAGGGAGAGAAGCAGAGCAGGCCACACGTGTGTCCTAACAGTTCACACATACACACAATAATTATATATATATATATAATTCAGTTTCTATGGGAAAAAATAAATCCCTATTTAAATTATGAATAGGTTTATTTGACTAGAATTTTAGAGATTCGCATATTTCCACGCTCATTATTAAAGCATTTCAAATAATTTTAATATCATATATTTTAAAATAATACAAAAAGTTTATCAACTAAGAGTAAAAAATGTTAGGGTATTTTTTCTCGAATATTTTGAAATAACATATGTACATTTACAAACATAAATACAGAAATATTTCCTACTGTCCTCACAATAACCTGCAGCTTCTGTGTGTAGCAATAGACATTGACATCTCATGCGTATTCATTAGAAAAAAAATACAACAATATTAATAGGTAAAATATTATAATATTATTAGTTAACAGGTTTGGTGGTTTGCTTTGGTCTCTGTGTTGTTGTTTTTAACACACACTTCATTTGTCTCTTACTCCATTCATGAACACACAACCTAACCCTGATCTCCGCTAACACTCGGCACAGATGACTTTTTTTCCTTCCTTTTTATTCCTCCCAGCGGCAGGAACAAGCATCCATCCCTGACCCAAAGTAAGAGCAGCAAAATACGGCCTGATTATAAATCAGCAGAGCTGCAATGAAATAAAGAAACTCTGTCAACAGGTTTGGACTCATGTGGACAAAGCAGAGCAAATTCAATTAGCTCTGCTTTAGATTTTGAAGAACTTTTGTTTGGTTTTGATATTTAGAATATTTTGTATCGCAATAAAGCAATTTCCTAGTTGCCATTTCTGACGCTGAGATTTTCACTAAACACTCTTTCCACATCATAAAACGTTATCCTGATCTAAAGCACACCATTAACACAATTCCACCAGGCCCACGCTTATATAGCCTACTAAACTATTCCACCAAGACATCCACTTTCATGCTCATTTAGGCTACTTACAAATCCGTGCTTGTCCGAAATGTTGTTGGTTAGTTTGAGTTTGTGGAAGGCAACAGGCTTGGCCATCCACTGCTCGCCGGTGGCCGGGCTGTCCGGGTGGATGTACATCCTCTTGGGCATCTCCGGGTCGGCTTTGCCCGCCACCATCCAGCGGGAGTTGTGGAACTTGTAGCGGCAGTCGTCCGCCGCCACGATGTCCATCAGCAAGATGTATTTGGCTTTTTTATCCAGGCCGTTTATCCGCACCTTGAACGGGGGAAACATCCTTCTGCAGCGGAGGAGAAACAGAGGAAGTCGGCGCGGCGCTTAACGGAGACGCAGGAAAACAAACAAAGCAGCTGTCCGGTTTTATTTTATTACAGAGAAAAATCCACAATACGCGTCTGTATGTGTGCGCGCATATATATATATATATATATATATATATATATATATATATATATATATATATAGTGTATATGTGTGTTGTCCAGCAGTGTATTTATGAACACACTGCTTCACCTCCCTGCGTTTTTACGTGACAGTGTGTTTATAAAAGCCAGAAGCTCTGCTGTCTCCATGAATGCAGTTTGAAAGATAAAACCTGATAAAGGCTCGGAACACAATTCCCCCCAAATACAACAAATATGCACTCAGACCCCGATTTGTAACTCAACCACAGTTTTAGCCCCTTATAAAGCTAAACTTTAACATAATAATAATACATCCGAACAGGAACTACATTTAAAGCAGTGCGTTTTAGTTTAATTCGAGCTAAACTTGTTTTGCTCTTCATTTGTTCTCTTGGTTTGTTTTCTGGTTATCACCAGCAGCTTAGACTAACCATCTGTTGGTGAAGGCCTAACGCAGCCTATGTTTTGGGGGTCTTAAAACGAGGCATCTACATGAAAACTGAAGCTCCGTCGGAGAACTGATTAAAACTCTGATGACTTCTTACCTTCCAGACTTGGTAATAACCATCTCCGTTCCGAGTTTATGAAACTGGTCCCAAAGATCCTTGGCTTCCAGCGTTACTTTGGGGTCGTCATCCACTTCCTCCTCGGGCTCCAGGCTCTTCATGCTGCGTAGATGAGCCGCCTGATGGTGACTGAGGGCCGGGTGGAGTCCAGCCTCCGCCGCCCCGGCCAGGCCGTGTTCCGGGATGGGCTTGGTGAGCGCCCCGGGAGGAAGGCTGAGCGCCGGGAAGAAGGAAGGCTGCGCCGCCGCTAGAAAGGCGGACATGGGGAAGTCGGTCGGCCGGTGTGGGTGGAAAGGGTGATAAGCCATTGCAGTCCCTGTAAAAACTGGATCTCTCATCGGTGCATCCACAAAAAGCGAAGTGAAACAACGATGGATGTTTTAGTGCTATCTCCGCCCCGACCTGGAGCCAGTGTAGCTCTGCGCTTCGACGGCAGATAATTTCTTTAAAGCGGCGCAAACGGCGGCTGCCTCTTGCCAAAACACTCAGCGTGTTGTGGGGTAAAACACAGTCCAGAGTAGTTGCTTATGTCTTTTTTTCCTTCGGTACTTCGGCTGCGTCCTTCAGAGTCGGCGGTGCTGTGAAGGCTCAGCCTGGCTGCGCTATGTCTCCTCTGCTTCAGTCATTCCACCCTGACTGGAGAGATGTGGCCCTGTTCACTGCTGATCTGTTACTATCTCACATGTCCTTCCTGCCTCCATCCCCAGCACTAATGAACCAAGCCCCTTTGATTGCTGATTTTACGCTTTCTGGACCAATTGTGGGCCCCTATAGGCGTGGTTCTGACAGCTCCGGCCAGACTCTAGGAGAGGAGAGGAGGAGGGGTGGAGGGGCAAGAAGGTGTCGGAAGCATTAGCAGTAAGAAAACATGTCAACAGAATAAAATATTAACCAATGACAGGAAAGATCGGGAAATCCCACCCCCATTTCCAAGCCAAACACCGGGTCAGCCCTCAGTGCTCGGCCGGTGGAGGCATCACCTCGCTCGGCTTGCGTTTTTACAATGTCGCCTCGGAAAAAGAAAGAAACCTGTCCAAATACTTAGTGTCTAAATACTCACCTTTATTCAGGGGAACAGCTCCACTGCTCACAGTGTTTCCGAACAGGAAATCCTCGAGTCGCAGCTATGTGCCGATCATTCCGGACAGATTGATCTCCCAGAGCCGCTGCTCTCTGCAGCCGCTCTCCATACTAACACACACTGTAGTTATTCCGTCGGCTGTTTATCGCGCTTAAGCGGGAACTGATTCACACTATCCCGGGTAGGGTTTGCTGTGGCTCGGCTCAGACTTCCCCAGCCTCTTCGCTGGCAGAGCCTTTCAGCCTGGTTGCGTTTCCTGGTCCAGCTGTCGGAGAGGCAGCGGCTGCAGCAGCGGCGGCAGCAGCAGCGGTGCACTGAGGGCTGGAAGAGGCACAAGCGGCGTAAAAAAAAGAGAGAAAAAAGAGGAAACGAAATTATTCACGATGAAAATAGTCTGAGAGAAAACTCAGGGAGGAAGAAAGCGGTGAGTGTCCACTTCAGTAAAATTCTTCCTTGTTTAGTCGCTGAAAGTTTTAGAACTTCATTTTTATTTCTAGACCATCTCTTGTTGATTGTACTTGGGTTTTTCCTTCTGCGTCGCTTCGACTTCCACATCAAACATGCGCAGCGGTGACATGATTTAGTGCTGAGTGGGATCCGACAACAGGCCGTGGCAGCGCGGGATCTCCGGCAGGTTGAAGCTGGTGAAACTGTGCGGACTGTTCGAGATCTCCGAGCGCCGGGGGAAGGGGGGGGGGCAGGGACTCCCGCACGCACCGGCCTCCAGACGCTCTCCTCCTCGGTTGTGCTGAACTCGGACTCCGTTTGTTAGTGAGCCGCCCGGCGCCAGTCGGCTGAAGCACCGCAACGAGAACAGTCTCCTGTCTCTTTGTATTTACCCTGAAGTGTTGCATGTGCGAGCCCCTCCGGCCCCCTCTGCAACCTCATCTGCGGCTCAGCTCCGCTTCTCCTCCTCGGTGGTGTCAGATGTAAGCTGTCTTTTTTTTGTTCTTTACGGAGAAACAGCTGCTCTGCATGGGCCACAGGCGTCACTTAGAAAACAAAAATAGAAACAAAAAGTGATCATCTCCCTGAGACCGTCAGAGACAACTGCGTATTTCCTATGAAGACTGGAAGTGAGATGCGTCGCCGCCGCTTCCGCTGACACCCGCTGAAAAAACTATGATTGGCCTCAAAGGTGTTTTGAATATTAATATATTTAAAGCTCAAATGACCACAGTGTGTTATAATCAAACGCAAATAAAAAACGGAAAAAAGTGCGCCAGCAGTGCCATACTAAATTATTCCCTCGCCCTAAAAATGCTGCAGCATTTATATGAACACATGATCAAGGTGACTGAATTGTTTGCACATCTTCACCGCGGTGCACACTTGTTGCTCGGATTCTTCCAGGCTTCTGCAGCCATGCGAAAGGAGCAAGCGTGCGGGCCAGACAGGAGCAGGCTCCACCAGAGCGTCTAACTCACCTGTCTGTGAGTTAGAGCAATGAGATGGGGTCGAAAATATTTTCTCTAATATCTTATCGGGAAGAAATGGTACCTAAAGTCAGATTAGAGGGTGGGGGAAATATCCAAGGAGGCTTCCTTGCACTTCTGTCTGAGTTAGGCCGCACCTGACTGCTGAGAGGCGCACCTTCAGAGCTGTGAGGTTGGCAGGGATGAAGGAGCGGCTGAATGTTGCGGTTGTTTTAAAAGCTGATCACAGCTTCACTGAGAGGGTAAAAATTAGCAACATATGGAGGGGATAACGGTTTTTCTGCCGGAAAACTCAGCTGGATAATTGTATCAACAATGCTGGTGCAAATTAGTCACCATTTATTTGTTCTGTGCCCTCAAACGACAGAGAAATCTCCATTACGTGCGATTTAAAAGTCATTAAGTCGAAGGAGGACTGCTGGTAATTCTCGAGCTGTGCGTTGACAGATTAACACATCCTCTGTGTTGGGGATTAATGGAGGCAGACAGTAAATATGCTTCTTAGACCCGCTCTTTGGGCACATGTGGAATCTGTGGATGTGTATAGAGAGCAGAAATGTGTAAAGCAAACTAACTTTCTGAAAATGATTTTCCTCATAGTAAACAATGTGACACAGAGGAATTTATCATCATGATCTCGCTGAGAATAAGCACTTTTGGAAGGTTGGATATAAGACATCGGATCTTGCTGCAGTTGGAGCTCATATTTAAAGATAATTGTTTGCGTGATGGTTTTCATACAGAAAGTTGACAAAAGCTTTTTTTGTGAGTGTCCTTGGTTTGACCGCTCAATACAGCTCAGTACAGTTGGAGACGTGGAAATGCGCGTAAAAAGCTCCTTCTGTCTGCCTCACCGGACCCATTGCATCAACGATCCGGCCAAAGACGCTCTAATTACAATACAACCGGACGGTTTTGCGCCACATTCGTCCATAATCGAGTATTGTTGTGTTCTTCCTCTCCTAGACATTGTTCTCTTCTTCCTTTCATCTCTCCATCTTCTCCTCCCATCTCCCTACATCATCTCTCCAGCTATATTTAGCGGCTAGACTGAGGCCTTGGCGCCAGACCGTTTAAGACCTGTCAAAGTCCCTCATATTTCCCCATGTCACATGGACCAGCGGCCCTCTCCTCCTCCTTCTCCTCTTCTCCTCTTTTCCTCCTTCTTTTCTCTCCTACTCCGCCCACGGCGACCAGTCCTCCTCCCCCTGCTTCATCTCCTCCTCCTCCTCCTGCTGTTGCGCCTGTTCTTTTCTCTGTTTAAATCAGCTCCAACTTGTAGAAAAGCGACACTTCCTTCCCCTTAAACGAGCGCAAACATGCAGTCTTCTTTGCGCATAAGAAATACTCTGCGTTTTCGTTTGTCGCCTAAATAAACCCACCTCTGCAATGAATTACACATTTCAAGTAGAAGTAACACAAATCCTCGTTTTGGTCCACCTATCTGTTGTTCTCCAATGGAAACCACAGCCCGGCGACAGGTGAGACACCAGGTGGGGGCGCTGTGGTGACCCCCGGGAGCAAAGGAAGGGTGACGGAGGTGTCACATAGGCCTCAGACAGTCTGAGGAGGTCCGATCAGGTTTAGTGTCACTGAGTGTCAGATAAACTCTTCTCCTTCACACTGACCGAGCAGGATTCATTTCAGCCCTCTTCATCACTGCGAGCACGAAATGATCCCATGATGTGCAAAAAGGTCCCGCAGGTGGAGCAGTCTGTCAGGCAGAAATAGGACAACAACAAAAAATCATTGGCTCTTCATTATTCGTGCAGAAAACATATTTTCTCATATAGGTTTGTGTTTTCCATATAATTTCTGCGGTGAATACTAATTTGATTGGATTTCATATTAATCCTTTCTCCATTTATTTATTTTGATATTTGTTCTGAGGCCGAGCAGCTGCTTGTACCAGCCCAGACTGACACCTGCTCAGAGCATTTCGGCCTCGGTGCAACGATCTCCAGAGTTAAAACAAAAAGTTTTTCATACTCGTTCATCCTCTCATTTTGAGTCTAGAATTTCCAGTTCCTTTAAATAATCTTTCCAAACGACGAAAATCGAGCACTAAAATTGTGTGTGTGTGTGTGTGTGTGTGTTATATATATATATATATATATATATATATATATATATATATATATATATAATGCGTGCATGAGCAACAGCGAAATATTATAAATAAAGTAAAAAGCATAAGTAAATATAATAAAAGAGTGGGAGCCCAAGCAGGCTCAGTAACGGAGATGTTTACATTATTTTTATAGATTAGGCCCATTTCCGTTCTAACCACAGAGCTGTGGTTCTAATGTTTTTTTATATGACTGTGGAAATAAAAATAAAATAAAATAAAAAATTTATTCAATCGGCCTCCGCTGGGCATTGGGCATGGACAGTCAGTCCTCACTTTATAGGTGAAAACTGGAGATGGTAAAAAGAATTGGTCTTCATTCTGAATTCTGCATAGGACTACACACACACACACACACACACACGCACACACTTCAGTTTTCGGTTCAGTTTATTTAAATAGCGCCAATGCAACACGTCACCATAAGACGGTTTATGAAATAAAATTCAACCCAATCATACAGATTTCAAGTCAGTAACTTACATTCCAAAAAAGAATTATATTTATGAAATAAAGCAGTCAAGTTCAGTTTATTATTCTAACTTTTAGGGTTTTACTGGATTTGTTTTTTATCAAACACCTGGTGGTGTCAATCATAAAAAATGTGACAATATAAAAATGCAGTAATAACAAAATAAATCAAATAATTATTGTAAAATGATATGTTATTGATACAAATAGAAAAAATGATATATTTCAATCGGTTTCTACCCCAGAAAATAACGTTCTGGGAACTTCAGCATGTAGGGCAGCAGCCTTCCTCCTCCCTAACTACCTAGTTTAATCTATGAGGACTGGCCCGTTTGAAAATGGAGGATTTATGAACAAAGTCTTTGTTTTCAGTAACTTGATGGAAGTGGGTTTTTTATCACAAGAATATTGAGAATATGAGGAACCACAAAATATTTTATCCAAGTTATGTTTTAGAACAAAAAGGAAAGCAGAAACAGCTCACAATAAAGTACAGTTAATTTTAATTAGATGTTTAGGAAAATAAAGAAAACATAGAAGCTACATTTAAAAGATAAAGTATGTACTATTGATGTCATTGTGGAAAGTGGATGCACCAAATGTTTCAAATTAGAAGGAAGACCATTTAATACTAACTTTTCCACTGTCTTTATATGGAGAGATTTTTCTGATTTCTTTAGTTGTGGTGAGGCTTAGTGAAGGCCACAGGAGCTGCTGAGGAAGAACATGGAGCTGTTCAGCTGCAGGTTACAGAACTTTAGTGTAGGTGAGTCTGAATCCAACATGTCCACGTCAGCTCCTGCAGCTCCCAGTCTGAGGCGGCTGATGCTGGAAAACACAACGCTTCATCTCCTGTTGACTCACTTCACTCTAAACATTTTTCTCACCAGAAACCATTGATGAAAGATGTTCTGTTCAGCAGCAGAGAAGAGAAGTTTCCTCTACGGGTAGGAGCTGATCTGATCTGTCTGAATTCACCTGCTGCACTCCCATTTCAGTGCACCACCTATCGCACCCCTCAAAGTCTTTAATAAAAAACAAATTCAAAGTACAACAAAAATAAAAATACAAAAGAAGAATGAAAAAAGTTGATAACGATTTTTGTTTTCATGCTAGAGTTTCACAGGGTGCACTGGTTCAGGCTGGATACAGACATCCTCTCAGGTATGTGGTGAATATGGATCTGATTGGTCTAGGTTCAGTCACGGCAACTTTGTTTATTCTTTTCAGTCATTTTCACTTTTGTAATTGAAAGATTAAGAACATAATATTGTTTTCATAGTTTTTTTTGTTTTACAAATAAACTAACTCATCACTAAATCTGAATAATGATGTATTTGTCCAGCTTTGACAACATTTATGTGAGACCAGGGATCTTCACAAACTGAAGGAATAAAATATTGTGCCTTCTAGCAGCCTTATGTGTGCATTGGTTCAGATGATTTTGGTAGATATTTTCTGATGTTGAGGACTATGTCATCTTTTAACCAATAAATTCAGAGGCACAGGTCATACCATGCAGACTAAAATATACATAACATTTTTACATTAAAAATATCTTCAACCATTCAAAAATGCTTAAAGAAAAGCATTTAAACATCCTCAGATGATAATATTATGAGGCTAATATGTGGCTACAAATAAAAACTGTTGCAGTATAATATTACTTAGTTTTACTTTGATCAATCCATAATAAATGTAATCTCAATTTGTGCTAATTTAAATTCCCCACCTTGAACGTACAATAAAAACAGAGAAAAGGATTCAAAAACAGTTGGAAATTATATTTAAAAAAAGCTACAAGCCAATGGGTTCATAGCAAACCTAAATACCAAAAAAAAAAAGCTGCTAAGCAGTTTTCAGAAGGGTTTTAGTACTGTAATGTCATTAAAGATTTTTTTCCACTTAATTTTGAGAATAATATTTTTGATATGCTATTAAAATAATAAAAACAACTAATCTGTTTCGTCCTAAATGATATTTCTTTACACAATTAGTTCCACATATTTACATACGTAGTATGTATCATATGGCAGGACCAAACAGATATAAACACAGCGACAACAAAAAAATTTTTCTTGATGAAAATTGAAGATGGAAGCAGGTGATTGAGGCTGCCTGGAGGCCCGCAGTAACAACAAGTACTGCTTGTGTTCTAGCTCTGACTAATCTGCTGCTGCTATCATCTCTCTGGACTAAGAAATGGGATTATAAACCATAACTTTTTTTTACAAAGAAAATATCCAACCTCTGCTTCTTCCAAAGGGTTCTAGACCTGTTTGAATTTTTTTTAATCTGCAGCAGAAAAATAAATTTGGTCACATTTCTAAATTGTATGTTCAGCCCACAACACTGCTTATCAGCATAATAACATATGAAACATGGTGGTGGGAGCACCATGGTCTGGGGTTACTTTTCTTTAAGTGGAACCAGAATGATTTTCAAAGCAGATATAATTGTGAACATTTCAAAATCTAAATAAATTTTGACTCTGAACTTTTATATTTTTGCTAGAAAGCTAAATAAGATGGACTTTATTTTTCAGCATCATACATCCAAATCCCCAAACAACTGGATACGTCAAAACAGAATTGGCTACTTAAAATATTTCTTCAAGGGTATGCAAACTTTTGCAATTTGATTATTTCACCTTTTTGTTAAAAATATTTTACCTTTAGGTGTTCCTTCATTAAATTGTATAAATGTCACATTAAAAGTGGAAAAAGTTGGATAAGGATTCGTCTTGGTCTCAACTTTTTTAAATATCAAAAGCCTGGAATTTTACCAGGAGTATGGAGACTCTGGAGAGGCACTGCAGTCGCAGTTAGTCAGTTCCCCTCTGTCGGTGGCTGGTGTTCTGCTCCGTAGCGGAGCCCAGGAGGAGCACACTTCTTCAGCCGCGTCTAGCAGTAGATTAATGGTTAGGGCCTGGTTCTGTTAAAGCAGGGGGTTAAGTTTGTGCTCAATCGCTACAATTCATGAGTTTGTGCTAAAAAACACAGTAGTTAGTTTGGTAATATTGCTAAAAATATACAATACTTTCAAGATACAATCACTTATGCTTGTTAAAAATGATTTAATGAAGGAAACAGTTAGTAGACACATCATGTGGTATGTATCTGTATTGGGAAACGTTTGACAATTTGGCTTGAATGTTTAACAGTGAAATCCTGTGTGTTAATACTGTGTTAACTGCTGTGAGATCATCTCCCAATAAACTAAGTTCTGACTGCAGAGTGGTGTTTTCTTCTTGCTGATACTGAAAGTCTCTTCAGGAAGAACAGCAGCGAGGAAACCAAACCTTGCAGAATCTCCTCTCCAGCAGCCGCTCGGATGAATCCAAGCACCATTGTTGTAAATGAAATGCTGCCCTAAAAAGTTATGAAGAGACTATCTCAGATTGTTCTTCCTTTCACTGCAGCATTAAATTCAGCAAACCAGTCCCTTTTGTTGTTAGCTTTAAAAGTTTGAGGTTGATGTTAAAATTCTGTTTTTAAGTTTCAGTAAAAGAACTTCTTGATTTAAAGTTTAAAGAGCCGATAAAGAAAAAAAAATAACAGAGTCTCTCATTGTTTTGTCTTTCTAACAAAGAGCCAGCACTGGCAGTAAAGAGACGCTTTAAAGCCACTTTACTGCCTGTTAAAAACATGGTTCTAATTACCTGTGGTTCTGTGTACTGATGGTCACTGCTGCTGTTAAAATGGAAAGAACAAATTTGAAGCAACTCACAAAGAAAAAAAAATCGATTTCCTCCTCTTTTATTAAGCTTTTAATGCATGAATGCCAGGAAGTAAAGTTGGATTATTACAAATCAACAAGTGTTTTGCTTTCCATTTTTAGATTCATGGTCATTTCAATCCATCTGACTGTCATGCACATCACTGCCAGTTTGTAAATAGTGCAATCACGTGACATTTATTTAAAAGAAAAAAGTCTACAGGTACAAAGAAAAAAGCATGTTCAGGAAGGGGAAATTGTTACCAGTGACAAAGCTAGCAGGAGGAAAATACACTGTTCCAAACATTTCAAGACTTTTCAATGTTTCAGTGAAGACATGAAGAGAGAAACACAGAAAGACAGAAGCCTGAGCATAGCGTGCACAATCAGAATGTTCCACATGGACCGGCTGAGTGGAGCAGTGAGAATCTATTCAGATAAAGTCAGAAACATATCTCAATTATACTGTAAACATCTAAATGACCTCAGCAATGTAGTAATAGTGTCATCTCATTACTGGGCCTTTTGTCAAACGTAATTATATGAGAATCAAAGGCAAGAAGGTAGTAAATTCAATTAAAAATATTTAGAAAGACGCCATGAAAGTTGCTACACACACACACACACACACACACACACACACACACGGAGGGAAAAAGGAGTCACTACATGTCACTGACTGGAATCCACACATTATTTATTTCTCCTCTGCTGGAGCTCCTTTTCTTATGGCCCAAACAGGCACACATCAAACCACACGCTGAGGACGACGGAGCAGCAGAGAGGAGAGGACGACTCATTAGCGGCGTCTCAGTGGAGCCGACAACAAGGTAGCAGGCAGTTAAAAAACCTTTTCTTACTGTTCCCATTTGGTTCTCAATCATGGACGGATTTGGGGGAAAAAAAGCAATGGCTTTCAAAATATGTTTTCACTTTGACCTTCACCAAATTTTTGAGGGAACGATGAGGGTTTATCTTTTTTGGACGTTATGGCATTAAATGGACTTAAAAAACAACAATTAGCTACATTTTCACCAATCAGCAGAAACTGAATTTAGAAACCCAACAAGGTATCCAGCTGGGCTCCTACTCATTCCTGACCGATTTTATGAGAGCAGATACAAACAAATGGATGTCTGATTCATGTTGCTGTGGAACTTGTGTGTGAGCAGGCAGGCCAGCCGGATGGGGGGGGTTTAGGGGAAGTTGGTGGGGAAGAGGCTGAGCGGCTGGCTCTCGTTGGTGGGCAGAGGGGAGCGGTATCCTTCGAAGTTGCGTGGGATGCTGCCACTCGTGGAGCCTGAGCTGTTGCTGAGGGTCTCGATGCTGCCCTCCCTCTGCAGCTCTGCAAGGAGACACAAACAACAAAACAAGCATGAAGCAGCGCCAACTCACCTGCTGGCAGGAACTAAGAAATGGATAATACACGCACAAAAGGTAGATCTGAAAAGCAGATGGTTTAAGCCATTTGTTCAGGATCACAGTCTCTCTAATGATGCTAGAACTTTGGCTATACCAGCATTGGAAGTGATAACTCCTCAGTGAAGCTGGTGAGGGATCTCAGCCACAGCAGCTTCCAGGACTTATGTTTCAGATTCAGATGCAGCCAGGCGCTCAGAGATCTGGGAGAGTCCAGTCTGCAGCAGCTCAGGGTTGGGCTGTGCTGGTTGTAATGTTTTGGCTCATCAGAGTTAAATGTGGCCTGTAATTTGCCTTTGCTGGACAGATTTGGCCGGGTACTGCCACATAGTATTACACAACCTGCTGTACTTTTGGCTCAATGAGAACTCAGCCAGTCCTGTGGCCTCACTAAGTTTTCATCTCAGATCTGACTGCTTCCATTATGTATACTTAAGATACATATATTATGACAGCGTAATGTTTACTGAAGTGTTTTTTTATTTTTATAGTTCATTTCAAAGTATTATATTTTATTTCTACTTTGTTACACATCTTTTTTCTTGAATACTAATAAAAAGATTAAGCTGCAAAAAACCTGATCAGCTTTAATAAACCAAGATGTGATTCTTTCCAAATAAATAAATAAGTAACAAGACGGAAATATGAAAATAACCAAAACAAAATGTTAAAAAAGCTTTTTTCTGGGCTAAAAGGAAAAACACATCTAGCTGTGGAGACAAAATGATGCTTGATGAGAAATAGCAAGATTTTTATTTGGTGTAAATTAAAAATCCCCATTTTTATTTTCCCTGATACAGAGGAAAGGTTTAACAATCAACAAATTATTTATGTAACAAAATCTGTAATCAGAGTCCAATATTTGAGCTGGGATTAAACTAGTATGTATAAATCAATGCTACCCTCATTCTAAGTTGGTCTTAATACCAAAAAGCATTGAAATTCTTACTTTTTTTGTTTTCCCAACTATATAAAGATTTGATTAATCTTTAACTGTGTTTTTATTAATCTCTTTTCAATATGAAATGATCCAGTTCTAAATAGATTTGCCCCAGTATTTTCAAACTAAAGGCGATCAAACACTGTCCAGAGTAATCAAAACTGGAACCCTTTAGCTTAGAAGCCACAGGAGTCAGATGCTAACGTTAGCCATGGACGGAGCTAACAGTAAGCATGAGTATTCTCTAGTGATGGGTAATCACACCATTACCTCAATTTATTGAGGAAAACATCATTTTTTATCATAACAGTAATAAAAGTGGCCTCTAAAAGTTGATCATAAAAAATAATACATGTGGCCTCTCAGGCCAGCATTATCTAATCCCTTTTCTAAGGTGGAAAGAAGACTGAAATTTGGGGAAACTGGATTTTCTTTCTTTTTTGCTTGTACTGACAGTGGAGCAAAAAGTATTTGGCAGCCATCGATTATGCAAATTACCCAACTAAGAGAGAGAGAGGTTTAAAATGTTCTTCATATACTTCAACTGTGAGAGAATGTAATAAAATCCAGGAAATTACGCCGTATGAATTTTAAATAATGTATTTGTATAACAAAAAACAAGTATTTGGTCAATAACAAAAGTTCACACTCAATCTTTTATAAAGTAACTTTAGTTTGCAGTGTCAGAGGTCAAAAGTTTCTTGTCTTCACCAGGTTTTGACACACTGCAGCTGGTATTTTGGCTCATTCTGCCATGCAGATATTCTCTAGAGCTGAGATGTGTTGGGGCTGTCGCTAGGCAACACTGACTTTCAACTCCCTTAGTGCTGCGTTCAGACCGCAGGCTTTGTCAAACAATGTCAAACAACGCTCATAAAGCGACTAGTTCGACGCATATACACAGAAGATACATTTTTAAGCTTGCAAAGCTGCGGTTCTTTCTCTGCCGGATGTTTTAAACACTCGCGGATCGGGGTTGGCTAGCTTTAGGACCGTCAAAAGTTCAACTAGCTGAACTTCGGCGTTGCTAGCGTTATGAGCTTTGAAGATTGAAACGCGGGAAAAGTTGGAAAAGGTGATGGAGCCAAAGCTCACAAAGCGTAGCAGAGACTGCAACGCTCCTCCAACGGCCTCCACCAACGGCCTCCACCAACGGCCTCCACCGTAGACTTAACATGTAATCTCGATGCTGCTGACGCTGATAAAGCCTGCGGTCTGAACGCAGCACTACAGATTCTCGGCTATATTGAGGTCTGGAGACTTGCTAGGCCATTCCAGAACCTCTAAATGCGCTTTCTACACCAACCCGGGCGCATAATGTTTCCACTCCCATGCTTCACAGTGAGTATGGTGTTATTGGGATGCAACTCAGCATTGTTTCCCCTCCCAACATGGTGAGTGGCGTTTAAACCAAAAAGTTATATTTTGGTCTTATCTAAATTCATGACCTCCTATTCCTCCTCTGGATTATTCAAATGATCTCTGGGAAACTTTAGATGGCCCTGGACTTTTCCAGCATGGCAGGATTGTGATCCACGATGACCTAATGTGTTACTAATGGTAACCCTGTTACTGGAGTCCCAGCTCTCTTCAGGTAATTAAGTAGTTCCCCTTGTGTAGTTCTAGGCTGTTTTCTTACTGTTCTCTAGATCATGTTACCCCATGAGGTGAGATCCTGCATGAAGCCCCAGGTTGAGGGAGATATTCAGTAATCTTGTAATTATTGTTATTATTATTATATTATTTCTAAGAATTTCTCCAACAGTTTATCATTTTTTTACAAAGTTGATTTCCTATTGGAGATTGGCTCTCTCAGTCTTGTGCAGGTGTACAATCTTGTCCCTGATGTCCTTAGAAAGCTGACTGGCTTTGGCCATGGTGGAAGTTGGAGTCTGACTATTTGAAGGTGCAGACAGGTATCCTTTATACAGATGTTGAGTTCAAACAGGTACCATTAATAAAGGGTAATTGGTGGATAGAAGAGCTTCTTAAAGAAATAACAGCTCTATGAGGGCCAGGATTCTTGCTTGGTTGTAGGTGCTAAATATTTACTTTGTGAACTGTTATATCATTATACAAATATATAAATTCTTTATAAAAATTATTTAAACAAAAATCATGTAATGTGATTTCCTGATTTTATTTACAATCTGTCTCTCACTGTCATCCGTCTGTCCGTCCATCCATCCATCCATCCATCCCTCTCTCTCACCTCATCATCAGATGCCTGATTAATTTAATTGGACTCCTTTGAAAATCTCCTGAATGACAAAGCTCCTCACTAGGTCTCTAAGGCTGAGGTCAGCTAACCTTGTGTGGAATCTCACTTCTATCCGTGATCAAAGCAGAGAGCAGACCGGCTGGTTTATTAGGAGATTTGGCTTTCACTATAGCTTCTTCTTCACCATGCTTGAGATGAATTGACAGAGTAAAATAAAAATCTCTCAGCTCTTCTTGTATTGTGAGACGAGCAAAATGAGCTACACAAAAACCACGAGGTAGGCTCATTTACTCATCCATAGTGATGCAGATTAGAAGCCAAGAGAAAAAATGAGAAAAATACATGAAGCTTCTATGTTTTTCTTCCTAAAGATGGTGTAGATTTGACTCTATATTATTTATACTATTAAAACACACACCACTGTGGATTGTGTAAGCAGCTCTGGTCAAGCTCTGACCATGAGGAACTCATTACTGTTATTACAAGCTGTAAACTGTATCTGTCGCTATGTGGACGAAATGCCGTGTGCCTAAGTGGCAGCACAGTATTAAGACTGTGATGCATGCAGTGCATTGTGACGTCCAGCTGTGTTTAATCTAATTCTGCTGCCCAGCTGCTCTGCTCACACTGGTTGATGCGGCACAATCACAAAAACCAGCTAGTATTTGAGACAGAACAGAACCGTCATGTATAAATCAGGAGGACGATATGATCACGTTTGCACATGAGGAGGAAAGAAGACGTGGTTTTTGTTCATGGCGCTTTGTCAAATGAAAAGAGCAGAGCCGCTAAATATACCTGGACCTTTAGGGACACACCAAGAGCACTAACTAATATTTACTTGGAAGGAATGTGTTCTGAACATGAAAGGGATGAGAAGCCACTCTGCTAATAATTTAGCTGCTACTGATTGAACATTGATAGCAACAACATAACACTGAGAAAAACTGCAAATACGTATTCATTTTTTAATACCCTAATTATGCGCTTTTTAAGAAGTAATGTGATAAGACAACACTGGCTCAGAAAGGCTTCGTACTTTGTAGCTTGGGATGGTACTTGTCAGTACAACACTTTAGCCAATCTAATGGCCTACATGTGTCTGTGAATGTACAGGGCCTTGCAAAAGTATTCATATCCCGTAAAATAAAATAAAAACCACTAGCTGGGTTGCTAGGTCATAAAATTATTCATTTGCAATCCACACTCTGTAGTCTTTATGCAGTAGTGAATTAAGAGGAATGTCATCGTTGAAAGAACTCTACATGCCATGCTGGGAAAACAGCAATTATGCCAAATGTAAACTAACCATCCCTACAGCAAAACAAAGTGGTGGCAGCATCATGCTGTGGGGATGCTGCTCTTCAGCAGTGACAGGGAAGCAGAGATTCACCCACCAGCAGAACAACTAGCCAGCACATACAGCCAGAGCAGTGATAGAGTGGTTTAGATCAAAGCATATTTTATGTTAGACTGGCCTAGTCAAAGTCCAGACTGAAACATATCTGGGACTCTGTGGCCAAAATTCACTGAGCTTCTGTATAGAATGGTCAAAATATTTAGTTTTTGAATGTGAATTTGTGTCAACATCAAGGACAACAGATATGATATGTTGAGTGTGTGTTTATTCATATAGATGTGACATTGGGCTGGACAATGTTTCATTAACCCAGGCATGCTCCATCATCAAGACCTTGCTTCTCTCAAACCACAAAAAAGAGCAAATGACTTGAACTGCAAGAGGCGTAGGAAAAACTGTCCCAAAAAAGGTTTCAGTGGTTCAGCAGCAGGTACAGGTTGTGTCCAGCTTTTAACAGACACAGGACGAACATCGACATTAAATGTATCATTAATCAGTTTTATTAGCCAGGGTTTGCACACAAAATAACCAAACGTCTGAGCCATTTATGTAGTAAAGTGTGCTAAAAAGATTAAAAGAAATAAAAAAAGCAGTAGTCAAAATAAGCCTACAATTTAAATTAATAACATGATTAGGATCATTTGTAACCAGTAACACAATGGTTAATAACATTTATATTTTCTTTGTTGTTCAGTAGTTACAGAGGTCACTCAGGTCTCTTAGCCTGATTCTGCTTCTTACAAACTTTCAGTTATGATAAAAAAAGAGTTTAAATAAAGGGTTAAATTGAATTCATTTTAATCAAAATGAGTTCATTAAAGAATAGCATAAACTGGCCAAGGGTTGCATATAAAATATATTTTCTAAATTTGTGATGGTTATTGATAATTATCAACATTGACCAATATGGCTTTTCTTTTTATCAATACATTATTTTTCTATATCATCTAGCCCTTGTCTGACTAATAATTGCTACCTCTTGTTATTATCATAGTAATTTTCTCTAGTTTCCACCAACCTAGGAAGGAATAATGAGTCCTAAATAGCTGAACACTCGTTTGAAAGTTACTTTAACAACATCAGAGCACAGCATGGATTTAGATATTTCCTGCATATGCTGAGAGAACTGTGGACATACTTTTTGCCATGGTGGGGACACAGGAAGTAGGAGCTTCTCACTTTGGCTCAGAAAGCCTCATATCAACCGCAGTATTATTATCCCTGCTCACGCACCGTGTGCCACTCTGTGGTGTTATCCCTGCCTGCTGCCAGCTCTCCCACCCCCACCTTTAATTCCCCCAATGCTACACAGGGCAGCTATGCTGCAGTAATCCCAGGCAGAGGAGAACGCTGCCCGTTGAGACAGCTTTGTTTCATTTCATATTAAGCTTCACCAAGCAAACACAGATTAATGGTTGAAAAAGCTAATAGCTGATAGTTTTGTTATAAATAAATGTATTGTAAATGGAGCAATATAATTTTTTCTTACATACAAACATGGTAAAACATTTTACTGTATGCAAAGTTTATTTTATCATAGAAATGATTGAGGCCGGCTAAATCTAATCTCAAATGTACCAAAACACACAACAGATTGCACACTGTCTTTACTTATAGAAAATGAAAACAAAATTGAAAAGATTTCAGTTCATCCTAGAGATTTGAAAAGGAAAGGTTCAGTCAAGAGATGGTAATAAAATGCACTTGATTAACTAACTATCATCTCTGTAAAAGCAGCAGTTTATAGGTGATGCCAAGGTGGACACACATCAGCAAAAGGAAACGGTAGCTGCCCATCAATCTGGAAAACGTTATGGGGCAATTTCCAAATGATCAAAGCATATCAGCTTCCAGATAGAAAGACTAAGCAGAAGGTGAAACTATTTAAGACAGAAGTGGACGGTCCAGTAAATCCCCACTGGCATTAGACAGCATAACCCTGGTAGAAACAGCCGGAAGAAGGCTTCCTGTCTCTAAAAACATTATGCCAGCACAACGCAGGCTTGCAAAATTTTTATCTTCCTGATACATGAAAGCTGAGAATACAAAGAGGATATCATTTCTTTTTCCCATAACTATAAATGTAATATAGGTCATCTGTAATATTAGCCTGTTTTCCAGTGATGGCAACAACTGAGCACAAAAAAGAAACAACCTCGGCAGCTATGTGCGGAGACTCTCACTTAAAGGGACCTTAAAGAACACAGGGTTGTAATGGTCCATTTTCTTTAAAAAAACTAAATTGTCATAACAGAAAATGTAAAAAAAAAAGTTAAAGGAAAAGTTCATGTTATTTTTTAGCAAATTTTATGTTTTTTTACTCACCCTGAGACATTCGGACGTACTACACATTTATGCTGCAGCAGGACTGTTAAAAGAAAATTCTTTTTTTCCCCAACAGTTCTGCTGCAGCGTAAATGTGTATTACGTCCGTATCGACCTGGAAGAGAATCAACTAGTACTTCGGAGGAGTTCGTAAGTCCAAGAGGAATATAGACATCGTAAAATTACTGCGTTTTGGGCAGATTAAACCACTCCCATTCTAAGGATGTCTGTTGATTGGAGGAAGTGGATATAAATACTGCTGAACGGCTCAGACTGGCTCTAAAATTCTCAGGGTGAGTAAGAAAACATAAAATTAGCTAAAAAATAACGGAAATCCCCTTAACTCTGCGTAACCATCCCAGATTTTCTTCTTTCTCCATGACAAACCATGACTGCCACCACTTAGCCTCCCAGCTTGCCTTTTTGCCAACCCCAGCTGGAGCTGCTGTTCAATGTGTCATTGTTATTGTAGGTGCTGTAAGCTGCTGAACGCCCCAGCAAAGCCCCAAAGGCCCTTTCTAGTGCTGCCTAATCCACTTCATTGTTTGACGCCTACCAGCTATTCAACAAGTCTTAACCTCTCACGCCCCAAACACAATCCCAGAGCGCTCCCATGTTGGGGATATTTTCCTCTGGGACTCATGTTGCAAGGTAAAGCAGTAAGGTTATTTACAAGGCGGTTTTGTGTGATGTGATGCGTAGATAATGCTGATCTGGAAAGAGACCAATGTAGGCATGGAAACTACTGTTGGGTTTGGCTGATATGGGATTTAAGAGATTGGATGGTTTGATCTGACAAATATTTTGGGGCTTCTGTTTGGGAGGCTAATCCCTAAAAATACCAAAAAAAAACAACTTACTCAAAACAAAAAAGCCAAAAAAAGAATCTAATATAGGGTGATCTAAGAAAAACATACACTGTTTTATGCAAGGTGAAGATGGTACATTTCATCTTCTTTAAGATAAAAAGGACACAGCTGTATCTCCTGGAGTCTTCTTGTGCAAAGTCAAATCCTTGCACTCTTTACATCTACTGGAGGAAGCGATGATCTGCTACAACTGCTTGCCACACTTAAGAAGAAAGTAAACACAAGATTCAGAGCTTGTAAAATTAGTAAATGCCAGGGGTTGACAGTTATTCAGGTCAGGCACTGATAGCTGAAGGAGAGCGGCCGGAAACTATTTTCTGTACAGAGTTAAATAAACCATTTAGTATTTTTTTAGGGAGAACTTATTCCAGAATCAGAGACATTTAACAATACAGCAGTAAATTAATTCCATATCAGTCAATCTTACACACTGAAGGGACGGTCAGAAATGCTTTGGTCTGCACCCTCGGCTGTGAACAGGCCTTAATCCTCTTACACTCTCCCACACACACAAAGGAGCCAGTATACACACTTTCTTTTTCATACAAACACACTGGCTAAATCAGCTCTCAAATGCAAAGTAAAACAAACTGTGTAGTTGTGGGCTGGACCAGAAATCCCAGTTACCATCTAGAGGCCACTCTTCTAATTTAGTCATAGTAAAATGGATACTGTTTCATCCTGACACTGGAACTATTAACTCGTCATTTGTGATCTCAAAGTTAGGCTCAGGGATTCCCAGCAGGGCTGTGAAACCCTTGATTGGAATGGTGATCCTGAGATTAGCATAATGTCACCATAAATGTTGCAACATATTAAACAGATCAGACCCAAAATGCTGAAAAATATGGTCATTGTTGCATAGCCATTCTGCTCGTGTTTTTTTAATTGACTTAATATCAAGTCTTGTATTCCTCAACGAGTTAAACGTCCCTTCAACTATTTCTCTGTGGGTTATAAGTTGAAAGGTTTGGTGATAAATATTTTTTTTAGAGTGAAGTATGGCAATGTGGCATTAAAAAATGCACAACAACTGACCTTGCACACTTATGCATGAACAGATTTGAACACTTTACTTTTCTGACCATAAAATATGAGCAAGTCTATCCATTATCAATATCGCTTATCGTTGAGGGGTCATGGGGGGCATGTGTCCAACTCCAGTGGACAGGAGGCGGGACAAGTCGCCAGGCCATCATAGGACAACATAGAGACACACAGAACAAACAACCGTGCACACGCACTCACACACTCACACACACACACACAAAAAAGGACAATTTAGACAGACCAATTAACCAGTCATGTTTAAACTGTTGGAGGAAAGTGAAGTACCCAGAAGAACCTACGCATGCACAAGGAGAACGTGCTAACTCCATGCCAGGATTTGAACACAGGACCTTCTTGCTGCAAGGCAGCAGTGCTACCCACTGCAGCCCGTCTTTAGATGACATTAGACTGAAATACTTAATCTTCTATCCCTTAGACTTTGCTCTAATGATTCTCCGGTTACATTAGCTTTGAAGTTATGATGAAATGTTTAAAACATTTAACAAAATTCACTTTAAGTGTAATTATATTTGAAGGTAGAACTTTTCCGTCCCACTGTGCAGTGCAGGTCTCAGACCACTGCTACGACAATATTCTAGCTTGGTGTGTTTGAGGAAGTATGTGTCTCTGAAAGGTAAAAAAATCATTTTGAAAACTCCAACCTGTTCTTGGTGATCTGAGTGTTAACGAGTTCCCTTGTGTTCTGTGTGCAGCTGAGAACGCAGAAGAAGAGACGGTGGAGAGAGCCAAACAGACAGTAAAGGTCTGAACACATGGAAACAAAATGCTGGCTCCAATCAGATCTATCAACAGGATGAACTGGTTTGATAATTACTTGTCTTGTTTTGATTTTATATTATATTCATTTATCTTTGGGTTCCTCACAATTTGGTGAGAAACTGCCAAACCTCCAACAGTCCCTTACTGGACAGACCACTGCGAGGCTGTGTAGAACCAATGCTGTGCACAGATTCTCCACACTGAGCTGAGGGACTAGACATTGGGAACTGCAGGGCCAGGAACTGAGTCCGGTTAAATGAGAGGTGACACAAGACCCAAAGCTTGGAGAAAGATGTCTCATTAATGATATAGGGCTGTTTTTAGATATCAGAATCTATCCAACCTTAAAGATCAGTTCACTTCTTCCAAATCTGCCCGCAGACTGCAGTCAGATATTTAGAAACCCAAATTATGTGAATAAAGCATAAACTGACTTTTCAATAGAGAGACATTTTGATCAAATTAAACCACTATTTTAATCATTGATTCTTTTAGAGACTACAATAAACACATTATTGTGTTAATATTGTGATTTTGAGAAAATTATCTTTTGTTAGATACTCCTAAAACCTTTCTTACTGATAAGTCTCCCTGTAAAAGACAAATTACCCCCAGACAGAGATTTTTGACAAATATAAGAATAATGAAAGGAGACTGATATGATTTTTAATATACACTGATGCTATTCAGGCTTCAGTGAGACATTATCCACATCCCAATTCACTACAACAGTCATACTCCCTGGTTCTAGCCAGTCCCATAACAAAAGTCTGCTTTCCAGTGGATGCATTTGCTGTGCTCAACATCTGCATAGCGTAATACACAGCTGCAAATATAGTAAATGGGTTCGTTTCCACCTGGTGGAAAGCAGTTTGTCCCACAAACAATGTGGCTGCCCTCGCCTAAAATTATGCAGCAGGCCTATTTTTTCCAAAAACAAATCTCAATTTAGAGCTGGAAAATATAGAAAAAGAGCATTTTGATGAAAGGAATAGACACATTGATCGATATCGATAATTACTGAAAAATGCAGCAAACGTATTTAAAGTGCATCTCTGGTCATTTTATGCTAAATTAACTAATTGTAACTAAGAATTCACTTAAACCCCTTATTCAAACACGATTTTTAATTAAAACTGAAAGTTTGTAAGAAGCAAAAACAAATGCAAAGAAAAGTAATGTTATTAACCATATTATCATTTTTCTAAATAATGTGAGTGATTTAAATTGAAGGATTATCTTGATGGTTTTTTATTCTTTAAACATTTTATGACACTTTATTATATTAATGGTTCAGCCATTTGGTTTAGTCTATGTGTAAAAACTGGGTCAATAAAGCAGATTCTAATTCAGTTCAGCTGCAAAAGCTAACCAGCTACTTACCGATGGCTAAGTGTAGACAGAGCCCAAAACGCCGGAGCCCCGTCCAGTGACTGAAGGGTGAAGCCTGCGGGTCTTCTCACCCATGTTTGTGGTTTGTTGTTTAAAGTGTTTTTTCTTCTGAGGACGTATCGGAGAACCGGGGAGACATTTTAAAAGCCACGGTTGTTGTCAACAGTGCGGCCTGGGTGTGATTCTCCTCTCTCACCATAACAGCGAGCTACGGGTTTCCTATGTTTTATTTTGTTCATTACTGTTACTTTTAGTGTTGAAAAGTTCAGAACGGGACGCACATACCTACTGGTGAACTACTACGTTTTTTCAGGACAATTTCCTCCACCACTCCTTGCTGCGACATCTTTGGCAGCTCAAGTCATTTGCTCTTTTTTGTGGTTTGAGAGAAGAGAGGGATCTGTGAAGGAGCTGCCTTCATCTGCGTTTGTGATTGGTTTGAAGTAATGACTGTAGTATTAAGCTACCTAATAGGCTATACGGAAAAAAAGGGAAAGTTTTTTATTGAGCCTTTTTTTCTCTACCACACCACATGTCTATTGATCGATAGATATTTTTATTGAATTATCGTCTAGCCCTATGTCAATGTCAGTAGTTCAGATCGGACCAGACAGGAAATAAGACACAGTAGCAGTGAAAAGCATCCGGCAAATTCAAAAGGAGAAGACAAGATTTCTGAAAAGATTTCTGTCTGGTTAACTATGAAAAAAACATTATAAACTGGTGACAATAGGTTTGAAGTCAGCCAGTCTGTTGGTCTAATTTGTTGGTTTTCATTAGGGACGACAAGATGTTAATCATTCAAGTGGAGAATCATCCAGTTTATATACCAGTGATCATTTTTAACAGGACAACATGAAAAAGGAGGAGGCATGGACAAAAATATCCGCAAATTTGGGAGTGGATGCTGAGTTTATGATACTTAACATATAATTATATTTGTTTCCTGCATATTACCCTTTAAGTTATGCAATTGCAATTCTCCTCTGATTCTCTGGGACCTGCCGGGTGGAATGCATTTGCAGCCGATGTGCTTCTGAAACGCTCCGGGTAGGAAGGAACGCGCTGGTGAGTTCACAGGGTAAATGCTGCTATTAGAATATGGATTCCGGTACAAAGCAAGGTTAAGTTTAACCCTACCACAGCCATACAAAACTTATGTTACAAACAGTTATAGTCCAAGTCCCTCTCAAGAAACGTCTGTCATTAATTCAGGCAGATTTATTTTACATAAGGAGACATTAAGTCAGCCACTAAGTAGAAAGTAGCAAGTTAAATATTCATATTTGATATATAACAAAATATACAATAAAAATATAACACTTATGAAGAATAGTCTTTCTTTGAATGTTAGGAGATCAGAAAGAAATTGGAATGAAAGCAGCACATCTACTGGTGCCTTCAGTTTTGACTTCAGAACTGCACCAAGCATGAGAATATCCCGGCTCTACTGCACAGTCTCAGTTACCAGGGCACAGAGTCAAAAATAAACATAGCTTTCTGCTGCAAACAACCACTTTGTCATCATATATATATATATATATATATATCCACATGTTGTTAAAAATTGATAATCTCCATCCTGTTATGTTTCTTTTTGGACTGTTATTAAAGTTTGACAATAGTGGTGAGTATAAGTAGATCAAAACATCCCACATTTTACATTGATGATTGTTTTTGGCGGAAATTACTATTAATGAACAAAAATGCTGACTCTGTGAAAAGACTTTCACTCGTACTGGAAGTGTGGCCTCTTACTGTATTTCCCCAATAGGCCAGATACTCCCTCACCCAACCCTATTTCCTCTTCTAATCTTCAAAACAATAATTCCTCACCAGTTTCAAAATAACAACCAACACAGACAGCACTTCTTAAAACCATGATGAGCATCCTGTTGTGCACCACTGACAAGTGTACAGAGTTCTCACTGTAAACCAGGCAAGGCAGATTCAGTTCATCTAACAGAAACAAGGGTGGGGGCTGTAACCCATGGTGATAGTATCCTACTTATCCCAGCTGATTGTTTTTGTGTTATGACTTTAATCCCTTCGTTGGCGATGGCTTCCTCTGATTAGTGTTTTCTCGTCCAGGTTCAACACCCCACTGAGGCTCCCACACATACACACAAGTGCGTGCTTGCAAATCTAAAAACTGATTCAAAAACAAACATCTGCTGGAGTGTAGTTGGATTTCTCTCAACTTAAAAACTGCTGGTGATTAAGACTGTTTTTTAATTAACTTACTTTTTATCTGGAAATAACTGCAACATGATCTGGCGTAGCATCTTGTATATGGTTACTTCAAACAACTATTTACAGCTTAAGAGGAAAGAAACCTAACATTATAGTTAAAGTATTACTGATTTTATAAAGAGTACAAAAGAACCTCATTCATATGGCAAAGGTAGACAAAAACAGTAGCATGACTAGAATTTGAGTTTCCCATCCAATCATTCCTTTCTGTGTGATCCATCCAGGTTCCTGATGGATATGCCTCATCAGGGTGAGGGGACGACTTGGAGACATCCCTGGTCTTCACAGGACAATACAAAGACATACAATTCATTAATTAATTAATCCATCCATCCATCCATCCATGCAATCTTCTTCCGCTTTATCTGAGGTCGGGTCGCGAGGGCAGTAGCCTAAGCAAAGAGACGCAGACTTCCCTCTCCCCGGCCACTTGGACCAGCTCCTCGGGAGGGATCCCGAGGCATTCCCAGGCCAGCTAGGAGACATAGTCCCTCCAGCGAGTCCTGGGTCTTCCCCTGGGCCTCCTCCTGGTGGGACGTGCCCAGAACACCTCGCCAGGGAGGCGTCCAGGAGGCATCCTGATCAGATGCCCAAGCCACCTCAACTGGCTCCTCTCGATGTGGACAAGCAGCGACTCTACTCTTAGCCCCCTTCGGATGACCGAGCTCCTCACCCTATCTCTAAGGGAGAGCCCAGCCACTCTGCGGAGGAAACTGATTTCAGCCGCCTGTATCCGTGATCTTGTTCTTTCGGTCACCACCGAAAGTTCGTGACCGTAGATGAGGGTAGGAACGTAGCTCGGCCGGTAAATCGAGAGCTTTGCCTTTTGGCTCAGCTCTCTCTTTACCACGACAGACCGGTACAGCGCCCGCATAACTGCAGATGTCTTACCAATCCGTCCATCGATCTCCCGCTCCATTTTTCACTCATTCGTGAACAAGGCCCCCAGATACTTGAACTCCTCCACTTGAGGAAGGACCCCATCCCCGACCCGAAGAAGGCACCCTACCCTTTGCCACCAAAACGGAACCCCTCAACACCTTGGGTTGCCTAGAAATCCTGTCCATGAATGTTATGAACAGGATCGGTGACAAACTCTCACTGGAGAAGAGTCCGACTTACTGCCAGCAATGCGAACCAGACTCTGAAACCGGTCATACAGGGACCTAACAGCCCTTATCAAAGGGCCTGGTACCCCTTACTCCTGGAGTACCCCCCACCGGACTCCCAGAGGGACACGGTCGAACGCCTTCTCCAAGTCCACAAAACACATGTAGACCGGTTGGGCGAACTCCTACGAACCCTCCAGGACCCTGCTGAGGGTGTAGAGCTTGTCCAGTGTTCCATGGCCAGGACGAAAACCGCATTGTTCCTCCTGAATCCGAGGTTCGACTATCCGTCGGACCCTCCTCTCCAGAACCCCTGAATAGACCTTACCAGGGAGGCTCAGAATTGTGATCCCCCTATAGTTGGAACACACTCTTTGGTCCCCCTTTTTAAAGAGGGGGACCACCACCCCGGTCTGCCAATCCAAGGGAACTGTCCCCGATGTCCACGCAATATTGCAGAGCCGCGTTAACCAACACAGCCCTACAACATCCAGCTTCCGGGGTCCCGCAGGCCCGAAAGGCTCCGATAGGACTCTTTCATTAAATAATTTACTGATTTATAACATGCTTTAAAACATCTACATAAGAAGACCAAAGAGCATAACAGGGAAAAGAAACAACAAAAACAAAACGGTACAGAGTAATATGCTGCAAAACATTAAAAGCTTTTCTGAAGAAATGCATCTCGAGTTTGCTTTTAAACGTCTCGTTCACTGTGAAACTGTGTAATACTTGTTTTTGAAATATGATCATTCACTCTGTGTGTGAATATGTATGCTGCACGTGAACATTTTCTTCAACCACCTTTGCCTGCATTAGCCACAGATAGGAAATGGATAGTACAAATGAGCGAGTCAGAAAAAGCCAGTCCCTTCTTTGTCACCAGGAAAATCAGTATGAATGGGATTGCTACCTTGGATAAACTTGGTGCTGTTAGCCCACCAGAGGGGAGACATGTTCATTTCATCAATAATAATAAGTTAGACTGTAATCCTGATATTTTTCCTCTGACAAACCGCAGCCTCCTGAAACAGAAGTGCCAGAGCTTTTTTTCTCCACATAAAATTACTCAAAAGGCATTAATTTAGGTTAGAGACCACCTCAAAATAATTGAAGAAAACAACTGAATGAGACCTTAAAAAAGGCCTGATTCGGTTGTGGCTGAAAGATCCAAATGAAGCCTTTTCCAGAGCGTGGAACTCATCACCGAAAAGGCGTGGTCACCCCAGTGCTTTAACTTAGTCCTTGGGACATTCAATAGAAGCTGGATGGTGGACTGCAAGGCCTTGCCACAACAAAAACACTGAAAAGTTCAGCAAAATAAGAAGGAGCAAGGCCATAAATGATATAACGACAAACTGTAAAAGTTTAAAATCAAACTGAGCAGAAAGCCAGTGTAAAGGATATAAAACAGGGGTAACGTGCACACATCATGAGTTGTTGGTTAAAAGACAGGCAGCTCCATTTTGGACAAAGAGACACAGAAAGAGAGCAGTTCAATAGTCAAGTCTGGAGATAATAAAAGCATGAATGGCCTTCTCTAGGTCGGGTCAACAAATAATACTTTACACATCTATTCATACATCTATTCATAAAAATGTTATGGGTCAGCAGTTAGCATGAATGTTCTTGGACTGAGGACATTTGAGCACCCAGAAAACCCCCACATACATGTACCAGACCACGCTAGCCCCACAGATGAGGCAGCTTTTGACGTGTAGTTTCCTCCTATAACTGTAAAAATGAAATACGCGCTGACATGCGAAGGCACTTAGGCTGACTACAAGAAAGGGTCATTGACCAACACTTGTGTCATGACCAAGAAAGGCTTCTAAATAAACAGGGAAGGCAGGTGAAAGACCTTTAGATCTATTGAAAGCTACTTTTTCTGCATATTTCACTCACAGTTCTTTCATTTTCCTTTTTCTTTTTATATGGATACTTCTTGTACATGTTTAGATATCAGTGCTAAAACAATTTCTCACAGGCAACAATATTCCTTTTTAATGTGTTAAGGTTTAGCTTATATGGTAAACGGAGTGGACTTATATAGTGCTTTTCTAGTCATACTGACCAATCACCCATTTGCACTCACATTCATACACCGATACAAAGATCAGTAGGTACATTGGGGTTAAGTGCCTTGACCAAGGATACATTGCCACGTGATAGGGTGAAGCTGGAATTGAACCCTGCGATGCAAGACAACTACTCTCCCTGGGCCACATTCGCCCCAAACTTGCTTTTCTATATGTTTAAATTGCCTTTTGAGAACATCAACGCAAAACCTGGTCAAGAGTCATCCAATGATGAAGATAAACACCCAAAAAATTATAGCATGCATTGGGTCACATCAAACAACAACCTGCAACATTAATCTGACATATTAGACAATTATTGACTGTAGAGGTTGATTTAAAGTGACTGATAGAGCATAGTAACACTAGATGATATAACATTTTAATTGTTACCCTGTCCTGATTATAAACCACCAATACAACAACGTGAAGCAAAGTCTTTCCATGCATTTCATTTTAAAAAGAATCATAAAAAAAGTAGCTTGTGTGTGTATAACTGTGTGTAAGAGCCAGAAAGTCTGGCTAATTTTCTGCTGTCTGTGTGGACACCTCCTGTGCAGCAGAAGACAACTCATCCTCAATGTCAGCCATGAGGCTGTGAATCCAAACGTCTTTCTCCCAAATTGAAGTGTCCACCAGGTATGGTCAACCTGCACGCTGACAGTTCACCTTTGACACTGTTGCTGTGTATCACATTGCAGGCCTCTGATGTTTTACCATTTTGCAACTGTTTTAAGTACAAACTGTTGAGCAAGACTTGGAATGGAAAAACATATTGGGGGCATGTACTGTGGGTTGGTTACTTTTTTTTTGTTCTTCCATTTATCTCTTCACACAAGCCTAAAAAGTATTTAAACATTTAAAATAAAGCAGAAAAATAAATAATAATAATTTTTTAAACTTGTTCTCCTTCCAGGTAAAGGTCTTAATATAAATTCTTCCAATCGAGCATACACCACTACATCAGCTGACAGGTGAACAGCAGATCTCCTTTGAAGCTCTCATTACCCATTTCAGCCAAAAGCAGCTGGAAAACAAAGGGCAGGCACCGATATCCGCGCAGCCTTGACTCATAGTGCGCATAGAGCAACGTTTGTGGCCATCTTTGCTCGTTTCTCAAAACAGGTGAAACGGTAATTATCTGCCTCGCTCTGACTGTCTGCCGCCAGAGACTTGTGCGTGGTAGAGCTGTAATTGGGCCTTAAAAGTTGGCCCGGAACCGACCTGAACCAGAGAGAGTTCAAGAGTATATTTGGATTGGCAGCTTATTATAGCGCGAACTGATAAAACCCAACATTTTCCGCTAGGAAAAAAAACTGGCACCTTGATGGTCACGTTGTCCGGTTTTCAATTTATTGAACAAATGTTTGGAACTCCGGTCAAATAGGCCTGTTAACTGAAGCTTAAAATGATAAATGAATTACAATAATTTCAAGGCATGTTGATTTATAACTTTTTGTTAAGTCAGCAGGTATAGAAAGCTTTAACCGCTTGGTTCTGTTAGTCTTTCTCGCCTGCGTGCGTTTCTGTCTGCGCTCTTTAGATTTCAAGAGATTTTAACTGACTTTGGACATCAGGGAGATGCTATATAAATGCAGGAGACTTCTGCAACTTGAAACTTGTGATAATAGTGCATTTATTCTTCAGCATTTTCTGAGTTTATCTGAGAGGAGTGGGTCTTTACCATCATGACATGCTGTGTGCCGTTAACATCTTGACAGGTAGATTGGGAATAATGCAGCGCTTTAATATAAATTATCGTGCTAAAGAGGCGGACGGGTTCGGGTAAAGATCTTCAGTTCTAGTGCGTGGTAATTGCTCGAGGTGTTCGGCCATTGGGTTCAGTCTTTGCCGTCCTCCCTCGGCTCTTTTTATGTTCAGCTTAACAAGTTTTGCGCAGCTGTAACAAAGCAGCTGGTTGCTGGCTCCTTGTCCTGAATCATCAAGATCAATTCTTTTTTTTTTTTTTTGGAGCTTCACAGAGGGAAACAAATGCAAACAAAACACACCAAATCCACACACTCAAACCATGCAAAATAAATAAAAAAATATGTACAAATATTCTCCACTGTGCTACACTCATTAGTTAGTTATATTCTCAATGTTTACAGAGCGGTCCACGCAAAGGGTTTTAGTTAAACTATAGAAGAGACTAAAGGATTAGTGCGTGTCTGACAGGGAGGGGGCCGTGTCATCACGATGGTGGCTTTCCATCGTGATGTTGGTCAACCATCACGATGGACGATGACATCGTTCATCGGCACAACCCTAGACTCATCCATGCATTTGTCTCCAGCAGGTTAGACTACTGTAACGGCCTGCTCACTGGCCTCTCTAAACAAGCTGTTAGACAGCTGCAGTACCTCCAGAACGCTGCTGCTCGAGTCCTGGCAAGAACCAGGAAATACGACCATATTAGTCCAGTGCTCGGGTCTCTGCACTGGCTTTCTGTCGCTCAGAGAATAGAATTTAAAACAGCTCTGCTTGTGTACAAGTCTTTTCATGGTTTGGCACCAAAGTACATCTCTGACATGTTAGAGACATATGAACCATCTCGGGCCCTGAGAACTTCAGGGAGGGGTCTCCTGGTGGTTCCCAGAGTCAACAATAAACACGGTGAGGCTGCATTTCAGCTTCAGGCAGCTAAAATCTGGAAGTCTTCATGAGGATGTGAGACAAGCCTCAACTCTAACAATGTTTAAATCCAGGTGAAAACAGTTCTTTTTACCCGTGCATTTGACAATAGAAAGTATTTTATCTGCACTCTTGCTTTTTATTGTAAATAATTATTTTTTAAGTTGATGTTTTTTTTCCAGTTTTTTTTCCTTTTGTCTGTTTTCTTAATTTATGCAACTGTGAAGCACTTTGAATAGCCTTTTGTATGAATTGTGCTCTACAAATAAACTTGCCTTGCCATAAAAGAAAAATGTACTAGATGCTTCTTAAGATGTCACTCTTTGCTGCAGGTCTTTATGAGTGAGATTCTTTTTAAACCTTTCCTACCATGTATTCACTTTACATGGCGGGGAGACAAATATCGACCTCATATAGCCCAGTGCCTAAGAGAAATGGGCCTTTGTGTTACATCATATTTATAACCCAGAGAAATAAATTCACTGTTTATTAATCAGAATTCCAGGATAATTGAAAAATTCAAGTAGGAGTAATAAAAGAATCAATCGGGTATTTTTGTCTTACAACTGGTAGGTATCAACAATTATGCCTTTGGTGATTTTGTGAAAAACAATTCTGTGCTTTAAAGATTTCAATTCACATGATTAATGTTTTTAAAATGAAGGCGGGAATTTTAGCACATTTTAATGTGGGATATTGACAAACAAATAAAAATAAAAATAATTTCAGGCCTTTTCAACAGCAGTACTAAGAGGCAAACAAAATTGTCTACATGTCAGGACATCTTTAAGCACTGAGTTACATCCCCTTTATTCTCTGCTGAACATTGCCAAAGATTTGCTGAAGAGGAACAACTTTTCTAAATTAAAAGCATGCACTCTTTGCAGAATCTTGTTCTTGTGACAGAAACATTGCAGTCAGGGTTGTGACACATTTGACATAAAAACATCTAACTACCTAGTCAGTCTACTTTAACATAGTCAAATATACAGATCTTTTTTTTTTTTACATTTCATTCATTCAGAAAAAAAATATTTAGGAAACAAAGCTCACTCAAACCAACCACATACAAAAAAAGCTTTTCTCAATTTTATCTTTACTATGGATTTTCTATGCATAAAGGTCACTATATGAGCTCGACCTGCACAATCCTTAGAAAGCTGTCCAGTTGGACGACTGAGTCCACATGAGAGGGAAAGCTCATTAATATCTGCCGGAGATCATCCTGATGGACTGTGAAAAGCCAGGCTTAAAACACCCTTCTGTGTAACAGACAGCACACATTGATGCAGTTAGACCCCTCCCCATTCTACACAAAGTAAGCTGTATATCTGCAAATATGACAGGATGTTGAAGCATATCCTTACAGGATGCTTAAGAAATGGGATAAAGTGTATTTAATTCTTTATTGTTGTATGTAGTGTTCTGACCTTCTGGAGTTTGTAACATATTACACAGTCTTTAATGTATTCTATTCAGCTTATATTCCATATACCAGCACAAAATAGAGCATTGTTGTGAAAAATTTTACAGGATTTCTTTCTTTCACATCTGGGATATTGCTAAAATGAGAAACCTCCTGTCCAAGAGTGATACTGAGAAGCTAGTCCATGTATTTGTTACTTCAAAAATGGACTACTGTAACGCTTTACTATTAGGAAAGTCCACAAAATTGAGTAAAAAGCCTTCAGTTAATCCAACATGGTGCAGCAAGATTTTTGATGAATATTTAAAAGAGCAATCATATTTCTCCTGTTTTGGCTTCTCTACATTGGCTCCCTGTTAAATCCAGAATAGAGTTTAAGATCCTCCTCCTTACTTATAGCGCCCTTAATAATCACGCTCCATCGTACATCAGTGATGTTATTGTTTCATATGTTCCTAACTGATCACCTTGATCTCAGACTGCAGATTTACTGGTAGCTCCTTGGATTTCTAAAAGTAGAATAGGAGGCAGATCTTTTAGATATCAGGCTCCTCTCCTTTAGAAACAGCTTCCAGTTTTAGTCTGTGAGGCAGATACTCTGTCTACTTGTAAGACTAGGCTCAAAACCTTCCTTTCTGATAAAGCTTATAGTTAGAATGGCAGAAACCCATCAGCGAGGAGATTCCGGCTGAAGCTACTCAATGCTGGGAAGACTGAAGATGAGATGCCCGGCGGTGACAACTGCAGGGTGGGAGAGACAGGACAGGACGCGATGCCGGCGGTAGCTATCGGACTGTATTGAAGTGTCAGGTAAGCAGTTAAATATTTTTCTTTTAACTTTCTTCTTATGTTAGTTAACCCTAGCCTAACCAGGTTAGGGCAACTACGGTACTGAGTACGCACTACTAGTCAAGGAAGAGCTGAGCAGAGGGAAGGAAAGTGCAGAAATAACAGAGAACCAACAGAGAGATCTCCAACTGCTCGCTGAAAAACTGACGTGATTCATCGACGCGCACAACAAAGTGTGCAGATGATGTACTCTTACATCAGTTCCTTTAGTTTGTTTTGTGTCTCTGTTCTGTCTTATCAAACCACTAGACGGTCGTGGCATATATATATATATATATATATATATATATATATATATATATATATATATATATATAGTGCCACCCACCGATGCATGCTGTAGGATTTCTCTCTGCTGAACCATTAGCTTGTTGGTCAGGACACGGCTCATTCAGAGAGTCTTTCCATCTTCTGATCATTTCAGTTGGAGAAAATGTTACCTCACTACAAACTTTTGGCTGAGATGGTGTTTCATTCCAATCTCTAGTGTGGCAGCGAAGCACAGATCCAGTCTCCAGAACATCTGAACCCCCATGAGAAGTCATATGTCCTAGGCAAAATTCCAAAACTTCATGACAAAAATCTATGCAGCAATCCCACTCTTTGAGCATGTACAAATGGATGAGCATTTCATTTCCATGTGGAGGAGGAGGAAGTGTAAGACATTTGATTCAGGCCACAGCAGATGAACTGTTCCTATTTTAAGTGCAGTCATTTAATTTCATTTTACATGTAGTTTACTGTTGAGTTTGTTTGGATTTAATATCATTTAAAAACAAATGTAAAAAACACCATAGAATATGTTCTTTTAAAAATTGGTGAGTAAAAATAGATTATGACCAGATTTTTTTGACCCTGTCGGTCAAAATGGCAGACAACAAAACTATTTAGAGTAAAATATGGGCAGTATATATTGATATTTGTTGTTTAACTTGAACTTTTTTTACTAAAGGTACCGTCATGCCTACTTGACTAAAATCTAAATGATGACTGAGCAATCTACATGTCTTAAAGCATGTCAAGCAAGACAGTAACACTGCTTGGCCATATATGGAACAGCTTCCCACTAAGAGTGCATGACGGACGGCCTAATTCTCGAACTTCACAGGCCAGCAGCTAAGGCCATGAATCTTGATACTCAACAGGTTCTGTGATTAAGGAACAAGTGGAAAAAGAAAGTAAGTGATTGATGGGAGCACTTCAGGCCCCTGAGCAGGGACTTTCTCCTCATCTTTTCAGACCATTTATTCTAAGCCTTACCAGTTCCATACAGCCAGCTGACCACAGCTTTCCCATCGAATGCTCATTAAAGGGTGAAAACAACAGGCCAGGACACTGCTGACACTCTATGTGGGCCGCTTTGAATTAGGCTTCTAATGAAAAACCAGTGGTGACCGAGACTTTGACTGGATACTTACTGGGAGCAGACTGGCAGCCGCCTCCCCAACGGACATGTTTGGAGCTGCTTTTATTGGCCAACTGCTGCTCTTATGCAAGAGTCAAGAGAGAGTAACAACAAACTCTTACTGCTCCATCAACTGGTTGCTTAAACAATGAACATGGGGGATAAAGTGAAGTATGGACAAGATAATACCTCTGCTTTACTAAATTACACACATATTTAACAAAGACAAATCTAACAAAAAAAATGTTTGGAGACATCTGAATGTAATAAATGCGTGTCTGGGGTAAACATTGATTTATTATAACTTAAAATCATACTATAATGATAATCTGTTTTCTTTTGCCCAGTAAATGAGTTTAGTTATTAATGATAGCGGTTCTCTGAAAAGCCATTAGTGACACCTCTGAATGCAGCAGAAAACACCAGAAGTCCAACAGGGCGAGAAGCATAAGGAGACAAATTTCTACTTGGGCTGTAAAGGTCAACCAGCTTATAAAAATGAAAAACATATGCCGACTGTTAAATTAAAATGATTAACAGTCTACACTCTTTGAGCACCTTTTTGACCTCGCCTTGCTTCTAAAAGTGTTTTACAATGTGTTTCTTATTCACCCACATACACACACTGCCTTTTCTAGTTTATCATACATGCTGAATTTGTAAGAATACCAGAGCTTTTGACTGTACTTGTTTTTTCAATGTTTTTTTTTCTTTGCTCGTTGTATTCTTCTTTTAGTTGCACAATCTTAGCAGCTACTTTGAAAAAAATGACTATATTATTTCCTCATTAAAAAATCTAATTCTTTATTTTATTTTATAACATAAATGACACAAAACCATATTCTATATCTCTTTGAGCTTACTGCCTGCTTAACAAGCTATATAAAAAATAAAAAAATAAAATTCTTTACAACTATAGTAATGCTAATCTGGCCTCTAATGCGTTCTGTCACCCACCTGTCATCCATTTTTAGAGTGAGTGAGATAGGGGAAATATTTATTTCAGCCCTTTTTACAAATAAACCTCGTAAAGCCAACCCCAGCTTTTTCAAATCATGAACATCAACAGTATTTACATCCCAACAGTTCCTCTTGTGTAAGCATTTACTGGAAGAAAAAAAAAAAAAAAACTGCTTATAGAGGATTAGACTAGTGAAGCATCTAAACCCAGTCACATACACACATAGCTGGATGTCATCTGACAGGCATGCTGGGAAAAGCCTGTCAGTGGCTTTGGACAGGAGGGCTGGTCTAAGCTGAAAAAGGTTGCTGGTGTTGGTGTCCACTGAGAAAACTGACGGACAGCACAGCGTCAGGAGACTGTCGCTCCTCATCAAATCACATAACAGATATGAGCCACAACAATATGCAGAGCAAAGCTGTACACTGTTTGGAAGAAGGAAAAAGAAATGAGTCTGACACATTTCTGAGGTCTAACCAGTTTCAGTATTCTAGTTAACCAGGTTATACGGTAACTCATGAGATTTACTATGAAGACTTGGTCATATCTAACTGAAATCCCAACATGGCAGCTGTAGCTCAGGGAAAAATTGATAATTTTCCAATTAAATGGCTGTGGGTTTTGTCCCAGTGCCACTAAAAGTACGACATTATACAAATTACTGCAGCTGGTATGCTAAAGGAAACATGGGAGCATGTCTACTTCAGACAGAGGATACCAACGTAGAGAGCTTTGGATATCGAACACAAATTCAAGTCTCTTATGATGTACTTATAAGAAAATACATATTAAGTAGGGATGCAATGATAGCACTTGTTTCAAACCTATACTTTACTGATACTAGAATCTGAGTACTTGCTGATACAGAGTACCAGTGCCAATACTTCTACCACACAAAATTGCAATGAATTGGAAGACAGGTTTTCTTTTCGTTTCTGCTTGGTACAATAAACGATAGTGAATTAGATAAAAAAAAACTTAAATATGAATAAAAATGACACATAAAACTAAAATTGGAAGTGAAAAAAACTTTGTGTGAAATTATTTTTTACATTTTAAGTATCAGTTCATGGTATTGGTTAACTTGAACCAACACTGATACGAGTACTTTAGAACAGTATAGGTATCAGTGCATCCCTAATATTAAGTTAACAAAAATCTCTTAATTATTGATCAGCAAAGGGGTGGAGGCTGATGATATGGGCTTGATCTGGAGCTAAAACATGTTTAAAGTACATGTTTAATCATCATCTGACTAAAGATGATTTTAGTCTTTGTCTCAAAAACTACTGTAACTGTTGCTTTTAAAGTGGCTTATTTTCCTCCTCAACCAACTCTTTTGAGTTGTGGTGTTTTTTAGGTCACAAATTTTGTCCTATAAATCAGCCTTACAATACAGGCAGCAGGCTTGTGTAACATCTCCAAAAATTGGCTTCAACCAGCCTTTTAATTCTGGGTTCCATACCCTCCCCTTTCTGTATTTCTGAGACTCAAATTTAGACTGAGACATGATGACGTTTTAACATCTGTCACAGAGAGGTGCACACATGGAGAATAAGGTGAGTAAGTGACTTATATGTGAGTGAAATCAGTGATTTATTTAGTGTGCAATCCTTTATTTTAGGCAGAAAAATGTTTGCATTTACAACTAAGCACAGGTAGGATCAGGCAGAAGTGGCTTTAAGCATACACAATTTATCAGTACCTGGACTCAGTGAGGTAAATGTCTGCTCTCTCCAGCTGGACCTGGGTGGACAGGTGCAGCTGCAGTGTGTGTCCACAGCTCTCCTTTAGCTATAAGGTGAGAAGCTTGGTCATTCTGGATAGGCTCGGGGTAGAGCCACTGCTCTTCCATGACAAGGGGAGTCAGTTGAGGTTGCTCGGAATTCTGGTTAGGAAGCCTCCTGGGTGCCTCCCTGATGAAGTCCCAAGACAACCTGGAGGGACTATGTTTCTCGGGCTGGGAACACCTTAGGATGCAGAGGAGCTGCACCAAATGGCTTCAGAGAGGGAAGTCTGGATCTCACTGCTTAAGCCTAGTTTATACCTCTCCGTCTGCATAGGTAAGGAGACACGCAACGGGATTATCTGTCAACGCAAGGGCTCTCCGTGCCCTACGCAAAGACGTACGGAGTAGAGCCCCCATTTCAATTCAACAATCTGGTGAACACAACGGAGAGCGTATGTCTGTGGTTGATCAGCCCAACATCAGCCAGAGATCATTTCACCAAAGCAATGCTCTATAGTCAATGTAATCAGTAGTTAATGCTATGTTTGGAAAGCTGAAGAAAATAAATTCTAGTTAACCAGAAACGACACTGCAATGGTAGGCAAACCCACCAGCAAAAGTCAGTACCACGTGTTGTCCTGGTGGAGAATTGCTGAATTACTGAAAACAACAGAGAAATATAAAAAGAAAAATGTCTCTGTCAATACGTCTGTGTCTGGGTGCAAACTTGCTGATGGAAAAGTATGATCAAAGCTTTAGATTGCGGCCCCATGACCCAACCTCGGATGGATGGATGGATGTGATTAATCAGCTTGCAGGATAAAACATTCAATTTCTTATTTATAATATGCCATGATCTATACAGGTGTTATGGAATATATTAAATGGGAAGCAAACAATTGAGGCCTTCCAACCTCAAAATCTTGGAGCATGTCTCAAAAGATGCCCTGGATTCTCACAGGCCAAAGTAGTACAAGGATCTCAACCTAACAAGCTACACACATACTCACAGATCTCAGTGATGCTTTTCATGGAGGCAAGTGTGAAACCAGAACAGCAGAATATGAAAGCAAACCCTTGTAGAACTACTGAGCTGGTAAGAAGAACAAGGTTCCATTAGGTTCCATAGGTACTTAAGAACAGCTTAGTCCATGGAGACAACAAAACACACATTTATTACACGGACACAGAGGGTGAGTCAATAAAAAATATTTCAGCTGGTCAAAAATAAACCAAACCATTTCAAAGACTGCAAGGCAGACTAGAAAAAGAAGCATCCATTACATATTTTTACCCCTCAGCTGGAATAAACAGAAGGTTCAACACGAAAAAGTCATCTTTAATCTGAGGTTTTAACCTAAAGAACATGTCTGACTTTATATGATCTTGTGTTTTATTTTAAAATGTTAAAGGTCACTGGAGAAAAGCAGAGCAGGGAGTAAAGGATGGAAGAGTTTCCACTGAACAACAGGAAAATCCAATAGGACAGACACACTGAGCAGTCATTGAGACATCAAAAGCACTGAAAAAGGGATTGCTTAAAGCACCTATATCATGTAAAATCAAGTTTTCGGAGTTTCAATCATCTGGTAATGCAATTTTCTCATAAAAAATCCAGCCGGAATGGTTTTTGGCTTAATTCACACGTCTGAGTAATCCTCCTGAATCCTGCTCTCTGAGCAGCTGTCCCTCCCTCTTCTGGAAAACGACTGAGCGGTAACATAGTGACGTATTTTACATCACTGTAACGTGGGGTTCAGTGCCTTCTTCCTAGGCATACTGAGATACCTGAGCAATACAGAAGTCTATACTCTATAACCAGACTACAAGATTAAATAGAGTAGAGTTAAAATTTTATTTCAGATAGAATGCGAAGACTTTTCTCAAAGAAAAATAAATACATCAAATTAAACAATCAAAATACATTTATAGAGTTCCCAGGGTCTGTGGAATAGAAATAGGCCCACAGCGTCATAGATCCTACACCATACGTTGCAGGGGATATACGGTAGAATGCTTTTATCAGATAATCACTCCTGGTTTAATTCTAACACCAAGTGGAGTTTTTGTTAATAAAAAAAAGCACAATCTACAGGTGCTGGCCAGTAAATTAGAATATCATCAAAAAGTTGAATTATTTCAGTAATTCCATTCAAAACGTGAAACTTGTATACTGTATACTTTCCTTCCACACATAGTGACATATCTCAAGTGTTTATTAATTTTCATTTTTATTATTACAACTGACAGCTAATGAAAACTCCAAATTCAGTATCTCAGAAAATTAGAATATTCTGAAAAGGCTCAATATAGAAGACACCTGGTGCCACTCTAATCAGCTGATTAACTCAAAACACCTGCAAAGGCCTTTAAAAGGTCCCTCAGTCTTGTTCTGAAGGCTCCACAATCATGGGGAAGACTTCTGACTTAACAGCTGTCCAAAAGACGACCATTGACACCTTGTACAAGGAGGGCAAGACACAAAAGGTGATTGCTAAAGAAGCTGGCTGTTCGCAGAGCTCTGTGTCCAAGCACATTAACAGACAGGCGAAGGGACGGAAAAAATGTGGTAGAAAAAAGTGTACAAGCTCTAGGGATAACCGCACCCTGCAGAGAATTGTGACGACAAACCCATTCAAAAATGTGGGGGAGATCCACAAAGAGTGGACTGCAGCTGGAGTCAGCGCTTCAAGAACCACCACGAAGAGACTCATGAAAGACATGGGATTCAGCTGTCGCATTCCGTGTGTCAAGCCACTCTTGAACAAGAAACAGCGTAAGAAGCGTCTCGCCTGGGCCAAGGACAAAAAGGACTGGACTGCTGCTGAGTGGTCCAAAGTTATGTTTTCTGATGAAAGCAATTTTTGCATTTCCTTTGGAAATCAAGGACCCAGAGTCTGGAGGAAGAGCGGAGAAGCACAGAATCCACGTTGCATGAGGTCCAGTGTAAAGTTTCCACCGTCAGTGATGGTGTGGGGTGCCATGTCATCTGCCGGTGTTGGCCCACTCTGTTTCCTGAGGTCCAAGGTCAATGCAGCCGTCTACCAGGAAGTTTTAGAGCACTTCATGCTTCCTGCTGCTGACCAACTTTATGGGGATGCAGACTTCACTTTTCAACAGGACTTGGCACCTGCACACAGTGCCAAAACCACCAGTACCTGGTTCAAGGACCATGGTATCCCTGTCCTTGATTGGCCAGCAAACTCGCCTGACCTTAACCCCATAGAAAATCTATGGGGTATTGTGAAGCGGAAGATGCAATACGCTAGACCCAACAATGCAGAGGAGCTGAAGACGACTATCAGAGCAACCTGGGCTCTCATAACACCTGAGCAGTGCCACAGACTGATCGAGTCCATGCCACGCCGCATTACTGCAGTGATTGAGGCAAAAGGAGCCCCGACTAAGTATTGAGTGCTATACATGCACATTCTTTTCATGTTCATTCTTTTCAGTTGGCCAACATTTAAAAAAAAAAACATTTTTTTTCATTGGCCTTTAAAATATTCTAATTTTTTGAGATACCAAATTTGGAGTTTTCATTAGTTGTCACTTATAAATATCAAAATTAAAAGAAATAAACATTGGAAATACATTGGTCTGTGTGCATTGCATGAATATAATGTACAAGTTTCACGTTTTGAATGGAATTACTGAAATAATTCAACTTTTTGATGATATTCTAATTTACTGGCCAGCACCTGTAAGTCTCATGTGACAGAAGCACAGCATAGCTTATTAAATTCCTCATGTTTATATTTGTCTGAGGCTTCTTCAGTTTCGCTGCAACACAGACCGCTACAGGAAATCCTTTCTCCCCACAGCCATCATGATCTACAATAACTCCTTGAAGCATTAATTAGTTATGACCTACAACGACAATGAATTTACCTCTGGGATCAATAAAGTATTTTTGAATTTGAATTGAATTTGAATTGTAAAGATCGGACAGAAGAAGTGAATGCTGTACATCACTTCCAAAACTACTACTTGACATGGGCATAATAGGGAATTGTAGTGAGTCCCAGATACAGTTCTCTAACTTTCTACCTCCTTTACTGCCCTATAGTTTGTGCATGCTGGCAAGATAAATATGGCTCTTCATGCAGAACAGTGGCCAGAAGCTAAGAGAAATAGACACCTGTATCACATCATATGTATCAACCCAGTGAAAGAACAGACACACACAAAAAAAATCCCATTTAAAGTAACAACTATTGTCATCTTCTGCAATCTTCCTCTCAAATAACAGTCAGTCTTCGCCAGATTATCGTACTCATTATTACAATCATTTTGGCTCATTTCCTGATTCCTGAAATAGACATCCTTCTATTGCTTCTGTTTGCATCTGAGTGATGTGGAGTGGAAAGGAGAGATAACATAATCTTTGTAGCTTCAGCATCATGCAGATGCTTTTCATACATCTGCTCTAATTGTTTTAATGTGGCATAAACACGGCCCAGCTTTCATCTTGGACACGTGGCAGCGGGGAGGCTTAGCTCAGTCACACTCTCAGAATACCACTGCAAAATTTCATTTAACATTAAGTAACTTATTTTTAAGAAGGTCTAGATCTGAACCAACCAATTTTCATCCTCCTTGTCTTAGGTTGGACATAAAGTTAATTAAAAACCCACTACTGGTGATTTATTTGTTGCTTGTATGATGTTGTATTTAGTAAACAGTAACAGTTACTTAAAGTTGAATATTTTCTAATTTGGTTATACGTTTCATCTTAGAATTGACTGCTTTACTGGGAGCCTCTTCAATGGACAGAAGCTTGAGATTGGAGAAACACAGTCGAAAGATTTTGTGTAAAAACAAGCTTATTTTCATGTGTTCTACCTATTTATTTGCTAAGTAACCTCCACAGAGTATTCTAAATGACTGAATATATTATGTTGGATGTGAATGAGAGTGTAAGATCTAAAAGCCAATTTGATTAAGCAGTCATATTTCAGTTGTAGAAAATTTGTGTTTTCTTCATCCACAGGGTGATTTCAGTGACCTGAGGGCTGTTACACAAAGAAAATTTTAGCTTGATGAATATGATTGGACAAGCCATGTGATGTCACACTGTGGGGCTGGAATTCTGCTGTGGTTCACTCCCCTACCACACCTACCCACCAATATGAAGTTATTGCAGCAGTTGCAGCAGCTGCAGTTTTCTTTTTGGTGGTTAAATTATGCAACGCCAGTTAGGTTTTATCTTTTAAAAAATTGTTCAAACTGTTCTCACCTCTCATATAACAGCACTTTTCCCCTTGCTTGGATAGTATAATATGTGGTTGCAACCTAAGAAAATATCAAAAACATCAAATGTTTGGCTGCAGTTTGTGAAAGTAAATGACAGATATATAACAGAGTTAAATGTAACATCCATAATAAGATTTGTGTAGCTAAACGTGAATATACCAGTTATTTATTAAAATGCCTTGTTGTTCATGACATCAGTTTGTGAGCTGAAGCATGCCGTCTTTGACTCTTTGACTACAAAAAAAACAAAAAAAAAAAAACAGACCTGAGTTCACAAACATCTTCCTCCGCTGCATCACCACTTTTTGCTTTTCAGGCTTTTAGAGTAGATGTTCTTTTATTCTTGCAATAGAGATTACAGTTTTTAACTCGTTAATTTAAAGTTTGCATCTTTTCCTGATCCAAAAAGAAAGATTTTTGTTAATTTATAGTTCACTGTTTGGTTTTATAGCTTGCTGTTTTTTTTTGCTTAGTTTATACAAGTTCTCCTTCAGTGGTGTTTTTATAAACTTTTCAGTGTTCTCTGGTATTAAAGAATGCAGTCTGAGTCGGTTTCTGTAAAAAAACAAACAGTTTATGCCAGTTCATTGTGGGTGTGGGCATAGAGACTCAACAAGATGTGCGGGGCTTGCTCAGTAAGATTAATGAAATGCAAATTTATGTACTCTGATTGGCTAACTGCAACACTATTCTTACACTGCCTCTGTTTATTAAAATCTGTAACATGAGACAAGTTTAGTGGTAGTATTACCAAACAAGACCGGACTCCAGCGTGCTACTGGCCACAGCAGGCCTCAACCACCAGAGCTACCACAGGTACAATCTTCAGGAACCAACACGCCGCAGACAGACAGGTATTCAGCACCACAGTCTCCCTCTTTGCTATGAGTTACTCCTTGATAATTTAGTGTCCTCCGCTTGGTGTATGTGTAAATCTAGCGAATAGTCTCGTCTGATTTCAGCTCATAGTCTGTTCGGAAACAAATGCTGCCGCATCCCCCCACGCACACGCACACACACACACACACACACACCACTGACGAGCGGGGAGAGATCATGGCGGCTACGTAGGACCGGGAGATCTCACCAGCGGCAGACTGAGTTGTTGTTATTATAATTCGTGTTTTGAGGCATCGGTTACGTTTGAGTATAGTTGAAAAAACATCTCTGGGTGGATGTAGTCACAGATATTAGCTGTTATCCGAGGTAATACATTTCATTGTCATAGTTTCATTGTTTCATAACACAATACTTGAAAAGTGAAACACTGGGTGAAAAGTAAAACACTACTTACAGCCTGGGAGCTGGTGTTCCACCAATGTGATGGTACAGATTCTTCTTTTAAGTTCAACCTCGAGGCAAAGCCAGTACTGTAAGGCCCGTAGCCTAGGGCGTTATTGCAAAATAAAAAGTCCCACCCCTTGCTTCATGCTCTCCCCGTAAGCCACGCCTCAATAGCACAGGTACGCGCAGCCAGCCTGGTCTCATTGGGTCTCCGCCACAGTCACCTTCTCCAGCTCACTTGTAACATGGCGCATTCACAGGTAAAAAAAATAAACAAATACGATGGCTACTGCAGCTAGCGCAATCAATTTATCTGTTGGCGCGACAAGGTAGCGCAAGCTCACTTCCTATTTTAAGGCTAGCACGAGCATTGCGTGCACACGAAGGGGACGCACAGAGAACAAAAGTGCCTCTTATCCTGGATGGACTGGGGAAGTTGATTGGATGAGGTTTTCCCAGGTTTTCTCGCTGTAGAAAGAAAAAAAATTACTCGGTCAACTTATAGGTTGCAACTAGTATATAAAGAGAATTTTTAAAAAGAGTTTTTTAAAATATAATTGTATACCCTGCCTTTAAGAAGTTCCCGATGAAGCAAAGATCAATGGACTGAAAATATATATTTTTTTGAATAAGTACCACTAGCAATACCTGTGCTACAGTTTAAGATCCCAAATCTCCAGAATTCTTACATGGTGTTAAAATTCCACTAACAATGTTCACTGTCTCTTTGTAAACATGTCCAACTCTGCCGAGACCGTTGAGCGAATAAAGAACACAACATGAAAAGGCACCCTACATGAAGGCCTCCCTCCCTTCTCTCACTGTTTCATTCATCATAAAATCACAAAATATTTATAACAAATATCAGAAATATTTTTTAAGAATGCTAAATATGAGACTCATTGGATTTGAGAATGGTCATGTGTATAGAAGGCTGGTCTTGCCAAACTCAGCTTAGATGCTTCTCCATTATGCATCCTCTTACTTATTTATGCCTCCATGTTTTATTGATACACACACAGCTTTATGCAGGGTCACGTCAGGAAACATTGGTTTTATGTGATACATATTTATACATGAAAGTCAGAGTGATATGATGTCAACAGGATATGTGTTAACATGCTGGGGTCTGGGTGGTGGTGAAGGGTTATGGCCTTACATTACTACAGTTAAGGTTACAAACTGAAACTATTTAGATAATGTTTTTCTTATATTTCTCAAGTGGCTTTTATGTTTCACTTGTTCTGAGAAATATGATGCAGTCTATTGGTTTAGACTGTAATTTAGAAGAATGTTGGGAAAACTTTAAATTCCCACTGAAAAGTAAAGTATGATAGCAAGTGATTTAGTGCCTAAGCCTAGAAGAACTTGTCAGACATGCAGTGTTCATGAAAACTTTTGAGCTACAAGCATTTGCAGGAGTGTCTCATTTGGGACATTTCTGAAACAAGTTGGACAATATACTGCATGCCAAAAAATATTCTTTAGTGGATATTTTAGAGACCCCTAACATTTTTATATTTTAATATTGCACATTTAACATGACATATAAGAATTTTATAGTTAAAGTAAAGATACAAGTGTGACCTCATACCAATTTTATAAACAATACCTTAAATCACATTACTATTCAAACGTTAGGAAACTACAATAAAGTTCTGCTCCAAAGAGACACTGAAGTCAGAGGTAAGATACCAATCCTCCTTTCTACTGTTAATCTCAAAGTCCTGTTCTTTATAGCTCTCATATTCTACTGCTGATTCACCACTGTCATACATATATCACTGTGCTCTTTAGAAGCTGTAACCATAACAGCAGAAACTGTAACCTCAGCAGCTTCCAGCTCAACATCTTCCTCAACCTAGATTTCTTTAAGTTCTCCTGTGCTCACTTCTACATTTTTTCTACTTGTCTTTCCATCCTGAAGTAACAGTGCTATCAGGGAATGTGTTTCTTTGTCTTTAGCAAAAATATGGTTCAGCTATATATTTGTGTTATTATAAAACATAGGAAAATATTTCAAAATTATTAAAAAGTTATGCATACGTTGCATTTGACAAATAGTGTCTCTAACCTGTCTGGATCTCTAAATGATTTACAAATTTTAAGAATTCGTTTTAAATTGACCTCCTGGCCTTAAATGTTGATATAAAATAAGTAATTTTATGAATTATAATATTACGGGTAAGTCCCACCTTCCTGTATCTCAGCTATGGCTCAAAAGCCACGGTGCCGTCCACCTGAACCAATCGCGTGATGCCAAGGGCTGTCAATCATCACGAGCGCTGTGTGCTCGTAACTACGCACATGCTCAGTTTTCTGTTTTCACGGAGCCTCAGAATCAAGCATTCCGCCATTAGTCCCGAGCGCAAACCAAAAAAACCTCCTCACCTCTGATAACTCCATTGTTGACACTCTGGTTGTTTTCTCTCTCTCCTCCGCACGTCTTGGCCCATTGACCTGTTGCGTGCACGGAAAAGTAGGCGCGGATTCAAGACCAATCAGAAAGGGACGGGGAGGGAGCTTGGGTCGTTTTCTTTTCTAATCATGTCCCTCTCTCTCTTTTTTCTAACAAAGTCCAGACTATTACTTTAAAGCTACAGTTGTCTATACCAATCCCAATGATTGGAAGACGACATCGCAGCAGCTGGCCTATCAGTGATGAGCTCCTATGTATGATTGAAAATAAAATAAAATGGTCATAAGGACTGTCAATAACCAAAAACCACCTGTTTCAAGGATTTTTCAAAAAAATGCCGTATTACAAATATATATATATATATATACATACATATTACGAACACAGCATTCTTTGATTGAATTAACCTCAAACTAGGAGTTGACTGAACAAGTTTTTTTCTATGACTGATGATATATATAATAAAGAAATACAATGTATGCAACCTAATATTCCAGGATAGCTATACTACTTTTTTATAGCTGGGATCAAACTTTGTACCAGTTTAATTGGATATAAAACATCTATGTGACAATAGGCTGAAATGAGCTGTCTGATGCAGTAACTATTTTCTTTCTGTGCCTCTATAGATTTGGTGGTGGAGACATTTCAGCTGAGTCACATGTTTGATGTTTACACATGTGACTCCATCTCACAAACAACACTTTAAAAAGAGATTTCTAGTATAGATGTTTCACTGACGGTATTTGCTTTAAAATCTTCTGTCAGTCTGAAGTCACTGCTCACTAAACTACAGCTGTCTCACTAGCTGCACTTCGACCCTTTCCTACAGTATATAGACAGTTTGATCTAAGATGTAGATAATTAATTAGGGATAATACACCCTGTTCTTAAAGTTCTGCTGACGTGTTAAGAGCCAATTTTATCAATTAAATTAACTTGCATGGCAAGTTTAGCTGTAGCTTAGCAAGCCCAGAGCAAAGCAACAGCAGCATCAATGACAAGCGCTTCACTACTGCCACAATCAGCAGTAAAGCAGAAAAGGTGAAGTGGACTGCTCTGAGGCATTTTTCCATTCCTGATGTTCTGTATAAAGTTTGACTGACCCAAAGCAGACACAGCAGCAGGACTTTAAGAAGTGCTTTCCCACCACTCTCACTACCTTCCTCTTTGTCGCCCCAATTCTCTCTCTCACTCTGCACTAGCTAACCCTTCTTTTCTGTGAACCCTGACAGCCCTGTGTATGTGTGTATCTCCCTTGAGCGAGCTGTTAAGTGCAGTCTCCAAAAAACCCTCCACAAAAGCCCATTTGCAGGCGGCCTGAGCTCCACGCACAGTGTACACAAAAGTACAGAGTGACACTAACAGGCAGAGACACATATATAGACAATTGCACTCACACGCTCAAACTCTCACTCTTGTACACAAACTCTGCACACACACTTTTCACACTTCCCTGTGGGCAAACGAGGCAGAGTGGCAGAAGCGAGGCTAGGATAAATGATACAATGATATCCAGGCCTGACTTGTCAGTGAAGTTGAGAGAGAGGATGAGGAAGATGAAGAGGAGGAGGGGCAGGAAGTGGCAGCTCTGAATATAGGAATTATTCTTCATCAGCTCACAGTGTCGCTACACATTACGCTCAAACTGTGGCCTGGCAACTTGAAGAGAGAGCGAGAAAAAGAGGTTCAAAGGGGAGGTGGGAGAAGCGCTGAAGGGCACCTATAATGACCACACTCTGCTTTCACACTCACCATCTCTTCTCCCAGTGCCACACTCCCTGGCCTCAGTTAGGCTCCCATTTGTTTTTCTACTCTTTCACTTGGCCCTGATGTCTTTTTATACCCTTTCTTCCTCCCTGTGTTTATTCTTTCGGTGTTTCGTGGCAGGAATGAGAAGCTTTCAGGAGAGAGTGCACTCTTTTTTGCTCCATCTATGCCTCTCTTTTCACTCATGGTCTTAACTTAGGGGACAGCATGACCCTCTGGGCATGTTGTAGAATGATTAACTAATAGTTCAGAGTTAGTCAAGTATCTTAATAATGCGAGGGATTATGTAAAAGTCTTTGGAGGGTTTATTACTTACATACTACAGGCTGTGCACAAGCTCGGCCAGTGCGATCAGATTCAGTATAAAGCTAACAACATCAGAGTGTATGTAGGGATTTCAAAATCTATTTTAATACATTTAGCTTTTGTAAAACTAAAAATAAAAAAAATGTAAATAAAACTTTATTGCAAAACAGGGCTAAATTGTTAAATCATTAACAAAAGAATATTTAGATTTTAAATAAATTATTTGCAATGGCCACATCAGGAAACATAGCCTGAGAAGTTCCATATATCCCCTCATTAGAGTTCAGCGAGTGGTGGTTAAGCGCTGTGAGTAAACACCAAATCACCTCAGCCTGCTATAACTGTACCGCACTATTGTTCTATGGACCTACAACTGGAGGGGGGCCAATAATGTAATAATGTATAAAGTATGCTCCTGCTGTATGAGCCGTTTTTACAACAGAAACAGACAAAAAAGTGGACAGGACCAGACTGAGCCGCTCCATTCCCCCCAGTGGAAACAGGGCTTAATATTCTGGGAAGATGATAGAGAGGCCCTATGATACCTGTGTCTGCCATCTGGACATCTTTAAAATATCATTGTCAGCATTTACCAATGTCCATACAACTGCTATCATTTCAATAGGTTCTCTCTTCTTTACAAGTTTGTACCTGTTACCTTGAGTCCCTATGGATTTAGTCTAAGTATCCTAGTTACCAACACCTATGACTGTTCACTATGACACTTAGCAGCTTAAACTGTCAGTGCTTTGAATTTATTAAACTAAGTGAAATATTTGTATATTATTGTTAACTTTTTAGACACATATGTACGTAGACCTTGCTTGACCACCTATGAAAATTACACCGAAAAGACAACATGGCTATATATTTTAGTGTAGTGTGTACACTTTGTTGAAAAGAGAAAGGTGGAAAAAATGAATAACTCTAATGATGTTGGTGAAAAGTTGTTAGGGTTGATAAGTGGGCTAAAAAAGTTTCATTATAACAACGTTACTAAAGTTAAAGTTGGACTGGAGATATGGGCTTAAAACGACATTGGATGACTTAAAAAAACTGTAAAAATACATTTAAGGACATGCAGTCTTCAGAGGTAGTAAAGTATAAATATAATACCTACAGATTAAAACAGTTCTGTAAGAGTCAGCCAAACCAAGTTATGTTGTATTCGAGCTCTCAGGCTGGTTTTATTCCTGTGTTAGTGTATCATTACGCGTGTGTGTGTGTGGGTGTACGCGTGCGTGTGTGTTTAGAAATAAGGCCAGAAGACCGTTGAAATGATTGATTGGAAAAGAAGGACCAAGTCTTCCCCACCCAAACCCCATTCCCCACACATCTCTGTGTGTTGTTACTCTTATGATGGATATCAGTGTACTAAAATAAGAGTGGATAGCAAAGAAACCAGTCAGTCGGCAGAATAATAGCATGGCTTTGTGTGAAATGAGTAAGAAGCCAATTCAAATACAGGATGTATTGTGTGACCATTAAATCACACAGCTGTCTGTACAGGCGTGCGGTCTAGTTTCCAGTTTCCCTTAATAGACCAATTAATGAGCTTTCTGTGGAAAGATTTATATAATAGCATGTTTTAAAAAGGACATTCATTTATACATCTCAGAAAAATAAAAAAATGTTTAAAGCTGCTTGCTAACTGCTCTAGAGATCACGGAAATATTTCTGGTTCTTTAGGACAAATGAGTAGAGCAGCCAGTTGACACCTTATTCAACTGTTGAGAGATTATTCAAACTCAAACAATACTTGCTTCATGTAATGGAAATGACCATTTTACACCATTATTATTAAAGGTCCAGTGAGCAACATAAAGAGTTAGTTGGATCTTTTTACAGGAAGTTTTTGTGTAGTACTGCAGGGCAGAGATGGGTAAAGAACCCAAAATGTGTACTCAAGTAAGCTCACCAATACTTCAAAATTTTTTTAATCAAGTAAAAGAAAAAACAAGAAGAAAGAAGAAAAAGTAAAAAGAATAGGCTACTTAAATAATGAGTAACTGGTAAAAATATTTGATTAAATTTTTAAAAACTATGTTGTTAGATAGATAAATAGAAAATTATGCAGAAATTATGGCATTTTAAAGACCAAATTAACGTCTCTAGGGGAGATCTCCAACAATCGTCTGAAGAGTTAATATCTATTGATTTTTTAGTAATATTCAGTCCCAACAACCAAACCAAAAATCTACATTTTAAAATGAAAATAAATAATTGTACTTATTATAAGAATACCTGATGCAGTTCCTGCACAGCATGGAACGGAAATGCTCACCTATTTGTTGGTAATCAAATAGTGGGATTGTTGCAGAAGTTATTGTCATGTGATTTTGGATTAGTCCTTGGACAGAGTAGTTTGCTCCTCATGGGGGTTTAGCTGTTGATCTGCATGTAGAATCAATGCTCTGCTGCAGCACTGGAGACCATAATTAAGTTATACACTTAAGACAAAAAGTTTTACAGTGAGGAAACATTTCTCCCATATATATATATATGGAGTATCAACTTATCGGGTGAATTGCGATCAGTTAATTACAAAAAATGTTAGCGCACTATGTTTTTTGATCACGTTAATCTATTTTTTTCTTTAATTTTATTGTTTCTGTATGCTACTTCCCTCTAAATAAAATCTGTTTTTGTGCTTTGGGCTTCGTGTGCTTGAGTTTTTAGGGGTTAACCACACCCTGAAGTGGAGATCGAAGGCTGTAAACTTATCATAAGCTGACTGCTTTCTATTGTAGTGGGGAGGATGATGTTAGGAGGAGCGGGGAGTTGCAGACAGTCTACTCAACTTGGCTATATTTAGCAAATTTTTAGACCCCTCTAGTGATTCTCTTTCAAAAAATAAGAGTGAATGGTGACAAATCAAGAAGCAGAAATTTGCAGTTGCCACTTGGGACTAGTCACAAAATCAACAGAAAGTAATTACTGGGACTGCATCTCTTCAAGTCTGTTAAATACAATAAATGACTACATGAAACCTTTTTTTAAATTATACATATCAAACCTTTGTTTGACTATACTAGCGTAATGAATTTAAGTGAAAATACCTCAAGATGGGTTTTTCCCAGCAATTATTAGGTGACATTAAAAATGAGATTAATTAGATTAATTAAAAACAGATCATAATTTATTTTTCTAAAAGTTTTTTTAATCTCATGTCAGCATTAAAAAAAATCCCCACTCGCCCTCCACGGGTAATTTTTCCCATCCATTCCAAGCTCGGGTCCTCCACCAGAGGCCTGGGAGCTCGAGGGTCCTGCGCAGTATCTTTGCTGTTCCAAGTATTTCACTTTTCTGGACTGAGATGTCTGAGGTTCTTCCAGGGATCTGCTGAAGCTATTCCTCCAGGGTCACTTCCCCGAGTGCTCTGATTACTACACGTACTACTATCATCTTCACTTTCCAAACCTTCTCTAGTTCCTCTCTGAGCCCTTGGTATTTCTCAGGTCTCTCATATTCCTTCTTCTTCATGTTACCATCACTTGGTATTGCCCCATCCACCACAACGGCTTTCTTCTGCTCTTTATTAACCACCACAATGTCCGGTTGGTTCCCCATTAGCATCTTGTCTGTCTGAATCTGGAAGTCCCTCAGGATCTTTGCTCATTCATTCTCCACCATGTTTGACCTAAGGGTTTCCAGCCCAAACTTTGCACAGATGTTTCTGTATACTATGCCAGCCACTTGGTCATGACATTCCATGTATGCTTTCGGTGCCAGCATTTTACACCCTGCTGTTGTGTACTGGATTGTCTCAGGTGCTTCTTTGCGCCGCCTACACCCCTTGGGTCTAGTCTGGTGTGGTAGATCTGGGCCTCTATGGATCTGGTGCTCATATCCTGCTCCTGTGCTGCCAGGATGAGTGCCTCTGTGGTGTCCTTTAGGCCAGCCCTCTCTAGCCATTGGTAGGATTTCTTGAGATCAGCCAATTAGGTTATGTTCTGATGGTACATCCCATGTAGAGGCTTGTCCTCCCATGATGGTTCCTCCTCCAGCACCTCCTCATCTCACCATTGTCTCAGGCATTCAATGAGTATGTCATCCATTGAAGCTTTGTCTTATATGTACTCATGGAGCTTAGATGTTTCATCCTGGATAGTGGCTCTCACACTGAACAGTTCTTGGTCTCCTTCCTTGTGGCGTGCGTAAAGTCTTAGGGTGCTGGATTTGGGATGGAACCCAACATGCATGGTATGGAGCTTTCATGTCTTTACATAGTAGCTTCCCAACAGGACCTTGGTCTCGTATCTCATCAATTTCTGCTTTGTTGTTGCAGTAGGCAATTTTTCATCAAGGTGCCCCAATTCCCCAGCACTTGACTCAGACCTTGTTTGGTCGAATGATGTCTGAGTCGACATCTCATGTTTTCCATTGTCACTCATCATGGTATGAGGTAGGCAGTAGTGTGAAGGGTCTTGCCCAAGGACCCACATTGGATGCTGTTCATAGCTCATTGCCCCAGGCGGCAAACGAACAGTAGAAATATTTCAGTGAAAATGTATGGCATTTACTTGCCCTCCAAACAAGAGCCTCAGAATAAAGTTTGAGTACAAACATGTCTCACTTTAACATATATTATTAGCTTGGGTCTGTGTGTTGGGTCCATTTACGGTTAAAACAAGCCTTTTTCTACATTTAGTGACATTACTTGCAGTGGTAGGATTATCCTTATGTTTTAGTTGAGAAAGAGTAATGATACCTAATAATAATATTATTCAAAATAAAAGTAAAAAGTAAAGTGTATCAAAAATACTCCTGAAAGTCAATTTCTTTCAAAAAGCTACTCAAGTAAATGTAACTGAGTAAATGTAATTGCTGATGGGTAGTGCATGTTCCAACAGCAGCAGCAAGATCTCAGAGCAGGCTCAATTTGAAGAGGCGAGGCACAAAGTTAAGCCAACAACTCAGAATTTCACCAGCAGACAACAAACAAGCCCAAAACAAAGTCATTCTACATATTGTCACTTTAGTTTTAGATTGTGTGCCTTGTTTTTTTTTTTCTTTAAGGAATATGCCCCGCTAATTTTGCACAAACATCAATGTTATAGACATTTAGCCATTTTTTGTGTAATTGTATGGTTAAGGATTCTAAATTATGTTTTTTTGCCAGGGTTTGTTTAGGGTTAGCAATATGATTACATTTTGGGCGTGATCCAGATCACTGACTGAGGGCAGGTATTTATTCTGACTGTATATGTCTAGCATGTTCTGTGTTATAGTTTGACAGATGCAAGTCATTGCTTTAGATGGTCTTCATTTGAAATATACCCATATGATATATTACCATAGATTTCTGTGGATATAATCATCTAATGCCATCTAGCCTAGAAGGCTTATCACATAGCTTTTTACATTTACATTTAAATTGAACTTGTTTTAACTGAGTAAGAATCCCACTTTTTCTTAATCCTACTATTAATAGTTTTTAGATAGAAAAATCATATCTATTTCATATGGGTGAAGATGCAAGGATGTAAAGATGCTGTCTTACCTGCAGTAGACAACTCTCCTGACCGTTCATAAAATTCTATCAGAAACCTACTGAAGCAGATTGCATTCACTTCAAAAATAAATAAAAAGTTCTGTTTCTCTGAATTAAAAAAATCTGACGGAGCTTTGCACCTGATTAAGAGCAAATTCCTCAAGTGTCTGCACAAAGTCAACCAACTACATTAATAATCCTATGTACACAGACACAAAGGTATTCCCCATTTTCTCAATCTCAAAACAAAGTAAAAGTGAAAAAGCTAAACTTTCCTGGTTAACTGAACGTTTTGATTAAATGAACATCTGCCAGGTCTATGAATAATACTATATGGAATATATAAGCTTACATTTTTATTGAAATGATGAAGGCAGCAATTTTCAGTCATAAAGATGTACAGTAGAACAACAAGAAGTCCTCCGATTTTTTGAAGCACACACTTGGTCTGGGCATGTAGTAGAAATATAATAAGTATACGAACCAATTACTGCCCACAGGGACTAATAAATGAAGCAATCATGTTCCTTTAGAAATAAGTAACAGTAATGAGTAATGTATCACATTTTTCCAATCAGGAGACCAACTCTAGTTAGATGTGCATGTTAGATTACAGACTCTTAGCAGTTGCCAGTAGCATTAAAATAATAAAACATTAGAATTGATAGGTTATTGTAATTTGCCTTGCATATTCATCCAATGGAAAGTGAACACTAAGTCCAAATGGAAAAATCACATGCTATTAGGGTGCAGTGTGCCTTGTGTGATACTGAATAATAAATGGGGGCTGAAAAAGATGTGCAGTATAAAGATAGTTAAAACAGTTATAAAGCAAGAGTGAGATCCACATTCATTCAAATACACACTAAAAACATGAACATATATGCAACTATGAATTTTTTGCGTACACCAGCAGAAAAGCGGCAGAACTAAAAAATTCACCTTAGCGATACCATCAGAGAGGGAGTGGACTACTCCCAAGGCCGACATTTGGTGTGTCACAGAGCCAGAGACCCACTGGAAATTCCATATGAATAAGTTCTGAAGAACATTTGGACTTCTAAAGAGGTTCTGCACACCAGTCACCTGCATATGACTGTTTGGAAAAACAAACTGTGTTTCCTTCTCACACACACTAGCCAGTGTATTCACCACATGTAGATATTAGGCTGTTGATAGTTACACACATTCATCAACACAAATTCAAATAATTGCAAACACTTGTGCATACACCGAGACACTTAAGTCTGTCTAGTAAAACATGTACATGTTCTCAATAAAGAACAGGCCCACAGAAACATGTACTATAATAGGGTGTTCATCAGCGTCTTGCAAACGTTTGTATGGTGTCCATGTATGTATACTATATATATATATATATATATATATATACACACACACGCGCACACACACACACACACGAAAACACACCCTAGAACCTATGCAGACACACAGGGGGAAACGCTCCAATCTCTCTGTGCTGATAAGGCTATCCTAAATATTGTTGTTGAGTCAGGCACTGAGAAGGCCCTGGCTTTTTCCGTTTTAAATTCTGTTATTGTTATTATTATTATTATTATTATTACTCCCAGGTTTTCAGAGTTCGGATCCAAAACAACCAGCAGTAGGTGTGGGTGGTCCCCTGGACCCGCACCTCATCAATCAAACAAAAAGCTCAACATACAGACTGGAGCACAGGAAACATAAAAAATAAATAAGTAGTCAGGGTATTTAAAATTATCTTCACACTATTACTTACAATGACTCAGGAGTCATGGTGAATCAGATCAGACGTGTAGTTTGCTGAAGTGTTCCAGGTTAAACACTGGACTAGAATCCCCCATGCAGCCTAAACATGCAGGGACTGAAAAACACCTTTTAAACAAATCTGTTTTAAACTCTATTTAAAACTAAATACACATTATTAACCATTTCGGCCAACAGCAAGTAAGCTATACCTTACAGAAATCTTTGATTTCACTTATACTGTTCAAAGCACCATAACACCTGAACAAACAAATCTTGCACCTCCAAACTGATCGATTGCCAGATTTCTGTGGGTAGCACACAGAAAAACTTCGCCCATTTCAGATTGGTCTTGTCAACTAACTAACAATGAATATAGTTAGAACATAGTTTTTTATGAATGCAAAATGATAATCAGAATTTAAACAGAAGGAACAAAAGAGTGAAATATTTTTGACAATAATTTCTTGATAAACCCATCAGATTATTTAGGATTTTAGTAAAAAGTAATGCTTATTTCATCATAAATATTTTAAATATAACAGCATATTAAAAAAAACAACCAGTCCAAATTGATTTAATTTTTTGATGAAGTTGAAGCAACATCGGAAGAATAACTGTATCTGATATTCACTTTAACAAAAGGTAAAAAAGTCATAAAAACATTAATTATTGGTGCTTCCAGTAATATGAGAATATTGGTAGTTTTGATCATGTAAACAAGTGTTTACAGTAAACATTAAACAAGTGTGAAAACCTCTATGAAGTTAGAACATTTGAGATGCTGGTAGCTACTTTTGAACAATACCAGGAAAGAAAGACATAATCAATGACCTCAAACAAGAAAATGCTGCTGCCATTGAATCTAGAAAGGACTTTCATATGTATCAGTTCTTTGGCTGTTACAGAATTAATTACTAATAGGTCAGAATGTTATAAATTCTGTTTTTCGTTTGTCACACATCGTGTTGCAGGGTTAGACTGATTAAAACTGCAGCATGTCTGAATTTTGTTTTTAAAATGTCATATATAATGCCAATTATCATTTTGGTATTGTATATGATTAATACATTTTATTAATGGGACTCCAGGAAGGTTTACGACTATGGGGGAAACTAATGCGTCTTTGAGGGAAAAACGGGTAAATATTTATACAACTGTAAGCTTTATGGCCATTAGAGTGTTAATTGTTCTTAGGTTATATTGTGTATGAATGACACTTTTTGTTTGTCAAAAATAAACTCATGTTAAATGTGGTAGGGCAAAAGTAAGACATGCCTTTCAGAAGTGCTAAAAATAGACGCTAAAACAGCCGGCACAAACATTTTTATGATTAGTAAATCACACTGCGCCTGGAACCCTTATTTCTTTGCCTATTGTCTTTCCAATATTTAGCTTCGACTTACAGAAACGCCCAGATTGCGTTTTCATCAAGGGCAAAGGCGCTACATGGGTTGTGTGTGTCTTGCTCCAGGTTTAACATGTGCAATGCTCTCTGCACCGTGATCATAGATCAGCCTGAGTCTTTTTTAGCGAAGCTGCGCAAACCGTTGATAAATCAGGTTCTTATGACAGGCTATTTAAGTGAATCGTGAACAACTCTGACTTCCTTGGAATAGTTGAAAGAGAAATTCTTTATAAGTATAGCAGCATTTTGGAATAGTGTCTTGCAACAAATTAGAACAGAGTAGAGATGTTCAGCCAGAACCCAGCTTTGGATTTGGGCCCCTCATAGACTGTTAAACATGCTGGTTGAGGGGTGATGATCCGGACCTGCTTGGAATGGTTGCCAGGAGGAATACCTTTATCTCTTAGCATACACACACTACTCAGGTGGGAGGTACCAGCAGTCTTTTCATCTACTAAAACTAACCAGGGAGAAAGAGAACATGTTTCTACTTTAACATATGGCTTTTATTTCTACAGTTCATCATGTAATGCTGAGCGGAATTCAAACATTTTGTGATTTTTGTGGTATAGAACTGCCAATGATGAATGATGGACTAAATATCAGCTGATGACAGACCATAACCAAATTTTCTCCTCCTAAGTATTGAACACCCATCAGTCAGTTCTGCTCTAAACAGATCTATCTGTAATCAAAGAAAAATGTAATCAAACAAGAAACTTTAAGCCTTTATATGTTTATTGATTTTTACTGATGATGAAATGCTGACCTAAAATATGAACAGTCCTGAGACTTATGGGTATAAAGCAGAACAGGGCATCTTGATCTGGCTGTTATCTATAATTAACTATTAAACCAGCTCACTAAGATAATGCAAACACTTACAGCTGTAAAAACTTTGTCTGCTGTTCTTATTAATTGGGTAAAACAGCTATAAGCATTTAAATAATCATGTTTAGCAGCGCTAAGCTGGAAATTCTCCAAACTTTGGAAATACTGGATATGGGAAACTGAGATCATGTAAGTAAATCAACAATAAGATTGAACCATTGTTCCCCAGGCAGCTAAAATCCACCAGGTTGTGTTGACCAGTAGTCTATTCTCCATATGGCTTCAATGGAATTTATGTTGGGCAGGCACCAATAAGCCAAATCTAGTTAGCAACATTATATCATTGGAGCTAAATCTAATTTCATCCCAGTGTTTTAGTCGTCAGTGAGCCCTCCCCCTCCCTTCACCTTCCTGCTTCACTTCTTCATCTTCTGATCTATCTCTCCCTCTGTCCATCCGTCCATCTCTCTGTAAGTGTCACCTGCCCTCCAAGCTGGCGACGCCGGGTCTCGGCCTTAGCGTGAGAGCCCCATTACTCTGACTGGAAGCTTTGTTTTCCCTGAGAATCTGCAAGAGTATGCACACACTTGTGTGAGTGTGTAAGTGTGCACGTTGGAGGAGAATGTCAGAGAGATGGTGATTTGTTACATCAACAAGCATTCCCTTTCTGATCCTCTTGAGTATGTGTGAAAGGACGCATTTTACTTTTTTCCTCTGCAGACTAATTTTGGAGCCATGAAAAAAAAACAGAATGATGCCTGTACGCTTTAAAAAGGAAATAGATAAAGCTGAAACTTTTTTAGAAAATAAATGACCTGAGGAGTCATGTTAAATTGGATAACAGGAAAAATACTTGAGGATTACGTGTTTACAGGTGAGGCAGGACTGAGAGTGTGTTTGCAATCAGGTTCAAGGACTATGTTAGCGACCCTACTGTGTGTCTAACTGCTGGGGTCACAGCTCCCATTAAAGGGAGACATTGAGCAAGATACCATCTGCTGTGTCCCACTGAAGTCTCACTAAAAGACACATGTACAGGGACACAGACCACAAATACCATTCACATAAAGACGTCCCGTTTCTCTTAGCCACTGGCCATCAGGCTGGACAAGGACCATTATATCTGGTTACCATGCAGACTGAGGAGGAAGTTAAGGTAAGTACAAAAACCGAGACTCAACATCAAGCTAGGCGGGTGTTCCAGGAATAAAAAATATGTAGAATTACACAGAAAGTCTTCTGTTAAGTGTGTGCATTGGTCTGATCAGTTACCGCCAGTCTGTGTACAACGCAGTGTAACGTTGTCTACATGTCAATACCAAGATGTCAGGGGTGTGAACTATAATCTGTCAAAATGACAGATGTCACTTAGATGTTTCCATCACAGTTAAAAAAACAGTGAGATACGGACATATTTGGGTAATTGACATAATTGAATCCCTCCACACCAAAGCAATACAAAAATAGATTCGGATAATGTCATGCACTAGTTTCAAGGATTCAATTAAGTTCACTTTTATTTATATAGCGCCAGTTCACAACAAAAGTAATCTCAATACAATTATACAAACATTCCAATCAGTTAAGTTTTCTATGTAACGAATCCCAGCAGATTGCGTTGAGTCATCGGCGTGAGGTTGTGCCTGGATCATGCAGACTCCAACCACAGCAATTCCTCAGCAATCCCTCATACTGAACAAGCATGTTGACTGTTGCTTTTTTTTTCTAAAATATGAATGAACTTAGAGGTTTGCAGGGCTCTACCGCAGGGGAGGGTCCTAAATTGCTTGCTATGTAACATCTGTTGGTGCAGAATAAATGCCATTTATAATGCCACCAGGTGGCAAACTGAAAATGTTTTCATTGTAAGGTTTGTGTGTGTGTGTGTTTGTGTGTGTGTGTGTGTATCACATTTCCCTTTTAAAACATAGAATTCTGCTAGAAAAACAGGAGTAGAGTGTACCTTAAATCTGAATATGGCATTTAGGAATAAAGCAAAATCATGCCAGATCCAGATCACTTCTTCAGTTAACAAGTTATCAAGAGTTGTCACAGAGTCAATCCATCCATCATTCTGTAACCAGGATGGATAATGACAACTGAATCTATACCCCTTTTTTAGTCAAACCACAACCTCTGGTCCCACATGGATCTCTTCTGCTTCCAGCAGACACAGGGACATTTCCTATATGTTCCAGGGAAGTAGTGCTGCACAATTAGATTAGCCAACAAAGATTGAAGCCTCTTTGTCTGTATGAATGGATGGACAAACCAACAAGTCCATCACATTCCCTGAGGATGATGTCTTCATCGTTGCTCAAGGCGCAGGAAAGAGACAGCGTCTGTGTGTGTGTGTGTGTGTGTAAGGTTTGATGTAATGTGATCAGTAATGAATTTTGTGTTACATTAAAGAGGGGTGGAGGGAGAAAGAGGGGGTTTGGATACGTTGGTGGAGAACAAGGACTGACTGACTAGTGGCAAGAAGAAGCCTTCAACATCTAATCTAATGAAACAACAGAAAAAAAGGGATGAGAGAGGGGAGAAAAAAGAACTAATGAGAAAAGAGAGAGAGAGAGAGAGACAGAACAAGAGAGAAAAGAGAATGAGAGACTCCAAATAAGGTTAAGTCCTTACATGGAGAGAAAGATGGGGTGTGGGGGGAGAAAGCGGCAGCTGAATATGGCTTGTGCAGGGGGGCTGATAGTCGATGCTAAATCCATTAGAGCCTTGTGACCCCCCACTACACAACAAAATACCCTTCCAATTCCTGTAGCTGCCTCTATGGAAGTGTCCCCCTCCCAATATTGTGCACATACATACACTTAAATCAAAGGAGCTCTTGTTCACTTAAGAAGGGGGACGGTGTGGGTTCACTGCCGCTTCCTAAACGAGTTAACCATTTGGACTGTCAGGGCCAACGGCATGTCTGCTGCGCACACACACACACACAGACAGGAAGCGTCAAATTTAGGCAAGATGTGTGTAGATATGCCAAGAGCTCTCTAACACACAAACACAAGCAGAACATGTGCAGAACATGTCACTATGTCTGAGCTAATCAATCACTGAATGCTGACCTGACTACAAGGCCTGCTGGGTAATGCCACGGTGAGGTCACAAGACAATTAGGTACTTCGAGAGCACGGATAATGAAATATGTGATGAAGAGCAGCAGAACTTGAGGAGACATGGAACTTGTTTGGTGTTTGAACTGATCTGAACACGCAATGCTGAAAAATCCTCAGCACGTAAAGTAACAATGCTCACCTACAGCAAGTAGCTTTATCCTGTTAAAGGGCATAAATGTACATGAAGTGATGTCATTTTCTTAGATTTGCATATAATTGTGATACTTAGAGGGAGCTGACATGAGTATTCTGTTGGTTCTGGGAAATGAAATACATGGCACTTTACACTAGGGCTGGGACGACGCGTCGACGTAATTGATTACGTAGATACGTAAAATACGTTGATGCAAAAAATGTGCGTCGATGCGTCATGAGTTTCAAAACAAACATGGCGGGAGCCAGGAGTTGCAGCATGAGTGAGTCAGTTGACTTAAAAATACCTCCATCCAAACCTGCAGTTCAAAGTTAAGGAACTATTTTAAAATAAAAGGAGCGATTTTGTCATCTGCCGGCTTTGCAAAATGGAAACGGCTTATATAAGCACGACGGCTATGCACCAGCAACTCAAACAGCGGCATCCTGGAGCAGTTCCAGCAAATTATTAAACACCGTAAGTTTTCAACATTTTTATTAACGCAATGTATTTTACCCTATAAATCATATACAGGAGCACACACACTCATATACAGAAATTAACACTCAACATCTTTAAAAGCAAAACTTATTTAAGCTTCTTAGCTGCGCCTGGCGTATGTTACTGCAATCTGTTTTGTTGGTTTTCATTTGTGACCCGTGTTGGCAGAATGAGTCGGAATGCGCACAGACTGATTATGAGCAAAAGCCGAAAATGTGAGAGTGTTATTTGGTCGCGGTAAACATGTTTGTTAACAAAGGTAATGCACTACCTGCTAAACTGAGCCATCGTGGAGTTTAATACAACGTTGTTTAAGTGCTTTCAAAGGCAAACCGTCAAAGAACTCTTGATTATCAGGTTTAATAATGCCTCAACCGGTTTGAATACTATTTTTTACTTAATGCCTCAACCGGTTTGAATACTATTTTTTACTTAATGCCTGAACCGGTTTGAATACTATTTTTTATTTAATGCCTCGTCCGGTTTGAATACTATTTTTTATTTAATGCCTCGTCCGGTTTGTTGGATTCAAAGTTGCCATCTAATAACTAGAAAAATGTGCAGCATTTTATTTTAATGAACAGCGCCTCTCTCCCTGTTTATCTCTTTTTTTGTGCAAATCTTATGTCAGAAACAAGAGAAAATGCAGCAAATTAATGTTTTGTGTATGAAGAGCACTTTTTTTGCATTAAGTGAATGTTAAATTTTGTTTTATATTTTTTTGGTATTTTCTTTCCTTTATTCAAATGATTTGGTTGCACAATATTTAACTTCTTGTTAAATGTAACCTGTTACAGGAGATTGTACTAATAATACAACTTTATTTTATTTTTTAACAATTAAAATGTGTTCAAATGAAGAAATTTGTTTATATCATCGGAATACATAAATTAATAAATGATTAATAAATGTCAAATTCCTACACAAATTAAATAATGGGTAAATAATCGAAACGAATCAACATTGAATCGAATTGAAAAAGTAATCATTAGATTAATCGATGCATCGAAAAAATAATAGCTAGATTAATCGATTACAAAAATAATCGTTTTGCACAGCCCTACTTTACACGACAACATTGCAGCTTTTGCTGAATTTGCGGCGGCAAGCGACACTGTATTTACATAACAGGGCGCAAGATCTGATCTCATTGAAAACGATGTACCACATATGCCCAACCTTTAGATGGCAGTGTAATATCCCAGTGTATGCAGTGTTCTATGGTTTCCCCCTCATTACCTGGAAAAGGATGATGGCAGAGTTCAATATGCCACGGCCGACTGGCAGTGACGTCACTGTTGTCGGAAGTCCCCGGTCTTACCTTTACATGACAACGAATAACCGAGCTTTGTCAGAATTCTCCACTCTGGAACCCATTATCGAAACGGTGCTTTCTCGACCCAATGTGATGTCGTGTAATGTGAGATCTTCCTTTAAAAACATTCAAATGTCGAAGCGATGGCCTCACATTTCTCAACCCTCTGGCAAGAGCCAGTGAACACACCAAGGGTCTGATTTATCAAGATTCTTAATAATGAATGCAATATTATATGTGCCACAAACATTTTGGCCTTTGGGCTGTCCTTCATTTGCGGGTTATCTACTAAAATTGCAGGAGCAATTCATAACAGTTGCATGGAGCAGTTTTCAAATGAGGTGTTTGCGGTCACTATGAGCTGTGCCATGGCTAGAGAGAGGAGGAATAATGTGTATGGATTCATAATGAGTCTTTGGCAAAATAAAGGGGACAAAAAAATACATATCAAGTCTATGGCTGTTACAGTGTTAATTAATATTAGGCTAGAATGTTGTGAATTACATTTCTCAGTTGTCAGTAATAAACTGCGTACGGCGTACATGTACTGCTATCTGCTCTATGCCAGCATTGTAATCCAGAGAGAGATTTATTAAAGCTGCAGCATGTCCAGAACAAGGTAGCTAAAATATCCATATTCTACTAATATTGTGGAAATGCACCGCACTTTATCATGGCCTCTAATAAATGTCAAGTTGCAGTAGAAAAAATATGTAAACTTGAAAATATGTATTGTGAAATGTAGGGATTTTGTTTTAAAATGTCATATATAAAGTCATTTTTTATCATTGTGGTATTTAATATGATTACTAAATTTTCTTAATTGGAACCAAGGAAGGTTAACCACTACAGGGGAAACTAATGAGGATCCACAATGATCATAACTCACTGTGCGCTCAGCGTGTCTTCACCAGTTGGAGACGTGATGAGAGCGCAATTAGTGATGATGCGTCTATCGGGAAAAACAAGTAAATATTTACATAACTTTCAGGTTTATGACCATTAGAGTGTTCATTGCTCTTAGGTTGTAATTTTATGTAAACGACATTTTTTGTTTTGACAATAATAAATATATGTTGAATGTGGTGGTGCAAAGTTAAAACATGCCTTTCAGAAGCACTAAAAATAGGTGCTAAAATAGCTGGTGCAAAAATTTTTATGCTTTGTAAATCACACTGCCCCTGAAACATCTACTTCTTTACCTATTCTCCTTCCAATATTTTGCGTCTTCTTACAGAAACACCCTGTTGCGTCTTTACTTGTGGAACTGCACAATGTCTGGTACACGTCAACAGGAGTAATCGTGAATAATAACTTAATATTAACACGGCTATTTAATTGATTAATTTATTAAATCAAGTGGGGCACCACTCCTATAAATCCAGGAGAATGTTAACATAAGCCAGACAAATTCAGTCTCTTTTCTAAAGGGTGAACTCGGACGCAGTGACAATAATTACACATGCACTGAATAAAACAGGGGACTTTCTCTTTAAAATATAACAGGGTTTATTAACATAGTTGTTTCAATCTTACAGATGAACACTGTCACAACAGCCGATCTACTCTAAATCATGCAGTCCACAAACTATTTAAAAACGGAATACCGTTAGCAACCAAAGAAATAACATTAACAGACTTCGGGAAAACAGATTTAGAACATCAGTGGGATGTGTGTGTGTGTTTGTGTGTGTAGGCTGGAGAAAATCCGCAAGGGGTGATCTGGAGTCAGGACAATGGGTGAATAGTATTCACCCTTAACAAGACATGCAACCACACTATACAAACAAAATGAAAGAATATTAAAAGATAGGAGATATAATAACGCTTTAGCAAGAACCACTGAACACACAAACAAGCATACAACAGCAAAAGCTAGTGTGCAGCAACCGTACCAACAATGAGCAAACGGTGGTTTAACAATTACAGAAGAATCAATTATACCATTTCACACAAGTCTAAACTTGTTTCAAAACCTCCAACAGAAGCCTACACCCTACCCAGACAAACTAAATTTATCCTACTGGTGATGACTTCGTCCACGCTACCAGTCCAAGGCGAATGATGAAGGGAGAAGGAGGAACAATCAAAACCGGCAAAGTAAGTTGAGGAGCAGCAGCGCAAAGCTGATTTTAAAAGAACACGTTCAGATTCAGGTAGCGACTTCAGTCGATCCCGTCTTTAGAGAGCTATCTTCATATAACTCAGGTGCCAAGCAGACCCCCAGGCTGCAGAAACGGGAGGTCAGGTAACGTGGCAAAAATAATGCTCCGGAGGTTTAGGGAAGTGGTCGTGTCCTGGCCTGCAGGTTGGAACCAAAGGGGAGATTTTGCTAGCAAAGATTTGAGTGTCCCCGACACCCAATAGGCATGAAAGACAATGGCTTCTTTGAGCACAGTCCTTTTAAGATCTCTGCCTGTGATTACCGGCCAAAGACCAATGAGAATACACTGAGGGCAGGTGTGAGCTCTGTTGTCATCACTGGTCACAGACCAATGAGGATGAGTTTAGGGCATGCAAAAGGATGCTGGAGACGGCATATGATTTATGGAAAATGAATACCAACAACCCATTTTGCATATTTAGATTAGGGGAAAGTGCTAAATGGATTGTGTGCGTGTTGCTCTGGGTTTAACAGGAGCAATGCTCTCTGTCCCATGTAAGTAAATCATGTACGGAGTGTTTTTGTAACGCTGTGCTGTTTGAGCCGGTTTTAACAAGCGCAAACCGTTGATAAATCAGGCCCCAAGAGTATTCACTCTGCTATTCCTCTCTCTCTATGGAAACGGTACATTGATAACATCCTACACAAAAATACATACATAAGAACTCACTGTCATTGACAAAACTGGGAACACCAAATTCAACCATGAAGAGGAAACAAATCAAACCATGTCATTTCTGGACATGAACATTCACCACAGAGAAGACGAAAGCATTAAGATCATACTCTACAGACAACCCACACATCAGAATAGTACTTCATTTGGATATTGGAACATCCCACAGCACACAAACATTTAGTGGTCAGAACTCTATACAATAGAACAAATATCATTAACAGATGAAAAAGACTGACAGTAGGAGGAACAGCACATAAAACAAGGACTCACATTTTTCCAGTATCCAAGATGGGCCAAAGGGGGAAAATAAGTCAAACAAAAGCAAATAAAAGAAAAACAACGCAAAACAATAAGCAGACAAGAGAAAATCAGAGAAACATCAGAACCATGCCATAAATCCGAGGGAAAGCGGAACCAATACCATGCATCATGAAAAGATACCAAATCAATATAGCACTAACACCGTATTTAAAACTCAGCCAGCTACTTGTCCATCCAAAAACGAAGGATTAGAGAATCCATTGAAATCCGAGCAAGAAACACCATCTACCGGGATGAGGGAGCATACACCCTATCACACACCTGGGACTCCATCCTCCAGTGGCGGTGGAGGCAGGCACAGCTGGTCTGAGGGCAAAGCTGATAAATGACAAGTCGGACGACACTCTGAGACTGAAGACTGCAGCGTGCAGTCGAAACTGTCAGCAGGTATGGAAAACAGCTTTTAAAAAATATCTAAAATCTTACAAAAGAAAATGATAAATCACATTCTCTCTATTGTTGTCAAAATAACATGTCAAATATGATTTTAATGCAATGAGAGTAAAAACTCAAATTCAGTTGAACAAAATTCTGGATTCTGGATTTAACAGGGAGCCAATGGAGAGAAGCCAAAACAAGAGAAATGTGATCTCTCTTTTTAATATTCATCAGAACTCTTGCTGCAGCATTTTGGATCAACTGAAGGCTTTTAATTACATTTTGTGGACTTCCTGATAATAAGGAATTACAGTAGTCCAGCCTCGAGGTCACAAATGCATGGACTAGTTTCGCTGCATCACTCCCGGACAGGATGTTTCTAATTTTAGCAATATTCCGGAGGTGAAAGAAAGAAATCCTAGAAACCTGTTTAATATGAGATTTAAATGTCATGTCTTGGTCACCTTACCAACACATCCAGCAAAAAGCAGTCACAAAGTCATCATGAAAACTCAGATCCTCTCAAAAAATAAAAGGCTTTAGACTCATCTCTCATCTCAGACATCCATTAGTTTATGCCTCCAGCTGTGTTCCTCACACCAGTACTGATCTAACCAGCGATTATCCAGTCTGTCTAGAGTCCAACTCCGTAGTCTTCCAGCCTGATCTAGCCGTCTCCCGCTCTGGATGCTGCGGCTTCTCAGTCCTGCCGACTTGCTGCTCTGCTATTACCCGACCGATCGCCTGCTCCAACTCGCGTGTAAAAATAAATAAAAGCTCCGACCAGAACAGCATTCCTCTCGGCCACCTGACATAAACTCCCCCACAGCTGGTGAAGCATCCGCTGGTATGAAGCCTCCCCCCTAAGCAGAAACTTATTGGACGTTCTGTCACTGTAATCTACACCACAGCAAGCCGTCTTTGTCCAATAATTGCAGATTAACATCCAAAACCGAATAAAAACTGCAGAGACAACTGATAGTGGAGTTCAGAAACACCAAATGACTGAAGTCTTTACGTTAGTCCCAGGCTGTGAAGAGGTTCCCGCAAGCAGAGGGGGACAGCAGACTACGGAGCAAGCTATTAGCTACAGTTAGCCACCATTAGCCACCAGCGTTAGCCTAGACTGACCTGTCAATCAAAAGGACACACCCCTAATTATTTATAATTTCAAGATTAAATTACAAATGAACGGAGAGTTAGAAAAAAATTCTCCCCCCTCAGAGTTCTCATGATGGTAAACCTGAACTATCTAACCTAAAATGTTTTTTTGAACCAGGCTGTAAACATGTTTATTTTTTGGTGTAAAGTTGGCCTTTTTAACATTGGAGTCAATGGGAATTTGCTCCTTTTTGGAGCCGGCCCCCAGCGGATGAGGACTGAAATGCAATTTTTGTCACTTCCATGTTGGCTTCACTTTTTGCAAGCAGAGTTTGCCCCTTGCTTTTACTCCTAAATCAATAACTACTAATTTAAGGTGTTAGGCTAGTGGAGCAAGGCCAGCTAGACAAGGTCCACTCAGATTACTTGGACCAAACACCATAACCTGTGTTTTTTCATCACAATAATAAAACATTATTCCAGCTGTTGGGTTGCCTGACTTGCTGCCAATACACAAAGTGGCCAAACTGAACTGTGTCCAGTGATACATGTATTTTAGAAGAGTTTAACTGACAGCTAACGTTAGCAAAGTTAGAAAATTGGCTAGCTTACCGATCCAGGAGGAAAGTCACCATTTCTGTGTATGTTTGATGCGTTGGAAACGTTTTATGTGGTTCCATCTAATGTAGACTACACCTAAAACTACTTTGGTTTCAGTTCTTCTGCTGTCATTCCTCTCCTGAGACGGATAACAATATATCTGGGGCTCTGAAGGAAATGCTTGACTTGCTGACTCCACCATTCTTCCCAGTACCAGCTGAGCATATTGTTGGATCATAGAGACAATATCTGTCAACCTCCAACCTGCGGCTGCTACTGGCTGGTTGATGTAAACATAACATCATTTTTGTAAATGTACATTTTATTTATTTTAATTTAAATACAAATTGTTAAGGAAATGCTGTACTTTCATTCTGCACCCCTCTAAAAGCCCAGTGGATGTATTTTCTTTAAATATAGCTTTATATGAAAATGTTCCATATACAGTACAACCTTTAAATAAACCCCCAAAAAACAAAACATGGCTAAGTTAAAGTAACATTGGAGAGGAATATTATGTTCCCTTTAAAATGTACCCTTTTCAGGATTTTAAATTAAAAGTTGACAACATATTTCCATTTATATGATAAGCGTTGGGACCCATGTGTACATCTAAGAGTGTGCAGGTGACTGCACAGTATTAATTGAGTACCAACCTGTAGCAGAGCCCACTATGTCCCTTGAAGGAGACTCAGACATGGCATCGGCTAGCCTCTCCCGCAGGCCTTCGTCGCTGATGTCTGCTGATCCGATATGGTGCCTAGGCACACCGAAGCTCTCTGGCCAGCTCCCACACACCTCCAACAGGGTAACGCTACGTCCATCAAATTGGCCTGACAACACATACACGTTTTTTTGTTAAGGTTAGACTGATGACTGTAATAATCGCTGTGTATAACAGGAACATCAATTCTATATATTAGGTAATTTGTTTTTTATTCAGTTTGAAAAAAAAAAAACCTAAGTAAACAAATCACTGTTTATAATTCAAATACTATTGACAGAGTTATTGGTATAGCTGACCCCTAGCCATTCGTGGTTCAGGATTTGTGGATTCTTTCGTTGCATATATGTAAAATACTAAACAAAACTGCACCTTGAGAAGCTATAATATCTAGGTTCAATGCTGCTTGACTGACTATTGACTGGCATTTGTAAAGCAGATAATCTAGGAGGGCAATTTCTTTTCTGTGGCACTGACTGGCTGTAGGCCTATCACCAAGAACGGAAATAAGGAAGACATTAGCTTCTGTGTTTGTGCTGAGAGGGTTTTTACTGAGCATGTGGCCTATTAAAATAGACTGTTTTTTAGAAGGGTTCTCAAGTACACGCAGATTTTAACTCTTTAGCTATTGTCCCAAAGTCCTCTGAATACCTTTGGTCCACTGTACCCTTACAATACCTTTAAAGTAGTTATGACTGAACCAACATTTGAACAATTAATTTAGGACATTGTGGTTCCTGTGGTATGTGTATAATAACTATATAACTATGTATATAACTATGCACCTACTCTATTTATTCATCCCCATGTTTAGTGAGAAGGATGTTAAGAAAGTAAAAAATAAGTCAAAGCTTTTGACAAAAAATCTGCAACAAGGTTCAATTCCAGCTTCCTCCAGTCACATGTCAATGTGCCCCTGGGCAAGGCACTAAACCCCCAATTCTACATCATCCTACCGAGCCATGTTGGCTTCGGTGTATGAATGTGAGTGTGAATGGGTGAATGTAGCTTCAATGTAAAGCGCTTTGAGTGTTCGGTATGACTAGAAAAGCGCTATATAAGTTCAGTCCATTTACCATTTAACATTACATTGAAGCCACATTCACCCAAATGCACTCACAAACCATACACTGACACGCAGATCAGTAAGCAACTCAGAATTAACTTCCCACACCGTAATGTGACACGTGAAAGCTGGAATCGAACCTAAAAGTCTTTATCACTAGCCATCTACTCAACCTAGCAAGCCACAGTCACCTTTCTGCTGTACTTTTGATCTGACAAATGAGCCTAATTGCGATAAATGTTCAAATTTATTTTGATATTTAAAATGTGACTGTAAATGTACTGATAATCCTATTTTGGATAATTTCAGAAATTCTTGCCATATTACAACAAATCCCACCCAAAATACACACAGGAAACATCAAACCTACTTTATTTAGCTAAATAATAACTTTCTACGATCTTAACGTCTAACGTAAAGCTGTTTTAAGCATATAACTAGTAAAAGCAAAACTTCAAACATGATCAAAACAAGGTGTTACTACAACCTGAAGCTCCTCCAATCATAAAGGGACATACAGAGCAAGAGCTACAGCATTTTTCTCTGTGTTATCAGCACTGTTAGAAACTGATTCAAATGAAAAGATTGAGCAGAAACGAAATGACACCCACAACCTCTGTGATTGCTGGCTGAGATTTCCTCTGCTGAGTCAGCTGGGACAGCAACAAACAGAATGGGCCAATGGTCCATTACAGAGGACGACATAAATGTTGAATGTTAAAGAAAAAAAATATCAGAAAAATATAGCAGACTAGTGGACATCTATTCAAAGAATTTCAGAATTATGCCAAATGTTAACGATATCATCTGTTTTGAACTTGAAGAACACCTCCATGTTGTAAACATCCGCCAAACTTTCCGACCCCAGCCTATCTGGTCTTAGATGAATTTACAGCACACTAGATCACTGTAGTCGAGCGGATCAGCTGCTTTGGAGCCGCTCACACACCAGACCTCTCCGTAAGTGCAACCTAATCTTCATGCCTGTCAAAAGCAAATCTACACAAGCCTCCGCTGCTTCTTAATCTTTTCTCCTCTGCGTCTTCCATGTTTTCAGCTATCAGAAGGATCTCGCAAGTTGGAGCCAGAGAGTCTGCAACCTACTTCTGTGTCTGTGTTTGTGTGTGACAAGCCAGGCATGCAGACACTAAAACAACTGGTTTATTCTGCTCCTGTGTCCATTTTACAAGCTAAATGTGCCTCCAAGCAGTATGAATTGTTGGGAGTTGCTCCTGTGACTCTTTACTACACAAGAGAAAGCAAACACCGGCAAATTTTCAAGTGCGCTTTTAATCATCAGCAAACCAATGGAGTATATAAAAATGATTGAAAATGTAACATTTCTAAGAAAATGTATATGTCTAAAGTTGCTGAAATAGCCTAATTGTTTGCTGGTTCAAAGTTCTGCTAAACCCATCGCTGAATACATTTTTTTACCCCTGAGATTGGAATACAAATCTGAGTTAACATAATCCAGTGGTAACTGTGTTGCAAGATCTGTTTAGCTGCTGATATTAAATTCTATTTCTTATCCTTTTATATAGTAAAAAAATGTTAAACAGCTCATTAACTTAGAACAAGGCTTTATCTGCATGGATGGAATATTAGATGAAAAACAAAACAAGAAAAAAAAACTGAATAGGAGTCCATCTTTAGCTGATGTTTTCTGAATTAGAATGAAAATAAATATCTGAGTTCTAAGTGGAAATAAAAACTGCACAATCATCTTATCTAGTTTAGAGGAGAGCAGATGAGAATACACTGACCTACTGTAGCACAGAGACAGTGTTAGCCTCTCTGTTAGCTCCCACAGCCATGTCTTCCACTGAGTGCAGATAGTGCGTAAAGCATTTCTAAGCTGCTGTGTTCTTAATTCGGTTAAATACTCCGTAATCTCAGAAACATATTAGCTCAGATGCTGACTCTATTCATTTCCAAAAAATCCATCAAAGCAGGATTCAGCCATGTTGTATTCAAATAAAAGCATCATAGAAATAACAAACTATGATCAGCTTATTGGTTGACTTGTAAGTCTATCAGATATGCACATCAAATTAAACCATTCAACATTAACTGATATCAGTAACCCAGGCAGTGCTTTTGCCACAAGAATTTCACTAAACATTTAACCATTTATGTTCAATGCAGGGTCAACACTTCAAATTAAACTTTGTACTTGATATGAAACTTGCAGAGATCGATATAAACTAATCATAATTAACCCATGACAAATATTTAAGTAACATTTTAGAAAAAATCGATATATTTAGGAGTAGTATTATTACACTGTACTTTTTACTTCAGTAATATTATGATAAAGTCTCACTACTCTTACGTAAGTAAAACTACTGGGTACTCTACCTACTGCCAGTAACTTAACTGAATGAAGAGAAACATGTTTGAACCCAAAATGTTCCAGACGCAGTTTTCCAGGTTATGCTGAAGTAAAACCTCTCCAGTGTACACTTTGTGTTTTTCTAATGTTATTTTCTATCTGCTGAGTCTGTTGTTTTTGTTGTGTTGGTCTGCAAATCACAAACATACAGTAAACCCTATATGCTGTCAATGAAAGTAATTCACCCTGTTCTAACATACTGTATGTATACATTACCGACTATGAGTGTCAGAAGTTTCATATTGAAAACAGTTCATTTGAGAAAGTGTTTCTTCCGTTTAAATGTGTTATTTTTTAACTATGTAATTCATTTATATAATCTTTTTTTCATTTTAGTCTTTAAAATTTGTCTCTTGATGGGTTTGCTTTATACTAAGTAGCAACATCTTACCTGAGTATAACTTCTGGGTGTTCTACTGTAACTAACCTCTAGAAACTAGCATTACTGATGTAACAGGATTGTTAATGTCATTATTGTCTGAAACCATATAACCAATACCTGAGTAGACCAAAGAGCATTTAAATGGTTTGTCCTTTAAATTTGGCTCAGTTTTACCAATACTAAGTGTGCTTTTGTATTAAGCTTTAGCGGGTTAGAAAGTATAAAAATATCTTATTTAGCTGGGGCGTCGCATGGCGTAGTGATTAGAGTGGGCGCTCCATTTGCAGAGGCTTCAGTCCTCAACGCAGCTATTCGAGTCCCGTCCCAGGCGACCTTTGCAACATGTCTTCCCCCACCTCTATCTCCCTTCAAAAAACTCTGTCCAGTTTAAAAAATATAGATTTTTATTTAGCTGTACAGTATCTAACTATGCCAAAATATAAGTATTCATATCTGGAAATGCACATAAAGTAAAATTCAGAGAAGCTGTATTATTTTACATTTTTTCATTTTACACTGGATGGAAACAGTGGAGAACAGACCTGGATAAGCTATGTTCTGAAACAATCTAAATTCAACTGTAATGCAGTGACTCAGTAAAAAGAAGCATAAAATTCATACATACTCACTTTCAAGAAAGAATCACAGTACCGCTGATAAAGTTAAGATCTACCTCCTAAAACAAACCAAAGAATTCTCAAGGATTATTAGGTTAGCGGACCAGATAGATGTAAAGTGTTTCTGTGCTTCTTCCAAACAGTTTTTCTATCTGTCTAGAGTCAATACACACTTCAAGGAATGGCGAGTCAAGCAGACTTTTGACTATCAGTAAAACTGCAGTGAAATGGCAGAGAGAGTAAGATCAAAAGAAAAAGTGCAGACAAGGGTGAGCAGATCCTCTTTTCCTGGAAAGACCAGAATCTGTTAACAGTAGCCGTGTCAGTGTCTGTTTGTGTCTGCCATTGGCGGAACTTCAGAAAACAGACACTGCAATATTAGGATGAACTGTTCCAGCTTTACATTTTCCCTCAGTTTCCCATCAATAAAAAAACAGCATGCAACACCTAATCATTTATGAATACTAAAGCAAAACACAGTGTTGCTGTTTGACACAGATACACACACACACGGAAACTCAGATCTAACAGGCTCTCATGGAAGGCTTTGATGGAAGACCTGCTGGCACTGAAGAGGAATCCTTAGAAAAATCAATCCAACACACACAAACAGACTGCCTCTGAAGTGCAGTTATCAGTAAGCCAAGCCACTGTGTGTGAGAGTGAGTGTGTGTGATTGTGTGCTTTTGGAGGTCGGTCAGTGTTATCACTGTGGGGAGCACAGAGGCCCGTGCAACCTCTCGCCCCAGCATTAGCACCTGTCACTGGCCTGCAGCGGAGTGGAGATTTGCCAGGCCTCAGGGCGCCCCACACACACACACACGCACACACACAGTAGTCTTTAGTCAGTGTTCTGCTCGCTGATAGCCAGTGAGCCAGGCAGATCAAAGGTTCTGACTGCGGTAGCTTTTCTGGATGATAACGGCTTGGCGGAAGGTTAGGAAGAGCTTTAAGTTTATCAGACCAGGCTTTGGCCGATGTGGATATTTGAAGGACATCACTGATAGCTTTATACTCCAACAACCAATGACAGTATTCAGTATTCAGTTATGTGCTTGATGATAAAAACAACATTTTTCATTTTTTAGGATTTTTGTGGCGCTATTGGCTCTTATTGATGTCAGTCAGACATAAAACAGGCAGAGATGAGAGGACGACATGTAGCAAAGGTCTATAAGATAGAAAACGAACCCCATTGAGGATACAGCTTTGGTAGGCAGGGTGTGCTCTCTACAGCAAAGCTGCTATCAAACTAAAATATTCTTGACAAATCTTGGAGACAAATGATCATAAAAGACTTGAATCTAACATTTAACTGAATTCAGTATAATTTTTTAATACCTCAAATTTCGATAGACTAATTCAAATCCCAATTTGCGCTGGATGATTGATAAAATACGAGAAATTATAGCCTCTAATCACTGTAAAACTGTAAACGAAGTCCCAACATTAAAAAATAAATATTGAGGTCATATAGCTCAATTTAGACCATAGCTGATCTTGGTATAATGAAAAACAGCAGCTACTGTACAACAGAATGGCTGAAAAGGATCAGAATCACAGTGCTGCAATGGTTCAGAAAAGTCAACCAAACTGAGTTGCTATTAGAAGTTTTAAGAAGCTTGGCTTGAAATAATGTCTACAAAATGCAATGAACTGAAGCAACTGGAAATCTGAAAGAAGGGGAGGTCAGAAATCCTAAAATGATAGGACAGACTGAAAAAATAATTTCATCCTAAACCGTTGTGATTTATATTATACAACAACAAATGTTATCCATGCAGCACATTAGAAAAATCAGGAGTATTTCATGTTTGTGCTTTACCAGTTTGACTAGTTTAAAATATATATATATATATATATATATATATATATATATATATATATATATATATATATATATATATATATGTTCAGGATAAACCTGCTCAGGAGAAAGAGAATCCCTAAGTGCTCATAGCATCGTTTCTGGGTTACCTGGGGAGTTCAGAGGCAGAGGGCTGCATAGAGCTTATTTAATTAGGCTTTAGTGCGAGAGGCCTGACGGAACTAATTTTTTTATTATGGGGTCAGTATAATATATAACAGTGTGTGTGAGCCGAAGTGTGAAAGAGAGCACACGCAGGTGGTGGTGTTAAGTCAGGCACTGTTAGTCTGTCACCGGCAAACAGGTCGTAAAACTGCAGCTTGGATGAGAACAACACTCAGTTACTGGTTTATGAGGGACCACTCAAAAATCCTGGGTCAGCCATGGCTGTGCAACAAATACCAACATTTAATTTGACAAGCCGGGCAAAACAACACATCGTTCAAAGAATATTTTTGGGTTAAATTGCTGTTTTTGGCTATGAAAAAAAAAAAAATCAAAAATAAGACTGTTCGTCCAGTTGTCTGTCTGTCCTCTGGTAGAAATCAAGCGACTAATAAAGACGATTGAGCAGACAAGCTTAACTGGATGCAATTTAAATAGACTTTTTTTTGTTTTACCTACCAGACTGTTTTTTTCATCAGCTGTGAAGAACCTCAGCTACAGTGTCTTGGACGAACCAGGCTATATTTGAGCTGCGTAGATCCAATGGACATTTAGTCATACTTGAGTACACAGACACAGTATCATCCACATGCTAGAACTTCAAAACACACTTTTAATAGACTTGTTCAGCCACACACATCTGTGACTGTGCTATGAACCCATAGTGACATCCCTGGTGTGTGTGGGTGTGTCTGAGTGTGCGTGTGTGTGTGTGTGTGTGTAGGACAGAAAAGTGGGAAAGTGTCTTTGATGTCTTCAGGGAAACACAGAGTGGTAGCTAGCTTTGTGGTGCAGCGTTGGTGTTAATGGAGATGTAAGCTCCCAGGATTAGCACCCATAGGTAGGAATGTGTGTGTGGGTGTGTGTGCATGTTCCTGACATGCAGGGCCTTTCTTTCATTACATTAAGGCCAGTGGTTCTAAATCATTTACTCCTTTTGCAGTCTCAGTGGTGTTGGCTAAGTGTTAGTAATCCCCATCGATACTGGGGTCTGCCTCAGGGCACTTTACTCACTACTCAACACACACATGCTCACGCAAACACACAGAAACGTGGCATTTAAATATGAGGATGCATTAACCTGTATGCAGTTAATTGCAGATGAGTCCATACACATTCACACACATACACACACTTGCCACCCACTAGGCTAATTCAAGACATGTCAAATTAGGCAGCTGCTGTGTCTTGCTCACTATTAAGCTTGACGATCACGCTATGGCTTGTATGTGTTCTGGCACTCTGTCCTCTCACACTTACATACACACACACACACATTCATACATGATGTCACAGTCTTGTTTCTAAACAGAGGTTTCCTGGGGGGCAAGGCTTAACCTTAATATTTATGTTCAAACCATAAACTTTTAAATGGACTAAAGCCATGTAATCCCTAAAACCTGAGTGCAGTTTCCTAACATCAATAATCGGTCGTTGTTGACTGCTAGATTAATTGTTAATGCTAAGAAAACAATTAAAGATGAATCTCATGCAGCAAACAAAAAAATGAATAAATTAACAAAAAAAAAGTTACAAAATTATAAAATAACTTTTTAAAATCTCAGTGATGAATCACAAGCCTAGAGAGTCATAGCTTCAGGTATTTATTGCTTTAACCTGAGAACAAATTAACAACTTCCTCCTAATTTGTGTCACATTATGGCAGGGTTAGGAAACATCCACTTGTGACTTTTTGTTATTTTAATACAGCCACACGCAACATATATATACGCTTTTTTCTAATTAAAAATGTTCAAAGCCAGATTGTTTGAATTTTTAAGCTTTTGTTTAAAGTGACAAGTTCTCTATTTTGTTGTATAGTCTATTGTATATCCTGAGAAGCAGTCACTATTTCGTGGTTGGAGTAGTAAATAAGGCTCATTCATCTGTTGCTTCTGTCAGAAGGAAAAATGAACTGGTCTGTGTTGTACAAATTCGGGGCACTGCTGTAAGGAGAGCCATATGAAAAATCTGTTGTTGAAGGTAATTGTTGGAATCTCAAAAAGCTGTAGCTGACTCTGTATGAAAAGTAATATTAGGTAGCTAAAATAACAGAGTTTATCAAAGGCTCAATTTAGGTGAATCACGGGATCCAGTGTCTTAAATTTAAATGCAACGCAATGCAACTATATTTGTATAGTGCACTTTCAACAAGGCAATTTTAGGTGATTTGGTGATTAGGGGATGAAATAAAAGTAACAATAAAAAAACAATAAAGCACAGAACACAACATTAGAGACACAAAACTTATGACACAGTAAAACATATGACACTCCAGCTATTATTAATCAATTAATCAAAGACAGCCCTGAACAGGTGAGTTTTTAGCATTGATTTAACCAAATTTAGTGTTTCAGCAGCTTTGCAGGAAGTTTGTTCCGGGTAAGAGGGGCATAGAAACTGAAAGCTGCTTCTCCATGTTTGGTTCTAATTCTATGGATGATGTTCTTGGACTGGCTGAGGAAGCCGGAGTACCCCGAGGGAACCCGCCCATGTACAGGTAGAACAGGCCAACTCCATGTATCTCCCATGCTGTTTTCCAACCCGGGCCTTCTTGCTGTAAAGCAATGATCAGTATGTTTACATGCACATCGAAATCGAGCTTTTCGGAGTAATCGGACTAAGGGTTTAGCCCCTATTTAAAGGGGTATTATGCTTCTTTCAGGCGCAAAGTACCATTCTATAGCACACTCAAATGAAAATTTTACCCTAAATCTTTCTTAAAATCGTTTATAAATAAAATTCTACCTTACAGAAATTTGCCTTCTCTATCACTTTCGTATTTGACGCCTTGATATTCGCACCTGCCTCTCCTACCCTTTCTGAAACTCCCCCTGCAGAACGTCATACACCAACTATTATCACAGCATGCACGTGGAGTCGGACTCCGGTAGTTTACAGACGTTTTCAGCGTGTTTTATTTTTTTATTTAGGAAAAAAATCACATTGGTTAACAATGGCAACGCTGGAGATTGTAAAATGACACACAAATGATCCGATATCTGACCCTGAAAGTGTCTAGTTTTTTGAAGAACTAGAGATAATTCAGAGGCTTTTACGACGAGCCAGCTTCATAATATTTACCTCCTTGGCATCCTTTTATAAATATTAATCACTATGAAGCTGCATTTTGCATCGAAATCATAAAAATCCGAAAATATGAAGCTATGTCTTCCAATTGAAATAACAAATGTAGAGAGAAATGATGCTACGTTTTACATTGCAACCATAAAAGCACAGAAATAAGTACACTTAACTTGCTGGGTAAGCACAATAAAATTATGTAAATCATTTCCAACCAATTGATTTGGGTTGATTTAGCAATAAACATTTTTTTTGAGTGAAATAAATGTAAACATATTGTGTCAACTTCATACATTTGGGTTGCTATAAGGCTAAAAAATAAAAGTAGGGGATGGGACTTGAACTCAGAAAAGGGCCTCTATTTTCCGAGAACCAGCACTAACCACTTTGCTACACAATAAATCAGAAAATGTGTATATAATAACACTTATCCCTTCATTTCCAGTGTTACCTAAAAATGAAAATTAAAATCCTGTTTTTTGTTTCCATCCCAATTTAATTATTAAATATCATTATCAATTTTGTTCATGGGTTCATGGCAAATCCCCTCCAGCAGGTAGCTAGTTTGTCAAGAAAGGAACAAAGTAATGCTGTTGTTACAGTACATGATAACATATCTAAATGAATTTGGACTTTATGTAGGTACATTTGAATCTGAATTTGTACCGTAATGAAAAAAAAGTATTTTTAGAGGAATGATTGTGATTAAGAATTAAGAGAAAACGTATTCATAACAGCAACACTCTCTAGTTTGACCAATATCTTGCTTCAAGCTGGATTTTGATTCTGGAGCAGTTTGAAGCATTTGACTACAGTACTGTCAAATGTAAAAGAAAAGCTGTGGAGGAAGTTAAAGATTAGAGTGATGACAAGAAGGCCTTCCAACCTCATCACCAAAAATACATTTTCAAATATCAAGCTATTCTAAATCAGGTTTGACTGCTGTAATGCCAATAACATTTATTTTTTTTTTTGTCATTATTAAGAAGGATATACAGATTATGGATAATATTTGAATGCCATTAAAAAGAATAGATGCACAATCAGGGTTGGGAAAGTTACAAAAAAATGTGTAATATATTTTACATAACTAGTTACTGCCTCAAAAATGTAATATGTTCGTATTACATAATACTGTCTAAAAAATGTAACTTAGTTACCCTGCTGTAAGCTATCTTTGACATATTTTAAAATTGTGACACCATTTTAAAATATTGTAACTTGTCAATTTACATTTTACACTAGTGTGAGTTTGTAAAATACTGTATTTTTAACATTATTTTATTAAACTCAGTCTCAAGCACCTTTGTATGCCCTCTATCTCTTATATCTAGGGAATGTTTGTTAATTTTCCATGAAAATTAAGTTCTAAAAGGGCTCATCAAAAAGATGGTAGCATTTAGATTTTAAGTCTTAAATATACTTGGTTTTAATCCCACATACACATTTATCATGGTTGCCTCGTGCAGCTTGCATTCGTTTGAAGTGTTGTCTATGTCTTATGTGATGCATTCACAGGCTGCGATATATGAGTAACCGCTAGGTGGAGTGTGGAGAGCTATTTTACGTGCTGTCGGTACATGATAAAGAAAGTACAAAATGACAGCAGTAAATATGGTCACCATCTATGACACTCCTTCCATCTTTTTCCTTCCTAATCTGAAAATTAACAAGTTGATGATCTTCTCTATAGTCTCTATGTTTGTTTTGTTTTCACCCTACAAATCCGGCACTCTATTGGGTCTGAGTTCTGTACTCTGCCCCCTAGTGGAACTATCCAATCCTACATGCAGTGCACAAGCAAGTACATGCCAAAGAATCAGCCTGCTGCTTGTGTCAATGCAGGGTTAAGAAGTAAGTATATTCTCAGCCTGAGACACCAGAGACTGAACAGTCTTTCAACTGCTGGTTAGGGAAATAGTGCGAATAATGCCACAGTGTAAATGTACAGTCAATCTTTTCTCAGCCATCCTGTTTCTCTGACGTTTTGGTTTTGAGCAACAGGAAGTGCACCGTAGATCTTCTTCTGTATCAAACTTGATTTGGTCTATTGCATTAGCTGGGTGGAAAAACAATAGTAAATGCCCTAGTAAGTTCTGTTACCAAAATTGTAATGAGTTCAATTTATAAGTAAACCGTTAAGTTACTCCGTTACTGAAAAAGTTATATATTCCTGTAATTCGCTACTTTTGTAATGCGTTACTCCCAAAAATGTGCAATATGTTCTGCATCACATTTTTCATTGTAACAATGCTTCACCAAAGGATAGCTTTGTTGAAATATATTTAAACTCTGTTATTCTCACTCTGTGTAAGGGCAGTATATTAGGCTAGTTGGATGGACATAAGGTCAGAGATCCTACAGCTTATGGAGGGTGATGGGGACATTGATGAAAAAAAAAAGTAAATTAAGCATTTGCATCACTATAATATATGTTCCTGATAGTTGTCCTTCAACATTGTTTTACTATCTTTGGTGAGAAGAACAAACTTCTTGGTTCTATTAAAATAATTATAAATCCAAATCTATCAAATGCTTTAATTTTGGCCTGAAATATATATATATCAAGTATATACAGGGATTTCAAAACATATTTTAAAACCTTATTAAGACTTTTTAAAGACCTTCCAAAATAATATTAAAAATTCATCACAATGCACTAATAAATGATCCTCATTAAATTATTGTTGCAATGAACGCATTGCAAAACATAGCCGTAGCAGTTTTGGACTTTAATTTTATTAGTTTATGAGCCTATTTTTGATAGAAAAACCTATTTTTAAAACATCACCATACCAAACAAATTTAAAGCTTTATGAAATCAATTTACTTGTTAAGGGTCTTAATTTTCCTTAAATCAGTTTAGCAAATGTAATGCTTTTCAAGACCCAGCGGATACCCTGATACATAACGGAATCAACATTCTTGCATTAGTAAAATGCTCTGAAATTATTTTTTGTAAATTAGCGGCATATAAAAAACTGCAGTGCTCTGAATTATATATATGCTGTTTGTTTAAAAATGAATAGACGAAATATGACCCACTGTGGTATTGTGCTTTAAATATATAACAATACAATCTGTTCTGCTTGAACTACAAATGAAGCAAATAGACAGACCACTTTGAGAAGGAAAATGTAAGAAAGAGAATTTTATCAAAAAATGTAAAGTAAAACTTTGACAATCATTAGGCTACTGAAATCTAAATGTGGGAAAATTGTGGAACAGCGATGCACAGTTTGAGTGGTTCACTGTAACTGTACAATGACAGTATGTCCAACATCTGACTTTCTAACTTGTGATTAACGCTTGCATTAATGCTTGCAACATATGCTTGCAAGCCACAGATTTATCTACTGATGATACAGAAGATCCATGCTCATGTTTCCACACAAATCAAGTAAACACATGTTGACTGTGTGTAGAGGTGTTTTTCTGGCAGGGCGATTACTTTGGTTTTTAAGAGCAAGTGGTAAGCAAACACACAGTGATGAGGGCACATGAGAGAAGACTAATCCAGAGAGGGTTCGCACAAATAAACAACTCATCAAGCCTTTTAGAATGATGGATTCTTGATGTGAAATTTACCTAATGTTAAACGCGACCCGGTCAGAGCAGAAAGGATTAGATTTCCATCCACATAGGTGGACACAACTTCTGCGAGCTCTATACTGCCTGCAAATGCTGCCGATGATGAAGAGAAACTGACTTTGAAAAAAGGACACATTTTATAGAGGACTGATCCTGACAAAATAAACAAATTATAAAACTGGAAATAAAATGGAAATAAGTAAATAAATGTGGAAATCAAATGAAAATTGGAAATAAATGCATGAACAATTATTTTATTTTATTATCACATAACTATTAATGTTTTTATTTTAAATTTTATTTCCTTATATAATTATCTATTTACTGCCAATTTTATCTCTACTTTTTAAATTTTTTGATTGATTGATTGATTGATTGATTGATTGATTGATTGATTGATTGATCTCGCATTTGGCCAGATCAGTCGTCCACGATATGTAAACCTACACAAAATAGTTTTATAATGTTCAGTTAAGTTTTCTTGCATTTCCATATTTAGGGGTTTCATAAAAGACAAAGTATGGTAAAAGAGAACACAAACTAGTGTTTTAGAGAAAAAGCTGAAATGGGACCAAAATAGTAGACACAGCTAACTGTATTCACTAAACAGGAATACAAAGAGAATGTATCTGTGAGTGTTTGGTGCATGTCAGAAAATTCATCACTTCTCCTGGCCAACTTCTGATTTACACAGTAGCTGAGTAGAAAAATAATGCAATATGGTGATGGGTAACAGCTGACGGTGATTAGGGAACTTATTGTATAGCTATGCTTGTTTTTTTACAATAGCACATATAGAATAAATAGAGAGCTGGCCTTCTCTCAGCCGCTTGACTCTATCTGCAGAGAATCTCTTTAAACCAGAAATCAGACTAGCATGCCTTGGGGGCTTTCTCTTAGCCAAACATGCCTGAAGGCCTAAACTGCCAAATAATCAGGTCTGATGTTTATTTGCTTGAAAAAGACCAAAACATTAATGATGTGCTGAGGGGCAGCTGTGTGGAAGGGCGACATATATTTAAAGCAAAAGTGAAGCTGTGAAATACTGTAATTAGTCAGAGGTCAAAATGTAGTCCTAAACTCTCTACGGGGTCAGAGAACCCCCCCACAGACACACACACACACACACCTACGTTAGACACTGTCTAGCTTCACGTTTTCCTCAATATTAGGGAAAACCTAATAAATCTAATATCACATCCAATCAGTTGTAGTTGGACAAGTATTATTTAGGTGATACAATTAAAATGCAGTAAATAAAATGGATTAGAATGATAATACACTGAACCTTCTGCGAATGATTTTGTTAGCTATCTATTAAATTTACTTTGAACTGCTCTTTTATAGATGCCTCATTTATCAGTAAAATAACATCTACCATAACTCATACGGCACAAATCCATACAGTATTTTTTTTTCCACAGAAAGCATTTTAAAAGTTCCATATTTTCTTTCAAAAACAAAGTTTAGCCTGAAATCAAACTAAACTGTGCTTATTTAGAAATGAAGAAAATTAAAGTTGCAGTCAAGTTCTTTGACCTTTGCAAATGAGAGTGGACTTCAGTCACAACCAGGGATCACATGAACCGAATATTTTTCATCTTAACCTTGTCTTTAGAGCAGTGACGGACAAATCGCAAAGCCGTCCATCATTCCGGCAGATCACAGTTCACATCCATGACCACTTGATGCAGACATTTCAACTTAACACACGGTGTATCGTGAATGAATACCAAGAAAGAATCTGTGCATTATCCCAATACATCGGGCTAGCCGGGAGTTGACAGCACCGTGAAGAGTTAAAAAAGCTTTGGATTGCGAGTGTGACCAGTGTGGCCTACAGACATGCTCCAAAGAGCCCAGTTTTATATCAAACAATGGTGTTGGAGCAATATCTTGCAGATCAGGAAACTGTTTTTTCAGAGACACTTTTCGGCTTCTGGTCACTTAAGTTGGAGAAATATTCTCCCATTTGAAAAGTTTGGCTGAAGTGGAGCTTAATTCCAGTTTCCTCTTTGCCAATAGAGTATGGAGTCAGCCTACAAAAAAAACATTTTAACCCCTTCCATGAGAAGTCATCTGACCACAGCAAAAATCCAAAACCTCATGACAAAAACCTCTGCAGCAATCCTACTACACTATTTGATTACGGACAAATGGGTGATTATTTCAGTTCCATGTAGCACAGGAGGAAACTGTGAGACTGAGTTCAGGCCATACTATACTATACTATACTATACAGACTTGGTTGCGATGCTTCCAGTTTTATATCTTATGGTACAGTTTTTATCAAATCATATTTCAGCTAGCTTGACCATTCTGCTAGGTCTTATGGAATCTGCCAAAGGCCTTAAGAATCCACAGAGGCTCCTGTGCGCTGTAAGTAAACTAACACAATCAGTTGCAATAGCCAATCAGCTCTCGAGTCTAAGACAGCAAGGCCTGCTAGAAGGCTTCACGCTGAAGTTGGCCTTTACATGTCCTCTGATTCGATAAGCACCCATGAGAGTCTAAAGGGTAGGATCTAGCAAAATATCTGAAATAAAACCGATTTGTTAGCTAGGAGCTACTAGCTGTTTATTTTTCAAGCCATGATGGCTGAAGGAGAAGAAGGGATAGATTTGGTTGCCACACCATTTCCAAGACGGACTTTTCAACAAATTCAACCAGTCACTAGGAAATATAAACCGGACAACAAAACCAATTGAGGTCTTCTTGAGAAAAGAAAGAAGGATGGATTTTATTTTCAGATAAGTAGGCGATGTCAAGAAGATCCATGTTGGTGAGTGTGAGGACTTTATTTCTATTTTTAATAAGTTTGTTTCTCTGTGACAGACTGGTGACCTGTCCAGGGTTAGGCCGTGCCTCCTGCCTGATGATTGCTGAATTGAATTCTTGGTTTTGTTATTGCCTCATTGGTGTCTTTTATGAAATGACGACAATGCGCATTTTGTTGGACAAACTTGTTAAGCTATCATATACTTTGATGGAGTTATTAAAACTATGTTGAATTATATTTTTAAATTGGCTTTTATTTTTGAGATTTAATAGTATTCAAGATCTTAGTTTCCTACTTGCAAGATAAAAGCATGGCCCGCCACTTGGTCTAAATGATGAACAACAAAAATATCTAATGCAACCTCAAGTCAAAACATGTAGAAATGGGAGTTACCATAGAAACTATGTGGGGTTTTTGAGGGAAAGGTTCTAGGTACCTTCTAAAATAAAAAAGCCAATCATCTATTTAGTTATGTGGTAGTAACACAGCTGAACCTCTAGCCTGGATGCTAGACAGTTTTCATCAAACCAAAACAAAGAACAGGGAGTGTAGTGTACACTTCACGGTACGAGCATGGCCAGCTAATTGATTTCAGGCCGGATTGTGTTGCTATGTAATGGAGCAGGCTAACGTGATGATGACGGTGGGATGGTCATGGTGATGACTTTCACAGGGACTCCAACCTCATTTGTTTGTTTGACAAGCTACAGCCTTGTGTTCATGTCGGCTGTGCGTCTTTTTCTGGCATTAAAGATATGGATTAAACTATAGAGGTGATAGACGATATGTTTACGAGAGAATGTTTGCTTTCTGAACAATATTCAATTACGTGGTTTGAGTGTGTCAGCGCCTGTGTATCCTTGTGTATGTGTATGTGAGACAGTGTGTGTTTGCCTTGTCATCTGAGTATCAGACGTTGTGTGAAGGGGTCAAAGGCCTTTATCAATCACACTGAAATTGTTCTCATCCGTCGTCGTTTTCCTCCTTATGTCTTCAATCTGACCTCCTTTTTGGAGAAGTGTTCAAATCCAAACCAGTTTGAACCAGTACTATCCACTGTTTACTGGAGCACAAATAAATACTTTAGACTTATTTACAAAGCTGTACTAGTGATATACAATGTGGGAACCTGACACCCCCATTAAAAGTCATGACTGGGTATTATGGTAACATGGCATTCCATGATGTCCTGGAGAAAAGATGACAAATGTCCCACTAATCTTTGCTCAACTGGGTGTAATACAGACAGAACCGCCCAAAAACTGCTTAAAGGGCTCACTTGGTCTGAGCACTGTGTTTATAACAGGGGTAATGACAAAAAATGAGGGTATGTCCCAAAAGAGTATCACACAAACACACGCACACCCCAGCACACACACGCAGCAATGTCTGGTGGTTTCCAAACTAAAAACCTGCTAGCTATATTTATTCCTGGATGGTTTTTGGTCTCAAAGTATAAAGTATAAAATGGGTTAAAACCCCAAATTATTGTTTTTACTTGATGAACGCCTATGACTTAATGCTTTTAATGGCCAAACAATATTTAGCTGTTGACACATTTGAACTGGGATGATTGAGCTATAATGATGAGAATTTCGTTCCGATCCACAAGGTTTTTCTCCCTGTATTTCAGCAGTTCAAAGGGATGGTAACCACTCTCTACCAACTGTTTTAACTGCAATGGTGGATAAAACAGTTGATAGAACATGGCAAATTGATAGCAAATCAAAAATGTTTAAAATCTGTCATTTTTTTATAATGATCAAAATAAAAAATAAAAAAAAGTTTGTGTGCCGCCTGGACATTTAAGTAGTCAGACCGGTGGCAGCATATTGGAAAAAGGTAGTGTTTGAGCCATGCAGCGTGAAGTGTACAAATTACAGTAACTATTTTGCACTTTAGTAGAGAAAGGTGCATTGCTGAGTACTATGTTAGGAGCAATATCCACTTTTCCCCGAACATGTCCACATTTCACTTGCAGTCCGTGACGTCCTTCCTGAGCTGCTGCACAGTGCAGCACAGCTGCTGTTTACAAGACGTCAGACCCTGGGCTGAATTTGAGCCGGATTCTGTCAGAACGGAATCTGGGAACTGTCTAATTTTAAAACGTGTTTTGTTAACTGTTTGCTTGGATCAAGGAGCTGAGCGACAATTTGTAATAAATGCCAAAATAGGCTGTCGGCTTGGTGTGATCTGTAGCCATAGAGAGTACATAGAATCAGGGGTCAAAGACATTAATTGAAAGAACTGTTAATACCTTTAAATAACATTACCATATCAAGTGCAATATGTGAACAGGACTTTCACAGATAAATCTGATTTACACCACAAACTGAACTTCTCTACACCATCGCTACTACCATCTCTGTCCTGCTCTTTCTCAGTTTTGTCAGACCTCCTTTGACCAAGTAGGTTATAATGAGACTCATTAGTAGCTAAATAAGAGCAAAAATCCTCAAAATCTGCTGAACTTCCTCAAATTAAGTTACACATTATTAAAATGAAGAGACTTTAACACTGCTTTTCAAATTAAATCAGTTTTTGGAAGGTGTAAAACCTGATCTGAAGTTTATTTAATTATTCTTTCTAACCACAATGGACAAATTGTTCTGTTTTATGGAAATTAAAACATGCTTACCCTAAACTAAGATGGCACATGGTTATCTGTTTTACCCTGTAGTTTTACCCTGGTAGAGGCAGTGCAAATGAAGGATAAAAACTGGATCCAGCAAACTACTCTGGACCCTGGAAAACTTCCTAAAATGGGAGCATAACTCAACAAAGAATTAATTTGGACTTTTTTTTAAGATGCTGGATTTTTTTTATCATATCATATCTTCACAGAACTTACCTTTGAAGACCAGTTTTGCATTTTACAGGTTTCTTTTTCCATAACTTGTAGCTTCAACTTAAATAAAATCCTGATTTTTCTGTGGATGTATAAAAAAATGATTTTTTTAAAGCCTAAAGCAACGTGTGGATGTGCTGTTGTCCGACAACTGGTCCTGCTTATTGAATAAGCAGGACCAGTTGTCTCACATATAAAACATCCACACGACATAAAACATCAAACATAACTGGTCCTGCCTTCTGTGGTCTACTGTCTGAATGCTGGAATATTGTACAGTGCATGCTCGGATTCTCTCAGGGGGGTTAACGAAGAGGATTCCCATCACTAAAGCCACAACCCCGGGTTCCTGGAAATCCTCCACAATCCCATTTGATCTCAACACCCTGCCTTGCCTAATGTGTCCCTAAGCTGGCCTTATCACACCAGAGGGGATAAATACAGATGTACAGTTGTATCGTGAGCGGTTTAGAGAAAAAAAAATAGAAGAAAGAAAATTCTACTATCTTATTCTATGTACAGTGAATGAAGTAGTGTGTTCTTAGCAGAGATAAATGATCCTGCTTACATTAAAGAAAAGGAGGGAGAGAGAGAGAGAGAGGAAGAGAGAGAGAGAAAGGCATTTACCTAACAGTGGGGGAGAGAAGAGCATCATAAAACATCCAACACTACTCCACTAGCCTAATTCATTCTAAAAGAATAAATCCTCCATTATCATGACTCTCTTGGGTCTAAAAGCAAGCATCTTACTGGGAATTAATCACATTGGAAAGGAGGGATGGGGAGAACATTTCATTTCCTCATCAGGTTTGGAGAGAATTGTTCTGGAAGCCAAGCAGCCACCAGGGAATGCTCTTCTCAGCCTTTCCTCTCATCTTCTTGTTTTTGTCTGTTTAAAGCTATTGTCTGTCACTGACTGGGCCAGGCTGGACCTTTTATCCTGTCTTCGCTAGAGTTTTATCAATATCAAGCACAGCACCTTGGCAAAACATCTGTCTTCATGGGAAAATGTCTACTTCTGAAAAATTTGCACAACCCAAAAATCCCAAATGTGTGGCATGGCTGTATATTTGTTCCCCCTCAGTCAGTAATCTGAGTATACCACATACTCGGGCCATCACATCTGGGGCACGCCTCTACCTGCTTCATACATCTACAGACTCAGTCAATAAGTTAGAATATTATTATTAAGTTTATTCATTTCAGTAACTTCATTCTCTAAGTGAAACACTTATAGATTGTTGTTTTCAACCTTTATTTCTGTGAATTATGTTGATTTTCTGCTTCCAGCGAATTAAAACATAACGCTTAGAATAATACATCCAAACTGTAGAAAACATTTTAAAGCTGAAATGTAGGCTTAATGAAAAGTATTTTTAAGTCCTGCTTAAAAGTTGTTAATGAACAAATGTCAGATTCTAATTTATTAACCGTGATGGCGCAGACATTTCTTTTATGCAAATCACTAAAGCTCAATCAGATTGGATGTGGAGCATCTGAACAGCCATTTTCAAGTCTTGCCAAATATTTTTAATTGACTTTGGACGGTCAAGCCAACGTAAAAATATGCTTCTAAACCATTCTTGAACGGGTGCACCATCACCAGTCTCCAGGTTTTTGCAGTCACTAGCAGGTATATGTGTCTCTGCTTCATCAACATGTGAGTGACACAATCAGGTGCTTCGTAGGGCTCTGAAGAACTTGACTGCGTACTGAGGAGGTCATTGAGCCATCTGATCCAGGTGTGCTGTACCAGGAACACAGCTAAAAGTTGCAGGACAATGTGAAAGGTACAGGAGTACCAGCCATGTGACAAGATTAAAACAGAAATGTGGCCAACCTGTTTTGGTTTGTCAGTGTATAATTTACATATTGCCCTACTCTACATGTGAGGTTCATTCTGTGGCTTTTATGTATTCTCCTTAAATGTTTGGAGGAGGTTACTTTGTGACCCAAATGGAGGAAGGTAGCTGATAGGACACTATGCTGTGCAATGGGTTGTTAGACAGTTAGAGTTTAAATCTGAATAAAGCTGAAAAAGTAAACTTCAAGAAAACACTCTCTCTCTCTCTCTCTCTCTCTCTCTCTCTCTCTCTCTCTCTCTCTCTGTGTGTGTGTGTGTGTGTGTGTGTGTGTGTGTGTGTGTGTGTGTGTGTGCGCGCGTGTCTAGTTCAAGGCCAGCCAAGCCTCCTTAGGTCTCAAAACAAATGCCATAAATTCAGCCTCTACTTACTTGCTATAAAAATGTCAAGAGGAGAGGGTTTCATTGGACCACACACACATAAACACACACACAGCAAAATTTAAGTCACAAAAAATACTGTCACATTCCTACAAGTACATGCTAATTACTTTTATTCTATATATGTAATGACATGCACTGACAGTAACATGGCATCCTAACAAGAAGTCCAGACTAACAAAGTTCCTGACAGCCACTGTGACCTATCCAAAGCTTCCCCCTGAAATTCAAAGACCTAAACATCCAAACAGCAATGATAATCCAGTACGGACAACCAAGGGCGGAGACTCTATTTTTATCCCAGAATGTGTGAACATACCTTTGAGTCCTATAATCTGTTTTAAGGTTTTATAGAAAGGCTTTAAAACACTTAAAACTAAAATGTAAAGTTTCTGATTCATATTTTTTATTATAAACAAAGGAAAGGAGAATTTAAAAATCAAAGCTTTTCAGAACGAAACATTGCATATTTGTAGAATATGAACATCATATGAATATGATCATGTTTATGGCATTCCAATGGAAAAAAAGTGTTAAGTAGGGATGTCCGATATTATCGGCCTGAAGTCATTATCGGCCGATATTAGCATTAAAATGTAATATCGGAAATTATCGGTATCTGTTTTGATTTTTTTAATAAGATTAATTTTTCAAACCATACACATATTATATATCAATCTCTTCAGCTACTTCTTTTCTCTCTCAGAATGTAAAAATATGACAGATTTGAGGTTTAGTTTTTGAGATATTATTTGTTTGAGATAACTTTCAATATATCCAAAGGCTTCTTCTGGGCCAACTTTGACCGTCTGTCGGGCGCACTTGGTGACGTCATCAGCCACAAAGGTATAATGTTGTTTATATTTTCAAAAATTAGAAATTTGTCCTGAGTGGTGGGCCTTTGCTACTATTCTCTATGTAAGAAAATGTTCCAGCTATTTTTGAAGACAAAATAAAAATGGCACCTTTATCAATTGCCTAACTAAAATTCTAGTACTTATTACATTTTCTAAATTTTTAAAGCTCAAGTATGCATGATACAATATATTTCATTGTGGTTACCTAAAAGGGTTTAGTGGTTTTTGTTTTTTCTGAGGGAGGGTCCCCACATATCGGTATCGGTATATATTGGTATCGGAAATTATGAGTTAGGCTATATCGGATATCGGTAGAAAAGCCAATATCGAACATCCCTAGTATTAAGTAAACTTTATCTGCAAGTGTTCCAAACTATATCACAGAGTGTTGTACAAAGTTTAGATGAAATCCTAAAAGACAGTTACTTTTTAAAGAATCACAGAATCAATCCCATGGGGAGACAGGGAAGGGCATTCCACAGTCTGGGTGCCATTGCCTAAAAGGACAGGTCCCCCTGAGTTTTATGACGGGTCTTTGTGACCTTCAGGACAATCTGAGCCGAGGACCGGAGAGTGTCGCTAGAATAAAAAAGGGTCAACAATTCAATAATGAATCGGAGGTCTGTCAATTAAAAGCTCTTACAGTCAAAACCAAGATTTTAAAATCATTTCTAAATGTTACAGGTCATCAATGGAAAAAAGGATAAAACCAGCAAAATGGATGCTCTATAGTTGATTTCTGTTAAAAGTCTTGCTGTATAATTCTGCACCAACTGGAGACAACTAGGGATGGGTATCACTTAGGTTTTATCCGATACCGGTGCCAAACTTTGAAATAGTGACAGTGCTTAAACAGTGCTTAAACAGTGCTCGAAATGGTGTTTAAAGAATGAAAAAGATAAAAATTTAATCCAAAATCCCTCCTATTAATTCTATTTTTAGCAGGCCTGTCAAATTATGAAAAATCTTGATTAATTAATCACAGGCTAGCTTTGAATTAATTGTCATTCCTAAATGGCCAAAAAACTATGGATTTCAGTGTAAATAAAGGACTAATCCAGATGCTGTAGCTCTTTTTTGTTCAATTAAATACAGCAGAAATCAATGGAATTTTTGTTTTGAACTCCATTCACCTTCACAAGGTATATGTGATCTCATATGAAAAATAACAAACACAACTAAGATAGTAGAACTAACCAAAATATATGAATAAAAATTTGGATATCACCATTCTGTTTTAAACATTACATATATTGAATGGAATATCAATATAATTGTCATAATTTGCCATTTTCCCATAAGTACTCAGCAGATAAAACTCTGTGGTTCATCACTTCAGGAAATTAATGCTCTTATTGTTAAAATGTACAAGGCTACTTCCACTAATGAGTTAGCACAATTTCAAGTCTGAAAAAATCTGTTAAATTTTATCAGTTTAATTGAATAATCTCGCCATTAAAATACAGCGTTAACTCACTATGAAATGTACTAAAGCTATACAGTGAACCAGCATGGATAGATCAACATAAATAAAAAACATTTATATTCTGCATTGTGCAGAGCGAGTTGACATCCCAAGTGGACGGTAATAAAAATTCCCACAGAAAACATATGAATTGATAATCATATCAACCCAATATCCAATAATGATATACTCATAAGTCATTTAGACACATACACACACACACAGGTGTAGGCTGAACTATAACTACAGTGGTATTCTTTGTATGGGTTACTTGTGTTAAAAAAATTGTTAATTCTAAGAATTAATCGATCTGCGTTATTATGTTAATTTTGACAGGTTTTGCAGTTTTCTTTGCAAAAATATAGCCATGTTAGCCTTTTCGGGTGATATAGGGAACCATTCTTGTCTGATGGCATGCCCAGAATCCACAGTGCTTGACATCTCAGATAAAAAAGAACCGAAAAAAAAACACCAAAATGTACGCTGCTTTTCGGTTTGGTTATTACTGTTTACGTCATAACTCGTGCCATTATGGCACCCAGTATCGGTACCCATCCTTGGAGACAACTGACAGCAGATTTGTTAAAACAAGTACAGAGATAATTACTATATAAACTAAAAGAGAGGAAGTAAAAGTGTGAATAATAATCTCCAGTCTAGATATGGCCCATTTTATTATTATATTTATTATTATTATTATTATTATTGTTATTATTATTAATGATCCCCGAGGGAAATATGCTGTAGTTGTCACTCACATTATTTAAGTATTGATGTTTCTAAAAAGAGTTGTTGTAAACCCTACTGGCTGTGGGCAAGAAGGATTTATTGGTTGCTGAATGTCAAAAAGTAAAAATAAAAAATAGTTCATCTCAAACTATCTTTTAATAGGAATTTTTAATTGTTATTATCATTATTAGCTCTTAAGACAGCACTTAGCACCTTTGTAAAAGTAAAAAACCCAAAAACAAAGTCCTCCAGAACTGCTCACAAACATGCTATTTTTCAACTCATCCCCAGACTGATAGTCAAACTCAACCTCTTACCTTGTTATCAAAGGAAAAATGTCACTGTTTTTTTTTCTGGGAAATTCAGCAAACAGAGTCAGTGATCAGAGTCTTCGAGCGATCAGGTTCTTTGATGTTGCAAGAAAGAAAGCTAAATGGACTGAAATTATATAGCGCTTTTCTAGTCATGCTGAACACTCAAAGCACTAAACACTAGAGTCACATTCACTCATAAGCACTCACAAACGAGCAGACCTTTAAACACTTATATGCGCATCGATCAATAAAACACAGAGTAATTACATAATATTCCTCAACAATACATAACATAGTCATTAATACTTTTCTTTGCATAGTGTGGGTACAGGTAGCGTTAGAGTTAGAGAGACAGACACAGAGACAGGGTTCCGGTGAAGATGTGACCTGCTGGAGGAACATTCGCCTCCACCGACATAAAAGCCAGCAGCAGCCTGCGGTGTGTGTGAGCCTACCAACGTATGTGTGTGACACATCTGGGACTGTAATCAGCGTGCTTCTTTCAAGAGCTGCCAAAGCAAACAGGCCAATAAGGAATCCACTTTACAGACCATCGATCTCCGCTCTCCAAAGCCAACACAAACACGTACACACACACTATCACACACGGTCAGCGTAGCTCCCTGCACATACAGACGACCAGCTCCATTCATTCATACAGCCACACAAAGTAAAACCACCCACCCACATTTTGGTTAAAAGTGCACAGAGTCAAAGGACAGACACTGTTACACGAACCATTGAACAGACACACACGCACATTGATGCACACACACTGACACACACACACACACACATACAAAATCCTTCGGAAGCCATTATCTAAAGACAAAATACAACAATAAAGGACAGATATCGCTGTTGCTGCTGTTCAGCCTCTTCTATCAGTACATAAACACCCACACACCCACACACACACACACACACACACACACACCCAAACACTCACGCGCCATCCAAAGGACCATATAGAAAACTTTTGGCTCTGTGTTAAATTATTTACGCCGGGAAGGAAGAACACAAAGAAAACTTTAAATGTTGTGAACAATCAAGCCAGTCGTACAAAGTTCTGATCATGCAGATCAAAATAAAATCCTTTTTATTCTTCTATATTTAGCATTTATTTATACTCTTAAAAATTCTTTTTATTTTTAACCAAGTCAAATAATCTTAGACTAGTCAAACGAATCCGTTATTTTCTTGCTTTCCTCCTTTCAGAAGTGGAACTGGGGGAACACTGAGGTGAAAAACAGAAAACAAATAAACAATGGAAATATTGTTCTGTGGTCTCTGAATGATTCTGAGCGTCCCGCTCCACAGATCCATCAGGTTTTAAAACACTTCCAGATGAACCTCAGACAATGGGACGAGAGAAAACAAGGCTATCACGTCATCCATTTACTTTGGGCTGCTGCGGTGAACAACAATAAATCCTGCAGGGGCCAGGACACAAGCGCGCACACGCAGACACACACACACACACACACAGCAGAAAGTGTGTTTGTTCGTGTGCAAGTGCAGCGATCTGGAAAAGGAAACCAGATAGATTGAGCTGATAGGTAACTGCATGTACTTGAAAGCCAAGACATAATGCAAGCCACCAACAGGTTGTTTTTACAGTGCATATGCACACACACACACACACACACACACTCTAACACACAGCCAAGTGCAGGAGACAGCCTCCATTGAGAAAATCAACGAGCTGTGCCTCTCCTGAGACGGCAACCCACACACACCTACACAAACAAACACACACACACGGATACACAAAGGCAGGCATACACACTCAAACTATCACTGAGCTGGCAAACACCAACAACCTGCTGCACATTTCTAGAGTTTTTTTATCTTAAAAAAAGAACAAAAACCATCAACATGGTTGTGTAGTCTACCTTTATTGGTTGTTATTGTCTCTAAATTATAGATAGCTCTTTTCTTTATACAATATAAAGTGTGAGGATATTTGTGATGGATATTCTTTAAACTGAATGCTCCAGGTAAGCTAACTGGCGCTAAGTGGCGCCGTTTATGAGACGAACCTGACTGTCTGGTTGCTGCAGGGAAACTTCAGTCCAAAACATGGAGATTTGTGCAACTACACTCTACTTGGCAACACCTGCCAGGAAACTGATGAGAGATATGTGCAGATCGACAGAAATTAAGAGACAATCAAAGAAAGGTAAATGCTCTGTACTTGTATAACACTTTACTTGGACCCTAAGGACCCCAAAGCGCTTCAAACTACATTTAGTCATCCACCCATTCACGCAGACATTCACACACTGCTGATGGCGAGCTACGTTGTAGCCACAGCTGCCCTGGGGCGCACTGACAGAGGCAAAGTATAGCAACTGGCTAAAAGATGAATACGTTATAAGGGTCATGTGTAAATGGGGTAGTAGAGTTAAAAACAAAAGCTCCGTTAATCAAGCTATTTGTTTTTTTTACAATTCTCCTTCAAATGAAGAACTTCATTGATTGTTATTTAATCATTTACAAGTCCATATTTCCTTAATGGTCAAAAAATGTTGGTCGTGGTGCAACCACTGCAAATAGTTGGTCTAGAGCGCTGAAGTATATATGGAACAATGATTTTTAATTAGCTACACTCCTGTTTCATAAACAGTACATGTTTCCTGGATATAACATTTTCTAGACAATAAGTATAGCACCATTAATTCACATAAGAAAGGCAACTAACTTTACTTAATATAATAAGAATATGTTTTCTTCAGATGAATATTCTCACTATATTAATTATTCTTTTTTCCACATCTGGCACTTATGGAGGAAAATTAGGATACAGATATCTTAATCAGTGACATGAGAGTCAGGAGATGGAAGCATGGTGAGTAACCATATGCAGATGGAACCTGTGTGTGTGTGTGTGTGTGTGTGCATACACAGGCAGCTGCAGGAAGGATCCTGCTGAGAAAGAGCAGGACATGTTGTCATCTGCTGTGGCCACAGCATCAAAAAACACGCACACGGACGCACACACATCAAAGCATGTGTGGCCTCCTCATTCCAGCACTGTTGTGGTGTGTGAAAACAAATAACAGCGTCACACGTACACACTTACACAATTTCTCTGACTCACTCACTAACACGCACATATACAGTATAATCAGTCCGATTCGTGCATATAAACAGAAACACATACACACTCAAGGAGGCCACATAATAGGCCATTTCAGCACTGAGACCACAGCTAATACAGTAAATGACAGAGAAGGACTGGGAGATAGCCAATCTAAATGTGACACTGATTTTTGTAGCGTGTGTCTGCGTGAGTGTATGTGTGTGTCATGTTTACTGCTGGTACACCATGACTGTGCAGGCTGGGGCACAGATGCTGGTGTGGCCGCTTTGCTGCTTGGTTCACCGTCCTGACCTACTGCGGTTCACAGATCCATGTTCAGACTTTTGCTGAGATACGTGCATGGAGCGCTGTCCTTAAATAACACGGCTGCGGTGCTGGAAACTCTGACCAAAGTGTCAGTGGAAGCATCAAAGCAGCATAATGAGAGAGCAGAGAAAAACCAGTCAACAAGGCAGCTCACACCAGTCCAAAACCCAGGAATATACTGTACAATACGGCGACGATGTCGTCCGCTCAAAAGGCTGAACATGCAAATGTGTGTCTTTTGAAGTGCAAAGGATGAGAGAGGACATTGGATATTTTGGCTGAGCTGAAGGATTTAAAACAGTCCTTACCAAGATTTGTTCTTTTAAAGGAACTTTTCAAAAGCCACAGTTCCTTTTCAGAACACTCCTCTAATCTCCTGCAGCTGAGGCAGAGAGCCATAGACCCTGAGCGGGCCTGCTGGATGAGGTTTCTTTGAGAAGAAAGCCGACAGTTTATCTTCACTACACTAAGCCAAAAAAGAGAGATTTGCTGGGTTCTGGAATGAGTCGTAATGGTCCGGTGGTCTACAAATGGAAATGAGTTTAATTCAGTACTGACTGCCACCAAATAAACTTGGTTCGTCACCATTCTGTGCTTGGAATAAATGGGTCATTTTTGGAAGAATAAGTTCCTAAACACAACAGGGGAAATTATTGCTCATTTCCCAGATTCTGTGGCTACATAACATAACATAACCATGCTGCGTTCACAAAAACCGGAGCAATGAAACTTCTCTAAGCTTAGTAAACTAACCTGAGCTCAATGGCCTATCTTCACCAACCTAGTCGTTGGCTGAATGTGACGAATACACTGAAATAAAGAAAATATATGTCCCAAATGTAAGGCTATCTTGTTCCACTGGCATCAGATCTGAACATAATGGAACACTAAAATTTTAATTATTCCCTGAAAGAACTTTTTATCTATTTTCTTCTCAGAACAGGGACCAAAGAGACTATAAGGGAATAAACATTGTCAAACATGCAAGTTATTTTTGGGACAGTGTTAGCTCCAAAGCAGCTTTATGCTGGGAAATAGAACAGTTTGAACGCAGCAGAAAATGTTTCTGGATAAAGGCAAAAAAATGTATAATTACAAAGGAATATGCATAAAGTCCGAAATAAAATTTTGGCTCATCTAACCATTTTTCACAAAGTGAAACTGTCACAAATTTATTTTGGCACCTTTGAACACCCAGATGATGTTCCGTAAATATGGCGAAGGTGATATCTGATGCAGCTAGTCTGTGAACTGTCATGCAATGAAACTCAGTTAGAGCCTAAAGAGAGTCAAAGTACGGAAAGTTTTTATCTGCATAGACCACCGTGTTTAAACAAGAATAAACAAAACTAGAATATAAGTAGTCGTTATAAAAGTCCCCCTATGCATATTTTGTACTTGTCTCTTTTACACACAGTACTATATTTCTTCTCAGTTTGACTTGGATCCACTTTACCCCCTTAACCTCAGGCTGCAGTCCGAGTGATTCCCATTTGATGTACATGCCAGCACATCATACATACAACCATATCATTTCATATTCATTTGAAAGTTTGAAAAAGTAGATTGAATCAGAATACACGATGTGATTATTTTAGCAGGCTGTTTCTAAAAATATTACAGTTCAAAATTTCAGATGTCTTTTCTCTAAAGTCTTCAAACTGTTTTATTCCACTATTCAAATTTTAGTCTAAAGTAGTTTTTAAATGTCTGTAAATTGTACAAATCACTAAGCAATTGAATGCTCATGTTAGCTTCTGACTTACCACAAGTGATAGTTCACTGGTGGAAGATGTTCAAATAAAGACATGTATTGAAGTAGATTAAAACTAAACAAATACCATAAATTGTGGGAAATTTTGCTGATTTTTTTTTGTTACACTTTAACGTGGTCATGTTCCCTCAAGCTGAACTTTTGCTGTCATCATTGTTAGTTATTTATTAGCTTGCTTAACATTATTTACAACATTACCTTGATGGGTGTTTTTTTGTGTATGTATGTATGTGTGTGTGTTTGGAGGATATTGAAATAGAAATATAGACATAGATAATTATCAAAGTAGCATGTACAATAAAATCTAAGCCCTGTATCTAGATAACTCTGTGCCATACATATTGATGCATGTATGCATCTGCAGCCACAGTGTTCATAAATCAAATCTCCAGCCGTGGATGTGCCTCCACCCCTGCTGTGCAAATTTGTCCAATTAGCCACGGCTCCAGGGAGGGGGGCAGTGTGTGAGCATGAGGGCAACACACTCTTGTGGACCCCTACAATCCAGTGTGAAATGGGGCTGTGACACAGTGCGGGGATTAGGCGACAATGAAATGCATTTCACGGCTGCGGTGCTTTACAGGACTGGCCTCCATCGAGCCGTTGGCCCAAACACGGCCGCCGCTCCACCCCTTTAATCTCTGCCCCCTCTATTGAAACACACGCACATGCAGAACAAATCCACACCCTGGGGGAGACTGAGCAACATGTTTTTTCAAATGAAGTTGTACACTTCCATCTCTGGCAGGAGATTAGTCATCGCTTGTCATGAACAAACCATAAAACTGAGGACAAATGGTTAATTCCTCAGGCTGGGACATTTACTGTGGTACGCAATTATTTCTAAACCTTTCACACATTAGATTTTATTGAAAAATATAAATCATTATTCTCTCTTGAGGACAAAACAAATAAAAAGATAATTTATGTAAAAGTGGTGAATGCTTTGCATTATCTTACTAAAGTCATTTTTAACTAAAGCAGAAATTGTTGCATACAATAATTTCTGCTACAATAATGAAATTATCCACATTATATTCAATCAAGGGCTTCAAAACTTCCATCCATCATCAACCATTGCGTCTTTTTAGGAATGATTTACGTTCAGCAGTTTGCCCCGCCACCCTGAGCACTATCCACTACTCTGCAAGCAGACGACATAATGACTCGGTGCGCACTGCAGAGAATTTTTTTTACGAAAATAATAGTTTTCTCTTTCATATATGAATCCAGTGTTGCCAGAGTATTAACGGGGACCAGCAAAATTCTGCAAACTGGTAAATTATTATGGTGACTTAAAAGCTTAATTATCAGCAGGTGAAATGTTTGACATATAAAATCTTAGTTTGTACTTTTTCTCCAGCTCACTAAGAAAATGTCTAAAATGATTTCCGTTGTTCCAAAAGCTTCCTTCTGTATCCAAAATCTGTGGCAGATCAGAAAGAGTGTGGACAACAGAAGTCACACTAGATATTTTTGCTGTCCATCATTTTAAATGACAGGTTAAAAAAATTATCTTCATAATCTTTTTCACCCGTTTTTAAAATGATAAAATATTCAATCGTATTTTTTTTTTAACCATTTTAAATAATATTTTATATGAACAAGCTCAACAGAGTCCTTACATGTACAAAAATGTAATTAAACGATTATACGTAACATGTATGTATAACATTTCACCTTATGTCTCACAACTACCGTAAGTGGAACTGAAATGCTCACCCATATGTCCGTAATCAAACAGTGGGATTGCCCCAAACGTTTTTGTCACAATGTTTTGGATTTTTACCTTGGAAGGATGACTTCTTACTTCAGTGGGAGGAAAACCTGTAGCATTCACAGGTGCATGGCAAAACCAGCCTCTTGGGACAGAAGTGCTCCAAAGCCGCAGTAACAGCTAGTGAGATTCAATGAGTAAGTTGTCCAGATCTGAGATGATGCTCAGAAGCTTTTTTTGATTGATTCAGTTATCTGTACTCCTTTGAATGTATCTGCACATTTGCACCAATTGGTCAACGGTGTGGAATATCTATCAAAAAGACAGATGGCCTTCAGTTTTTTTTTCTCCAGAAAAAAAAATCTTTTAAACATGGAAAGTATTTGGTTAACGGGATCCATTGTGAGCAGCATTCTCCTTCAACTGTAACTTCTACTGTGACAAATGAGTGATTAAAAATGAATGAAAAGGAACTTGTGAAAAGAGGAAAAAGGTCGACAACTTCTAAGAAAATCTTTGAGGTTTGATTAGACAATTATAAGAGGCTTAGAGGGTCCAACATGAGTCAACCTTTAAATCTGTAATTGTTTTTTAGCAGCTTCAGGTTCATCTTTGCTTACTATAAAAGGTTTGGATGTCTTCCTTTGGTGCAACAACTAAAACAACACAATAGCCGAAAGGCATATTTTTCTTTGACGATACTTCAGCAGACACATAATATCCGTCCCTGAGCATCGGCACAATAAAAGTGCAGATCCTGCCTTACAGTAGACGGCACTAATCTAATAATTTATGCCTTTATTAGGTCTGAGGCATCCTCCGTCACTTTTATTAAGTTTAAAGGATATAAACGTGGTTGGACTAGACAGAGGGTCACACACAGCATGGGTTGTGCAAGGTTGGAATGTGATGGCAGGTCCAGAGAGCATCCTGTCGCAACAAGAAAACAAACCCAGAAGCACAATGATAATAATATGGTCTCCAGCACTTACACTGAGCCAGAGGTGCTTCATCACACACAGCTTTCTGTTTTCTTATGACTGTGTTTTTATAGGAAGTCATCTAGCTATTTTGGACATGAGACATACAAAAATTTGCCATAAAATCTGGTAATATGTGATTGATTAACTGAATTATTCCTGACAGAAACTTGAGATTATTTACCCCAACAAATAGATGGATCTGAAAACATCCAAACAAAGAAAATATCATAAGAAGAACTAGAAAAGCACTCATGGAGCTGAGAGCTTCGCCAAAAACTTCCCGATACTATTTCCCGGTTTGAATTAGTGGAAACATTCCTCTAAGGCTCGCCTTTTCTTCAGATACTCGCTTGATTACAAGCTGTACATGTCTGTAACTGGGTGTGTGTGTAAATGGGGATGCAGACAGTTGTCCTGCAGTGCTGGACACATTTAAGGCTCTTACGCGAAGGATTATCCAGGACGGCCGAGGGGTCTTAACTTCAACACACAGGGTGTCACTGGATGGGCGGAGGGGTGGGATCAGAGTCTGATTGGTTCTAAGCATCAACAACATTCCACAGTTTTGCAATGATGATCAATTTGCCTAAATGTTTCATAGGGCTGAAAAAGTAAGACCACAAATTAATATCACATTAATTATTTTCGACATGTTTATGGGTGCAAATATATATTTTTTAAATAGCATAACCCATAATCCTGGTGGAGACTGCATTTTATGAAATCAGAATGTTTTCTGAACGTCTCGAGAAATCTCTCAGATGTCAAAAGTTATTCTAAAAAAGGGCTTCTGACATTACTTTTTTATTTTTTGTAAATCAATGCAGATCAATAAAGAAATGGTAAAAATTAAGGGGAAAAATTGAGTTTGGATTTTCAGCTAAAGGCGATTAAACATAAAAACAAAAAGAATGAAAAAAGGCATGGGTATTTATGTTTAAATAAACACAGAAGAACAAAACTGGTTCCAGATTAAACAAGAAGTAATGAACAAGAGGTCATAGTGGAAGGTGTGGAAGATGGAATTTACACTAATGGTAATAAATCAACATAACACTACTGGCTGATGAAAAAAAGAAACAAGCTAGGAAAATAAACAGCAAGACAGCAAGAGTTAAATAACGAAAAGTAACAATTAGTAGATGATCCTGTGTTTTCATTAGCGCCTGCAGCCTGATGAAAAACTGCAGTTATGTGTGTGTGTGTGTGTGTGTGTGTGTGTGTGTGTGTGATTTGACGGATCTGAGGGGGTGTTATCAGGCGAGGTAAATCGGCCTAAACCTGGTGCTAATGTCTTACTGGGGGTGTAGGAGAGATTAATAAGGACCCGCTCCAAAAGGCTTTAGCTGGCTCGCTAAGATTCTTAACCCGACTAACCTCCCTTGGCGCAGCCTGAAATCCTAAATGAGTGTCCCTGGATATGAAAACATTAAAGAAAAAAAAAACATTCACAATAGTCATATTTGAACAACAACCCGATCAGTAAGACTTTTAGGATTTGCATTATTTACAGTGACAAACGTGACAGTTTTTCGAACAATAATTAATTTCCAGGATACAGAAGAGTATTTTCTGCAGTATTCATCTATCCCACATAAGCTGACCAATCAGATCCCTTTATAGAACTCCAGTTTGGAGATAAATGCTTGTTGCAGTTGCATGATGTTCTTTTACAAATATTAGATAAAATATTAGTTTTACAGTGGGTCTAATATTGTAAATGTACAAGTTTTAACTATTTCTCTTCACAGTAAAGAAAATTACAGTCCATGACTAAATCTGTTACAGGCAGGATTACAGAGGAATTCACAGGATGTTAGGCAGAAGAATACCACAAAATAGCTCAAGACTACTAACTGGAGGTCCTTCCCTCTGACTGGCCTAATAACTCTAAACAAATTGTACTTACTTTTTGAACAGAACTAGTTTAAAACACCTCCTGATATTGTTATAATACCACAGAATATATCAGAAACTTTGCAAATGCTTAATAAATAGTCTAAATAGTTTAGTTAGAGTAATTTGACTATTATTTTGGTCTTTTAAATCGCTTAATCACTTTGGCCATTTCCATTCCAAAATTCATTAAAGGATCACCTAATCCCATGTTAATGTTAAGTATCTGTAAGTGGATGAATGTAATTTAGTTGTGTCCAGAGTGTTGGGATGGAGGAGCAGGCCCTGACCTCATCTGTGCTCACTGGGATTGAGACACAAATCTGGATCATTTCTCATTCCCAACAACAGCTTGCTTCATCTCACTCTGCAAAGGACCAGGAATCTTTGCTTTTGGGATTTTCTGCCTATGTTTACTCAACATGCACAGAGCAAACTGATAATTACAGGTGGAAAGCAGCTATTACAGAATGCAGCTCTCAATAACTGAGTTTGTGAGCAACTTTAATAAATGGTGATTTTAATGCAACTCAGTCAAAGGGAATTTGTGTTTATGATTTGAAGGGATTTTATTAAGAATTTGATCAAATGTATCAACACATCCGAATCTTTAAAAAAAGAATCAATGTTTTCATACTATGATAGATATATATATATATTTTTATTAAATTAAGAAATATACTATGGGACAAAAAGTATTTGGCAGCCACTAATTGAGTAAGTAGTCATAATTAATAAGATGATAGAACTCTGTCACTTTCATCATAGGCACACTTTATCTGTAAAACAGAATGTATATAAATCCAGGAAATACATTGTATAAATTTAAAGAATTTATTTGTATGATGGTGCGGAAAATACATATTTAGCACTCAGAAAGCTTTTCTATCCTTCACTAGTCACCCTTTAATAATTCCACCTGTTGAACGTGTTATCCGTATAAAAGATACCTGTTCACGCCTTCACACAGTCAGATTCCAACTTTCACCATGGCCAAGACCAAAGACCTGTGTAAGGATACCCAGGGAAGATCCCAAACAGACTGACAGAGGCAGCGGAGGAGAGGCTTTTTAAAAAGTATTTCAAGGTTCTGGAGTGGCCTAGCCCATCTCCAGACCTCAGTCCAATGGAAAATCTGTGAAGGGAGTTGAAAGTAAGAGTTAAACATCCCAGCTCTAGAATACCAGTGTTAGTGTGTGAAAACCTGGTGAAGACCTACAGTTTTGACCTCAGTCATTGGCAACCAAGGTAATGTTACAAAGTCTTGAGGTGACCTTTTGTTATTGACTAAATTAGGGATGCAACAATACCACTTTTTTCAAACTGATACAATACCGATATTAAATTTGCGTACTTACCGATACAGAGTATATATACTGATACTTCTACCATACAAAACAAATGCAATGAATCGGAAGACAGGTTTTATTGTCTTCCTGGTTGTTACAACAAATTATGCTGAATTAGATACAACATTAAAAATATTAATCAAAATGATCACAAAACAAAAATTTCAGGTAAAAAATAAACATTTTTGTGAAATTATTGAAGAGTTTACACATTTAAGTATTGGTTCACTTTAACCGATACCAATAAAGTACATAAGGATGGTATCGGCCCCGATAGCCAATACCAGTATTGGTATTGATGCATCCAAAATTAAATATCTTCTTTTATTGCAGCATCACACAAATTCATAATTTAAAAGTTCGTTTTTATGTTCTGCCTCTCACAGTTTAAGTGCACCTATGATGAAAATTACAGTCTTCATCTTTTTAAGTGGGACAAATTACACAATGAGCTGGCAAATAGATTCCTTCCCTACAGTATAATGAAAATGATTCCCTAATTTATCAAACTAATGAGGTAAAGCAAGCAAACAAACACAAACACTGAAAGAAATCTTGTTTGTCCTTAAGTGAGAGAGAAGTAGATTTTTAAAGGCATTAATAGTTAAGCAGTGAATTCACATGGCTCAAAAATTCCAACGTTAATTTATTTTCCCACAATTAACTCTTTTCTTGTTCACTTTTCAACCAGATAGTCTTCTAGTTCAGGGTTTTCTTAACCCAGGTCTTACGGAACCACTCTCCAGCTTGTTTAAGGTGTTTGCCTTCCGCCACACACCTGACCTGAATAACTGGGTGTTTAAAAGGCTTCTGCAACACTTGATGGCATGCAGGGGCTAATGCTATCATGTCAATTAGATGTGCTAGAGCAGATATGCAGCTAAAACATGGAGGACAGTGGGCCCTGAGGACGTGAGTTATGAAACACTGTTCTAGTTAACATCTGACGTATAATCATCTTTATCCCCATCTTAGAAAGGGACAGTGACAGTGAAAAGCGAAAAAAAACAGCTACCTTGTGATAACATATTTTCCTGTCAATGTTTTTTTTCTGTATATCACCATCATTTGATGTCATCTTTCAGTTATTTTTTACACAAATTCATTACATTAGTCTACTACAGGTTTAAGGGTGCCGTGCGCCCCTCTCTGTTCTGTATTATGCAGCTGGTTGAGGTGGATTACGTGTTTTTGTTGCCCCCTAATGAGAGATCAAAACACTGAGTTCCTGACCCTGTGAGGAGGCAGGGAGAGACAAGCTTTAAATCTCTGCACTTTCCATAAACTTTGGTGCTCTGACTACCACCTAACATCTACACAAACACAGACAGAAACAGAAAAAAAAAATCCACCTGAAATGAATTATTCTATCCTAGGTGTTTACTTCTAGCTTTTCTAGATAAAATGAACATAGATTTATCAGTGGCTATAAAAGTACAGTAGCTAAAAGTCTTAAGTATCTGAGACTTTACCTTACGAGCTTTAATACATTTAGCGTGTACAGAATACATCTAAAGGTTACAGAAGACTGTATGAGACTGATTTGGACTGGTAACTGGGCATAATTAAAACATAAATACAACCTGTTTATCTCAATTGAAAAAAAATCAAAATAGGAGAAGGGAGACCTAAAGTAAAATCATAAAAAACTCAATTTCAACGAATTTCTGACATTACAGGTGCCAACAGTGACATCTGTTTTGTAGAAACCATAGCAGTAACCTTCACACTTATTGACACCACTGGGAAAACTGTATAAAGAGCTTTAAGCTATAATTATATTTTGGAACCATAGAATGATCTAATTCTGAAAAAAATCCTCTAACAATTAATTTGACCAAATTCATTTAAAGGGAATAATTTTTTCACGTGACATATTTTGTTAATCTGCCCTAATTTAGGATCTGAGCAATAAATATAACATTTAAACTTCTAAAACTCACAAAAAACGGCAACCATACATCCTGAGGAAGACGGTTAATGAGGGGAAAAAAAACAGTCACTGTTAAAAAATTGCAGCACAGGGTCGCATCCAGAGCCCTGCATGTCGCTATTTTTTTTTTTATCTAGCTCCCACTAAATTTATGAACAGGGGAACCCACTGCCGCTGTCCCTCTTTTTATATCTGCCTGCTCCCCCCTCCTCATCAGTTTATAGGCCAACTAAAAAAGACAGACAAACAGACAGACAGACAGACAGACAGACAGACAGACAGACAGACAGACAGACAGATAGATAGATAGATAGATAGATAGATAGATAGATAGATAGATAGATAGATAGATAGATAGATAGATAGAATACCCGGGGCAGGTTGCCAGTATTGCAGGGCAACCATTAGACATATAAGCATTATCCATTCCATCGACATGAGCATGTAGGTGCACTGAAAATAATGACTTTCTGGTATATTAAAATCTATTACATTAATTAATGTAATATATACTATACTATATACAGTATATTATTTTGTTCGTTATTTGTACTGTACGATATATATTATATTGTAAAATCAAGTTTAAGTTGGAACGACAATACCATAAGTAAATGTACACAATTTATTCATGTAATAACTGAGAAGAAAGAGTACATTTGATCAGATATTTACAAAAAGTATTTTAAGTTTTATAGTCACAGCAAATTTACCTAAAAATATTATGTACATATTCATCTAAAAAGCAAAGTGCATTTGAATCCACACACATTTTTATGTTTTTTTGTGTTTTTTTCCTACAACAAGAGCTTGTTCAGGCAGAGAAAATCAGTTTGGGATGTATTTTGCTGGTGCAAGATATAAATAGGGCACTGTGAAATAAAAATGGTGTCAGTGTGAATATAAATATTCAAAACACTTGACCACATTAATATGCAAGTCACTAGATAAAAAAAGGAAAAAAGCAGTTAACTTTAGTGATGTTGTCTCACACTATCAAGAAATGCCAAGAAATCCCCTGATCTTGCTGATTTTGCTAATGTATAGAGAAAATAGATGAATAGAGAAAATCCCAAAGGAAGAACTATCTAGAACTATGACTACTTTTAACTTTTGAAATGTTTTAATGTGTTATGTTTTAAAAAGCATTTAGTGTCATTTTGAATGCTTTTATTGCATTGTTTCAGTGAGATTCTAATTGTATATTTGAAAAGTATTCCAGATCTCGGCTGCATTGGAGTACTAACTAATTTAAAATACTTTACTGATTTCTTAGGGTGGCTAGAACATTGGTCTGTGAAGCAAGAACTTGTTGGTTTAATTCCAGCTTGCCCCACATTTATTGTGTTTTTGGCAATTAAATTTACTTAATTACTTTTAATAAATACAACCCAATAAATTAAATATATTTAAGTAACATTTACTTAATTTCTTTACAAATGTTACATTTAGAGTTAAGTACAGTTTACTTAATGCTGGCAAGTAAGTTGTACTTGATATCATAGCAGTACAATTTACTTGAAAAAACTGAGTACAAATACTTAAAATAATTTTCTTTGAGTAAATCCTACAAGTTGTTGTTATCAGTGTGGATTTAGACTAAAACTAAGATGAATATGTAAAAAAACGCATCTCAAGTTAAAAAGCATGGTAGAGGTTCTGTGATGCTGAGAGTCTATTTGTCTCCCAGGGGCTGTAAGAACTCTGTTAAGATCTGCTGAAATTAAAAATCTTTTTAAATATTTGTAAAATCTAAATAAAAATATAGGGCTTCTGTAATATTATGTCATTTAGCATTTCAACATTTTACCTACTAACACAGAAATGGTTAATCTGACACAAAAACAACATTTAAAATGTGACAGGAGAAGACATGCTGTCCTACTGGCAAAAGGAAGCATCGGAAGTACCAATACTTTCCGTACACTATTCCTTGTAAAATATATAAAAAAAAAAGGTTTTATGTTGAGTTTTTCCCCAGAGAATGATTACACTGAAATTACAGGTGTTTTACAGCTTGTATTTTTTGGACTTTGAAATCAGGTTATCTCCAAGAAAGGGTTACTTAAATAAAAGCAAGTTTTAAAAACATTTTCTGTCCTTTGTAATCTCTTTTTAGGAATAGAAAGGGAGGATAAAACAGATTATCTAAAAAAATCTAATCATATCGCCTAGCCTTAACATCCTGTAATTTTTCCAAAACAGTTGTATAATGTCCGATGAGATCTTCAAGTTTTGAAAAGAAATATTTAAATAAAAAAATAACCTACTGATATCTCAAAATAGTACCAAGGAATGATAAAAATTGACAAAAATAGTGAGCTGTTTTATAATTTTATATATATATATATATATATATATATATATATATATATATATATATATATACATACATAAAAATTGATAACAAAAATGCTATGGTGATACAATGTGAATAATTACATTTATGAAAATATTTTTTCATATCACACTGCCATTGGTGCATGAAGTATAAAGGGTGCTGATCAAACATGCTAAGTGCATATGCTATTTTCATAAATGCACACATATGAAAAATCAAAACATGTAGTCATGGTCAAATCATGGTCATGTAAATTAAAGTGCAACTAGAACAATCTTTGAAAACTAGCAATATATGTCATCTAAAAGTATGATATAAGCCGTCTATTAATTCCAAACAGTGGGTACACAGTAGGAGAACTGGAGCTAAAACATTTGGGGACAAAAACCCAAACATCAGCACACAAGAGATAAAAAGTTACTTAAAAAGATAAAAGTTAGATAAAAAGAGTTAGGATGATGTGGAAGAAGAGTTGGACAGAGATGAAGGTTTGAAGCAGTGAGACAGAAAGGAGCTTCTGTCCAGTCTGGATGTGCCACAGACAAAAACAAAGGAGGTGGAAGACCTGAGGATGGGAAGATTAATAGAGGGAGCTTAATATGGATGGAAAGGAATATTTCAGAGACATGGATTATGTTAAGACTTTTGGAGTCAAAGTAGGAAAGATGAGATTCATAATTTATATATTCAGACAAAGAGAAATATTAGAGTGGCTAAACGGTATAGAAGAGAGGGCAGATCATGAGGTGTGTTGACCCATACAGGGAGGAGCAGGAAATAGAGGCTGGAGGTGCTGAACATGTGGAACAGCGACACAAAGCCACCCCTAGTCCAGTCTCCTGCTTACACGATGGAGATCGATGAACGCCAGCACTTAGAGCGAAGACACACAAAGTCTATTGTGAAGGAACTGTCAAACCACTGACAACACAGTGGGTAAACACACATAGGACTATTCATGGCTGCACACATACAGTAACGCACACCTACATCTGCAGATGAGGATGTACATACACGTACACACACACAGCAAGGCGTACACTCAAACACACCTTTTAACATGTAGACACATCGGGCGAGTGTAGGCCGTTGGCTTGGGGAGGTGTAATATTTCAGTAATGTGATGGAGTTTGATCCAGGGTGTCCAGTGTCCTATAGAGCTGCTGTTTTATTAGCACAAAGAGCACTCAGGGGCTCTCCAGTTCGCTCACTCACGCGCACACAAACGTGCTTGTCCGTACACTTCGATAACCACCGCAGATGCTACAGTACAGGAAACACATGGATGGAGACTCCAATGTAAAAAACCAATACCATCCTGTACGTGGTCGGCTGAGAACAGCGTCACAGTTTAAGGAAAATATTTAGGCAAAAAAAGGGGTTTACGGTAGCAACAATACCTCAATGGTTAGATGCACCCTGTAGAGGTTACAGGGACACCACAGAGACACAAGCGTCCTTAAACACACTCACACAGTTTAGAGAGCCATAACTCTAATATGAATGATTCTATACTGTTAGGAGGTAACCAGAATACCATATAACCATGGTAGAACATGCTAACGCCAAACAGACAGGCTGCTAGAGACATGTGAACCATGAACCTTCTGACTGCCAAACACACTCACTACAGAGAGGCCCTTACAGAAAAGGCTAGTGCACTGCAGTTCTCAGGTGTAACATGATAGTCGGCTGTAGTTTAGACATATTTGACTTAATTTGACTGATGTTTGAATGTTCTTATTGTAGGACGTACATTTCCCTGTAGGAGATTTACAGAAAGGCCCTATCCGTCAAGGGACAAACATATAAAGTTTGAATCAAATGTTTAAACCAAAGTTTGCGCTGCTGAGCACATTGGATGGAGGACACTGCTCTACTGTGTGGAGCTTAGAACCAAACCACCAGAGCCGGTTCTAGCAATTTTGGCTCCCTAGCTGAGACTGTTGTTTGGTGCCCCCAACCCCCATTTTCATAATCAAAATGTAGTGTTATTTACCTCTGTCAACACTACTTGCAACCCTACTCTGAGTTGCGCACTGTTAATTCATACCCCATAGAGCATAGGGCTGTGCTGTAGGACACATTCAGGGTCAGATAAATTAAATGGGAAATTGCAGATGTTATCTTTTTTATCTCCTTTTGTATTTAATATTTACTTTACATTCTTGTCAGCACAACAAAAGACCACTAGATACAGCAGCAAAATGCTTTTTCGCGATATTAATAATAACTGTCCTAGGACCGGCTCTGCAAACCACAAAGGCTTTTTTTTAGGCATGTTCAATATTGGCTTTTTTACCGATATCCGATATACCGATATAGCCTAACTCATAATTTCCGATACCGATATAAACCGATACCCTCCCTCATAAAAAACAAAAACTACTAAACCCTTTTAGGTAACCACAATGAAATATCATGTATCATGCATACTTGAGCTTTAAAAATTTAGAAAATGTAAAAAGTACTAGAATTTTAGTTAGGCAATTGAAAAAGGTGCCATTATTATTTTGTCTTCAAAAGTAGCTGGAACATTTTGTCACACAGAATACTGAGAAAAGCACACCACTCAGGAAAAATTTCTACTTTTAGAAAATGTAAACAACATTATACTTTTATAGCAGTGAGGTAAAGTGGAAACAAATGAAACAAGACTAAAAAATAAAAAAACAGCAAACATTTAAGCAGGGCCAATAATTAACCTACCTTTTGATATATTGAAAGTTGCCTCAAACAAATAATATCTCAAAAACTAAACCTCAAATCTGTCATATTTTTACATTTTGAGAGAGAAAAGAAGTAACTGAAGAGTTTGATATATAATATGTGTATGGTGTGAGAAACTCAACTTATTAAAAAAATTTAAACCGATACCGAATATTTCCGATATTACATTTTAATGCCAATATCGGCCGATAATGACTTTAGGCCGATAATATCGGACATCCCTACTTTTTTTTGTTTCAAAGTGTCTCTTTTAACTGCGGTATTTTTCATATTAAACTGGGTCACTCTCTACCTTTACTAAGAGCTCCATAAGTCAATGTATCAAATCCTAATAGCCTTGGGTGTAAATATCATACCATACCATTTTATTTGTTAAGCACATTTAAAAACACAGCATCTGAGCCGACCAAAGTGCTGTACAGACACGAAGAAAAAACACTAATACAGAATACAATGTCAATAAGACAAACAGGCAGAGTTGGGCAAGGCAAAAACCAGCCCAGTAAAGCACAGGACACTTAAAATAAAAGCTGAGATAAAATTATGAAGTAAAACAGTAAAGCTAAAAATAAAAATAGTAAAAACAATGCTCACAAGCACTATGTCAACTAAACCCTAAAGGATCACCCACCCCACTTATCGGTGTTATAAGCCAGAGAATAAAAGTGGGTATATGTCATAAAAACACCTGCAGGCTATAAGCTTATTGGTTAACTGAGGCTGAAGATGCTCAGCTATTAATTATTTCCAATTCCAGGTTTTTAACCTTCTTTTCTTTTCAATTGGCCAACAACAAGGAAAGCTGGTAAAATAGTTTCTAATTCCATTTTGTTCAATTAATAAAGATCGGAGGACTGGGATAATGGTGCACCTACAGACATAACAGGCAGTAAATAATAAAGAAGAGCTACTGATGCAAACTGATAGGACTTTGATATGGATCAAGATATGGGGACTGTTGACTGTGTATAGAACAGCTGTAGATGCTATGTTCTGTATTCATGATAATAATAATTACTTACTGCCAACACAACAGTGCAAATAAAGAACGACTTTCAAAATAAATGTTCAAATGCAGGGGTCATAATAAGAGCTTTAATTTTTTTGCCTAGAAAAACTAAAACAACTACGAGATAGCATCGGGCAACATTTTGAGGAGAAATATTTTCTAAAGGCACATGATCTCCTTACAGTCCTTTATACAACTAATAAGAATCCCTTGTCTACTGACTGATGTTAAAATTAATACAATTTAATGTTAAACATACATCCAGCTTCCTAAATGAACTGTAAAAACAGCAAACAGTCTGGGACCTTTGAGGCTCTTCAGCTTTATGCTGTTATTTTAGAATAATTAACTCCTGGGAGGAAACATGTTATCCTCAATATTCCAAATACTCAATGGCTAATTGCATCTGATTGTCAAAATGCATTGATTATGCAGATACTGCCATATGGACTAAAAGCACTGATACTGGATCTACTTGTACATGTGGAGTAGCCTAGTTAAGTCTCCATACCATTCCCATGGCTATGTCTAGAAAACAGTCAATGTGAAATTTGAACAACTTGATGTCAGTATGCTTTTTCCCCCAATATCGATATGAGCTTACTATGCTCTTTTATAGCAAACACTACCAGGGGAGTATCAGCAGCTTTGGTATTGACAGAAAAAAGGAGGATCCAGATAATGCACAGACTGTGACTGCAGAGTGGATCATATTAACACATCTTATTGATGTGGCTTATATCAAATATCATATTCATGCACAGCATGATGTGTGGAAATGGTCCATATGAACTGGTGATGTAGCTCAAAGTTTCATCTTGTGATCACATAATAGACTAATGACATTACGAAATCATCATATTATGTGAATCATCCTCATAAGACTTGCATTTGCTTTTCACTGACACCCACAGAAAAAACTCCAGTTGGAAGTTGGCCTGGAAAGCAAAACAAATCACTTTTCATTTTACCTACGCAGCATCAGTGTGCTGAACAGAGGAACTATGTGTGCATCTTTACACAATTATAATCTGTCTTTATGGACAATACTGTTTAGTTTGAAAATAAATTGTGTAAGCAATTCTAAATGCCATGCCTCTGGTCTTGTGATGATGTATGAAATGGAAAATGCATTGTCATCATAAGACTTGGATTTGTTTTACTGCTTCCACTGAAAACGATTTACAGCTTCGTTAAGGTGAAAGGTTTGAACTAAATTGTTTTAATCTGCTACCTAATGTTTCTCTAGTTTATTTAGTGAAACTGTTTCTGTTTGTTTCCATCCATGCTTGATCCATCAGCACTATATGATGATACGGGGTTACATGAACAAAAAGGTTTGGTGCACTTGGAAAGACAGAGAGCACTAAATAAGAGCAAGAATACATCTTACTGCTTCTTAATGCATTTTCAAATGATTTTCTTTCATGATGCTGAGAGTAAAATGAAGCCAGGTAAATTTAATATTCATGACTTTAATTTTCCCTTACAACTCATGGAAACAATGCCTCATGCCTCATGCTCCTGAGGCATGATTCAGTTCATTTCTTAATGTTCACCTGCATGCCTACAGCAGGTAATAAAAGAAAAGAAAAGAAATTCGATATTGACTTTTTCCAAACATATGGATAGACGTTTTAGTACTCCTCAGTCCCTCCAGGATTTCACAATGTTGCGATAACAATTATTCATGCAAATTCAGCTAGTCTACCTCTTGAAATCTCATTCAATCATTGCAACTTTAACGCATGTTTGACCAATCACAAAGCTACTTTTCATGATCTAATATCTGACCTTGTCACATATCATGTACACTTCCTGTTCTCTATGTGAGAGGAAGCAAGAGTTAAAAATATTGCATTTACCAAGAATCAAGAATCTTTACCAAGGACGATGCTATAGTTTCCTCATTCTCTAAATCAAAAGGGTGGTAAATTATTTTTTACCCAATGCAATATTGTGGTCAAACCCAATCAGATGTTATCAATTGACAAATATATTTATGCAGCAAAACATCATTTTGACAGATTAAAAATCACATCTCTGAGTACTTGGTGCAGACGCAAAGACAATTCCAACTTTACACATATTGTACAGGTAAATAAATCAATCAATAAAGAAAAAAAGATTTCCGTGACGGTATCATCTCAGACCTGGGTAGTAATCAATGCATCTCGCAAACCAGGGGCTAAGTGGGCATTAATGAGCATCACACCCAAAAGCTTGTTGTCATTATTACTACCTGTTGCTTCTGTTCTTCCTTCCATTGAAGCAATAACTTGCCATCAGGAAACAACCTGTACAAGGAGTCTTTCCTTCTTTCCAAGCTTTCCATCAACCATTCAGCCAATTTAAAGGGAACAAACCAGCTGCTTAAAAGGATACATATGACAATTTTTTACTATTTAAAATAGGTCTATGAGTTCCTGAAAACACGTTTCTGAAGTTGTTTGCTGGAAATAACTTGTAGGAAACAATTGTTACCATGTTTAAATTCCTCTTGGACTTATGATCGCACGGGAAGTTCTTATTGATTCTCTTCTGGGCCAATTCGGACGTAATACACATTTACACTGCAGCAGGACAGTTAAAGGAAAATTCTTTTTTTTTTTTTTCGACAGTCCTGCTGCAGCGTATATGTATATTAGCCATTTCTTTTTTGACAAGCCCTTTCCAAGGCTTTAGTAATCCATGGCATGTACCACCTTTTACAATTTGGCTCGTAATATTTAAGAGGACAATATGTATTATAGATTCCCATGAATCTTCCCTAAAATTACATCTCAATAGATGAGTTATATAAAAAAATCACCCCCATCAGAGTTTCCATGACGATAAACTTGACCTATTAAACCTAAAATGTTTTTTGACCCAGGCGGTAAACATGTTTATTTCTACTGGGAAGATGGTATTTTCAACAATGGGAACTTGCTTCTTTCTGGATCCAGCCCCTAGTGGATGAGGGGGAAACTGCTATTTTTGTAATTTCTGGGTTGGCTTCACATTTGCCCAGCAAAGTTTGCCCCTTGGTCCAGACATGACATGAACAGTTCAGGGCATGTTAATTGGAAGCAAATGATGAGGTCTCCCCTTTTATACTTAACTTTGAGATCCAAACGCAAAAATACAGACAGTGGTAAAACCACAGTGTTTGTTCTATTGGACCTCAGTGCAGCGTTTGACACTGTTGATCATAAAATATTACTGGAACGATTGGAGAGCTGGGTCAGACTCACTGGTACAGCTCTTCAATGGTTTGAATCTTACCTCAAAAATAGGAAGTTCTTTGTGTCCATTGGAAATTTCTCATCAGAACAAAAATAAATCACATGTGGGGTCCCCCAGGGCTCCATTCTGGGCCCCCTCCTGTTCAATATTTATATGCTCCCGCTAGCCAAGATTATAGCAGCCAATCAGATTAGCTACTATAACTATGCAGACGACACACAGCTATACATTACATTGTCACCAGGTGACTTTGATTCTATCCAGACCTTAAATGAATGCATTGAACAAATCAACGACTGGATGTCCCATAACTTTCTCCAGCTAAACAGAAACAAAACAGAAGTAATTATTTTTGGACCTAAGGAGGAACGATCCAGAGTCAGCACACAGCTTCAGCTAATACAACTAAAAACTACTCATCAGGCTCGTAATCTAGGTGTAATAATGGACTCAGACCTGAACCTCCAGGGTCACATAAAGGCAATAACAAGGTCAGCTTTCTATCACCTGAAGAACATTTCTAGGATTAAAGGACTGATGTCACAGAAGGACCGTGAAAAACTGATCCATGCGTTTATCTTTAGTCGGCTTGATTACTGCAACAGCGTCCTCACAGGTCTACCTAAAAAATCAATCAGAGAGCTGAAGCTGATCCAGAACGCTGCTCCCCGTGTTCTCACTAGAACCAGGAAAGTAGAACACATCACCCCAGTTCTTAAGTCCTTACACTGGCTCTCTGTAGCTCAGAGAATAGACTTTAAAATACTCCTACTTGTTTATAAATCATTGAACGGTTTAGCACCAAAGTACATTGAAGATATGCTGTCACTATATCAACCCAGCAGACCACTCAGGTCCTCCAACTCTAGCCTACTAACCGTCCCTAGAATCAGAACTAAACAGGGAGAGGCAGCTTTCAGCTTCTATGCTCCACAAATCTGGAACAAACTTCCAAAAACGCTGAATCGCAAGGCTCTTTTAAATCAAAGATTAAAACTCTACTATTCAGAGCTGCATTTGAATCTTAAATTGTGCTTTCTGATCACTTTTTGTTTAGTTTTGTTTACCTGATTGTGTTTTATCTGTTTTAATCTGTTTTAATTTCCATAAATTTGCTCCTTAAATTATTTTTTTATTGTTGTGGTTTAATTTCTATTCTTACTTTTTTATTTATTTTTTAAGTGATTGTGTATTAATTACATAAATTTGTTCCTTAGATTATCTTTTCTTATTGATTGATTACTGTTAAACGTTTATGTTTTGTTTGTAATCATGTGATTTCATTATCACAGAATCCTGTAAAGCACCTTGAATTGTCTTGTGTTGAAAGTGTGCTATACAAATAAAATTGCCTTGCCTTGCCAAACATCTATGGCAGAATCTCTAACAACCAGGAGGCCCATATATTGTATTTACCATCTATTCCTTCTTTTACAATAAAAAGCATGTTGGTGTTGTAAAATATTCAATTTTATCTGCATTTTAAGCAGAGCAAAGTCATTGTATTTACCTTTATGCACGTGGAAGACTACAACATATGCTTCAAAAATGGTTTGCTTTTGCATGTATATACTGTATGTTTGTATGATTATTTTATTCATGTATTTACACATGCATATACGAAAGTTCACGTCTAACATCTGAGCGTTCCTGTGCACTCCTTTAAGAATTCATGGGGCTAAAGTAAACCATAATTACCTGGAGGATGTGAAGCCCAGAATAATGACATAAGGCATGAACTGGCAGCAATCCTTCCTGACAGAAACACTGCACCCTCCCTGTCCTGGACCTGATGGATTAGTCGGTGTCTGCAGGGGCACAGCGAGATGGGCCAGCTCAAAGGGAAGGAGGGGGTTGTGAACACCGAGGAGTGTTTGGTCCATCTCACCTCTCCTGGCCTTTGGGGTGGACGGTGATAGGATTGGGTCAATCTGAGCTAGAGGGCAGATAATGAATAAGGGTGTGATGTTGGTGTGTGTGTGTGAGTGTGTCTGTGTAGCTGCTGACAGTGCGAGGAACATGTGTTATGAATTTATCAGAACGGGGCGCCTAGGCCGTCATCGGGAGCACTGGGGTTCATTTCCAAATGTTCTGGACTGCTAGGATGAACGGCATGCATGACAGCTACCTGACCCCTCCCCACACACACCTCCCTCCACCATGACAAACACACATCGACAAGCTGGCCCAGAGCTCGACACTTTAGACTGATTGGGCGAGCAACTGCAACAGCTGGCTGAGGATTAGTGCATGGCCAGATTCAGTGGGTCTGTATTTCTCTCTGTGTGTCGATGTGTGTGTGCATGTGTTGTATTGAAGGGACTGCGTGGTCCCTCTGGCACCTGTCATTTAAACCCAATCCTCGCCCTCCTAAGCTTGGTGGATGAGCATAGCCCAGACCTCCTCTGGGACCCTGTTCTCCTGTCCTAAAACAGCGTCAGGCTGAGTTGATGAGTTCAGCTGGGTGGCAGGACCAGGCTGGGGGGCAAACAGGGGGCAGCTAGGACCGAGACTATGGATGAACAGGGAGGGAAGGTTAAGGTCCAAACAGATGTTAAGAAAACAGCAATAAACTGAAAACTTGCTTCAATAAGCTTTAAAAAAAAAGAGCATGAAAATGATATGGCAATAACCTTCACACCAGAGCTGGTTTAACCCTCAGGGAGAAAATTATGGGAGCAAAACAGCTTATGTGGATCAAACCCATATTAATGGGACTTATAACACATGGGTGTGAAAAGGGTCTGACAATTTTACGCCTACATCTGTGAAACAGCGTGGCCAGATTCACTCTAATATTTTGGAGGGAACACACACTGAGTCCCATTTGGGAATCACTCTGGTGAGAGAAGGCAACACTCGGCTCTCAGCACCCGGCCTACAACTTATCTGATGACTCTATTTTCAGACCCTCCACAACCGCCCCCCAACCCACCCACTGTGCGTCTTCCTGAGCACTCACTGAACTGGTTTGAAGAAGACAGTTCTGAAACACATCTCCCACAGTTCACGCAAGCAGTCCAGGTCGGAATGTGTTTTATTATTTGATTGTTCTACGTAGAATATGCGGTAGTAAACAAAAAAAATACATAGTTACAGTGTCAGTGCTGCATGGTGGAGAAGCTGGTAGAAATGCTCCACTGTAGCAAGAAGGTTCTGGGTTCAACTGCCGATTTGTCACTGCCGGTCTGTGTAAGGAGCAGTCACAGATGCTCACCATGCCTATGCAACTCTTCAATCAGCTCTCAGATAGCAAGATGCATTAGGTACGGTGTCCAAGCCTGAAATGATTCTTAAACATTCTAATGGGAATCGGTTTTGTTTTTGATTAATTAGTTACATGAACTCTTTAAGGAAAGGGGAAAAGGTTTGGGCATCTGCACCAAGTGGTCAAAGGTGTGAATTTCTTTAGATTTTTCTGTCACCGTAAAAAAAACACAACAAAAAGCCCAAAAAGGTCAAATATGGGAAATAATCGGATAACCCAGCCCCCCAGTCTGGTATCAGGTGGAAAGAAACTAGTAGGCAGAATTAAACTACATACTTTTCCTGGAGTTTTGTTTACACCATCAAAAACTAGAACGGTGCATCAAGGTGTCGTCAACGTTCAAAAACAACGACCACACAAAGCCAGTAGAAGAGTACTCTGATGTTGTATAAGCATGGAAAACAGCTGTGGATAGCTGTGGGGGGCATTTCTGTCACTTTATGAGCTTTTTATCATGGTCATCAACAGATAACATAAATCAAGCTGGGTGAGGATGAGTGGATTGGTTTAACAGTAAAAAACTTGATTACAAACAGTAAAGTGGAAAAACAAAAATATTTATATAGATCAGTGCTGTAAGCCTAAAAATGTACATTTCTTGTTCAGAACAAAACCCAACATTAAACTTAATTGATGACAAAATGTCCTGTTGACATGCTGACCTGATCCAGCAAATGGTTAAAAATGGGGAACGTGGAAACAAGATTCAGGTTTTAGGGAGTAATAATGGTCCATAATCTGTACTGTAAAAAAATATATCTGTGGCGAAGACTCGCTGATCGTATCGATTGTAGGTGATGCAAAACCTTATTCAACAACTGCTTTACTCTTTAAAATAAAAACGGAACAATGCTCCGAGACGTGTGAAAATGTCTACAGGGAGCAGAAGGGAAACACTCTCCCATGTTTGTTCCAACATCAAAAATTCCATACTGAACTCGCAGATTCAAAGTGCAGATTGGAATTAGGGCACAGCTTCTGTGTTTAAAATAATACATCCAGCAGCTGTTGACTCACTACTGTGTGCCGCAGAAAAAGACATTAACAAGCATGAAAAATTTAAGGATTATTGCGGATTACAAAAAAACGCATTACATGAAATGTATTTTTAGTGACGTGCAGATTGTGCTTTTGTGTCCAGCGTGGGCAACGCTGGGAGGTTTAGTCATATTCAGCCGCTGCATCTGATTGGCTAGTTTAATCAACTCTGGATGAATAGGTGTGTGAGAAGTTTGGTCTTCTCTGACCCTGGGCAGCTCGGTGTGATGGAAAGCAGAACCTAGCTCTGCTTAATCTCACCAAGCGCTCACATACACACATATATATATATATATATATATATATATATATATATATATATATATATAGTTAAGAAACAACACTTCCACACATATCGATGCATTACTTTACTCTGTATCGATTCACCTCAACTACTACTGGGATAAAATTATACAATTGGCAAAAAGGATGTTTGACACACATCTCTATCCCTGTCAGACTCTGACCACAGACAGCTTGCATTACACCTCAGAGGATCAAAACTTTCTTCAACACAACCTTTGACTTAGAGATCGAGGGAAACAGTCATTACATGAAAAAGAATTACTCTGGTATGATGGAACATTCCCAAGCAAAGCACATATGCATACACTCACACCCAGGAATTCCTTCACCTTGGCTGGAGAGATAGGTGAAGATCTGAGAGAAAAATAGGATCCTATAAATGAGCACTGCTTTGCACAGGCTGGAAGAAAAATACCAAAGCTTGGCTGTAAATGTAAGCCATTCAGCGTAAGACTGAAAAAAAGATCATAAAACTGTAGAGATTCTCAGATGGGGAGGAACATTCTTAACGGGCTGTGAATCAAAGGTTTGACTTCGGTCACAATGTTACTATTGTAATGTAACAAAGACAAGTGAACAAAGCAAAGTGTGGAGGCGGCTGTTGGTTTGATGACTACTGCTGATGAACTTTAATATGACAGATGGTCTGATATTCTGGCAAAATATCTCCAAATCATGGCTGGGATGTTTTTTTGGTTCATGACTTCATACGTTTCTTTTTTAAACACTGATGGATTGAATAATTTTTTTTACTCTGATATAAAAAGACTAATTTGCAACACAAAAAAATGTTTGCCGACATATCTGTTTTTTTTCTTTCCTTTTTGCTCTTAAATAAAACAATACATTTTATTGCTCTAAGAATGTTGATTGCATAGTTTGTGCAAGAGGTTGTGATGAAATCTCTTTATAAAAAAGACTAGAGAACTGATCAAAAAGGATAAAAACACTTTCCACTTTTAAATATGTGCTCAACAAGACATACAAACTTACTTCTTCAGTCTTTTAGGTTTTAATACGGGAAAACAAGTGATATTTTCTCATTGTTTAGCAAAACATAAACTCAAATTCAGTAAAAGACAGGCCGCTTATGTAAAAGAAATGGTACACAGAGTTTATTTACAGCGCAATGATTGCAAGGTACTAAGGTTCTGTGACTGCAAGACAAGCCCATATAATCAGTTTTCTGCCACCACACTTAACACTTATGTTTGTGCTGATATTCTTTGATTGAGTCTATATATCATAAATCTATCAAATATGGTTTCAATTTTTTTCTAATCCAAAACAATTTATTTTAAAGGCTACAAAAATGTGAACTTTTAACGCCGTTACTTATTCTGCTCACCAGTTTTGCTGTACACATTAGCTTACTTTTTGAAATCAACAGCAGCAACAAAGAAATAAATTCATTTTTGATATCACAGTGTTAGACTTTTCCGTCAGTAATGAAAGAGTGTGAGAGAAAAGCAACCAGGCCTTCTAAAAAAGTGTTGCTGAGATGCCTCCACTTGATATGAATACACACATCTGACTCATTTTCCAGGCGCAGAGAGTTCACCACTTGAAGGCAATGATTTACTCATTCAAATCCTCCCTCGTGTTTGATCCCACGGGGAGCTGGAGCAGAAGTGGGGGCAAAGCTAGGTTACCGAAGTGAGTTTTTGCCATCCTACCCCTCCCTTTTCAACCTCTCAAGCTCTTCTCCTTAGGTCGGCCATTTTGTAATTTACAGCTGTCATAAGGCTCGACGTCGGCCACGAACAGTGTGGGATTATATGAATCGCTGTCTGCTGGTATATTTCATGAGGAAGATCAAACAGAGCTAAGTGATTTCTTTTCTAAGGGCCATAACTTTTCACAGAAGCTCCTTTTTACAGCGTTGGTGGGAATGAGTTAGCAAGTTATTATTTCTTCTTCTGTAGATTTGTAAGACTTGTTTATGTAAGCAAGCTTTTGGCTGATGAGTTATCACTAGTGTCACTTTGATTTTAATTTACTGTTATGTTTTTATTGTATTGTTTTACCCTCTCTTGTGGAGCACTTTATGATTATATCTGTGAAAAGTGCTCTCTAGATATTTTTTTAATTACTTACTAGGATCCGGTGCACTTTGTGTGCGTGTATATATATATATATATATATATATATATATATATATATATATATATATATATATATATATATAGCCATCTAAAGCAACCGTCTGATAAATTATCTGTTCTATAGCATTTTTTGATTGATTTTAAATTATATTAAATCTAAACCAGCTGCATAGAAAACTTTGTATGAAAACAAAAATGTAACGATTGCAATACCAATAGGCTAAATAGTGGGATTGCTGCATAGGTTATTGTCATGAGGCTGTGGGTTTTTGTCTCAGACAAATTAATTTCTCATGGAGGTTTAGATCTTGTTCTGGTGGTCAGAAACGTGAATACTCATCTATAAAAATGACGGACAACCTTCAGATTTTTTGGTTACCGTTCTAAAAGAACGGTCAAATACAGAAAATATTTGGTTGACGCGTCGGGGTCGTGTATTAACGAAATATTCTCCATATTTGACAGTTTTTTTAAACAGTGATGGATGAATCTGAAGCCCGTCGGCCATTTTGAGAGTATTCTGAACTCTAATCACTTGTTACAAATGCGACATTTTCAACTTTACACACTTAGTAGAGGTAATTAAACCAATCAAATAAAAGATTTCCATGAGCAGATATGAGAATCTCCTCAGACCTGGACACCCTACCCAATGTATCTATTTATCCACAAGTTGACATTGAGTTTTAGAGGTAGAGAGGCATCTGTGACTGCACCGACACAGACCGGGTATGCCAGATCTCTGCAGTTTAACCACTGATTGCAAAAGAGCGCATACATGGAGATTTCGTCCTGCTGACATGATCAGAAAAGTCATTGTTCAGGGTGTCTTGCAGAGTTATGATCACGTCAATTGAAGAAAATGTTCCCATATTTCAAAACTTTAGTTGAAGTGTCGCTTCAGCCTCAATTAAACACATAACGCTTTCACATTTGGATCACCCCGGCCGCCGTGGGTCAGCTCCGCCCGGCTCCACACGGGTCGGGTTGTGCTCATATAGCTGTCATCAGACTGAGGCTGTGGATGTAGACATGGGAGGATTCAGCAGAGAAAGTGGCGCAAAATGTCATCTGTAACCGCCAGGAAGTAGAAAGAAAGCGACGGCAGAGATCAGGTCTTCACCGCGCGGTTTCACAAAATGAGTTGCCATTACCGGTCGGCTGTTTATTAGGAGCGATCAGTCGCGATTCTTTGACATCACTACACCCGGCCAATCAGTTGCCACCGCTACACAGGTAGGAGTGACAGTGACATCACTGTAAAGGACCTATCAGTACATAGGCGTGTTGGGTCGCTTCGGTTGGATTACTCAGGAGGTATCTAAAAAAAGGGTCAACTTGGCTTGGCCCAGCCTGGCCAGGGGTAGTATAAAACGCTCTGTAACGGGGCCAAACCAACCCGTACCCGAACAAGCTGACCCAAGTGTAAAAGGGCTAACAGTCAGAGCACAGTGCAACTTCTTGTGCTGTCTTCAGGCCACAGCAGGTGAAAAATATTCATAGCATATGTAGCTTGGATTGGAGATTGGATTCAGTATTAACTAAAATTAATGAAAATAAACTACTAAATATGTTATCTTTTTAAAACATGATGGGTTAAAAAAAGATAATGACCTAATTTTGTTTGACCAGGTCAGTCAAAATGACCAACAACCAAAAATTTTACCCAACCTGTGGTACATATTCTACATATATTCTGAATGTTGTGTTAAACTTCAACTTTCAAAAAGCTAATAAAAGTTAAATGTTTTTTGGGTTTTTTTTGCAATTAAACTACTCCCAATTTGCAAAGGATATTAATGTAATAGATGAATGATTCACGTATAAAATAAAATTACCCCATGTGTTAGTTCGGATACTATATAATATATGAATGTGATTTAACAATAATGTCCTAATATAATGGTTAATCAAAAGAATTTTAAATACAAACGCAGAGTTTTCAAAGTGGAAAGACACGATGAGATGGATATTCATGTTTCAAATGACTGAATTCTAACAGCCTGATAATAGCAGGTTAATAATTGTTGAAGTTAAACAGATTTTTTGATTATTATAATTCTCTACCTAAAAAAAAAATTACATATTGCCATATTTTGCAGGATATTATGTTGCAGGTTTCATAGATTCACGCTCTGCAGATCTGTAAAATATATGACTGGCTGTAGGGGCTCTTAGGTCGAATTTTAGATGCTGAGATACTAAAGCTCATGGAAAGTGATTGGGACATTGTGTAAAAGCCTATTAGAAAGTCAGATACTTTTTGAAACTCCACGGTAAACCCACTATTGCTCTCAGTGGTAGAAACCACACTTACTTTTGTAAATACTTTGTCTTTGTTCACATCTGTCATGCTTTGTCATATTCTCTTCTGACACTGTTAAAAGCAGATGAGAAAAGCTGAATTAAAACTGGTTTGGGAGCATCTTCACTCTGGCACTACATTAGACACGAACAGGATCTACTTTTGATTTCCTAATGTTGTTAACTTTTACTTAATCACCACTTGCTGGCACAGGTTAGATTTAAGCCCAGAATTACCAACCTTTTAATTTGAGCAGCAAGTTTCTTCTAGTGAAAGAAACAAAAATGTGGGTGAACGAGTCAGAAGCCTGACAGGAATTTAGCAGAGAATCTGTGGAGGGAGTGTATGATTAGGTTGAAGACAAGAGTTTGATGTATATCAGGGTTTCTAGATCAGATCATCTTATTTAAATGGATAATCCACCCCTGTATAGCATTACCAATATAAGTGAATGGAAACTACTAGCAGTTCCTATTTACTTACACTGGTTTAAGCTAAACTAAAACAAACAGGGGTGGTATATCCCTTTAATGTTCTTAATATCCCTTGAATTTTTATTTTTGCATTTTTAATGCCATCAAAAGTGCCCATGACAACTCATGAATATAATGAATATTAAAGAAAAATATGGAAATTCAATGTATTTCAATGCAAGTTGAGGTAACCTGTGATTTATGAATTCCAACTATAATCCTTTCCAAATACAAAACATTTGCCTATTTCCTTAATCTAGACACATTGCCTGGAACAGCTCAGAAACACCTTCATTGGATGTATATGAGTGTTGCTGCAAGGCAGTGTTCAGACAACAGAGCACCTCCATGTGCAACGACACGTTCCATCCAAATGACGCTCAAAGACTGTTTGATGTCCCCGTAGTGTTCACTACAGCTGCAGTTCTGCTTTTTGTTGTGGTCACAGTATTTCCTGAAGACGTCCCGCTGTTGGTCACACAATAGTTTTTGCAAACACTGAAATATCTTTCTCCATCTCAACTACCAACAGGCTGCAGCCATGTGCTGATTGAAATGTTTTCCAGCCACTTTAGCTTGCATTTCTCCATTCTCTACAAAAAAATTGTATTCCCGTTCCAGCGCATGCAGATTCTTTTTTGGGGTCACTACTGTGTGTATGACATGTTGGCAGCAATTTCCAACAGGGTTCTGCATGTTGACGATAATTTATATCAAATACACAGGTTAACAGTGAATCACCATTTATAATTATACAGGTATTTTTCATGAGAACTACAGAAATAATTTAATGCTCATGGAAATCAGATGTATTGCTTGTTAATACAATTTAAGGCCTACATTTTTGCTAAATCTATCTAATGACTTTTAATGCTTTTTAATGACCTGAATAAACCCTGGCTATGATGTTAATACAGAATTTTTTAACTGATTGAGAATAGTATGAATATTGTATGACATGCCCTTAATCAAACATAAATAAAAAACATATATACCCCTTGATACTCCTTTTATGTTGTTTTATTGTCTTTTCAGAGATGCCTATTTCATTTCCTGTTAAACATCTAAGCTGATTAACAGTACTTTAAAATCTAGATCTTAATGGTGTAAAAGTATTTTATATGTGTAAACTTCAGGTATTGAATAAAAAGTGTATATGCAGACTGTTGTTTTTCCTTTGAAACTGGAGAAAAATGTGGAGTGCTTTACTACAAACATTTTTATGTAAAGTAAACCACAAAATACATTTTAAAACAAGAAATTTAAGGATCAATTTTCCTTTGCATTATAACAAACATAAAAAGGATGTTTTTAAAATGTTCACGAGTTGCTGAGGAGTAGGAATCAGCCAAATAAATATCACCTCATTTACCACAGTTGCTTGTTCATGAATTAAATATAAATGTAAATAGGAAGTAACCTGTATTTATTTTTTTTTGTTTGTTGCTAATATAATTATTTTTCCGTCTTCTTAAACAAAAAAAAAACAAAAAATATATTGATATATATCAGTGGCGGGCCGTGCATTTCACACCTAGGCCTTCAGTAGTGCTCCGTCTGAATCAATCCAACCCTCAATAACTATTTTATGGCTATAAAACTTCTACTGCAGATACAGCTGCGACACACATAAAAAAGCATCAAAAATAACCTGATAAAATTGCAACATTTTACTCACCAAAAATCCTGATTATTTGTACACAAAATCCATCCTCCTTTCTTTCCTCAAGAAGATTTCAATTACTCTGTTGTGCAGATTATCCGGGCGTTTCAGTTCCATCAAGAAGTAATTTTCTATCGCCATCGAAGCTAATGCTGAAAGTCGAGCCTGCCCTGTCGTATTTCTGGCATAGGTTTTAATTCGTTTTAGGGCTGAGAATGTCCGTTCAACAGAAGCAGTGGACACGGGGATGGTCACCGCCAAACACACAAATGTGTACAGCTGTCCCATGCTCTCATTCAGATTTTTCTGCTGAAGGAAGTCAATGAGATCAGTGGGAGATTTTCCTGCAAAATTCTTGTTCTTAGCCGAGGCAGATCGAAAAGTGTTCCGTGGCTCTGTGCTAAGCTGGAAAAGGCTGCGTGCGGGAATTTTTTCTGGTATTCCCGAAACTTCTGGGGGTCGAGGAGGGTGACAAAGATCAGTTTTTCGTGGTCTTGAAATCTGGTCTGTGTCTGACAAATAATATTGTCCAGAATCCTGCCGTGGAGTTGGCGGTAGTGCGCGCGAGGATGTTGCGCTTGACCTCTTCGTGCGCTCGGAGCGCCCGCGGTGCGTTCAGTGGCCTCGTAGATTTCCTCGTATCGGCTCCTTTCTCGCTCAACGGTGTCACAAAACTCCTTTACCCCTGCCAGACAAAACTGTACATCCAGTTTTTTGTCCTGTAGTATTGAAAACAGCACATCTGAGTACTCAAAAATGCCATTAAATGTGTGAAGCAAAAAACAAAACTCAAAATCATCCAGACGTGCTTTAAATCCATCAGCGCAGCGCATAGAGTCCTCATCATACTCGTCATGATGCTCCAGAATGTGATGAAACAGTTCCTTTAGAGCATTTCTCTTCTCAAAGACTGTACTGACCACTCTGGATGTGTACTGCCCCCGTGTTGGTGCCACCCGAGGGAGACGCCGCTGGCAGATTTCGTCCAGTAGTTGCGTGCGCCGAGGCGATCTAGAAAAAAATGCAGCAAGGCCATTGAGGTGGGCGAAAAAGATCTTGCATTCTTTAAGCTTTGAGGCCCCTTGAGTCAATACTAAATTGAGCCGATGTGCATAGCAGTGTATGAATAAAGCCAAAGGTGCTCTCTCCTTGACTTTAGCCTGCACCCCATTTAATCCAGAAGACATGACCGCTGCGCCGTCAAAACACTGTGCCACAACTTTACCCAGACATTCATTTTCTACCAAAAATCGGATGATAAGACCTGCAATGTCATCGGCTTGCTTCCCACTGGTAACATCTTCAAATCTGACAAACCGCTCCTTGACACCTGTGTCCGTTACATAACGCAGAACCAGTGCGAGCTGCGCTGCGTTACTCGCGTCTGTCGTCTCATCCACCATAACAGAGACAAACGGTGCTTTGTTAACTTCCCTTCTGATCTCTTCCCCCATCACTTCAGCAATAGCAGTGATCAGGTCGTTTTGTATTTTGCCCGACGTCCCACTAAACACTTTATTAGTGGTCAGGTGGTAATGCAAATCCGTGTTGCTCTCAGCAATGAGAGAAAGAAGCTCCACATAGTTTCCTCTGTTTTTGGATTCAGCGCTTTCATCATGCCCCCGAAATGAAGGTTCCTGCTTGCCCAAAAAAATGACACAGTCTATCAGTCTTTTTAAGATTTCCCTATTTTTCTTCACCTTTTCGTTGTGGAGCTCCGTTTCCCTGCGCACTTGCTCGCTAAGCTGTAGATCCACTCTGGTTTCCCCAAAAGTTTTGGAAAGCACCGTTGCTTGTAAGTGTCCAGCAGTGCTTTGATGCCTCGTTGCTGCCTTGGTTAGGCAAGTCAAATTAACAAATCCAGTGTGGCTCCAAACACCATGTCGATCAGTGGCAAATAACAAGCAATCCCAGCAATACAATTTGCAACGTTCCTCGGAGCCTGTGAGCCAGGAGTACCGCTCGTAGTTAGTGGACTGAAAGTGACGGACAAACCCTTTTCCCGGTTGTGACAGGCTTGCTAGCTTCGGAGTTGCCCAACCTTGCTTAACTATGTCCAGCTTTTCTTGAAAAGTCCGTCTTGAAAATGGCTTTGACAGTAAATCTGCAACTAAATCCATTTCTTCTCCTCCTTCAGCCATTGTGGGTTGACAAAACAGCTATTAACTCAACACAAATTTTTTCGCTGGTATGGCTCGCTACCGATGCAGTTTGCTAGCTCTGGCTAGTACACGCTCTGACTATCCAATCAAAGCGTGTGAATACGCTGACGTTTCCGTACGCCTGCTAGAGGGCCTTGGTGTCGCTAACTCAAAATCTGATTGGTTGAAGCAACAGTTTGATCGACATTTATTTTATGCTACAGGGCCCGCAGAACTGATTGTGAAGGCCTCCAGACAGATTTCTTTGACCCTGGCAACAAATACTGGCTGAAATGTGATTGGTCAAATGCTTAAATATGAAAAAAAAAATATTTACTGATCAGAGAGAAAAAAATTATTGGGTGGGAAGCTCATGGCACTAAAACCACCAAAACTTGACCAAAACTGAATCTGTGATTCAGATATTTTTAGGCCAGCAGAGAAGGCCTTGCAGGCCCTGACGGCCCACCACTGATATATATATATATAAACAAACAGAATCTAATCCCCTTTTTAAAATGGACAGTTAAGGCAGACTTTCTTAGCACCCAGGAAGTGACATCACCCAAGTCTTTTCCTGCTTATAAAGTAAAAAAAAAGTACTTTTTAACTTCGATTTATGAAACTGGCATTGTAAAGGATATCCTTTCAACATTTGACATGCATAAGTATATCTATAATTGTTTTTGAAAAAAGTAATGTTTGTCTTAAAAAAAAAACTAGCAAAAATATTGAACAAAAAACGTAAAACAACCTAAATCATAAAGATGTTCCTTATAAAGTTTGTGATTTAATGCCTAAGGTGGGTAAGCATATAAATTCTCTGAGGCACAAATAGTCCTTCACCAGATGCAATGTTCAGAAACACCATTTGGTGTTTAGAGTTTTTCAGTAACAACAGACCTCAATGTCCACCTAATTCCCAAAACAAAGTCAAATGTAAGGCATGAAAGATTATCAGCAATTGTAAAAAAAAAAAAAAAAAGAGCAAAAATTTTCTGTGGCCTGAGTCAGTCGGGCTAACACCCCTCCTACACACGTAAAAAAACCTGAAGAAGAGATAAATTCAGTCTAAAACACATGAACTGACATTTGTGCACCTTCGCACGCAAACTGCACCAAAGAGTGCCGATGAGAAGCTGGAGTAGCTTTCTGCAGCACCGGTGTCAGCACTGAGAAAACAGAGGCCAGTCGTTGACGTACCAGATATATGAGTGTTATTCTTCCTCTGTGTATATGTGTGTGTATGTGTATATTCCTGCTGGGACTCCCCTTGGCTAAACCAAACCTCCTACACCTTCTCTTCCTCTGAACTTCATCTCTCTTTCCCTTTTTCTGTCTCCGCATGGAAGGATTAATGATCCGTCTGAGTTCCCTCCATCCTCCCCGAGTTTCTCTCAGAATGGAGGAAAATGAGGAGGAATGAGGACAGCCCCGATGGTCGACCATCTTTCATTCGTCTTCGCCTTGGGAGATTGAAAAAACTAAAATACTGAAATATGTCCAGAAAAAGCTCTTTCACTTTGAAAAGGCGGTAGGCCCTGGAGCAGAATCTAACTTAAGAGACATTAACAGCTAAGGTTTACTCTAATCTCACAGTGTTTTTACTGTTTCTGCTTTGTGTCAGTTACACAAAGTGTTACAACAGACTGTGTGTTGATGGCTTCTTCAGTGCTAATGGAACCATGTGTTGTCAGCCAGCCTGGCAGCAAGTCGTCCTTGTTCATCTCTGTCAAAACAATGGGGCAACTAAAGAACCACTTACTCTGTTATTTCAAAATAAGAGTTGGAAGAATGGAAGGAAAACACGCTTCTCTTGGAGGGGCAACACTGTGGTGTGGTATATTTAAAAGGAGTATAACGGTACAGAAAAATCATTGCTCTGTACGTATTTGGGGTTTAAAAGTCACGGTGCATTTTAAATCAAAAAAAATAAAAAATACATGTGCATATCATACATGGTCCCGTCAGTTCTGAACGTGCGTACCGAACTGGCCGTATGTAAAAATACAAATAAATGTACTGTTACACGCCTATTATTAAATAGCATATGGCAAAAGAACTCAACCCAGCCCTCACTGTTTAAAATGTGAGAGTATGAAGCATACAGATTTAAAAAAAATCTTCTTGGTGCAACAGTAGTACCTGTTTTCCCCTCAGATATGTACTTTGATTCAGCAACAGGTCACCTTTAAAGACCCCAGAGAGTGACCCCAAGATGTTATCTTTCAAAGAGACCTCGCTTTCATGAACTTCTACGTATAACAGAAGGAAAGAGTCAACACTGACCTGTTTGAGTCCATCCCGTATCACCAGCAGGATAACATGGAAAAGACAAAAAGAGATTGAGAGTGATCAGAGGACACATGTTCACCGTGTTGGATGCGCCACAAGAACAAGCAGAGCGTGTTGCACAAATCACAGCCTAATTAGTCCTGCACTCCAGGTGGTGACAGTTCAACTCTGTGGGGAGCAGCGCCAGCCACTGTGTGTGTGCGTGTGTGTGTCAAGTGTCAAAGAGCCGCTTAGCACCTCATCACCTTTGACCTCATCAGACTGTCACACTGTGAATAACATTACAAATGCATTGTTTGAACACACTGGTGAGCATGGAATGCTGGCCAGACCAGGACTCAGTTACTGTGGTTTGACTTTACAACAAGTAGTTTGCAGTTAGTTAACACCGTGATAAAAATGAATTGTAACACTGAAAGAGTTTTTAATATCTTTGCTTACCAAACAAGACAAGTAATCTTGTCTTAAGTCAAATAATTTACTCCTAATAAAAAATGATAAACTATACTATGTCAGCCTAAAAAAATAAGGCGTGAGAAAAATCCTTGGTACAGAGCTTCTCCTTTTAACAAGTGACAGTAAGAGCAATTAATATGGCTCACATTTTGTTAAAGGAAGTGTTAGGGATGTAACTGTAACAAAGTCGCGGTTCAGTACATATTTGGGGGGTTTAAAGCCACAGTTAGGTACGTTTTCAAAACACTTTAATCAATAATAATAAAAACGATGTGCATATGCCTTTTTTACTTTCATCACAATTAAACAAATTTTTTTACGAGTGTCGCTTGACCAGCCTGTGATGTGTGATTCTAGAAGGATTTTTGAGTTGTGTTGTCGTATTGGACGATACAGGAAGTCACTGAAGGCCTAAGGGTGCAACACACAGCCCACCACTGCCAAAAAATCCCCCGTCCCCCGACCTGTGTGGGTCAAAGTGGGTCTAAGAGGAAAGCAGTAAGGTCTATGCAGCACCATCTGATCGTATTATGTTATTATGATATTTCAGAAGCGAGCAAGTTCTTCATGACGGATGCTCTCCAATTTAGCAACTACAAACAGGATCAGACCGATCATTACAGCTTCATGGAATGCACATGTAAGTTGATTGACAGCCGATAAGGTGGAACCTCAAATTCTACTGGCAAAAAAATGTTGCCGGTCGGTGTGAAATGCATAGGACACTATAGAGGGAAGGCAGGACTTAGGAAAAACAACAAATGTTGTGGAGCACTAGCTTTTTATTACAGTATTGAGCCCCACTATCATTTTACACAAGTCCAAAACTTTGATACATACATATATATTCACCGGACTACAGATTTAATGTTTAGAAATGTTTTACTAAAACTTTGCCTATATTTGAGAATAAAAAACATGCTTAAATCACTTTGGAGTTGTTTTAATATTTTGACAGCCTTATCTCCCAGCTGTACTTGAATGCACTGATGTCAGCTGGTTTTTCTCCAGTATCAGTGATGTTTCCATTCAGCTTGACATTGTCTCAGGTGAGTCATTCAGTTCAGTGCAGAGCGTGTTGCGGACCTTATTGATGTTGAGAGATGTGTTCGCTGACGGAGTTCTGGTTCAGTCAATGTTTCTTTTTGTACTGTAGCTGCAGGAGAAACCATTAATGTATCCAAATAGATGAGATTAGTAATAGCTGGGAGTCTATTTTGTTTTGTTTTTGGGTCAGTTTTTGAAAGTTATGCTGCGGAACGTTGCACTGCACTCTCAGTTCTGCACATGCATCTTCTGCATATGTATGAATTAGTTTGATGCACGCATGTACTGAGCCATCAGGGCCAAAATCAGAAAAGAAATAGATTTATGTTACAGCCATAGGGATGTATAATATACTGATACTTACATTGCTACTGGTCAATGTTAGTCATTTTTTTAACATATTGGTATTGTTCCTCTTAGTAAAACTGGGCCGGTATTAACCAATGTTTTGTTCCATTTTGTTGACATTAATGTTTCAGGAAGGAGAGGGGAGAGGGTTTGTCATGCAGTCTTTATCTGTTTATGTGAAAGTGATACTGATGCACTGCAGGATTGTGGGGTGTTTAACCGGTTCAGAGAAGGAATATCAGCGTTTTCACAGTACCGATAGGTTAGGGAAATAAACTGAACAAAAATAGGAAACTAAATACAAGAAACTGCAGGTTAATAGGAATGAATCTTAACTGTTTGAGGGAGCAAACATCCCTTGATAACAAAACGTAGGTCGGGTTATAATGTTCCACAATTTAATTCAGATTCAGAGTCCTTAATGCAGCTGGTTCAAGCTTGACTCCAGGTCTGGGCGTCTTATTCCAGACACATTTTTCTTAACAAATAGCTAAGAAGAAAAATACATTTTTTGGAAAATTATTCTGAAAGCAATATATAAAAATTCAACAATTTTGTAACTCAAAACTACTGGACTGGACCAAACATTCAGCAGAACTATTGACTTTATTTAATCAACAAATAGAGATAAAATCAATTATAAAGGCAACAATTCCATCTTGAGATGTATTGACTTCTCAAGATAGATTGATCAATGATATTTTACTACATGACTGATCCATCCTTTAATCTTACCTTGCAATGTTTTGCAAAGGGGGGTAAAATATACAAAGAACAACAAACAATGAACATACACACTCACAATAAAATATAAACCTGATGTATTAATAAAGCAATACAAAACACAATGAGGATGGGGTGCCTGGAGAGAAACCATGTAAAGCTTATAAATGACCTAGGTATCTATGATATCAGCAAACAAAAGCACATGGTCACACAGATCCCAGAACAGAAAAGATGCCCTCCACTCGGTGAAAATGTCCCTCCACAGCAGCCAGACCACCTAGCAATGGGAGCCTGGTGACAAGTGCTCTGATTATTATGCCTGCACTCCCTGCCAGGGATAAATTTAAGTGTTCCCATAAAGTCCAGAAGAAATAAGACTTGGGAATGGCCTGGCCTGTGTCTGTGTGAGAGAGGGGAGAAGTGAGTGTGTGCGTGGTTGGGGTCTCCTCTGGTCAGTGCTGTCGCACAGTCCGGGGGATAATAATAGGATGTGCTACAACTAACTGAGACCAAAGCTGGACTTCCCACGTCTCCCACTCGCTGGTGGCACTTGTGTTATTCTCTAAACACTTGCCCAGCCTTCCCCTGACCCCCCTTTCCTCATGCAACCCATCCCTCATGCTCACATCTCGTGCTTTGCCTACATAAGGCGCCTCCCTAGTGCATGAAGAAAACTGTTAGAAAAATGAGGACATTGCAGACAACCCTCATATCTCCCAAGGAAATATGGATTTCTTGTTTATCTTTGATTAAAAATAACTTTGGGAAGAAGCCGATCAATAATTTCCATGTGACAAGAGGAACAAGGGGGAGAAGGGAGGTGGTGGTGGGGAGCAGCAAATAGCAGGGGAGGAAAAAAGCGTGAGAATTTTGACGACATTTAAAAATGTGTCTGTTTGCGTGTGACGGGTTGCTCGGAGTCATTCCCATGGCCTCATACAGTAGCCCTGACACAGCTACTGACTGCTCTGATGTTTTAACACTGACAAAAATGGCTGACTCACACAAATAGCAGGACAGTAAAGAGCTTAGAGCAGACACTGGGATCCATGTATGCTATATAAAGGCCTTCCAAGGATGGGAGCACGGCGAGGCCAGTCCGACCTGTGCTTTCCTTGGCTTCTTTAAAAGAATCTGCTTATGGTTTTTGTCAGAGATGCACGTCCATTTTTCACCCCATTAACAACTATCATTACCAGCCCAACTGGAGGTTATAATTGAGCCAGCTATGGAAAAGAGTTGTCAAAACACAATTAAATTCCAAACTACAGTGAGAGAGAGCAGAGAGAATAGCCATAATCATATTGCCGGCTTTCCTTTCCCAAAAATAGGAAAGAAAAACATGAAAACCATTATTTTACATTGGATGGTTTTGAAGGGGAGATTACACAGACGGGTGATCCGAGCGGACTAAACGATAGGGCTACTGAAAACATAACAAATAGTCACTCTTGGTGTCAGGGATGAAAAATGGACACATTATAGGCCCTGCTCAAGGATGAAAAATCAGGATTTTTAAAGAGACTCAATTTGGAAAGGCTTCAAACACAGTCACAACAACTAACGGTTGCAAGATAAAATAAAGATGGGAAAAAAGGTTTCCATGAAGAACAGACTATTTTTTTTTTGACAGGATAAGTAGATTGTAAAAAATCTCCACCAACGTTTTTATATCAGGTCTCTATGTGGTCGCTGAGCATTTTGTAACCAGCCAAGTAATTCCCCTGATCCAGCAGCAGTCTGTTTGCTTTAGCTTAACATAAACCAATGCAAGGGAACAGGAACTAGCATGCTAGTAGTTCCCTTTGACTTACATTGGTTTACAAAATGCTTTTATCACACTTACCTAACTCTGGGGAATATGGCAACAGAGACAAAGTAGGTGGTAGAGTGGGAGGGGGCAGGAGCCCAAGGTGGAATCCAATTTTGCAAGTAAGTATGGCCTCTTTAAAATTAGAGTCATAATGCAAACTTTCAGGGCCAATAATTCCCAATGGAAACGTTTGCTTTTAACTCCAAAACAAAATGTAATTTTTAATTGAAGGTGAACGTCATCTAGGGTTTAAGGTAAACATTCAAATGACTGTTTTGTGAATTTGGGCTAAAAGATATATCAATATATATAGAGTAGGCCTCTAGAAAGACAATGTAGTTAACACTGGAAGAAAATATACAACATTAAATTTGTCCCTTTCAGACAGAAGAGTGTTTTTTTTCATTGTGGGCTTTTCATGCCATCACTATTATTGCAGAGTGGTCATATGTTTGGACCAAAGGGCCAACTCTGCCGACCAAATGAGCCAACCCGGTAGTGACAAAAATTGCAGTTGCTCCCTCATCCACTAGGGGAAGTTCCCATAGACGCCCATGTTAAAAATGCCAGTTTCACAACAGAAATAAATATGTTTACAGCCTGGCTCCTGGTTTTTGGGGGTTTAACAGGTCAGGTTTGGCGTCACGGCATCTCCAAGGGCAGATTCTTTCTTCTTTTTTTACAACTCATCCGCTTACATGCAATTTAAGCTTGAAATAATGCATAATAGTAAGCGTGTCCTTTTTATTGACAGGTATCAGATAAGCCGTCAGCACTAGCCCTGGTGGCTAGCAGCTTTCTCCCCCTACTTGCTCCAGGGAAGGCTGCAGCCTCAGCATCATGGCAAAATATACTTAAAGTGTTCATGTTATGGGCATAATTAATAATGTTTCATTTGATCTAATCGATTTAAAACATTTTATTAAATACTTGTAATATCTATAATGTATTGAAATGCTTTATTTAAATCCAAACAGCCCTTTCCACACCATTTTTGAGCATGCGCAGAAAATGACACAAATCTTCTCGCATGCACATTCGCCTTTCTACATCAGCCACGCCACCGTGAGCTTTCGCCATGCCTGGGAAGGTCTTCATGTAGAGAATGAGAAAACTATACAACACAGTTCTTAGCAGTGATTTATGTTGGCAAATTCAATTAAGTTAAGCTGATTTATATAGTATCAGAGAGCCAAAGAAGATAAACTAGGTAAACTTCTAAACATGAGAAATGTGATTTCTCTTTTTAAAATTCATCAGAACACTTGTTGCAGAATTTTGATCAATTGAAGATTTTTAATTGTCTTTTTTGGACTTCCTGATAATAAGGAATTAGAGTAGTCAAGCCTTGAAGTAACACATGCATGGAATAATTTTTCAGCATCACTACTTGACATGATGTTTCTAACTTCAGCAATATTCCGGAGGTGAAAGAAGGAAATACTAGAAACCTGCTTAATATTGGGTTTGAATGTACTGTGATTATATTTAGCAGTCCTTCCAGGGACAAATGCAACATATATTTCCCTCTCACGCCCTTTCACATAAGAAACAGGAGGTGCATGTGATATGTGATGGCGTCAGACAGGATTCAGTGAATTTGTATTAATAGTTTGTAAAATCCTGGAAGGACTGGTAAATATAACCACAAAAGGTACATATATGCATTGCAAATAAATAAAGAAAAACTTCCAAAATATTTTAATACTAAAGTTTAAAGTATTTAGTATTTGTATATGAAAATGCTCCTTCCCTCTAACACTCTTTTTCTGCTACCACATTGATGAAATGAGGCATGTTTTCTTTATAGTTACGTCTACTGACTGGCATGCTATGCTAGAACACTTCCTAAGGATAAAACAGGATTGGTGCTTGTATTGGCTGCTAAGGTCATATAGCTACATAATGGTTCTAAAATCACTTAGGGTTTGAACACAGAACACCTAGATTTAACGTGTGCTTAGCTTTGATACAGTAAATGTAACATATCATTAAAACACTGGGTTCCATTCACAGGACATTATATTTTATGATGTGACAAATTCTGTGACCCAGTTCCTTAATTGGCCCAGTGAAAAGCATGCTTTCATAAATTGATGCCTCTACCAAAATCAAAGAAAGTGTAGCATGGCAGAAACTAGACCCATTCAGAAACAACACTATATGTTGAGGACTATGGCTTCAGCGCCTCGGTCTTTGACATCTGGTAGTCCTGTTCTGTGGGTGTATTCAACCTCCTCTTTGGGCCACTGTCAGCACGTCTTTGTTTCTTAGTTTATGATAGCTGGATTTCTCTACAAAATTATTCCCCAAAATGTTCCGCCTACCCAGAGACCACAGATCTTCTTCTCTACAAAGTTACCTTTTTGGTGTTTTAATGCAAGGATGAGATCTAGTACAACAAGACAGTCATATACTGTACAGGCCACTCATTGTGCTGTGTAAGCTACAGTACAGCTGAATTAAAATACAAGAATAAAGGCTACAAACTATACAGTCCTAGTGGGGTGTGTGTCAGCTGACATGAAGCAGAGAAGGTTGGCCAGTGGAGGGGAGCTGCAGGCCTCTCTGCCTCTGTAATCTGGCTTGATTTATAGAGGCTAGCCCCTGCTTTCCCCTTCCACCTCCACACTGACACACTGGGCCTCCTCCACTAGAGACAGCTTGGCGCACACACGCACACACACAAACACACACACACACTAAGCAATGTGCATTGACACACAAACATATTCAGGCAGTACGGTCTCAGTTGCACAGTAGAGCATGCAACTAAACTGCATGTGGCTGTGGCTTAACCAATTGAACACCAGAAAAAGAGTTAGATTAAGATACTTAAGTTATATTTGTTTATGTAGAGCGAGCATATTTTGTACTTAGAAAATAAGTGGAATTTAAAAAAAGAATCCACATTCCCAAAGAACATAATTATTACAACGGTAAAGATGTCAGTTAAAGTAAGTATCTCAGAGCATTCAAATATGTGACAGGATGCAGAAACCACCACGCATGATGAAAGTTAAAGTCTGACACCCTTACTTCCTTCATCAGTTTGTAGGTAAGAACAACACCGCTTCCTCTGAGTAGAGTTCATCGCCACAGTTCTAAAGTCCTTACACTGGCTCCTTGTAGCTCACATAGAAGATTTCAAAATAATTTTAGTAGTTCCTAAATCATTGACTGCATTAACACCACAGTATGTTGAAGATCTGTCCTCCAATTCCAGTCTACTCTGCATTCTTAAAATTAGACCCAAAAATGGAGAAGCAGCTTTACGTTTCTATGCTCTTCTATGTAGAACAAACCTCCAGATGACTGCAAAGCTGCTGAAACACAGAGTTCCTTTAAATAGCCTTTGATTAATGTCTTCAATGTCTTTTCAGTTTTTGATTTTTTTTTATTGCTCCTATTATTACGGGTGCATCAATACCACTTTTTTTCAAATTGATATCATAAACATACTTGGATCTGAGTACTTGCCAATACCAAGTACCAATGCAAAAAAAATGCAAAAAATGCAATGAATTGGAAGACAGATTTTACTTTTATTATTATATCAAAAATGAGAAAAAAATTTTTGTGAAATTATTACAGAGTTTTCACACTTGAAGTATCGGTTCATGGTATTGGTAAACTAATCAATACCGATACAAGTACATCAGCATGATATCAGCCCCGATAGGCAATAACTAGTATAAGTGCATCCTTAGCTATTAAGTTTCCCCTAATCACCCAAAGCACCTTGAATGCCTTGTTGCTTAAAGTGTGCAATCCATATAAATTTAACTTGCCTTATCTTGATGCCTAGATGATTGTATAATAATAAATAAAAAACGATCCATGTGCAAAAAAACATGTTTTAATTAGGCCAAACTTTTAACTTTCCCAGGAGAAGACTTTTCTGACTGGATAAAATACAGCTTCAATATTAATTAAATTGTATTCAGGATCATTTCTGATTTAAAACCGCCCTTTAAACTTTCACACTGTTCTGTCAGAAATAAAAGCACCCGAGTCAGACTGAAGCCACGCAATAAACAATAAAGAATGCAGACAAGACACAGACACAATATTCACATATATTAGGCGAGCAGGCTAAAACACCTTGATGAGTGTGTGTCTGCATTTGTGTATACCATGAGTCACACTGTAAGGACAGGTGTTTACAGTGAAGCTGGGTTATCTGTCTCCATTACACAACCACAGCCCAACCTCCCAGGCCCATTATCTACTCAGACCTGCCTAAACACACACACCGAGACAGGAAGCCCCACACGCTAACAGCGAGACCCTTTACACAAGGCCATGCAGAAAGCACATAATGGGTCTTCTTTGGGTCTGGGGCAATGTAACTGAAATAACAGAAAAAAAACAGCATCCTGTACACCAACTGTTCTGCAATCAGATGTTCATCAGACTTTTGGATGCCCAAATTCACTTATTGCTAACTAATACCGACTGTTGTTACTGAGGCTAATGTTTGGAAAGGAGACAAAATCTGACCCGGGTCAATTTAACATCCTCTTACATTGGTCAGATGTTATGATGAAGCACAGTGAGCCGCTTCCTTATCAGCGTTTGCAAACAGTGCTCCACTGGAATCCATTTAATCCTGTGTGACACATTAACTGAGTGAGATCAGATAGTGCATGTGTGAGCCTTGGCTCCATTTCTGACCAGGGACATGTGCATTTTGGTTTGGACAGTCTGGGATATCCAGGCAGGGGGGTGATGGGAAATATTAATTAAGCTTTTGCCTTAGAAAAGAGTGACAACAAAATATTACATCTGACAATTAAACTACCATAGTAGCTGAGACATCAAACAGAATTAAAGCTTTTCAGAGATCCTGTTTTCCCATTTCTAACACAATGAGATCTATTTGCTGAGTTTCTCAATGTTGTTCTTAAAGGTTTTTAATTTTTATGATCTGTATTAAAACACGCTTCTGTTGATGGGCTAAGGAAATTCCCAAAAGGATAAATAATTTATTTATTTCCTTATATATTTTTAAAAAAATGAATAACTCTTTACCATTTAAAATTACAAGAACTTATTTTTATGAAGTTTTAACATATACATACATCCTTATACATCCTTTTGTTCAGCTATTAATAGCTGAAGAGAGTGCGGCAGGAAAGTGGAACTGTCACAACCAGAGATCACTCAGTGACATGTGGTGACTCCTCTCAAGCGGCAGACTTACCTGATTGCCTTTTATTTAAAAAAAATGAAACAAAACGTTCACACACACCATGGTCTAAAACAAATAAACACCCATCTGGTTACTCTAACAGTAGGAAGAGGTAAAAACGTATTAATCACAAAACATTTTCTCACAAGTCAGGAAGACTTGTGGATATCGTGATGTTGATTGGGTGTGAGATTTCTCTCCATAGTGTGTCACTCTTTTTGTTATAATAATACATTCTCTTTACCCGGTTTTTCTAACCATATAGAGATTTAAAGAGGAGTGGCAAAAGCAAATGAGGTGGGTTAGCAGTGCTTTCCAACGACTGATGGTGTCATCATAGACATGTTGTTGTGGAATATCATCACTGTTCATTGGATCCTAAGCTATTAGAATGTCATGACATTCACAATATTGTCATACAGTAACAATTTTCAGTCAGAAGCTACTACAGAGTTGTTGCAGGACTGACTGTTATTGGAGTTCCTTCCTGCCTACAATAACCCAGCTGAAGATACTTTCGATATAATAGTTATCACATTAAATTTCCCTTTGAAATATATAAAGTGTTTTTAACTGCATTAAATTAAATCTTTCATGTCACTCAGTTAATAGTTAAACTGTGAAGTTCCATTTCCATTTGCATAGGCTAACAGTGGCATAAGCAACAGCTGGCAGAGGCCAACGAGTCAAATAAACCTTTTTCTGAGCTGTTGTCTTATGGGTTAAAATCTTTATTGTCTGTGTGCTGTGCTAGATGTAAAATCCCATGTGAATTATTTTCCTCTATCATGTAATGTAAGTTAGATTTCATAAGGGATTTACAGAAAAATAACTTCAGAAAATCTGACCAGATGAATTCCATTCATGCTGGAGAACAATGTATTTGGAGGAGTAAAGTGTATCTGATTTTAGAGAAATATCAGCTGGCCTGTTGAGTTCTTGTTTGTTGCCAGTTGACAGCTAGGCTGTGAAGTAGTTATGTATTAGTTTGCATATAAAAGTAAATGAGATTTTAATACTTGGTGTAACTACACATGACTTGTAAGGCCTACTTTTTTGGCATCACACAGACCACATGTCAATCTTAGGTTTCAACAGGGCCCAAGATCCTTAACGCTGACATAAAATGAGATTCCATGAGGTCACAGATTCATGAATTCAGGATATAATTAGGTATGGGAGAAGATCCCCCCCCCCCATTCTAAAACTAGCTCTTACTTTCACACAGTAAGAGTCTCTCTCTAACAGCCACAGCAGTCTGCTTTTCCTAACACCTCTGAGCCAATACCCATGTAAAATTCAACCCTGAGCGAAGCGAATGTGCTTTCTTCTCAGGCGCCAGCATTTAATCAGGGTGGAGAGTTTGAAGCCAGGGAGCACTTCGGGCTCTTTCTGTTCCTGATATTTCAAGACTTTCAATTTTTCACATCCTGAGCAGTGACATCGCTTTATGTGTGATCGAATCAGCAGACAATCAGTCTAGGTACGTTTTTTTAACGTCTGAGAGTCCATTTTTAATACATCTTCTTGTACTAAGTATGTTATGGCTTACATAATCTCAGAACTGCATATTTATAGTCCATCAGTCGTGTAAACTCACGCTGCTTTATACAAACTCCATATAAAAAAGGGGCGGATTGGCGCTTGCATGGTGTAGATGTTGACAGTCCCTTCAGGAGTTCACAAAGTTCTGATCACAACTATTAACACAAATTCAGCCAATCTCTGTAACTTCTGCACGTCTGGGAAGTTTATCCAGTCATCGCAACCTTAACACATTTGACCAAACAAAATTATCTTCTCGTCGTCTTGTATTTGATGTGTCACATATCACAAATACTTCCACTTTGTTATGTTAAAGGGAGGGAGAGTGAAATATGCCAACAAAAATCTGCCAACAACCATACTATAGTTTTCTCATTTTGTACATGAAAGCGTTGAAGCGATAGTTTGAGGGTCAAGAAATGGCTGATTGGAGAGACTCTCTGATTTATTATTTCCTTAATTTAAAAACTTTGACTGAGTTGGTGTTTGACCGTATCAATTTCGGCAGCGGAGCACAGATCAGGCCTCCAGAACAACAACCTATTGAATGATGCATTATCATTTTAGACACTGTTAACAGATGATGATAACATTTCTTTGAACCTGTCAGTCAAATTAATGGACAAAAAAAAAAGTTTGAATATTAACATCTTACAGTATTGTTGCTATTTTTTATACTTTTAATATTTATTCCTGCATCATTTCATGTTGTACAGTACAGACCAAAAGTTTGGACACACCTTCTCATTCAATGCGTTTTCTTTATTTTCATGTCCACACTGTAGATTCTCAGTTAAGGGCATCAAAACTATGAATGAACACATGATGTATGGAATTACTAAATGTACTTCAACAAAAAGGGTGAAATAACTGATTACATGATATATTTTAGATTCCTCGAAGTAGCCACCCTTTGCTCTCATTACTGCTTTGCCTTCTCTTGAGCTTTAAGAGGTAGTCACCCAAAATGGTCCCCAGAGATGCTTAGTACTTGTTGGCCCTTTTTCCTTCACTTTGTGGTTCAGCTCACCCCAGATCATCTTGGAGGCCAAGTTATTTCACACTTTTTGGATAAGTACTAAATAATTCCATACGTGTTCATTAATAGTGTCGATGCCTTCAGTGTGAATCTAAAATGTAAATAGTCATGACAATAAAGAATACACACCGAATGAGACGGTGTGTCCAAACTTTTGGTCTGTACTGTATATGGACATTTGGAAACGTGATGTCACGCCCCCAAGCTCCCACCCCAGCTTCTGGCTGGAGGGCAAAAAGACTGATCACCCCCGCTAACTGCCGTTGTTGCAAAATCCTGGAATCAGCATGGTTAACATGTGCAGCACTGTAGGCTGACCAAATAGAAGCAAAACAGAGGTTTCCAGATGGGGAAATATGCCACAGTCTACGGTTGAGTCAGAGTGGAAGATCTACCCAGATCCTGGGATCCAGTCTCATGACAGAATCTGCTCACTTTCCCTCACTGGTGGTATGTTGATGTTTTTATATTTATGCATTCTTTGCTTCTGCTGTGTAAAGTCGAGGAATGATGATCAAATAATTGTAGATATCCGGCTCTGGAACCTAGCTCTGTGGGCTAGCTCTTAGCTAGCTTCGCTTTCTTACATTTTACTGGTTGTAAAAAAGGTTGCCAGATTACCTGTAAGTTTTATGTTTATTATTTCATTTCTTTATGAAAGCCTGTTTATAGTAAAAGGCTTGATGCTGCGCTCAACCTAACTGTGATTTTATTACCTAGCTGTTCTCTGCACAGAGCGCTAAAGCAGCCTGTACAGTGTAAGCCGTCAGTTCGCCATGCCATTGCTCCGTAATAACTCCATAATGAGTTTTTCTAGTTGGGTTGTTAATATGTCTATGGTATATAAGTAATCTGGTGAAATTAGAAAAAGTTGCCTGTCTGGGGTTAAACTAGCTGAATAGTAAATCGTTTGTTGTGACTCGTCAAACTGCCATGTTGATGGTCGATTGGTATAAAATGTGTATGACGAGTCGAGCACTGGACGTTTTTTCTAATGATTTTAGGCCTTCTTTGCTTCTGCTGTTTAAATTACGACGTGTTGATCAAATACTTGTAGATATCCCCATAATGAACTGGCAGCAGTCATATCTGAGGGTTTTCATCCCCTATCTTGTTAGCTATTTGAAAAGGGTTTGGAAGCTTTGTGCTACATAAAGTTAGCTTTGTGATGTGTCTTTTTCGATCATCTGCACAAACATGGTTTAGGTTTTAATTTGTTAGTCTAATTGTTCAACAGCAGCAGCACCGCTTTGCATAGCTTGTGTGGAAGCTTCAAATCAAATCAATTTTACTGTACATACAATGGTAGTGCATTTTTTCCTCCAGTGTTGTACGCATGCACTGAATTAACTGGATTAAAACAATAACATTCACTGTGTCCATAGATGCTCAGAATACAGGGTGTAACTTTTGTTGCAACTTTTCACAAAAGATGATGCAAAAGCAGGCAGTTTTGGCCGCAACAAAAAAGTGCCACGAGATCAAAGTGGGACTAATTAGTGTTGTGCATTTACAAGGAGTATTCATATTATGTAGGACATGTATTTCTTAAACCAATAAAAAAACATTAGACTCTAATGGGGAAATACTTACAGAAGAACTGCATAATAGTGATTTATGTACATCTATCTTCTGAAGTCACCTCAGCTGAAACTCTACTTGTGCGGTCACTGTGGGGGACTGTAAACATTGTGGTAACCCCCAGTGTAGGTACTGTCTTGTCTGGTATATGAGGTGGTACCACCAGCCTCCCACAGTCTTTTAATTACAAGCGATGGTGGGGGGAGCCCTTTTAATGAAAATAGTCCACATCATAAAAGCGGCTTTGACCAGGTTCATCCACAGTTCACGCTCAGACAGTAAACACACAGATAATATAAACCACACCACCTACAGGTACGGCTACAAACACTTCCTTGCTTAAGTATTCATAACAAAACTATTTCACATTTTCTCACATTAAAAACAAAAACTTCAATGTATTTTATTGGGATCTTTGTTTGACAGACCAGAACAGTAAAACTGCAGTCCATGAGGGGCCGGTGTCCTGCAGCTTTTAGATATGTGCCTAGTCCAGCACACCTGAATAAAATGACAGAATCGCCTCCCTGGCTTCTTATTATGGTCCATTAATAACCTCATTATTTGTTTAATGCTGCATTTACACCGGTCAGCGCATCCAGGCGTCAAATCGCTCTAATGGACTGAAGTTTATGCTTTCAAATTAAAACCGTGCTGCTTGCGCACTTTGCAGTCTGTGTCGACGTGTCACGTCAGTACGTCAGCGCGGGCGGGCAATCTCTGTTGCTAGTTGTTTACAACATGGCTGATCATGTTGAGACAGTGAGTTGGCTTTATCTAATTAATAAAGCCAGATACCGTCGTCATCGGCGCATTTGTGACGTGTGTGGATACACCCCAGAGGTTCATTTTCATGACCTCCTGATGTCAGTAGAAAGATTCGCTGATTGGTTGACGCCCCACGTTTGCTCAACTTTTGTTTTTCAACCCTGCTCCTCAATGCACACTGACCTGTATGTTTAAGATGCCCTAGAGGTTTATAAGCCATGGTGGATGGCAACTTAAAAGGCTTTCACTGAACTGTAATCATCTGAAGGAGGCGTGTTAAAGCAAGGGAACATCTAACACATGCAGGCCTGACTACCTAGAGCACCAGGGTTGGGAAACATTGGTTTAAGGTATGTAAAAACAGAGACACGTCTTAAAATTGCAGTTCCTGTTCATCTGTAAACATAGAGGTTGTTCACTATTCTCACTTGGGAGAGGGACATTTTCATTGTTGTGTTGCATAATAATTCTCCACATAAATAGATATTCTGCTAAGAAAGTTAAAAACTCACAATTCCCTTTTTCTGGTTGAATATTAAACATTTTGGACTGACTGAAGACACTGTGGACGTTCTGCAGTAAAATTTTCTCCTCAAAGATGGAGCTTGTCATATAACTGAGCACACAGTGTACATGTGCAAGAAGAATATAGCACAATCTGACAGCAAACCCTACAACCTAGATGTTTGCAGTGAAATAAAATGTTTTTATAAAGGTAGGTAGAAAACTACGTTTTTTTATTGCTATACACTGTAGAATGCTACTGGCATGGATATGAGTGAGACATTTATTTTTCAAGACAATCCAGATAAATGGATGAAAGAATGATGGAGAAACGTGGGAAGAGTGACAGTCAAAGTTCAGTCACTGACTAATTTTAACATCCAACTATCCTTGTTGTTTTCCTTCAGTTTGATTTCTGATAGAGTTAAGGAATGAAGGGAACCTAATCGGTGGGAAGCTGCCCAGAAGCTCCTGACCTGAAGCTGCATTAAAGCTACAGAGTGCTGGTGTCCAAAAGGGACCCGAGGAAAAAGCAGTATCCTGGCAGGACGCTGGGGACTCGGTTCCCAGCAGCGTTTGCAACTCTCCTGCTCAGTTTCTCCCTGATGGGTCAATGTTGCTGTCCTCTGGGGGATTCCCACTTTTTCTCATGGCTATGCCCAGCTAGCTTTGACTCTCCCCCTGCCAAATGACCCAGAGTTCGGCTACTTGCTTCCCTTATCTGTCCTTTCCCAGGGCTGTGGTACTCTCTCCCTGTCACCCGTCTCTGTCTGTCACCCTCTCTGCAATTGATGTATAGTACATTAATCACATCATCTAACGAGCAGATATTAGGGAAAGTACATAGTGCTATGCGTGGGACAGATTTTAAGTTAGACCACCAAATAAGAAAATAAACGGATTTGGACTCAATAGTCTGAACATGCAAATCTGAGCTTAACATGAGGTTCATTGTGCTCAGGATGAAGCAGATAGCACATTTCAGACCATGAAATCAGGCCTGAACTTCATAAAAACAGACACACAGTAAGTATGTGTTACATGCGCTAGCATCACATTTGCATTTAACCAACACACAAGCATGAGCATCAATGTCATGGGAATTTGTGGTTTATTTGAGCTATGAACATTTTTAGGGTTAAATGTCGATATTCAAAATAATTTAAAGAATATGAATGTATTGATTTAAATAATTGTAGGTCATGATTCAAGGCTAAATGACTTCTAGTGATAGTTTTTATTAGTTAAATGAGACAATTATAAGGAACATGGACACAATTTCAAGAAAAGTGTTTGGATTTCATAAGGATGACATTTTCAAACCCAAGAAGACAGCACCAACCAGACGGTGGGTTAATTAAATATTTTCTGTATTTGACCGGCTTTTTAGAATGGTGATGTAGAAATCTGAAGGCTGTCCATCATTTGGATTAAGTGTGATACCCCTGACCACTTGGTGCAGACAATTTCAAGTCTAGGCACGGAGTACTGATAACTAAATCAATCTAAAAAAGAATCCCACTCAATGCATCCCTCTAACCAGGAACGGACAGTGCGTTTAAGAGTTCCTGAGGCTTTGGAGCACATCGCTCCCAAGAGCTTGGTGTCACGCCAACCACCAGAGCATGCTGAGGGATTTCCTCCAGCCGAAGCAAAAACTTGTGGGTCAGGAACTGGCTCTTTCCAACTTCTGATCACTTCAGTTGTTACTTTATTTGGCTAAAGGGGCGTTTAATTCTGGTCTCCAGTGAGGCACAGCTTCAGCCTCCAGAGTAACATGTGAACCCCCATCATCTGAACAAGGCAAAAATTCAAAACCTTATTACTGAAGCTTCGGTAGCAATCCCACTATTTGATTACGCACAAATGGTTGCGGATTTCAGTTCCATGTGGAACAGGAAGAAGTTGTCAGACAGTTCTTTCTCAGGAGCGAGTCACAAGTACTATGTACTAACTAGTACTAACTGTCAAGCATGGTGGAGGAAATATCAGCCTTTGTCATCATTTTACTGCCAGTGGTACCTCATATTGTGGAACCCACCTCTTCATATAATGAGTCTTTTTTTAGGTTTTGTGGCCACAGTTGCCTTTTTTGAAAGTGCATAGTACATTTGATGGGTGAGAAAAATGGGGGAAGACATGTGGGAAAGATCCACCAGGAAGGGACTAACACAGGGGACAACCGTGTCCAAGACTGAGGCAACCATATATGGGATGCCCGCACTAACCTCTACACCATGCAACATCCCCATATAACGCATCTTTACCCCTAAAGCTGGATTGCAGCGTGTGCCAGTTAATACTTCCAACCTCAAACAATGGGTTGCCTCCTCAAACTGCCAATATGCCATCATTTGCTAAAGGTTTGGTTTATGTTAACAATAGGAAGCAACAGCAGGATAAGGCAGCTCAGCCTCTTACAAACCCCAAATCTGAAGCCGTTCAGCTGTTTTGAAGGCTGGTATCTCCCAGTTTGGATTGTAGCTGGAATGGTGAGGAGTTCCGTGTTCAGATTAGATTCTTCTTCCTCTTTCTAATCTCTCTTGTTCTGACAGATATGATTCAAACATATGTCAAGTCCTTCTGAATCATTCATCTACATGTTAGATTGATGACTGGTCCACTGTAAATCTCGCCCGTTGCACGTTAACAGCTGCGATGGGCTTCAGAGCCCTGTGATTCTGAATGGAACGCAGACTGACATGCCTGAAAAGCCATTAACCTTTCTATTAATACAACAACATACAAAATGGTTGAAACATTATCTAAACATAATAACCTATGAGTCGCAGCATGACCAGCAACACAAAGAGTGATGCATCACATTTAAAAGACATGAACGTCTGAATCTGGACTGGGAAGGACTTCCAAGGTAAACAGTCTGTATTTCCACCGCAACAGGTTTTAAAGCATGTTACTATACAAGCAACAGTCTAAAAAAATAGCCCATAGCTTCCACTGTCCTAAACTATGCTCATATCTTATCAAACATAACAGCTTCTTTACCATGGGGGTGCAGCGGAGAGGTAATGGCACACTGCTGAAACTGTTCCCATGCTAGCTTGTGTTTACCCTGGGCTATTGCTGCTCGCTCACACATCCAAAATTTGCCCCATCGTACTCATTCCTTGTAATTTCTCATCCCTCCCATCATAATCTAGCAACACCCCTCTCCTCTTTTCTCATCCCCCCTTTCTTCCCCCTCTGGAGTCTGGTAGGGTTATGTGAACGGCCAAGGAGGAGGGCTGAGAAAAAGACAAGAGGAGTGTGAAAGAAGAGAGATGTTGTGGGGTCATCACTAAGTCATCATATTCCCTGGTAAGGCTAGGCTACATGAAGAGTGTGTGTGTGAGTTGGTGTGTATATTAGTGTGTATGAGCTCAGCTGCTTTCCTGAAAGTGGGAGCACATGCCTGAGTGGGTGGGTGGTGAAGTCTGCACATTCCCCTGAACAAGTGTATCTGTGTGTATGCGTGCGCGTGTGTGTGTACTGTTGATCAGAACGCGGCTGTGAGTTTTATAGATGCCTGGCTGCTTTCAGATGACATTCTCCTAATCACAACCCAGTTACATACTGGATGTTTCAGACAAAGGCAGCCACTTCAGGAATACCAATGTCAATTAATACATTTCGTTTTATGGTCTGTTACCTGTCTCCATTATTTTCACACCTGGTTGGAACGAATTCTAAACTGAATTAAAAAAAGACCCAAAAAGAGGCAGAAGTACCAGGAATTTAGCATGTTCTCCAAATCTTCAAGAAAGAATGCATCTTGATTTTTATGTCCAATACGACAGAAAGCACAGGACCATTCTTCATAAATTCAAAGAAATGAATACATTTTACTATAACAATATACAAAGATCTTATCCAATATGTCAAATAAAAGAAGTCTGCGGTAAATTTACAATTGGGCAAAGTACAGAATGCTTTGTTGCTTTTGTTTTTGTTTACTTTGAACTGAATTAAACAAATAAACTTTTTTTCCTAAATTCATTCCTTTGAACTCCTGAAATGGATTTGTTTATATTATGCTCTATAACTTTAAAAAGGTGAAAGCATATAAGGGACGGGAGATTTGTTTAGATATGTTTTTATAATTAAAAATGTTAAAGCATACATAGCCAGAGTAGAAAACAATATAACCAGTAGTGTAAATATTTAGAAATATTGAAATACTTTTTCCATATTTGAGAATAAAACCTGCTTAAATCACTCTGGAATTTTTTTATTTGAACGTGCTAGTTTCGCAGCTGTACCTAAACACGGCATGGGAAGCAGTTAGAAATCCATTCTCATCAATGTGAATTCCTCCCACTTGTGTTTTATCCAAAATAAGGCATTTGGTCGGATTGGATCCTACTGGCTGCCATTGTGACATCAGTGGATTTTTCTCTAGTATCAGTGATGTTTCCAATCAGCTTGACATCATTTTAGGTGAGTCATTCAGTTAGATGCAGAGTGTGTTAAGGACCTTATTCCTGATGGAAGATGTGCTCACTGACAAAGTGCTGGTGCGGCCTATCTTTCTTTTTCTACTGTAGCTGCATGAGAAACCATTACTATACCAAACAGCAGAGTCTAGTGATGGCTGAGAGTCCTTTCTGTTTTCCTTTTGTATAACTTTTTAATGTTGCACTGCGCTCTGAATTCTACACATAACCATTCTGTATGTGTTCAGGTAGAATAAGAGCTGGATTCCTTTGGTGCACGTGGGTACGGAACCAAAAGGGGCATACCGAAAACTTTGAATCTGAACACTTGTACTGTTACACCTCTAGTAATAAGCAATCAGATTAATTTTTCAAGGTAACTGTGACAACACTTGTGACCTCTTCATAATAATCAGACCTGCCATTTGTAAAAAAACCTCACAGTATCAACTGAGTGTATTTAGGGCCTGATTTATGGATTGTTAAACCAGCACAAACGGCACAGCATCGCAAAAACACGCCGTATCTGATTTACTTACATGATGCAAGACGCATGCAATCCATTTTGCAATTCTCCCTAATCTGAATATGCAGTATGGGCTTTTCTGTAAGAAGATGCAAATTATTAGCAGGACGAGAGGAAAATAAGTTGGCATTCCAGGCACAGTGTGATTTACTAAACATTAAAATGTCAGCTATTTTAGGGTCTACTTTTAGCGCTTCTGAAAGGCATGTCTTAACTTTTCTTAACGTTTCATTTGAATACTACTCCATGCACCTGTTATGAATTTCTCACGCAATATTACGGCCCAATATATTGTTAACTAAGACCCTTAGAGTTTTTAGGGACGATAGTTAGCATGGAATGTTCTTCATAACGTCCACGTAATTCACTGTGTTATGTTTGTGTCACATACAGATAGCGCTGTTTTTGGGGGTCTAGGACAGCCAAACTATATGATGACCCCACCGATTGGAGCTGTTACTCTGTTGTAATGGAAATCCATCTTAGTCATCTATAGCTGAGCTGAGTAAACAGGCCTTGCTAGGTGCTAGCAGAACACAGCCACTAGAGTATGCCTACAGGGCAGATGCTGGTCATTTCTCAAATTCTGTGTTTTATGCTTGTGGAGTTTTAGTTATTTTGAACCAGTGTTTATGAAGTTTGAAATCCTACCATCTGCTGTGAGATATTTCAACCAACTATCCATCAATTTGTACCTGCCAGGAGGATGTTTCCCATGTTCATTAAATCATCTTTTCAATAAAGCTTCTATATTTTACTCAGCCTGTAGGAAGGAAATGCGGTTTTATGACAGAAATATAAATAGAGTCATTTTGGTTTGGACAGGGATCTTAATCTGTCTTACTTTATTAAACAGCTCAGTTTGAAACGAAGGCACCATAAACCTTTCAGAAAACAATACAGACTTAAATCAAATACAAATATTTAAAATAAAGCCTTTTCCCGCAGCTTATGAATCTTTATCTCTAGAATTAATGAAAATACGTAATGACAGAGAGATAATAAAAAAAACTGTTTCTCAAAGTCAGGCTAAGCCTAAATCATAAATCTAAGAGCAACGGAGCGCCGTAGAAACATAGCTCTGAAAGTCAAGATGGCGCTTCCTGAAGAAGCATTCCTGCTTTAAACATCTCCTCTTTTACTGCTTCATTTCTAAGACACCCTGTTCTCTATCGTCCTCATCACGTCTCTTTCCTCATCTTCGGACCTTTCATCTCTTCGATCTCTCCTCCTCTCAGTTCGCCCCAAATATTTCAGTGTGGTGCTCCATTGCCTCTCAACGGTAACTCGACCCATAAACAAAACGTCCTTACATTCTGTAATCACAAACCTCCAACTGCTAGACATTTAGAGGGTCATATTTTATCCCTCTATAAAAAGAGGGAAAAGAAAGAGGCTCTAATTTTTGAGCCTCTTCCTCTGAACAGACAAAGTCCATAGTATCAGTTTGCTAAAGCGCAACTGGAGGGGAGATAGCGAAGAGAGCAATGCGTGTCTTTGAGGAGTTCCACATTGCCCCTTCCTTGATCAAAGTGCTCTGCAGCCTTTGTGGCTAATTGTGTGGATTATGCGTAAGTGCTTGGAAAAGACTGGCCTTGTTTTATGAGGCTGGTGTCCCACACACTCATCTGGAAACACAGACACACACACAAAATCTCTGCAAATGCTACTACGTGTAGTAATTGGCAAGAACGTACACAGCTGACCTCAGATGTATATTTCGAGATTTTGTACATTTTTGGTGTAAGACGATGACAGAAAATAGGAGAGCTGAGCTCGAGCGAAAGAGACCAAAGACTGAAAATACTGGTTGAAAAAATGGGAAGCGATCCAGTAGACATGAAAAATCACACAAGATGCACTCGCACACGCACAGAGGCAGACACATCGTGTCATGTTGATCTAGTTTCAAGGACGATGGCGAGACTGGAAGGTTCCGAGTGCCAAACAACTTGTCAGTGTCAGTTGTAAAGCTGCTTCCCCTGAAGCCACTTCCCTCTGATCAGAGGCTCTCTCTCAAACACACACACACACACACACACACACACACACACACTGAAAACTGTGGTCAGCTGAGCGGATCTTAAGTGAGGTCAGGAGTAGTTTGGAAATCCACGCACAGTTCACAAAGAGACTTTCTTTCTAGGGTTTATGACTCTTCTCTATAGCTTTCCTGACCACAAACACACACTCTGACACGCACACACATTTACACATGGGCATAGGAACATAAAAAACCTCACACAAAGCTGATATAGCGGATATGGTTTTGTGAGGGAGAGAAGGGTGTACGGTCGGCGTCAGGTCCAAGCAATTAGAAAAGTGTCCAAACCTCTTTCAGGCAGCCACTGTGGAGCCAGACAGAGCTTTCACACACACACACACACACACACACATCCACACACACACGGACACCGACACAGCTCTCTACTCTAACCTAGGGATTTGCCCAGGATAATTCCTCTTCTATTCACCACGAAGGGTTTCACAAGGTTAGGTCCAAAATCTCTGAGCTACTGCTAACTACAACGATACTACCATTTGGCCCCTGGCCTCCAGTCTAAAAACTTGAGTGCTTGATTGTGGCTGGTTGGATGTCTTTTTGGGCTTTGACCTGTGAAGACTTTTCCAATAAGATGAGCAGAAAAGACAATGGCAAGCAGCTAATCTTGTTTTTATGCCGCCTTTGTCTGTGAGTGCGGGGCACTTGTAGAGGCAGCGCTCAGGTAAGACAGTGTGTCAAAGGTTAAGCTGGAGGATTCAGACTCACACACACAAGTTAATTAAAGTTTGTCTAAGGGGCTGAGAGAGTCTGTCGAGGAGGCTGCTGGAGTCCCACAACTGGCCCAAGAAAGGAATGCTGTCGAGTGCTGCCAAAAACTGTTCTCAGAAAGTGCCTGCACAGATCGCGCCAGAGCAGAAATCTGCAACATTAAGACACCCTTTTCTTTCAAATAGGTATGCCAGCACAGGAATAAGTGTGCCTGTTACCTGGACTCATCAATTCTCCTCTCAGCAGCACCTCTAAGCATATCCACAGGGCCGTGCATGCAAAGAGTTTGCTTGGATTTTACACAACAACTTAAAAGCAACTCCAATCAGGACACCAGATGAGGAGTTATAGCTTTTCTGACATACTGTAATGAAACTGAAAGTTGGATTACATCTCACGAACTGCCAGGCCATTTTTCTTTCTTCTTTTTGAAGGATAGCTTTAAATCCAGATGTTGGCTGCCGAACAACTGGAAAAAATATTCCAATGAGCTGGACAGTGACACATGGTCAGCCTAACAGACATATCAAACTTTTGATTAGTAGTTTCTGATATTGATTGCTAAATTGGCAGCGTGAAGCGCTATAGTGTGTCTTAATGATTACATTTTTAAAACATCTTTCTGAGGCATTGTACAGATTTAGAATCCTTAGATAAAAAGATAAGATTTACAAATAAACAGAAGTGTAACAGGATTATCCTCAGTGCTGTGGTGATAAAAATGCTTCTGAACAGTTTACTGATTTTAATAAAACTTATTTTCCCAAATTCCCTGAGTTAAACCTCTCCCAGTCAGTTTTCACCTGTTTACCAACGTCTGACGGCACTTTCAGACTTCCAGAGTAAATACCGAAGTTTTTTTTCCTAAGAACTAGGAAGAGATGGTACAGAAAAAGAGAAGAAAATGTGAACAAAAGCGTGAATGAAGAAACAGACAGCAGACGTGTAGAAGAGGAAGAGGATAACCTCAGGAGGGTCATAAAAAGAGAGTAGTCTGGAGAAAGGGATGAAGAGGAAGGAAGGAGAATGAGGAGGAGAGAAGATGAGCAGACGGTGTCCTTTATGTATTGGTTGAGTGTCTCCCAGGGCTTTTCTAATGCTTTATGCAGACCCACTTTTCAAGGTCGCTGCATGGCTGCCTTTCCCAGCTGTTTTCATCTTCAGTTTCGGCCTTGCTTCTCTCCCTTAGGTAAGTTCCTTTCTTTCTTTCTGTCTATCTGTGACTGTATAGCTGAATACTACCCAGGGGTGACAGATTATCCACAAGTAAATAAATGAGGGAGTGCCAGGACTTAATCCAAACTATTCTGGGGAGGCTGCTACAGTGGACAACAGCACAGATATTGATACAGTTTCAATTATGACAAAAGACTATTGCCACAATGTTAAAGGTCCAAATTCATATGAAGTCAACTTCTAAGACAGAACTTGATGATGTTTCGCCAATTTTACGGAATGTTAACCGACAAGAAGTCAACATTATCAAGAAACCTTTAATTTATTTTATTTATTTATATATTATTAATTATTATTATTTATTATTTTATTTATTATTTAGTTGTGAAAGCAACCTTGATAGTAATATTACTGCAATATTGCCACAACGCTGGAAACAATGCATGAAGACCACACCGTGCCGCAACAGAGGGTGATGTTATGATGATGTTTGGAATTTGTGCTGAGCTCTGACTAGCATAAGTACGAAAAATGAAAGTAAAAATGGGGAGTTCATTTAGAATTTGTAAAATGTATCAGTTAAGATGGCACACTAGAGTGATGCAGAGGTCTGGGAGCTTCTGGCCTTTATTGCTGAAGACATTTCACGGGGACTGTGACAGACAGCCACCTTTTGGAGCGGCTCATAAAAACACTGGAGGAGCGGGACTTCAGTTTGGATAAAAAAACTAGTTAGGTCCAAGCTATTTTGTTTGTTTATCACAGACTCTTCCTTCTCATGCTTTAAATGCAAATCTACACGTTGACGGCGTGGTAACCAACAAAACAACCCCTTTTATCCCATTTTTAAACCATTGTGTAATCTTTTGTCAAAAACACCTGACCACAGGCTAAACACTTTATGATCAAAAGGCTCTCTGATGCCGGCACTGATGGCGCCATTGTCTTTTGAAAGAGACATGTTCTTTGGAAGTGCAATTTAGACTGAGACGAGATGACTGTTGTTTTACAATTCTGCAGCAGTAGGGTTAATCTGCTCTGAATGGACGTCTGCTCTGCACCACTGCGACTCTCTGCGACGAGAGAGAAGAGGCAGAAGCAGCAATGCTGCTCAGTGTGAAGAGTAAGAAAGACGTGTGCTTCACGCTCATCTTAAAAGTCTCAACTAACACCCAAAGATGGAGCTAGATCTGTTTTGGAAAAATAATCACTGGAAGTGTCTAAAAACTCACTACATGCAGCAACAATATTTTCATCCATGTTGCATCAAACGTGGCGGCTTAGTGGCTCACAGCTGCGCATACTATTCCCACTCTTGACCACTCCTGTTGATTATCATTCCTGTTTTGTCCCAGTAACCTGATAATAAATGACTTAACTCACACGGATCCCGTAGGACTCATGTGAACCACATGACCCAAAAAAGAGCCCGCGTCAAGTCTACATGTCATGGAAAATACATTGTTGTTTTTTTTATAAGCTTTTTATGTCTTCTAGTCTCCCCTACATCATCTTTAAATGCCTCAGTTACAGCATCGAAGCCAATGAGTGTCATTACTGGTCCTTTAATGTCAGATAAAATTTAGATGACTGTGGACAGTGTGTCATGAACTACAGTGGATCGCAGTATAGATGGACTTTTTTCTGTAATAAAAAAAAAAAACTTTTCACAAAGTAACCATAAAAGTTTTCAGTCCAGCTAAAACTCTTCATCTTTACGTTGACTCCCAGCTTGAAGCTTAATTTCAGTGTTTTGAATGACATTTGCAGGTCTCTGTTGTCAGCAACAAAAACATCTCCGTCTGAGTCATGTCCGGTGTCTGTGGGAGAAGAACACCTATAGATTTGTATTTGCTGTCAGTGCATCACGTACATGTGGCACGAATATCACAGGAGTCACCCCGCTGTGACCCCTTCAACCATCTGCTTTAAGCAGCCTGCGCCAGCCCCTCAGCCTGCCTGCCTACACGGTTACTGACCCATTCCACATGCCAGAAACAAGACAGATGCCCCTGATACCCCAACTCTGGGCCCACCCCCGCCTCTCAACAGCATTTCACCGCCTCTCCCTGTCATCCAGACCAGACACCCTGACCTCCTCCATCTTCCTCCTCTTCCACTGCCACTGGGCTAGACGCTCCCCTCAGTCTGTCAGGAGACATATGCTATGTGATGACGGTGGGTAGATCAGAGCGTAGCATGCAGGTGGAGTTTACAGGCTGCAGACTTGTCAATAATTGGAGGGCATTACAGCAGGTTGGAGAGACGAGGACAATTCTAAAAGGATGTCACAAAGTGGGAAAAAAGTAAAGACTCTTAGAGAAACTACTGCATGGTAGCATGCGCAACCACACACACACACACACACACACTCTCACCCACTCAAACAGGAGGCTGAGGTCCATCCTCTGACCGGTCGGTGACCTGACAGTCCAGCAGCTGCTAGCTGTTTGATGTTTCACTCTGAGGATCATATTTCATTTCCAGACTCCTCAGCCAATATAAAAAAAATCAGCAAGAGGGAGGAATGCTCATCTTCCTCTTTTCACCCTTTAGCACAACAGTCCAGACTCTACTACAAATCCCCCATGCACTGTAAACAACAGTGTTAATATGCTTCATATAAACTTCCTAATGAGGTTACGCTGAAGATGCATGCTGGCAAACACACACACACACACCCACACACACACACACACACACACACACAGAGCAATGCAGCTGACTACACTGACTCAGAGGCAAGTTCAGAACGTCAAAATGCATTCACACATTAACAAAGTGAAGTGACAATGGCACATCAGAGAGAAGCGAGTCTGTCCCAGCATTCTGTTTGTGTGTGTGTGTGTGTGTGTGTGCAGCAGATGGAGACAGGCTGGACATTAGACCCTCTGGCCTGATGAAGTCGTCACATGACAGCCGGGTTGAACACTGTCCTTAGAGGCACCCATTCACAATAACAGGCATTCACACACGTTTAACATGCCTGATATGTCATCATATCAAGTCAAACAAGAGTGAAACTGCATGTGCTGATGAAATATATGTGCTTATAAAAAGTAAAAAGTTCTAAAACATAACGAAGGCTCTAGCAGGTGGTAAAGAAACCCCTCAGTTTAAATCCGCCCTGGGGGCTTTGTGTGGGTGTGTCTATACTTGGGGGCTGCATCCTTCAATCCCACCTCTGTCGCTCTTGGCCGGGTCCTTCGTCGAATGAAAAAGACGGGAAGTGAGGAGCCTTAAAATTGGATGTTCCAGCCCTCATATTTATTACAAGCCTTACTTTGGTGTATATCCAGTCACATAGCAACCGTGACAGTGGTTGCTACCATGAGACGGCTCAAAATCTTGCTTATATATATTTTATCACTAAATCAATTTTAACCAATAAATTATATTCAAGTAAAGTAAACTGTCTAATACGTAGTGTTGTAGTCAAGACCGCGCCATCCGAGACCGAGACATCACAGTGACCAGAGACCATAATTATGAAAAGAAATTCATAGCAAAAACAGAAAAGTTTTTTTGTTTGCTTTTAAATAAATGCTACAACATTAACAATCTTTTTTCAGTTGTGCTTCTAAAGCCATTCGAAAAAGTTTCTTATTGTCACATTATGTCACAATAAGCTGAATTTGCATATAACTGCCCATTACCTGTCAAATCCCGCCCACTTATTCCATTTCCATGTCATTGTCATGTATGGCAAATCCACAGCCTAGTAACATGATGCATAATTTGCATACGTGACAGAGGCCCTTGTGTTGAAAGTGTGCTATACAAATAAAATTGCCTTGCCTAAGCAACTCATTCTGAAAGGCACCGAAATTTTCTTTTTCTTTCCTGAGATTTTCTTTTACATCTTTTGTAAAGACAATAAACCTATTATAACTTGTTAAAATGGAATATATATAAGTGTAACCACAAATAAATACATACAAATGTAAAATGTTTTCCTCATACATGCTCCAGCAATGCCCTAGTCAGTAGAATGATCCCTGGCCTTTTTACCGCAGTTGCGACTATATGCCTGTAAATTCACTCAAAAAGCCAGAACTGCGGTCGAACAAGCCGATTTCCCGACTGGTTTTCAGGGGCAGCTTAATGCGTAATGATGTCATGCCAATTCACAATCAGTAGCGTTCGCTATCTCCATCATAAACAGCGGCGGTAACTTCTGAAGGACGGATTCAGATGAGCATAAGATGAGAGCGGCTTTTATCAACATCAAAACTCATGCCCAGACCCCAACTAAACTTACACAATAATAACATTTCTTACCTCAGATGAAGTCATGCCTGCAAATTTGTAAATTGTCCAGGAATTCTTACCGCTCATTAGCATGTGTAGTAACTGCACATTCAAAACATGTCTTAATATAAACTAATGTTAAAATAATCAGTAATATACTGGTTTTATAGGTGAAAGTCCAATTTGGCCTTTATCAGAAAGGTTTCTGATCAAAATAGTGTATGAGTTATCTTTGGGCACTTTTAAAAGACAAGATCTTGATTAAAATAATTTCTAATGTACACTCATTCTACCTGCCAGGTTTGAGATCAAGGTTTTGGGCCTGCAGCCTGATCAGGCTCCCTATCAGCAGCCTGGGGTGGTGGCTACAGCTGCTGAGGGAAGGAACAACTCCACAGCTAAGGCCTCTCATTTAGATTGGTGTCACATCATGTTTTGTTATATCCTCCCTACACAAATGCCATAACGAGACAAATCATCGTTTTCATTCATGAACCTGAAACGTCGCAGGCGGTGTTATACCTGCTGCTACAGTGTAAACACTGTGTAAAGCACAGCCCAGTAACTTTAATCATCAAGCAGAAAAACACAATCTGTCATTGACTCAAATGGCATAAAAAACTGAGAGAAAAAAAGACAAAAACTTATTCAAATTCATACCTCTTTTGAGTAAACAGTTGACAAACCTACACATTATTGCCCCCATGAGGCTGTAGATAAAACATTCTACTGCTGAGTGGAACGATGTAGATCAGTCAACTAATAGAGATTTATGTCCATGAGGTTTGAGTCTATGGAGATCTCAGGTGTATAAGCAAGAACAGCAAATACCAATTGGCTTATGGTGTTTCCCTGAAATATATACACTCATTTACATGCAGCAAGAGAAAAACGAATTATTACCTTAGTCTGACTTGAATCGAACTGAACTTTCACAAATCAGACAATTCTAACCCAGAAAATATGATTAGAAATTGCATTTCTCTGCAACCAAACCCCCCCCCCCCCAGCGATAATTGCGGAACCCCTCAGGAAGTGAGGAGAGGCAGAAGCCCGAATCACCATCAACATATAAGAAGAATATGGCAGCTAAGACAAACATAATTAACTGATCAGCGCACTTTTGGATAAATGAAGAGATGCATTGTGAATTTCCTATCCTGCTTTCACTCTATCTGCTTCACTCCTGGCAGGCTCTGTTTAATACTTGTGTGGCTAACCAGTAGAAAGCCACCTATTTTCATGGTGACGAACGTCCATCCATCTTCTTCCACTTAGCCAGGGTCGGGTCGGGGGGGCAGTAGCTTAAGAGAGACCCAGACTTCCCTCTGCCCGGCCACTTGGGCCAGCTCCTCGGGAGGAATCCCGGGGCGCTCCCAGGCCTGCCGGGAGACATAGTCCCTCCAGCGAGCCAGTTCCTCTGGGCCTCCTCCCGGTGGGACGTGCCCGGAACTCCTCACCAGGGAGGCGTCCAGGAGGCATCCTGACCAGAAGCCCGGGCCACCTCAACTGGCTCCTCTCAATGTGGAGGAGCAGAGGCTCTACCTTGAGCCCCCTCCGGTGGACCGAGCTTCTCACCCTATCTCTAAGGGAAAACCCAGCCACGCTATGGAAGAAACTCATTTCAGCCGCCTGTATCTGTGAACCTGTTTCTTTCGGTCACTACCCAGAGTTCATGACCATAGATGAGGGTAGGAACGTAGATCGACCGGTAAATCGAGAGCTCTGCCTTTCGGCTCAGGTCTCTCTTCACCATGACAGACTGGTACAGTGCTTGCATAACTGCAAACGCCTTACCAATCTGTATATCGATCTCCCGCTCCATTTTTCCCTCAATCGTGAACAAGACCACCAGATACGTGAATTCCTCCACTTGAGGAATTCACGTATCAAAACAGAACCCCTCACCTTGGCTGTGCCTAGAAATCCTGTCCATAAATGTTATTCACAGGATCGTGACAAAGGGAAACCTTGGTGGAGTCCAACTCTCAGTGGAAACGAACCAGACTTACTGCCGGCAAAGCGAACCAAACTCTGATACTGGTCATACAGGGACCTAACAACCCTTATCAAAGGGCCTAATGCCCCATACTCCCGCTGTACCCCCCACATGATTCCCAGAGGGACATGGTCGAACGCCTTCTCCAAGTCCACAAAACACATGTAGAACAGTTGGGCAAACTCCCACACTCTGTGGTCCCCCTATGATGAGCAACAGTATTGTAGTCAGCATTCCTTCGGCCGGACGCGACTCTGGAGCCAGGCCTGGAGGTGGGGCACATTGGCGAGTGCCTGGTTGCCGGGCTTAGACCGAAGAGGCAACATGGGCCCAACTTCCCATGAGCTCATCACCTGTGGGAGGGTCCATAGGGGTCGGGTGCAGTGCAAGATGGGCGGTGGCCGAAGGCGGGTACCTTGTCGTTCGATCCTCCGCTGCAGAAGCTGGCTCTTGGGACGTGGAACGTCACCTCTCTGTTGGGGAAGGAGCCGGAGCTGGTGTGCGAGGTTGAGAGGTTCAGACTGGACATCATCTGCCTTGCCGCGACGCACGGCTCTGGCTTTGGAACCCATCTCCTCGAGAGGGGTTGGACTCTCTTCCACTCTGGAATTGCTCCCGTTGAGAGGCGGCGAGCTGGGGTGGGCATACTTGTTGCTCCCCATCTCGGCGCCTGTACGTTGGGATTTACCCCTGTGAATAAGAGGTCAGCCTCCCTCTGCCTACGGGTGGGGGGGACGGGTCCTGAATATTGTTTGTGATTATGCACCAAACAGTATATCAGATTACCCACCCTTCTTGGAGTCCGTGGAGGGGTTGCTGGAGAGTGCTTGTTCTGGAGACTTCTTCATTCTGCTGGGGATATTCAATGCTCACGTAGGCAATGACAGTGAGACCTGGAGAGGCATGGTTGGGTGGAATGGCCCCTCTGATCTGAACCCGAGCTGTGTTTGGTTATTGGACTTCTGGGCTGGTTATGGATTGTCCATAACAAACACAATGTTCAAGCATAAAGGTGTTCATGTGTCCACTTGGCACCAGGACACCCTAGGCCGCAGCTCGATTCGTTTCATCTGAGCCGCGTCACTAGTGAACAGACGGGCGGAGCTATCCACCGACCACGACCTGGTGGTGAGTCGGCTCCAGTGGTGGGGGAAACTGGGACATGACTCTCCTCAGGAAGCAAGCCTTATTACTCCAGTTACTCCAAAAAGCTGACTTTAGTTTTGCATGTAAACCTACTGAGTAAACCTTGCAACATAAAAATAGTTGTCATGTCCTAATCCCAGCAGGAATATGCAAAAAATACAGCTGGGACTAGGGGGTAAGGGGCGAATAAAATGTAAACAACAGTGAAGAGCAATTAATTCTTCAGTTATCCCAATATGGATAATTTCAAAAGGAGAGCAGATTCTTTCTTGAAATTAGATCAAGGTATTTGTATGAAGCAAGTTCCAACATTTCTAAACAATGCAATGGTTGCAAGATGCTCAAGAAAATAAAATAAGTAAATCTTAAAAGCAAAAAACAACACATTGTTCTTATGGGGAAAGTCACAAAAAGACTACTTGAAGAAAAGGAAGGCAACGATTAGACAAACCGGTAGTGTAATTCCAAATCTCATAGTTGTTAGTGTTTAACAAGCAACTCAGCATATTAAGGTACTGAGAGGCTACTTTACCATTGAGTCTAAAACAGGAAGCTCTGACTGCCCCTCTGATTTCTGAAAATAAAATATGCAAACACAGGTACACGTGTAAAAGCCTTCCTATCTATTAAACTAATTTTAAAAACACGGACACGAGGAAATAAGTCCAGAATGGTTTGGATATTCTGCTTTTCATTCTTGAGGAACAAGACCTTTTGGGGAAATGGAAAAACAAAACAAGTCAGACCTTGCAGTGTATTATAAAAAAGAAGATGTGTCTCCACTCTCCTTGTCTTTCTCTCTGCAGTTCAGAGTGGATTTTTTGCTACTTGGTGTGTGGCCACTCAACAGTGAGAAGAAGAGGAGAGAGCGCCTGAGGGTAAAGGGCAGCTTTAGTCAGTTCACTCAGAATGAACACATACACACACGCACACACACTCATCCCAGCACGTGAAGAGGGTCACAAATAAGCATCTTCACCAGGAATTCAAGAAGAAGGCAACTTTGGCACCATGCATGGATGCTCACCCTTGACTGAAGACACAGTCACACAAACACACACACACACACACACACAGGCTCATGTATAGTACTTGAGAGGCAGCCAGCAAAACAACATAGTTCTTACATTCCACAATCACCTAAAAAACAAGTAATTGTGACCCTTGTTGGGCTAAAAGGATTGTGTTCAGTTCTGCACATTCCTTCCTGTTAGAAAGTGGGATAATCGTTCTTTGTTTAGTGAGAAGGGGTAACCAGTGAGCCTGACATTTAAGCTTATTACCTCCTTTAGCCTTCAGCTTTCTTAGCTCAAACTGCTCTCTGAAGGTGTTGTGCCACATTGTGGCTGGAAGGAGGGGCTGCTGCTATTCAACAAGCTTTCCATCTAGGGTTCAGCTGAAAAGCAAAAAACGCTGGCTCTGTGCTGACATTCAGGTGCCTTTTTAATTTCACCTCAGAAAAAAAAAATGTTTCCATTCACTATGTTTAGGGCTGGATTAAATACTGCTGTAAATCAACCGACAGAGATTATATCCCTACATGTTGTCCATGCTCTATTTATCAATTTATTTATGACTGGTTTTGTACATATGAGGTTAGATTTAAATAGCTTTAGAACGTTTAAGGGTCTGATCGCCTTTACACCAAAACCCTCAAATACAGTGGGCTTTTTAATAACTCTATATAAAAACCAACACAGAGTAATAGAGTTCCATCCATCCATCCATCCATCCATCCATCCATCATTTTCAGGTTAAAGGGATAATCCACACCTAAGTAAAAATGTCTGTTGCCATATTCCCCAGAGTTAGATTAAAGAGGCAGGATTTTGTAACCAGCCCTGTAAAGCTTGATGCATGTACATTCCGCGCAGAAATGAGACGTGCGGAACCGGCCGAGAAGACTTCTAGTAGCGTTTATACTTTTTGCGGCTTGTCCCTGCTGAGAACCAATATTTTTGAAGACTGTAGGGGGCAGCGTAGGGTTCTACAACATGCATACAACACTACACCATAGTAGAAGTAAAAATCACTTTTGTTTACAAGATGGCGACACCCGTGAGCATAAACAAAGCAAAACTTTTATGCTGTTTACTTAGGAATAAAGAGGGAAAAGGAGACTGTCCAGTTGTCCATTAAAACACAGTTGATCACAGTGATCTCTATCGGCCGAATCATAAAGATGTCTGTATTTATGAACCTCCGGCAATAGGAGCTCTTGCCAGTCTGCCATGTTTTTCCGCGCGGGACCGTCCGCATTGTTAAAAAACTTCTTATGTGTGTGGTGCGGAAATTTGGGTCTCCGCGGTGGCTACGGGGAGAGGCGTGGTTGCTGAAATGCGGATGCGTCAAGCATAAACCAAGCTTAAATCTCCTGATCTGGAAGCAACCTGTTTGCTAAAACATATTAGCTTATCTTAGCTTAGCATAAACCAACACAAGTTAATGGGATATACTAGCATGCTAGTAGTTCACTTACATTGGTTGTGCTAAGCTACAGCAAACAGACTGCTGCCAGCTGGGCTGGTTGCAAAAAGTTTTTTTCCAGACATAATTAACTCTGGAGAACATGGCAACAGACACATTTTTACTTAGAGGTGGAATATCCCTTTAAAAATACTTGAAGACATCTGAATTTATTGCCTTCTTTTATTACTTACTTTTAATGTTGGTTGTTATAGATATAGTCTGTCTGCAATGTACTCAGAAAGCGGTCAAATTATCAATCAAATTTTACTGTATAAATATCACTGGTATATTTAGGTATAAAAAGACCTTTTACTTGACCTTCATGTTCCTCCTGACTGTAATATCAACATGTTGAAGAGGACTCAGCCAGAGTCCTAGGCTGAATCTGATGGAGAATCTTTAAAAGGAGCTAAAGATTAGGGTGCTGACAAGAGGGCCTTCCACCCTCAAAGAGTTGGATTTCATCATCCAAGATAAATAACCAAAATACCAGAAGCAATCTCCAAAATGCTGCTGAGCACTTACAAAAAAATCACGGCAATTACAAATTTTCCATTGATCATTAAGTGCACTATTAATTATTTCAGCCATGACATTTTTAAAATCAATGTAAACAAAAACATAATAAATGATATCTCATAACAGGATACTCCTTTTAAATGGTTTTATTATCTTTTAAAAGATGCTTGTCACCAGTCAGAAACAAATGTCTTGGCTGAATTAAGTCCTTTTAAATCTAAATCTGTCAGGCTTATTAACAATTTTGTGTATTTAGGTCTTGTAAGTAAAAAGTCAAAAATTTTACACATACAACTGAGAGGTTTCTGCTGTCTTTTGAATCCCAAAATTATCAGGATTATTGACTGTGAGTGAGTAAGTGCAGACATCAACAGAAGTCAATAAAGACAACTGAGAGGACACACACACACACACACACAAACACACACAAACACACACACACACACACACACACTATTAGCCTAACATGGACATATTGCCTTGATTGTCTCTGACCTGCTTCTTTGGCCTGGCTTACCCTTCTCAACACTGCCATAAACATGACAAGGCTTTGGGATCAAAGCTGTCTCAGCCATCAGCTCCTCGGATACAGAAACACAAAGCCAGACACACTCACAGACGCTGCTTTCACTCAGGGAAGGCTCTTTGTCTTTAGCCATTGACGGCCTTATTTGAGCTGGTGGTTCAGGAGTGTTTTTCTACATCATGCAGCTCTCCCTGGCAGAGCCCTTCAGGAGCTCCTAGAAGAGGAGGCACAAAAGGCCACCAGTTTTCTGAAGAACTAGCACCTGAGTAGAGTTCCCATTTTGTGCCAGTCAGGAGCCAGATATGACAATTTTATACCTTTGGAGAAAAAATTATTTTTGTTTATAATACAAATCTTTTGTTTAATTAAGCAAAACATTTTTGTGACACAACAAAGATTCCTTTTTTTTCTTCTTCCAAAAATCAAATCAAAAAGTGAAAGTCATTCCACTCCAAGTATGTCATGTGTTTATTTCGATTAACTATGATGATCATGGTTTACAGCTAATTAAAAACCACAACGTTCTAAGAAATTCCAATGTTACAGAAAACAAATAAACTAAAATAATTATAATACAAGAGTAAAATGGTATGGCCACATTTCACAGAAAATACACTAGGAACAGAAAGAGGATTGTAAAGTCAGACACATTCAAGAGTTTGGAGGACATTGATAAAACCGAGGGATTGTAGCTAGAGTCAGAGCTTCAAGTGACTCTGGGAGCAAACACTGTCCCATTCCTTGAGAGAAAACCACAAATGATTATGGGATCACGGTCTTTAGTGACCAGTAAACTAGGGTTAGCTAAGCCCTTTGGACAACAGACTCAGCAAAAGATACAGTGGGCATAGAAAATTATCAGCCACTTAGAAAGACTTCCATCTTTTTGCTTTACATCCTTAAATAAAAACACAAACCAAAAAATAGATTTTACCAGGTCTACTTATCTAATGCAACATTAAGCATCCAACTGAAACATATTACAACTACAGTAAAAAAAAAAAAAAAAAAAAAATACTGAGATTAATAAAGGATCCCCCCCCAACATCAATACTTTGTTTTGACGCTGTTAACGCTCTTGACACAGTGTGCCAACCAATCAGAACGTCTCACTGTAGTGAGGTGGCCCGACGTCAACATTGTCTAGCCATCTTTAAACACAAAGTGTTTAAAACATCCGCCAGAGGAAGGCCAGCCCACGTACTTTGCAAGCTTCAGCTTTTTAAAAATGTATCTGCATCAAACTAGATGTGCTGTGAGTGTTGTTTGACGCTGACAAAGTGTGTGGTGTGAACACACCAAAAGGGGAAACAAATTGCCCATTTAATTTCCTCCCACAGTTTTAGCTGTATTTTGGGAAAAATAAGGACATATAGTGCAAAATGTTAAAAAAAGAAGAAAAGTCCGCTTTAAGCAAGAGCTGAAGCCCAGACAAAGCCATGCACAGAGTAAGTGAGTAGAAGAGGCTGAGGCTGTGGACAGGTCCAACAACACCTCTGAGACTGTGATCCCACCTTTTCTTTCAGTGTGTAAAGGGTGAAAAAGGAGGAGGGGGAGATGCTATAGAGCTAAGTGTGTAGGTGTTAGCTCCCTGCCTGAAGACATAAAGTAGCACTCTGGGGGTCTGGGACTTGGACTCCCAAAGAGCTTCTGACACAAACTGGACACCTCGGTCTCAGGATGCCACTCCACATTTAGCGGGAAAAAGGTCAGCCATCGCTCTCTGGTCTCAAAAAAAAGTATCTCAGAATATTACACCTCCACGTTCTTATGTACACTCCAGACATCTCCAGTGCTCTTGTAGACCAGCTAGATGCCTTTTGAGTATTCAGATCTGGACAGCTGGAGGCAGTTTGGTGGTCTGTAGCTTTCTTTACATCTGGGATCAGAGAAAAGTTCCTTTCCTTCTAGTATAGTTGCATATTTGTTCAGGCTCCAACTTAAACCTTGAGATTCTGGTCCCGGTAGCAACTATCCCACAACCTGAACTGATATCGTAACACTAACGCACTCCTGGTGGCAGGATGATGGGGTACATAAAATCAACTTCCTGTAAGAGGAAAAACTGTTCTGTTGCTTATCAGTGGATCTTTATTTCACTGCAGTCTCTGATTTCAACGCTGCATTCTTCCTCTCAGCAATCCTGGACGCCTTTCTCCCCACAGCTAATGCTGTGGCTGGATCCATTAGCTCACTTGCACTAATGCTGCAGATTAATGGCGGATCACAGTCACAGGGTAAGCAAGAACCAGACAGCGTATACACACATTAACCCACCAGCACTTACTGGGCTAGTTAGGGTGGCCCTCGTGATAATCAACACAGATTTAGCTTTTACTCACACATACTCCTGACTTCTCTGCTGCTGTAAATCTGGCCAACAGGCCGTGCAGGGTCAGCAGGGAGTTAATGGCGGCCTCATAAAATCATGAGGAGGGGGTCAGGACGGCAGCCGAGATGCCCGATGCCTTAAATGAGAAGCATGTGAGGAGGGTTCAAGCAGACAGGATGTGTTAGGGATGAAGGTTCTCTTATGCGTAGTAAACCCTTCTAACAGTTGAAAAAGTGAGACTTTATGTTCATGTCTTATGAGATGTACCCACAGGACAGCTGGACTGTTTGAAGCACCAAAGATATCTCTGCGATCGATATCCTGCTGCTTAACTTCAGCAGACCTCCATGTTGTCAGGAGTTGCCAGTGTTTTGTTGCTTGGTGATAACAGCGATCACAAGCAACAACCCGATGTGAATGTTTGTCGCCTTGCAAAAGTAATCACGCCCCTGTTACATTACAGCCACAGACCTCAATGTATTTTGTATGATTTTGTTTTATAATAAAATTGTTAAAAAACAGGAAGATTATACTGCTTTTAAAATTTATTTTAAGAAATAAAATAAAAATGTAGCATGTATTTGTTTTCACACTCTTTACTCTAATGTCCTTGAATTGAAATGTAGCACACTTCAGAAGTCTCCTGTATAGCAAACATGGTCCAGCCGCATGTAATTTGGTCTCAGCATCCATCCAGCTGCTCTTCTTTCTGGCCTCAGAGGTTTGTTAGAGAACATTAGATAATAAAGAGCATCATAAAGAACAGGGAAGATAGCACACGTCAGGGAGGAAGCTGAGGGGAAGTTAGTTTCTATAACAACAGGTAGTGCAAGGATCAGTGAGGCAGCCAAGAGGCCCATGAGCTCTTTGGATAGTAGCACAAATTCACAGCTGAGTGTTGTGCCCTTTCACTATTGAATCAATTAATTGTGATTTAAAACAAGAAAAATCAATAGCAATTCAAAAGTGTTGAAAATAAATTATTTTTTATAACAATTAAATTAGAGTCTAGCACGTCTCCGGGACTTTTTAAGGCGACAGACCAGCGGAAACAATATGGCTGCTGCTAATGTTTTACCCATGCACTGCTATAAAAAATACAGCAAATATTTTTCACTTTAAAAAGAATCATCTTTGTTATCATGTATAATGTTAGCAGAACAGTCCTCTGTTCCCTGGACGTATACACCTTTAACCTGCGGTCTGGGGTGTCGTCCTTGAGCTGTGGCTGTTAACAAGATGTCAGCTCAAATGTAGATTTTCAAAATAAGTTTCTGTCATACTGTCCCGGGTGCATCTAATATGTGGCACTGAAATGCACCATGTAAATAGATGGCAGGTTGGTTTTTGTGTTTAAATGAATTTTATCCTATTGGTCACACTGAAGCAAAAACTATGTAAAGGCTGCAAAGTTAGAGTTTTAGTATTACATTTATAGTGAAAAACATAAAAAAAAGACTTAAGAATACACTTAGGGAGGATGCTGTTTTTTATTACATTTTATTACATCTTTATTTGCATTCATTTCTGTTCTTTTTTTTATTTTAAAGTTCCTTCCATTGTTGACTTGGTAAAGCTGCTCTGAAGTCTTTTTTTAAATACTCTTTCTTACCACAAAGAGCAGGAACACTTTAACTCAAAAATCTTCTTTAAGTAAACAGAATATGATTGAAGTGTTTAAGGATTGGTCTGAGTGTCCTCTTTTATGGAAATCAAAACAAGGTCACCCAACTTCTATAGCTAGCACACATTTACGGTAGTTGTTGTGCAAAAAATGACATTGATATGATTATAAAAGATAATTTGGAAATGTGTTGGTTTTATTTGTGTTTTTACATTAATTAAAGACAAGGCATACATATGTTTGGATGCTTCAGTTAATGGAAACTGAATGGATTTAAAAGTAGAAACTAGCCATGAAAGGAATTAGGACTGGGTATTAGTTGAAATTTAATTAACCGATTCAATCCCGATTCTCAAGTGTTAGAATCGATTATCACGATGCGATCTGATTCAATCTAATCCAGATTGATATAGATATGTGTCAGTGCTTATGAAATAGTTTTTTTGGCTGTTATTTTAATTATATGCCTGTGATTCAATTATTTAACACTGGATGTGTGACAGTTTACCAGGAGAAAAAAACTGTATTAACACTCAGAACTAAGCCTTAAAACAGCTGTCTTGATTTTAAATTCCTATTTTAGCTGTAAAAAAGGGCTTGAACTAGTCAATCGAGTCGATTCTTAGAATTTTTATAAGAATCAATTCAGAATCAATTTTTCTATGTATTTCAAAAAAGCCCTACAAGGAATGATGGCGGGAAAAAGTCCAAAGCTACAGTATCTGTGAACTACTAAAACGACTATTCACAGATCTGCTTAGTGCAGTGGGGCCTTCCTGAATCCCTTTTTCCCATCATTTCATAATAGATGGCATCTTAACAAACACATTTTACACAAGAAAGACAGGTGAAAGTTCTTATATTTAATTTTTTTAATCATATTTTTTTATTAAGTTTTAGAAATTTACACCAAATAAGTGATTTGCAATATTTTTAGTAGTAAGGTTATTTACTGTAGTTTCAATGCATAATTAAGCAATTCATTAATGTTCACTGCAGTGCCCAGGATTTCAGACTTATATTTATTTAATTTTTGTAGCAGTGCATTCACCTGTGGCATTTCCCTATCTAGAGCAAAGGCAACATTTAATGATCTGTGGATTTTCATTTATTTATTGTATGAAAAGAGAATGGTAACCTACAGGAATGTGTTACTATGAATATACAGCACCTATAAAAATTATTAATTTCCTTGGATATTTAACACTTTTTATGCTTTTATAAATCAATCACGGTAAAAAAAAAAATTGGATTATTTAGAGAAAAGATATTTACAAAAACCTTTAAAACACATTAAACAGGAACATTTCTAGATCTTGAAAGATTGCTTTTGTTCCCCACACCTCAGTTTAAGAATGGTGCAAATTAGATTTCTAGCTTAGGCATTTGATGTAGACAGACATTTTTCTTTGCCATTTATAGTGAGATTTTAACATAAATTGTATACATATAACTTTTCATTTTCAATGTAATTTCACAGAAATTAGTACCACAAACATCCAACAACTACTAAACAACAGACAGCAAGCTTTGTCTGAGAAAGATTGACTCATTTTCTATTTTAAATTATTTTAAAAAAGGAAAAAAAAAACGTTTTTGGGAACAACAATGAAAAATGTTACTTTGTTTTATTAAAATATTGCCTGTTTAATTTTTTCCTGAGCAGGTAAAAAAAAAGGATGTGTGTTTTTTAACTGGAAAACACTGAAGCCCACTTGATCTTTAAAACAGACATCTTCAGACCTGTAACAAAAGGTTTGACCTCTCCTGATTTAAATCAAATGCCTTGGACTCTAAAAAAGAAGGTAGTAAAAAGCATCAGAAAAGTACTTGAACCATAAACTGCAACTATCAGGTATATTAAGATAATCCTAATATAAATACATGTTTTAGTATAAATAGGAGAAGAAATTCAATTAGTTGTCCTTGCTGATGAACTTTACGTAGAGGAATATCTTAATACAAACATAAAAGTTGGTCAAACGTCCAGCAGGCGTATCAGCATGGAGCCATGGCTGCAGTTTCCCTGTCTTCCATGGGGCACCAGACACTTCCGCTTTATCTACTGAGGGCCCTTACCGCCTTAACAGCAGATCCTGACACACAGGCCTTCAGTTCAAAGACAACACTGCATGGGAGATCAAAGTGCAGCCAATCTTGAATGCGCACACACAAACATGTCCATTGTGCTCCTACGAACAGTACGGATGATAAACATGTCTGCAATATCTGTGGCACACTCACAAATGCTCACCGTCGCACACAAGTTCACTCTACACGTGGCCCTGGCATTGATCAAAGGGAGGAATGTGATAGATACAGGCCTGATAAAAAGGGAGAGAGAGGAAAAAGGAGGCGGGAGTTTCACTTCAGTAATCAGGCTGATGTGTGTGGCAATAACTCAAGATAAGGCCGAGACAATTCTAGCTTGATCACATTTGACAACATTCCATGCAATGCTGTGCGAGGAAGTATACACTGCACTATAAGATGGAGGTGCAGACTTTATGTCTACAGCAGATACTGAGATATTCTATTTTTCTAAAATCAGAAGTTTTTTTTTGTCACAAAATCATATTTTATTTACTTCTTCACATGTTGTCCCATAGTTCACCTCAAACTCTGATTTTGAGCATATTATAGTTTGAATCCATTTTTACAGCTTAATATCTCTTAAATAGCCATGGAGGTGTCTAGCAACTGTAGTCTTCAGCCAGGGTTAAACATGCAGAACTCCAAAAACAGCATGGCTAAACTGTGGCATGATCTTATCATCCCCTGGAAAACGGTTTTATCCCACATAGTGTGAGCCACATGCAACAGTGTATGAAGAACGGAGGCAAACCTCCCTGAAATAAACTACCAGTGTAAACCTACTTCAGCTTTGATTCTGATTTGTTTACTGACGCTCCACACCAACGACTGCACACAGAGGTTACAGATGCAACCGAGCCAGGAGAAATCCCAAACCGTGGATATCAAAACTCCAAGCAGAAATAACATCTGTGGTCGAAGTGCAAAAGGCCAGTGTGGGCTGCGAGAGGCCCAGATTATACAGTGGGCCTCAGCACTGAAGCTTTTAACTTGAAGACTGTGTGTTTCATCAGTGCTTTGGAGTTGTGTTTCCACAAGATAACGATGACAGTGCAAGTTCCAAAACATGTACCACTACTTTCTGCTATCACATTTTAGAATTAAATGTCTTATTGAACTATAATCTCACTTTAAAATAGTGTAATAAACAATTCGAGAAATTTAAAAATGACAGTTTGGCTTGAATTGCAGGTAAACTGTCAATGTGACATGTCTCTGTTGCTCTGTTCATTTTGAGTTATTGGAAAAATTGCATATGAAAGATTTTCTTCTTCCTTCAGGTTTTCATTAAGATGTTGAGACCCTTAATTTCCTCAAATACCTTCTGGTATACTAAGTACATTTCCAGTCAGGAGTTCACATACTCTCTTTAAGGGTAAGAATATGATTAAAGATGTTCTGTTTATTTGATTCAGTTGACGCCCTGTGATGGACTGGTAACCCGTCAAGGATGTACGTTGCCTCTGGCCCAATGACTGCTGGAGATAGGCTCCAGCCCCCAACGAAACTGGAAGGATGGATGATTAATCATATATCTACAAGTTGAATTAGATCTTTTATACTGTGGTACTGAAGAGTCTGGAATCTTTGCATTCAGCAAGACTAACAATTATTTGATTACCAGAATTTATTAAACTGACTGACACTGAGAGATAACGGGAAAGTCTAACAGAACTTGTTAACACCTCAAATGAACAACTTAAGATTTACATAAAACAGACAGCATTTTGGAGAAAACAGTAAAATCCAGATTAGACCTGTTTGAGCTATTCCGCCACTATAACGGTGAGTATGTTTGGGAGAGCCAAGGTGGGGCTTTTAAAAGTCTCATTAACTGAAAAACTGATTACTAACTGTTCCTTCTGAAATACGGTCAGGTTTTCTCCAACCTTCATTGCCTGCATTAGCCACAAAAAGCAAATGGATGGCAAAAAAAAAGCAAGTCAGAAAATGTTTTCATGGTTTTGCCTACCTTGGCTTCCAACTGCCACAGGAAGACTGAGAGCACGTCTCTGCTAGTAGAGGGTAACTACTAGTAACTGCACAACATAGGGGAACATGTTCAGGCTTTTATTATTGTGGGGATAACATATCAGCGTAGCATTTTTACCCAAGAAAGTTGAGCTGAGGAAGAAATGGTTAGAATTTGTCTATGTAACATCCAAGAAATAAGCTAATTTTGCTTTTGTTTTTTTTCAGAGGCAAAAAACAAAAACCGTCTGTTAGCTAATCAGATGCAAGACGGTAGTAAAACATGAAGATTAATGACTAAGACTTTTAATCTTGTTTTTTTTCCCTCAACCCATCCCTCTGACAAACTTCTTGAAACCGGAGTGAGAAAGCATTTGTTTTGTGCTTTTTCAGCCAGAGAAAAACAACACGCTTCACACTCCATTTGGTCATTCACATACACGTTCACAAGCTGATGGTGGGAAGTTTATTACATTGTCGCCACAGCTTACTAACCGAGCCCACACTCACAGAACACAGGCACCACTGGGCCCCTCTGACCAACACTAGTCCTTGCCTAAGGACATACCAACTGAGATGGATCGGCTGGGATCGAACTGGCATCCCACTGAATATGGGATGAATTTTTAACCCCTGTGCCGTGGTTGCCCCAACAAGAATAGATCAAAACTGGCTTTGCACAGGACAGGGGGCTCTAATTTGTTAAGGTCTCCCCAAAGTCCTTACGACAAGATCTTGAGAAAATCTGAGGACTGGTTTTAAATGTTGGGTCCAGGAAACCTATATAAATACACAAAAATAAAAAGATCTAAAGTCAAACTTATCAAATATCTAATGTTAAATGTTTTACTTAAAAAGACTTTTACTGGTTTATAAATCATTGAATGGCTTAGTACCAAAGTATGTTGAAGATATGTTGCCACTATACCAACCCCCCAGACCTCTCATGTCTTCCACCTCTAGTCTAACACACATCCCTAAACAGTCGCTATGATTCTGTATTTTCAACATCTCGAATCAAACAAACACCACCCTCCTTCTGTCTCCTTCGTCCGTGGGAGCCTGAGCTAATCTCCCATCTGCCCTAGCTCCTGCTACACAGACTGCTTTCATTGCTAACGAGGGTCTGATGAATTTTCTTAAAGGCGGCGATGGGCCAAATTGGAGCTGATATGTCCCATCCGGCAGGCTGGATGGAGCCATAATACAGACCCTTGTCCTGCTGCCATGTGACGGCCAAACCAGGCCAAAGTGAAAGAACTAATTAGCTCTAACTGGTCGGTTTACTGTGTATTAGGATTGCTTATTCAATTACCCAGGCTGTATGTGTGTGTGTCCATGTGTTTGCACTTTTACATCCAAATAGAGAACTAAAACTGAAATGACTCCAACTGATAGGAAGTCAAAGTCTGGCACGATTTAGATCTAAAAATTAAGTTTGACTATCAAGGTGAGGCAGCAAGCTCAGTTATAAAATAACAAGGACAACAAGTGAAAAACAGGCAATCAAGTTCTTCAAATGCAGTAGAGGGTGGTGTGTGTCGTGACTGTTGGTGTGAGTGTGGAGGGGGGGGCAGTGTAAGGTGAGGGAGAGAGGGCACCAGATGAGCTCCCTGGATGGACTATTCTGACACACACACACACACACACACACACGCACACACAGGCCTAGTATAGGAGGGTAAAGAGGGGGGCACGACGCGTCAAGCTGGAGCCATGACTCGGTTATGTGTGTGTGTGTGTGCTGTGTGAGCGTGAGTGGGCTGATCCCATTGTGTGTGTCAACAAGCTGTCCCATTCAGCGCCTGTGTGGCTAAACTCTGCTAATGAGCGTTGCCTCTGGCTGGGCCAAGCAAGCACAGCGCTCTTCATGGCTAAACACTCCAGCACACAAAGTCCAAAGCAGGAGCAATGGAATGGGGCGACAGGGCAGAGAGAAGGATGCAGGGAGGTGTGAATATTGGAGAGAAACTAGAGAAGAAAGAAAGACTTAGAATGAAAAGAAAATTTCAGTTCCAATAAAGATGGATAACATTCATAATCAGGCTGGTAGCATCTGTAGCGATAGGCTGGATTATCTGATGAAGGTTCAGTCATTTCCCCGTCTACTTGGTTAAGTCTCCATGAGGAGAAGAGCCTACTCTGGAAATGTTTAAACTGTGAGGAAAATTTGTTCACTTAATGAAACATCACCACACAAGAAATCTTCATTTGACATAAAGAGTTTCCAGTGGACTAGAAGCTTAATTTGAACTAGCTAAAATGACCAGAAAATCTCTGTGGATTTACTATATCAATCAACCTGAGTCCTAGTCAATATATCAGTAGGGCTGCCACAAACAACTATTTTGATAAACGAATAATCACCTATTATTTTGCAGATGAGTCGACTAATCGGATGATGTGTAAATTGTATGTTTTTGCAGGACCAAGCAGCTGCTCTAATATCAGTGGGTTACCTCAAAGTGTTATGTAGTATCTAAAATATGGACTGTTAAAATGATTGCTCATTTATCATTTATGAAATAATTCTAAAATTCAAAATTGGAATTACATGTCTAAGTGTAGTGAAATTACCATCACAACTGTTTATGTTGCAGCTATTATTTAATACAACACTATTGCCTATTGTATTGCCTGCCTTTAAGCGGCAACGTAGCAAACGTAACCGACACAGAAGTTAAGCAAGCTGAACTTTTGACTCATTTGACGCAGTGCGCCAACCAATCACAGCCTCTCACTATAATGACGACCCCTGACGACAATGATGTCTAGCCAATGTTTCAAAATCATATCAAGGTCGTATTTTTTCATAAAAATTACCCTGAACTTATAAAATATTTGCTATTATTAGAAAATAATTTATTTAGCATTTATTTAGTAAAAGTCACACTGCATGGCTGAAACCCTATCTGCAGCCATAATGTTTTGGACGTTCCATCCCCTGAAAATATCCAGGCAGCCAGACTTTTAGGCTGGAGCTGAACCTAACTGGTCTACACTTAGAACCCGAAATGTACCTGCATGTTAACAGCAGAGGCAGCTTAGTCAAGCTATTAGCATCCCGGGCGATCCCCCCAAAGAAGTGGAAATAACACTGAAACGACCAGCAACAATGAGTTTAATACAATCAGTACAGGATTTACAAAATGTATGATGCTGCAGGGGTGTCCTCGACTATTTCTTTGCTCATTGTGCATATCTGCTTTCAGTCTGCCTGCTTCCCTACTGCCAGCATATGTTTACCATCTGTGTGATACATTTTGGGGGTTTTCATTAACGCATTATGACCTACATTTACATGAATAAGAACTTCATTGAGATATATAAGCCTGTTTAAAAGAGAAACTACATAAAGCATAAGTTTTACAGTTTGAACTGAATTACTGAAATATAACATTGATATTCCTATAATATCAGGTGAGCCTACAAGTGCTAAAACCCTTGAGTAGCTGTCAGATTTCTTGTTCCCTGATTATGAAGGATAATGGACAATGAAGTAACGTCCAAGACTTCTGAATTTATAGCATGAAACACGACTTACACCTTTTGAACAGGCTCATGAATGACAGTTGTTGATATTAAGAAGAAAAATACATGGTTATGAAGTGTTATGAAAATGGTGTTTGCCTATGAAGTTGCATTGACCAGTATCCAAAAGCCCTACTAGGCTAACTAAAGAAGAGAGTTTTATGTGGGAATAATAACAAGATGAGCAACAAAAATATAAATGATGGGGGCGCTGGTTGTCCTAGCCTGCACACAAAAGCAAGGAAGAATAAAGTTAGGGGAGTTGGGGGTGAGAAAAGGAGGACATGTCATCATCCATCAACACAAGGAGCTCTCCCTCTCTCTTTCTTCCCTGCTCAACACTTTCCCTCCACCACCAGCAGGCTATTTGGAAGCCACATGTGTATATGAGTTAGTGTTTGAGTGAGAGTGTGCTGGAGGTGAGGTTTGGGGCTGAGGCCATTAAAGCTCTGTTAAAACACTTCTGATGCTGTTGGCTGATGCCAAAGCAAAAGGAGAGTGGAAAAGAGAGAGAGAGAGAGAAGGAGTGAGACGGTGAGGGAGGGAATAGACTCTCAGCGGCTCGCTCGGCCCTCACAGCAGTCCGTTGGCAGCCTGTCAATACTATGAGCACAGAGGTGCGAGATGAGTCAACAACCTAATCCTAACATCAAACTTTCATATGCAGCAGAGGGCAAGAACAGGATGGAGAGAGAACAGAGAGCTTTGCTGTTAATGCTTTCTCCATCACCTGACCTTCACTCCTCCAAACCTTTTAAGAAGCCTTTAAAAACCGAATCCTTCTGCACTCACGCACACAGACAGCGCCAACATACAAACCCAGGGACACACGTGGCTGCACTTTTAAAGTTCTGACCTGCGGCTGAATTACATTTGGAGTGTTTTAGCAAGATATAATAGTGACCCTCTCACTGGATCCCCCCACCCCCACAGTCTGAGAGTGCCACCAGCTTTATTTATTAAATATGGGCTGAGAGAAGCAGCAGCTCAGGTGAGGTGAAAAACAGTTTTAGTAGAACAGCTTTTAATGGCTTTCTGAGACACTGGGGTGATATTGGTCCAGTAACATCTTGGAAAGGGACACCTTTTGGGACATGAATGAAGTTTGTCCAAGCCTCTCAATTCATTATGATCAGAGAACACAGGCTGGTGTTAGTATTTAGAAAGTGCTGAAGTTCCTGTTTTCATGAGCAGTAAGAGAGAATTAGATGTCAACATGACCTCAAAAAACTCAGTTAGCGAGATCATTTTTTTTCTATAAAAAATAAAAGATAACTTTTGTTTTTTTATTTTTGCCTGATTAGAATGTAACACTTTATGAAAAGCTGTCTTAAACCAAAATATTGTGTGCCATCTCTGATGTGTTGGAAATGTACGTGCATGTTACTCATAAATTTTCTTGTTTATTCTTTGTGGTCATACTATGACCAAACGGTGGAATGTGACAGAAAATTTTATTATTGTGGGAAATTCAGAAAGGTTTAATTGTCTTACTCAGCTCTTAGTAAGCTGTTCTGATTCTAAGGTACAAACAAGAACCAATAGTATGTAAACATCTCATCTTGACTTATGACAACTCTTCTTATTATCTGGTGTTACACTTATGACAGCTCCTGTGAATGTCTTTCTCGGCATTATACTAAGTGTCCCTTATTTTTATCTATCTCCTGATTGTTTATTGCTGACTACTGATGACACATCCTGTCTTTACCTATTCCATGTTGTTCTGTGATTGGTCTTGTGGTTATCCTATCATAACTGTATGATGTAATGATCGGACAGAAGCTGATTCTTAGGGTGTGGCTAACGGTATATAAACTCATACATCTGTCTGAAGCTCTAGGGTTCTCATCACGAGACTCTCCATGCACGTAAAATAAACTATGTATGAATATGGCTGACACTTTTGTTTTATTCTCTCAGACACCCAGATCTCCATGACACCTTCCAATTATAATTCACAGAAAATGATGATTTAAACATCACAGTGTTAAATGTTGCTTCCTGAGGATGTACAATTTCAAGAGTTGATTCTAAGGCTTCTTTCATAATAGATTAAAATTACTCTATGGTCTCCTGTCGAAGAGCACTTACAATTCACATAGATTATTGCCCATCTGAAAAACGTAACTTGAGTGTGAAAGCAAGTACACTACTCTTTGCCCTGCTTCTTTTTGCACTAAAGACCACTTTCATTCTTCAGATGTTTGCTCTGTTACAATTCCCTACAGTGGAGGTTCCTCTGCCTCTACCATCACTTTCAACATCAGTTTTGAGTGATATTAGTCATTTTTTTCAAATACCGGTGTTGGCCTGATAAGTAAACAACCTGTGCTTATTTCCATCTTGTTGCTGCTCGTGAATGTGTTTCGGGGGGGCAACTGTTTTTTGTTTTTGGCCAACTAGTGCACCACACCAAATCCAGTTGGATACGGTAGAAAAAGATCCATGGTCCACTTCCTGCTGCTCAAAACCAAACCTCAGAGAATCAGGATTGCCGAGGAAAAGATCGACTATGCATTTACAAGGGAACATTATTGACACTATTTTCCTAACCATCTGTTGACAGACTTCAGTCTCAGGAGTCTCATCTTTGTGAACCATGAGGGCTTTCAGTGCCTTCTTTTGATTCGATTTAACAAACACTATCCTGAGCTAGAAGGTTGAAGAAGGAGCTAGAGACCTAAGTTTAATAAAATACTGTTACAAATACAGTATTTGTGGTGTGACACCTGTGTAAAATGTAAATCGATAAGTTACAGTGTTCAGATCTCATGTTAGATATTTAAGATATTTTTCTGTTACATTATTGAGACAGTAATATGTCATGAAAACATTACATTTTGGAGGCTGTAACTTTTAATATGAAATATATGATAATTTTGTTGTAACTTGTAACACAGACAGTAATAGTGATGCAAAGAAGCACAAATGTCACTTTTACACAGTGCTAAAAGTGTAGAGAAATACGTATAATATCTTTAAGTATCATCCATCACCCGTAGTGTCTGTATTAATATCAGAGATCGCTTTCGGGCAACATGTTCATATGAACGCATCCCTACTTTCAACATTGCTGTTGAGGAGAAAACACAGAAATGACTTTCAATGGCTCATCTGTAGCAAAAAAGAATGCTTTTCAAACAATCAAACTACATTAATTAACAATAACCTCCTAATGCATTCCCTTACCTTCTTCAAATCAGTCGTGCCTCACTGGGTGTCTTCGTACATCAAAAGTTGTTCATTTGCCAGACAGTGTTTAGTTCTAAAAGGTTCTGCCTATGAATGCTACTTAAATGCTACCTCCATCAATTCCATTCACAGCTCTCCACCAGGAGAGAAGACATCATTACACAAAGACGTCGAAAAGCTGTTGTTCCATCTTCATGCTTGGTAGACAATATTTTTCAAACGGGGACATCTAACAACAGCCTACATAAATATTGTTGTTATTGCCAGTAAATATATGTTCCTACAATGTAAACACTGTAAAAGCAACACTATATACATTCAGACTTCAACCTTATTACGAGCTGCTGTAATACAGACTGCTACAGGAGATGTTTCCTGGCATCAGCCATCAGGATTTACAAAACCTGTAAAGAAACTTGAAATACATAAGTTACAGCAACACATTTTATCCTTTAGAATGAAGAAAGTATTTTTTGAATTAACATTGAACAGAATTCATTGTATGCTTCATTTCAACACCCCAAAATCCGGTGCTCCATTATGGAACTCCAAAGTTCTTAAAACTAATCAAATAAATAAAGCATTTTGATATAAATGTCTACATGAATAAATATTAGAGAAATATATTATGCAACAATAAAATTGTGAAAAAACTCCATTCATATAAGTCTAATTTCTTTATTATAAAATATTTTTCAATTTAAAACAATGATTTTACTAAAATAAAACATTTTTTAATTGTAAAAAAATATTTAATAAAAATATTTTGTAATATATTTTATTTCTTAGTCATTTTTTAAAGTTCATTTCATTGTTTTTTTTATTCTAAAAAATTTTTTTTTTCTTAAAATCAGCTTTTATTTTATAAGGGTGTTTTCCCCAATGTTATATATTTCAAAAGGTAATTTATCCACTTAATGAGACCATCAGCCAATCAGAGTCAGTGGGTGGGACCTGCATGCTCATTGGCTGATACTTCAACATCGATCTTCCTGGAGGAGGAGAATGGTGAGGCTGAAGTCGTATAATTTTGTTATTGAATTTATTAAAAATGGCTTTACCCACATGATCATAATGTTGGCAGAATTATTATTAACATTTTAATATGGCTGCTTAAATAAGATTGGCTGGTGCTGCATCAGTGTTCTGACCATAAAGCTATGTGGGGTGCCATGTCAATGTTGAGACTGCTGAAAGAAGCCCCAGAGTTTAGATACAATCAATAAAAGGATTCATAAGTAACATAGGCCATGTTTAAATAACTCTTCCTTTAACTGACTGTATCTAACTACCAACCAGGGCTTCTACCCCCATTGTCCTCCGATGTGTGCTGGGTGACACAGAAAAGAGCAGCAATAGCTCCAGCAGTTGTGTCGGAGAGCAACTCCTAAATGCTGAGCTTGGGATGATTTTGAAAAAATACTCCAAATAATTCAAGATGCTATGCTTTGTGACAGAAAATGTTATTATTAATGCTGCGACATTTATAAAAGATTCATTCTCTTACTCAGCTCTTAGACAGCTGTTCTGATTCTAAAGTACAAACAAGAGCCAATTGTATGTAAACATCTCATGTTGACTTATGACCAATCCTGTGACTGTCTTTCTCAGCAGTATACTAAGTGTCTCTTATTGTTATCTATATTCTGATTGTCCAGTGAAACTATCTCCTGATTGTTAGATGACATATTTTGTTCACTGCTGACTACTGAAGTGACACTTCCTCTTCTGTTTGATTATGTATGAAGTCATCTGTAAGAAATGAATTGATCACCAACAGATATGATAGGATGTGGCTGATTACTATATATACCCTTGCATCTGTGCTGAAGATTCAGAGTCCTCTGTGGAGGCGCTTCGTGCATGTAAAATCAACTATGTACGAATATAGCAGACAATTTTTTTATTCTCTCATCCAAGGCCTCTCAGACACCCAGATTTCTACCAAAGCTTGATAATGAATTATTATCTTATAAATAGGATTATTCCTCTCAATTTAATCAGCCAGAGTAACTGAAGCTGGACGAAGATCATGCAGCTCCAAGCCTTGAAATAGCATGCTATGCTAAGCTGTACAGCAGGCTGCTCACGGAAAGTGAAATCGGCTATCCAGGAAGATCAATGTGGATGATTTCATTCAGTTGATGACATATATAAGCCATTGGGGAAAACACCATTATGAAATAAAAGCTGTTTTTTACAAAAGATGTTTTGGAATAAAAGAAAACTACTAATGAAATTAAATAAAAATGACAGAATAATAAAATCTATTATAAAATCGTTCTACAATTAAATAATGTTTTATATTAATAAATGCACTTTAAAGAAAGGTGGTCATATGAATTGAGTCTTTCCACAGTTTCGATGTCACATACACTCAACAAAAATATAAACGCAACATCTTTGTTTCTGCTCCCATTTTTTATGAGATGGACTTAAAGATCTAAAATTCATTCCAGATACACAATATTACCATTTCTCTCAAACATTGTTCACAAATCAGTCTAAATGTGTGATAGTGAGCACTTCTGCTTTGCTGAGATAATCCATCCCACCTCACAGGTGTGCCACATCAAGACGCTGATCTGACATCATGATTAGTGCACAGGTGTACCTTATACTGCCCACAATAAAAGGCCACCGTGGAATGTGCAGTTTTGGCTCACAGCAAAATGCCATAGATGCCACAAGCATTGAGGGAGAGTGCAATTGGCATGCTGAAAGCAGGAATGTCAACCAGATCTGTTGCTCGTGCATTGAATGTTCATTTCTCCACCATAAGCCGTCTCCAAAGGCGTTTCAGAGAATATGGCAGTACATCCAACCGGCCTCACAACCGCAGACCACGTGTAACCACACCAGCCCAGGACCTCCACATCCAGCAGGTTCACCTCCAAGATCGTCTGAGACCAGCCACTCAGACAACTGCTGAAACAATTGGTTTGCATAACCAAACAATTTCTGCACAAACTGTCAGAAACCGCCTCAGGGAAGCCCAACTGCATGCTCGTCGTCCTCATCGGGGTCTTGACCTGACTCCAGCTCATCGCCGTAACAGATTTTAGTGGGCAAATGCTCACATTTGATGGCGTCTGGCACGTTGGAGATGTGTTCTCTTCACGAATGAATCTCGGTTAACATTGTTCAGGGCAGATGGCAGACGGCGTGTGTGGCGTCGTGTGGGTGAGCGCTTTGCTGATGTCAATGTTGTGGATGGAGTGGCCCATGGTGGTAGTGGCGTTATGGTATGGGCAGGCATCTGTTATGGACGAAGAACACAGCTGCATTTTATTGATGGCATTTTGAATGCACAGAGATACCGTGATGAGATCCTGAGGCCCATTGTTGTGCCATACATCCATGAACATCACCTCATGTTTCAGCAAGATAATGCACGGCCCCATGTTGCAAGGATCTGTACACAATTCTTGGAAGCTGAAAATGTCCCAGTTCTTGCACGGCCAGCATACTTAACGGGCATGTCACCCATTGAGCATGTTTGGGATGTGCTTGACCAGCATATACGACAGCGCGTACCAGTTCCCACTAATATCCAACAACTTCGCACAGCCATTGAAGAGGAGTGGACCAACATTCCACAGGCCACAATTTACAATCTGATAAACTCTATGCGAAGAAGATGTGTTGCACTGCATGAGGCAAATGGTGGTCACACCAGATACTGACCAGTTCTGAGTCCCCAGACCCCCAATAAAGCAAAAAACTTCACATTCCAGGGTGGCCTTTTATTGTGAGCAGTATAAGGTACACCTGTTCACTAATCATGATGTCAGATCAGCATCTTGATGTGGCAGACCTGTGAGGTGGGATGGATTATCTCAGCAAAGCAGAAGTGCTCACTATCACACATTTAGACTGATTTGTGAACAATGTTTGAGAGAAATGGTAATATTGTGTATCTGGAATTATTTTTAGATCTTTAAGTCCATCTCATGAAAAATGGGAGCAGAAACAAAGGTGTTGCATTTATATATTTTTGGGTGTTTATCTAATATTTGTTCATGTAGACATTTATATTATTAGGTTTTATTTATTTTATTTTAAGCACATTGTTGTTCCATACTACATTACATGAACACCAATTAGATTTCTGCAGATGCAGTTTCAGCACACAATAATCAATTCACTAATACACACTTTATAACCACGGGTGCTCCCCAAAAACACAATATTTGGTCAATGACCTGCATTTGAGTAGCGCTTTTTCATTCAGGGAACCAATTACAAATAAGACTTCTGCTGTTATAGCACATCTGTTATCACAGATATTGTAAATTCTTCTAAGTAGGCTATTTTGATGCACAAATACGCAAATTATTTGTAAATGTATTATTTCCACATTTATTGCAACTTATTAAGGATGAAAAACTACTAAACAACATGTGCACAAGTATTCACATCCTTTGTAATGAACATCAGAACACATCTGATTCCCACTTTTACTGATCATCCTTGAGATGTTTCTGGTGCTTAATTAGAGTCCATCTTTGGTAAATACATCTGATTGGACATGATTTGGAAAGCCACAAATTTGTCTATATAAGATCCAGTAGGATCTCTCTGACTCGTACTGTGAACTGTAGTTGACAGTACAAGTCAGAGAGATCCGGCCCAAGACCAAAGCAAACCAGGGCTTTGACTTTTGCTAAAATTCAAATATATTCGAATATTTATTCATTATATTTTGACCATAAAATGTCTTCAGCAAGACCGATATTAGTATCAAACTTAAGTTCCATATGTTCCGTCCACTAGAGGGCAGTGTATCAGTCAATGTCAATAGACTATGTGCACAAAAGTCTGACTGCATCTCAATACCTCTACTACGCTTGCTACGCAGCAGGCGAAAAGCAGTATACTAACGATGGAGTAGTCCTAATCTCCAGTATGGATTGGTGTAGTAGGAATAAAGTTCCCGGATGTGTACTACCGCCACAGTAAGCAGCCAGTGGACGCTACGCTATCCCACAATGCAGCAGAAGCCCCAAAATCGTAGAAGAAGAGTGACCTTGGCTCCTGAGGAACAGTCAACCATTGATACCCCCGCAATTTCGTCGTATAAATGTAAAAGTGTAGCGATGTTACTTATAACTTTAATTGTTTTTTGACAACTGATTGAACATTAAAGTTGTTAAGTCCCTAAATTTGTTTGAATATCTTTAATTTTTAAAACATTCGGTTTTTATTTGAATAACGTAGTTCGGAGTCAAAGCCCTAAAGGAAACTAATCCTCTGCTTATGTCCAGCAACAATCAGGAGGATCTGCTTACGACCCCAGAACATCAGGAGACTCTGTGACCACCAGAGCTAGTAACTCTGATGAAAACAGTGTCAAACAATTTTTACAGTGCTCCAGACCAATAAAATTCACTTTATAGTACTTTGGTAATCAAAGATGATCTCCTATAATACATCCCCTTCAAAGTGTCTGCTCCCTACAAGACTAGTGTACATCACCATGATAGCCATGATAATGAATTATTAACAGTTTAACAAGGTCAAAAAATCTGTTTTTCTGGCCTAACGTCCATGAGTCAATCATCAGATGCATATATTCCTATTCCATCATGTTTGTACATCTGGAATGTGAAATGCAGTTACGAAGAGATAGTTTCAATAAAATGAATTGCAATATACACATTTATCCAGGAACACTTGTTAATCTACATCCCTAGAATCCGAGCTAATCAGAAAGAAGCAGCAATCACATTACATATTCGTTTGATTTTAAAAAAATCTGCCATAATTACATTCCTCCATTTTAATTTGAGGGCTAACCCTTCAGTCGTAAAAGACAGTAAACCTACCACTCTGTTATCCAACACCACGAAAATCCTATGGTTTAGACTTTAACACAGACTGCTTCAACAGATCCTACCTGCTGTAGTGGAAAGGGCACAAATTATTAGAGGACATCATGCGTCCTTCTGCTAAGAAAAACTAATCAGAAAAAGCTCTAAAAAATGTATGCATCTCGAACAAAAACAATGTATTTACACCCAAATAGACCAAATTAATGCCCTTAAGCTCGATCACAACAAACACTCTGCCTCTAATCTGTCCCCCCCATAAGTTGTGGTATTTTTAGGAAAACTGTAATTAAGCGCCACTCACAAGATGGCAGATTTTGGGGCTTTAAAATGGTAGTTTTGGTGTCCTAAATGATCAATTATAAATATTATATTTACTTGAAACACTGCTAATAATCTTTTTTTATTTTTTTTGGGCCACAGTGGGCGGCTTTATTGGTTGGTGAAAGGAGATGGAAGTGGGGACAAAAGTGCGGGGGTGGCATCGTGATGGCGATACTAAAACGGCTTGCCACAGGTAAAATGACAGATGAGCTGAACAAAAGCCCGGTCTAAAATATTCACTAAAAATACATGCTCATTCCAAAAGTTATTAAAATATTCTCAGATGGCCAAAGGTACATCTAGAACAACCATGATGTTTTAAAAGTGTATTTAATAAATGTAATTTAAGGAAAAAATGGAACTGATTCCCTTCTATTGTAAATCCCATAAGAGAGTAAAGCCTAGTTTATACTTCTCCGACAGCAACTTTGCACCCAGATGCAGACAGATTAATAGAGAGGATTTTTGGTTTATAGCACTCCGTTTCTTTTTCTCTGTTCTCCGTTGGTTTTTCAGTGTTTCAAAGCAATTACCGACCAGGAAGAGCAGGGGATGCCAACTTTTTATGGGAGGTCTGCCTTCTGTTGCAGCATAGTTTTATGTATAATTTGTGTATTTTTCTTCAGCTTGTGAATGCATTCCCTCCTCCAAGAGCAATACACCATAGGAAGTAATTTTTGATTAAGCCGTAAACCTTTTTACTAGAAGTGCAGCTCACAGAATACTCTAAAAACGCATGAAAAACAAACACAGCAGCCTGTTTTGTTGTTTTCCTAGACTTCCTTGTGCTCAAAACTGCCAAGAGACAAGATTAGATAAATTATCCTTTCAATATAAAGTATGTAGTGGCCAAACAGTGTCTGAACTACTGATTGAAGCAACTATAGAGCCCTGTTCTGGTGAAACGATTTCTGGCTGTTGCTAACTGAGCAGATGGCATAAGCTCTCCATTGACGAAGACAGATACTTAGAAAATGGGGCTCGACTCTATCTATCCTTGCGTAGGTGACAGAGAGCCCTTGCATCTAGAAGTGTAAACTAGGCTTTAGGATAAAACAGAAAAACATCAGGAACAATCACCTCTTTACCTTAAATAAAACAATTCCTGGTCACTGGGTGTGCTTCTCCTATTTGCAGGATTTTTGTCAAAATGCTCTTGTTAATAATTACTAAAATAAAAATATTTCAATACATGACATTCATCAGTCTCAAAGTTTAATTGCTGTGAATCGCAGAACAATGCAACGAATCACACACACCAATTTACTGAATTACTATTTACAATATGATGAACAAGTTTTGGCAAAAAAAAACTTTAAATTGTCAAAGGGTTGTAGTAGATACACAGACTTTGTTCACACAAATACCTGTTAAAAAGTAGAGTAATGGAGTTCAAAATAGAGGAAAAGGTAGAGTGTAAGGATTGTTCATCATGATGTAAGGATTTCTATTTTAAAAACAAACAAAACATCATTAGGATAACCGTGAATTTTGGGCATTTTTTTATTTTAGGTGGTCAAATTGAGCTGTTTTAACACTTTTATGAATAAGTCCCGCCCACTTCCATTAACCATTACCATATTAAGGATATCATAAAAGGGATATGTCCTGGACGTATATCTTGCGTATCGTAAAAATTCGATTAGCCATTTTTGCGTAGCAAATGTATAACTTTTACAGCGCCTCCTTGTGATGAATTGTGATGAACATTGGTATATACCCAAAATATCATATTAGTAGTTCGGTCTGTTAAGGAAATGTTTACATTTTTATACTCTCAGAATAATGTTGGCATCCACATTATGCTATATGTGCTAAAATGGTTTATATCCGCGTTATGTTCTAATAGAGCAGAATTTTAAAAATCAGCCACAGATGAGGCCTGCAAATTGTTTAATTTTAAGTCAGATTTGTTGTTCCGTAGAAATAATAAACTCCACCTGAAACATCATTAAGTCATCCTATGTATTGCACAATATTTCAGACTTTGCCCACTTTATGTCAGTATAACATCAAGTTTACAACAAGTTATAAGCCAAAATTTTTGTTATTTTTTTTACCACTGCACCACCTATGGGTGTACCCCTGTATATCTGTATCTGTGTAGTGGTGTGTGGTTGCATGACCCCAATATCCCAAAAACTACTCAAATGTTTTACTGCCTCTAGAATTCGTGTCAGGCAAGAAGAAAAATAATAATGTCAAAACATTCTAAAAACAATAAGGTTTTCTGCTCCGCTGGAGCAGGCAAACCAGCCATGCCAGGCATGACCGTTTCTGCTGCACCACGTGCTCGGAATCCTGAAAAACAGACATTTTATTATTTAGGCCCTAGGTGGGATAAATTAATTTCTGGTGATAGTGCCCTATGGTCTTTGAGCTACATATTAAAAGTAGAAAAGTACAAGTGAAATAGAAGTATAAAGGTTTCCGATGGCTTTCAGTAATTTTCACAATAAAATTATAGTTTTTGTGCCATGCCTTCCAAGCTAAAATGTTACAGTATCATCATCATGAGAATGACCACGAAGTGACTGATTGGAAATCCAACATGCATCTCTCAAGAGATAATAATACACATTAAAATGAGTATCAGCTTTGAGAACACTTTTTTCCATTTTAATAAAGAATACCACAGCAAAAATTATCTATACTCATCTCATTGGATAAATGGAAACATCTGCATCTGCAATAACAGCGATCAAGCCCTTCTTATAATTGCCGACTACTGTCATGAGCTCTTGGAAGGCTTTCTCGCCATCACCTAATCTTCTAGCTCCAGCCACACACTGACTTTTGTCATCTTTCTCCACTACTCTACATTATTGCCAGTCATACAAAACATGTTGCTAAAACTAAAATATTAGCTTAATTTTAAATCTGCTAGGGCATAAATAATTTAAGCCTTAACTGTATGTATTATTATTAATAATGGCATGATCACATTAAAACATTGTCATACTGTCAATGACAGAGAGAGCATTTCGCTCTATTAAATATAAGTGTCTGTCAGTGCCTCTTCTTCTGATGGTGGTGCTCTTAAGTAGGCTATAAAAGATGAACCCGCATAAAAAATACAAAACCCTAAATAATCAATGAGATACATTAATCCCACAACAGTCAGTGGATAAGGACATGCTGAACAGTGATAATACAATAAAAAAGGAACTGAGGTTAAGTAGGTGTTTTAAATATTTATACTTCAATAACAATATGCCAGAGCCCCATTTGGTTTTTGAATGTCTAGAGCAGGAATACACAAAGTCACCGTCAGTCACTGTCAGTCAGTCCCATCTTCAGCTTATGACTGATGAATGCTCTTATATACATCTGGTACACTAACATTTTAAACTTATGTTATGATCAACTGAACAGTGTTATTGCCAACAGTTGTAAGAAATGTTTAGACATAAAACATAAGATGTCAGGAAGGTCTCTAAAAACTCCCTCCGAGAGATTCTATAGTAAGACCAATGGCCGCTGGCTGCTCTGCTTTTTGAACGCATGCCATGGAGGCCGCCATTGCTCCTCCCTTGCTGTAGTACCTCCATTTGGCCGCTAGGCCCCCATTGAAAATTCAATTCAATTCAATTCAATTCAGTTTATTTATATAGCGCCATTTCACAACAGATGTCATCTCAAGGCACTTTACAAAAAGAGTTATTACAATACAATGTTTAGTGTAGAAATTACAGAACCACAGAAGATTGCGTCGTGGAATTCTCAGCAATCCCTCATACTGAGCAAGCATGCAGCGACAGTGGGAAGGAAAAACTCCCTTTTAACAGGAAGAAACCTCCGGCAGAACCAGGCTCAGCACAAGCGGTTATCTGCCGCGACCGTCTGTGGCTTGGAGAATACATAACAGAGACACAGAAAGAGCAATAGAACTGATGCACAAGTTTGTTGCAGGACGTGGAGAATTTTCCGTCACTGCAATGCCATCTTAGTCAGGGTCGTCAAGCAGGGCTAATCCGGAGCACCTACTATAATAGAAAACAGGTTAGTGCTTGAATTGACAGCACATCATGCAGTTGGGGAGAAGTAGGAGAGAAAGTAGGAACAGACCCTAATAATGTCCTCCAACAGCCTAGCCTAAAGCAGCATAGCTACTAACATTAACCTGTCTCCTAGCTACTAGGAGACCTGGCTACCAACACTCTGTCTGAGTCCTCCTGACCCGTGGACGGTGTAGGGCCGGTAACGGCCCCCGTCATGCCGGGGTCTTCTCGGAGTCGGGTTGTTTGAGAATGCAGCCCAAAGTGGGTGGTAAACTCCATCTAAGGCTAAATACCGGCACGAGACCGATAGTCGACAACTATCTTAAGGAAAAATAGACAGAACTGAGAGGACAGAGTTGAAGAGGGCGAGAAACGTTTAAGAGATAAACGGGTGGGGTCCGCACAGTCTGCCCGGGGGATTCAACCCGGCAGGTAATGGGCGGCCGCACTGTGCGGGAGGATCCCCTTGAGGGACCTCTCTCCGGCGCTGGCTGGCCCCTGTGGGGCACATTTCTTCCGCGGCGGTAAGCCGCGACCGGCTCCGGATCTTTACCTGGCTTACATTAATCTATCTCTACCTAGCTACTCTACCTCTTCCTATCTCTTCCTAACTTTTGACACTCTGCCTGACTACTAACATTAACCTGTCTCTTCCTATCTACCTGTCTGACCTGACTCTAACTACCTATAAACATATCTCTAACTGTAAGCTTTGTCAAAGAGGAAAGTTTTTAGCCTAGTTTTAAAGATAGACAAATTGTCTGCTTCACGAACCAACCCTGGGAGCCGGTTCCATAGGAGGGGAGCCTGATAGCTGAAAGATCTGCCACCCATTCTACTTTTAGAAATCCTAGGAACTACCAGTAAACCTGCAGTCTGAGAGCGAAGGTCTCTGTTAGGAACATATGGAACAATCAGGTCTCTTATGTATGATGGAGCTAGATTATTAAGGGCTTTATATGTCAGAAGGAGGATCTTGAATTCTATTCTAGATTTTACTGGGAGCCAGTGAAGAGAAGCTAAAACAGGGGAAATGTGATCTCTTCTTTTAATATTCATCAGAATCCTAGCAGCAGCATTTTGAACTAACTGAAGACTTTTAATTGTATTCTGTGGACTACCTGATAATAGACAGTTACAGTAATCCAGCCTTGAAGTAACAAAGGCATGGACTAGTTTTTCAGCATCAGTCCTGGACAGGATGGTTCTAATTTTTGCAATATTCCTAAGGTGAAAAAAGGAAATCCTACAGACTTCTTTAATGTAAGTTCTAAATGACATATCTTGGTCAAAAATGACACCGAGGTTTTTTGCTTTATTACTGGAGGCTAATTTAATGCCGTCCAGGTGAAGGGGCTGACTAAGTAGTTTCTTTTTCAGAGCTTCTGGTCCAAAGACGACAACTTCTGTTTTATCAGAATTTAGAAGCAAGAAGTTTAGCACTAGAACTACCAGAGAGCAGCCATTTGGCTTTTCTACCTATAAAGCCCACAGGTAACCCGAAAGGCTGGATGGCCCCCTGTGAACCTTCCTTTTGTTATGGTAAACAACGTGGCAATCACTGGGGACACACAACAGGTGGGGGGGGATATGCTGAGCCACTTCACTCAAAACACCTTGACATAAAATGGGGGAGGGGGACAATCAGGAATAAATCACTTTGACAAAGGTCATAAACCCTGGTGTTTTGTTTGTTAAAATAAAATCATTGCAATATTGCATTCATTTGCAGAATGCACATATCAGTAAAGCCATATGTCAAATTATCACACTTTTTTTTAACTGAAAACATTTTTTGACACAGCAAAATATGTAAGACAGAAAGTACTGAAACTATTTCTTTTTTTCTTTTCTTGTAAATAAATTCTAAAAAAAACTCCAAACATGCCACATTTCTCACCAGATGCTTTTACATCCACTAAACAGGGAAGCAACGTCTAAAAGATGTCATAAAATGCTTGAGATCAGCATTGTGGTGGTGACCTTGAAAGTCATATCCATACTTGTCCCATGATGTCACCATAGGCACGTGAGATAAAGAAAAAGGATTTGTGACTTTTTACACGTTGTACGTAATTATCAGGTTTCAGCTGTATGTGGGAAAAATGAAACAAAACTTGATCACTGGGATTGTATGTAGTGACTTACAAAAGTATGCATATTGCTTAGACATTTTCCTTGTGTTCCACATTACAACCTAAAACACTGCAATGAATTTTATTAGGATTTGATGTGATGGGCCAACATAAAATGGAGCTCCTTCATGAGATTGAAGGAAAATTATGCATCTTCATGAATTACATTTTTGAAAGTGCGGTGTTCTTCTGTATCTATTCCTCTTTACCGCAACACCCCTAAAAAAATCAAGTGCAAGCAACTGCATTTGGAAATCACATATTTAGTGAAAAAGGGGGGGCATATGCGTAATTTAATTTTCTCTGTGTAGACACAGCTGTACAGTGAAGGCTCCATATGTTTGTTGGAGAACGTTGGTGAACATACAGCACTGAGACACTGACACATACGACAGGTTGTTTATTGTTAATGTATGTTTCATACAAAGATATACAACAAATACACTCTTTTTTTCATGAACAAAGGAAATAGCAAGGAGATTAATCTTATATAACCTGCACCCTTTCTAAATAAAACAAAAAAGAAAAATATCAAATCCTTACCTCTCTTTAATTCATTTTAACCCCAGCCCTGAACCCTGTTAATTCACCTTACTTCTACTTATAGTAAACGTAATCATGTCTTAGAGTTATTTAACTTATTTCAAATGTCTTTCTTTTTTCAGAGTTTACCAGTATTTTATCTTTATAATTTTTTTTGATTTTTTTTGCAGCATTTAAATTCAATATTCAAGGAATCCCATAATTTGATCCCAGAAACTGAAAAACACTTCTGTCTTAAAGTAGTGCGAGCATATACAATTTTAAAGTGATACTGTCTTCTATGGCTGTCATCTTCTGAAACCTGAGTAAAACATTTTTGTAGTCCTTCAGGTAAAATTTTTTTATTTAGCTTCCAACATAAACAATACGATTTTTAAATCAACTATATCCCTTAATTTAAGCTGTTGAGATTTGTCAAACAAACTGTTGGAGTGCTCTCTGATTCTGATACTTTTTTAGATTGATAATTTGCATTGCTCTTTTCTGTGACAAAAACAAAGGTTTTGTGTCATTGGGATAAATGTTAACCCAGACTTCTGTGCAATATCCAAGATACAGAAGAATAGGTGAGCAAAACAACATATATAGCAAATTATAATTGAACAGATGTTTGACTTTATATAAAATACCCATGCTTTAGCTAACTTTACTCCTACTATAACTTATGTGGGCTTTCCAAGTTATTTTTTTATCCAAAATAACACCCACAAATTTTACTTCCCCGTCTCTTTTTATTTTAATTCCATCTATTGATAATCTCACATTTTAATTCTTTTTGTTGATTACCAAAAATCACATGATTTGTTTCTTTCCCAACTTAAGGATAGCTAATTTTTTTATTAAACCAATCCCTCACTTTAACCATTTCCTCTCCTATACATACCATTATCTCTAATAAATTTCTCCAAGAGAACAAAATGGTAGTGTCATCTGCAAACAACAAAAGTTTTGGATACTTCACAGATGTTAATAATAAATGAAATAAAGAGCAGTGGACCTAAAACTGACCCTTGTGGAACTCCACACATGATTTTTTTAAATATTCAGAGTTATGTCCATTAAAATATACATACTATTGTCAGTTTGTTAAATAGCTTGTAAGCCAATGATGTGCTGGACCCCTAATTCCATAATTAAGTCATTTTGATAATAAGAGTTTGTTATTTATAGTGTCAAATGCAACAACACATCTACAGTATATTGTTTATGTTCTGCTGCTGCTATGATTTTTTTCTGTTAACTCAAGCAATGCTTAACCAGTAGATCTAAAGACATTGATTTTCACTAATTCATTTGTATTTCTCTAAAAAGTTTTGTATCTCCTGAACAAACCATTTTTCAAGAACTTTCGAGAATTGCAAAAGTAGACACCTGTCTGTAATTATTAAATTGATGTTTGTCACCTTTTTTTAATAATGGTATTATTGTTCCAACTTTCATTTTATCTGGAAAAATACCTGATTGTACAGGCAAGTTACAAATAAAAGTCAGTGGATGGATAATACAGTTGAGTCAAAAGTTCTTTTCACAACTGACATATCAATTTCGTCACTCTCCACATATTTTTTATTCTCACTTTTCCTAACAATTGAGATAATTTCATATTCCTCAACCTTACCAAACAAAATGAACTGCATTATTTTGTTTCCCGTTTTTCGTCCTTGATTTTGAATAATCAGTCGTATTAATATTTTCCCCCACTTTAATAAAAAAATGAATAATCATAAAAATCATTTGCAATATCAATCATAACTTCATTTTCTATAAAGTAGTCTGGCAACTTTTTATGCTCTGAATTTGGTCCCATTGCATTATTTAAGATGTTCCAAATTGCTTTCATTTTCCCTCTGTTAACTTCTAATTTTCTATCAAAGTAAACGTTTTTAGCATTTCTTAACATTTTTGTTAATTTATTTTTAATATATTTTGTATTTTATCTCACTATTGAGTTTCTGCTTCCTAATGTAATCTGATGTTGGAAGCCCAGTGTTGTAGGGTTCTGATAACGTCTACATCCTTCTACATATATTACATTTTGATTCAGCTCATATGTTCTGCTCAGACAGTCAGTTAGCAATCCTGCTCCTACCTGATTGTCCCCCTCCCCCATTTTATGTCAAGGTGTTTTGAGTGAAGTGGCTCTGCATATCCCCCCTCCTGTGGTGTCCCAGTGATTGCCCCGTTTACATAACAAAAGGAGGGTTCACAGGGGGCCATCCAGCCTTTCGGCTTACCTGTGGGCTTTATAGGTAGAGCAAAAAATCCTGGGTCTTCTAGTGTTAGAGTCATCCAAGTTTTTATGTCTTCCAGACATGCCTGTAGTCTACCTAACTGATTGGATTCATCAGGATTTATGGATAGATATAGCTGTGTATCATCTGCGTAACTATGGAATTTTATCCCATGCTGCCTAATTATTTTACCAATAGGAAGCATATATATAGTAAAGAGAATCGGCCCAAGCACTGAACCCTGTGGTACTCCGCAAGTAACTATTGAGGTTGAGGAAGATCTATTGTTTACCTGAACAAACTGAAATCTGTTAGACAAATAAGATTTAAACCAACCTAGTGCTGTTCCTATTATACCGACACTTTGAAGCCTTTCTATGAGAATATTGTGGTCAACAGTGTCAAAGGCAGCACTGAGATCTAACAGGACCAGAATGGTCACCAGTCCATTGTCTGAGGCTATGAGAATATCATTAGTAACCTTCACCAGAGCTGTTTCAGTGCTGTGATGAGCTCTAAAGCCTGACTGAAACTTCTCAAACAGCTCATTATTGTTTAAATGCTCACATATCTGGTGTGCAACTATTTTCTCAAGAATTTTAGATAAGAAGGGAAGATTAGATATCGGTCTATAGTTAATTAAGTCGTTTTGATCAAGAGAGGGTTTCTTAAGTAGAGGTTTAATTACAGCAATCTTAAACTCCTGTGGTACATATCCATTGACTAAGGATAGATTCATTATATTTAAAATTGGAGCAGCGATCAGAGGGAAAACTTCTTTTAAGAGTTTAGTTGGGATTGGGTCTAAAACGCAAGTTGAAGGTTTAGATGAAGCTAATAATTTTAGTACATCACAAAGTTCGGCTGCATTAAAGCAGTTTAAGCATATATTAGGTTCCACCATTTTTGAGGCTGCCTCATTAACTAAGGAGGAAGCAAGCATATTGGGAAGGTTCCCAATTATCTTATTCTTTATGGAGTCTATTTTATTTATAAAGAATTGCATGAAGTCGTCACTGCTTAGAGCTTGGGGAATGGTTGGCTCGATAGAGCTATGATCCTGTGTGAGTTTGGCAACTGTATTAAAAAGAAACCTAGGATTATTTTTATTCTCCTCGATTAAAGATGAATAATATGCTGTTCTAGCTGTGTGAAGGCTCTTTTTATATAGCAATAAACTATTTTTCCATATTAAAAAGGAATCATGTAAATGCGTGGAGCGCCATTTTCTCTCTAGTTTTCTAACATTCTGCTTTAGGGTACGTAGCTCTAAATTAAACCAGGGAGTTAATCTTCTATGACTAGCCACCTTCCTTTTCAAGGAAAAGCCTTGGACTTTAGACACGTTAAAAACAACTTTAATGCCTGGTGTCAATTTTTTTTTTTTTTACTTTCTATGGCTACATATTCTTCCTGAGATAACCCTGGGCTCATAAAAAGCCTGGGCACCAGACTGGTTTTCGTAAGATAATTTTTTGGAATCTTGCATAATTAATGAGGGGGCCGAGCCAAGTTTAGCATTAGAGCTAACGACGCGGGAGCAGAATGGGCGTGATTACGAACGAACTACACGCCCATACACGCCCCGCGAGGGCAGAGTCTACAGTGAAGATCCCGCCCCTATGCCCTTTTTAGGAACATGCTTCGTCAGAGCTGGGGAGGAGGAGTCTGTGAATCCGCCATGAATTCCCCCCTGAAAGTCATTCTGGTAAACGGGGAGGAGTGAGGAGGCGCTGTTTATTCTTTTTTACAGTCTATGAGTAAGACTGGCTAATTTTTGATTTATGTTGGCCAAATTTGCCAACAACCAAGTTTAGACAACTTCCACATAACTGTCAAAGGTATCAAGCTTCCAGAAAAATCCAGAACTCCTGCTTGGAAAACCAATTTTTGTGGTTACACACATGTAGAAACCCCTCCAAAACAACTAGATATTAGCGCTCTAAATGTTGATTTCCTTTAAATGTCCAACAGCAAAACATATTTCTGGGGTTCACTGGTCAAAGATTTTGGCAAATGAAGATGATGAAGGCAAACAAACAAGACTGGAGAGTTTTAACCAATGTTCTCATTTGGTTTTGCATGTGCAGAAGGAGTGCAGGGAAGGAAGATAGCGAGCACTGACATAGCAGAGAGAGTACTACAGAGAGAGTATAACTATGAGTTGTCCTAAAACTGTGAGGGACAGGCATGAAAAAATGAAGGAAATACAGAGGGACAAATATTAAATAGTTAATAATAGGACATGGGGAGGTGTCCTTTTTAGTTCATCACCAGGGAAACTATGAACAAGATGCAACTTACAACAGATATCTCATTCAACATATATTAACTCAATTCACATCCTTTAGCCAATGAAATTCTAAGAAGATTTAGTGAAAAAAAGTAATTTTCTTCCTAAACATCAGTTATCTTTACCAAATGCCTAAAACACATAAACCCTGATTGGTCTTGTTAAAACCAGCGCAAACTGCATAGCATCGCAAAAACAGGCTCTGGCTGATCTATCAACACGGCACAGAGCGCATTGCGTCTGTTAAACCCACAGCGAGGCGCACGCATCCATTTAGTGCCTTTGCCTTTGATGAATATGCAATCTGGGCGTTTCTGTAAAAAGACGCAAAATATTGGGAGGAGAACAAACTCCTCATTTGAATACTGTTGCTTGCGCAAGAATTGCTCACGTAATCTTAGTAAATTCACCCGCAAATTAAGGACAACACAGTCACGTAAATTTTTAGCGCCGCATGCAATTCTCCGGTCATTATCAAGAATCTTGATAAATCAGCCCCATAAATTCTAATCAATGTTTTTTTGTGTTTTCAGAGCAGATAAATCATATGAAAATGCTTACTGTGAATTCTAATATTCAGCAAGTCCCTATTTTGTCCTCCCTGGACTGGTTGCATGTATATTTCAGGACTAATTCTAACATTTTCATTTTGGTTTTTAAATGTTTATTTTGTCAGGCACCCTCTTATTTATAGAGCTTTTAGATAACCTTGTGCCCTGGAGAGGTCTGAAGTAAAGTTCCTCCTGGAGGTTAATCAGACTCACTACGTCACTAGGGGTAACAAAGCTTTTATTTTAGCTTTTAGCTTTTTTTATTCTGTCTTTTATTCATTTTTATTACGTTTTAGTTTGCTGTTATTTATCAGATTATTTTAGCTGAATGTGAGCCTTGAATGATTATGCTTTATGTTGTACAGCATATTGTTCACCATGAGTGTGTAAAGTGCTTTATAAATACCAACTGCAGTGCTTTCGGTTAACAAAAAATATAAATAAACCTCCAACATGAATGCTTAAGTAAAAGAGAGGTTGTGGCTTTCTTGAGAGAATATCGTTGTGCGCGGAATCATTATGCAGCTAAATGAAGAAAACAAAATCCTACATTTCCCATCTAACGTCATTTCTGTCTAAGTGAGAAATAAAAAACAAACAAATTAAAAATTTCTGATCAATATTACTGAAGAAAAATAAAAAATAAATCAGCGACCGATATGGCCACCCTCCTTTTCAAAAACAGTAATAAGCCTCCCCTCCATTAAATCTGTCGGTTTCTTGATCTGTTGATGATCAACTTTTAGTGCAGCAGCAACCACAGGCTGCCAAGCACTGTTCAGAAAGGTAGCCTGTTTTCCTTCACTGGAAATCTCCATCTTAAGATCTGCTAACAAGTTCTAAGTTGTGCTCAGATCAGGTGAGGAAGCGGGCCATGTCTGAAGTTTTTTATCTTTAACTAATTTGCTGTCTAACCATACAGAGGACTTCTTGGATGCATGTGATGGAGCATTGTCCTTTAGGTTTAGGAGATGATTAGGAGATCAACCAGCTCATCATTAATAATGTGTGCCAGTTCCAGAGGGAGAGCAACATCAATGCTGCTAAAAAACAAAAACCAAGCAACTCCTATCCTTGTCTCAAGGTTGAATATTGAAGCTTTACCCTGTCCAGAAGCTGAGGTGGACCAGCCTTCAGTGTGGACATTCCAGAGCAAACAGCCTCACCAGGCACCATTGACCCAGACACAGAGACAAGGTGCAACAGTTGTCCTCAATCAATCTTTAAGACAGAGTTGCATTCACCCACAGGACCATTGGTCTAATTTCATTGATCTATAAAAACTTTGAAAAACCTGTCTTCAAATATTTCTTGTCCCTTTCGCCTCAGCTTCTGTGTGTTGTTCAGTGGTGGTTAGGAGCCGTGGACTCCTCTCCCACCCTAGAATGCTCAGAGAAAGCGGCACGCCACATGTTACAGCTCAGCCTACCCAGGTCCAGCTGGAGTCAGAGCAGATATTTACCCCACTGAGGCCAGAATGCTAATGAGTCCTGCATCTATGAGACCGCCGCTGGGTGATCCTACCCACGTTAAGTTAGGTTTCAACGTATATGTTCAAATTTCTTTGCATAAAGAACGACTGTACACTAGAATAAATCACATATTTCAATATTATAACCTGTTACCTGTCCACAGTGCCTATCTGTGACAGAAGTTAAATACTCATTTTGTCTCAGTCTAAACTGAACTCTCAGAAATGCAGTAAGTTAAATCCCTTTTAGCCCATTTGGCCAAAAAAAAAGAAAGAAGAAGCTGCCAAATAAATATTCACACTTCATATAGGGAATGTCCTCCTTTTGGCCACATCACCCCTCAGTAAACATATGTCCATCACCTGCTACAAATAATGATTGGGTCCAAATACTCACTTGCCTAACGATTGTTAAGGCACCCTATATATGGATGATGATGTATTGCTTAGTTATTCCTAAACATCTATGGATGTCTAAGATAGTCAACAGATAAGTTATTTCTTCTTGACAGAAAATTTTTCAAGGGCAATATGTCAAATAGCATTGGATTATTGACACCATAAAAACAGGACTGAGTAAGACTCCTTGATTCTGTAAAAAAAACATAAATAGAGGTTAAACTCCATGAAAGCAAATACACGAGTGGATAAAAGGACAAATTTCCTCCAAATTTCCTCCAAATTTTATCATTCTCCAAAATGCTTTGGAGACTGATAAAACCTAACTTGAATATTTTTTACATTAATTCCAAAAAGCATTTTGGGGAAAAGACACTGCAACCAAAAAGAACATCATAATCATGGTGAAACAAGGTGGTTGCAACAGAATGACCTGGAGTTTGTTCAGTTGGAACCAGGGTTCTGGTAGAATGGAGGAATTTAAAACCAGCTCCACACAACAGTCAGTTCAGGCGTAAGCCAGAAACATTAACGTGAAAGTGGACTTTAATATTCCGTCATCACAATGAGTCCAAACATGCATCCAAATAAAAACAAAATAAAAGTGACTTCATGGTAGGAAAATTGTTTTGAGGAGTATTAGAATAGCATATCAATTCAATTCAATTCAATTCAGTTTATTTATATAGCGCCATTTCACAACAGATGTCATCTCAAGGCACTTTACAAAAAGAGTTATTACAATACAATGTTTAGTGTAGAAATTACAGAACCACAGAAGATTGCGTCGTGGAATTCTCAGCAATCCCTCATACTGAGCAAGCATGAAGCGACAGTGGGAAGGAAAAACTCCCTTTTAACAGGAAGAAACCTCCGGCAGAACCAGGCTCAGCACAAGCAGTTATCTGCCGCGACCGTCTGTGGCTTGGAGAATACATAACAGAGACACAGAAAGAGCGAGCGATAGAGATATCACATTATCTCAGGTTTTTATTTTTATTGTCCCCTTTAAAAGATTTTTTTTATTATTAAAGCTAGATATCACATTAAAGGCCAAGCAGAGTTCTGAAATTATTTATATAAGTCTATTTGTTTATGTCACAAAATCTGGCATTTTAACAGGGGTGTCAAAAGATTTTGAGAAACAAAGTATTGCAGTAGTGTTTCATGTTAAATACCTACAGGCCATTAAAACAAACAGACACTGTGTGATTATGATGTGATTGTATACATATCATTATTCAGCAGTAAATTAAGGCCTGCAATAACAGAGAAATTAGTTCTTGCTGAGAAGATCGTTTCACACTTCCCAAAAACTAAATTACAGAACTCCCAAGACATCTTAATAGATCTCTCCCTCTGCTGCAAAACCACATCATATTTCATTAACATCACACATGAAAAAAAGAACAAGCTGCGAAAACCCTTAAACTAGGGCTGCAAGAACAGAATGGCATCATTTTGCTCTTGCAGCCCTGGGAAAGACAACAAATGTATCTCTTGTTGCACAGTATGTCTTTAGTTTCAATTATTAACCATCTGCATGTGCTGAAAAAGCTTGATAATGATGAAATGTATCCTTTTAGTCTGACTGATGATTTCTGTTGCATAAAAGTCTGATTTATCTAGCAATATATAGAAATACCTTTTCTAATACTTTTTTGAAAAAAAATATATGCAAGAAAAATTTAGTGCAAAATCTTATTCCATTGTTTTCTCCATGCAGTGTGAATTTTACATGTTTCCCTCAGGCATTTAGGAGTTTTCTCTAAGGGCTTCACCTTACTCCTGAAGTCTAAAAACATTCTTGTTAGGTTAATCAGTAATTTAAAAACTGGCTTTAAAAATGTAAGCTTACGTGCATGGTTGCTTCATGTGTCACTGTGTGACAACCGTGGTTAAATCTGCTTAGAGAGGATATTAAAATTAATTGACTGCTGATCACTGGGACAAAGAACCCTGCAACATTTGTTTTTCAACTTCTTGGAGAGTTTTCCTCACTTGTAATAAAGAGTAAAATAGGCGAAAATCACACAGAAGAATACAGTAATGGTCAAAGTAAACCCTTCCATTTGTTCTTGCACTTCATTGTACAGTGTCTTCAAAAAGTATTCACACCCTCAGAGGTTTTAGCCTTTTTTTTATATACAAATCCATACTGATCAACTAAATAGTTTGTTTTTTGGCTAAAAATTACAAAAAAATCCTTTACTGTCAATATGAAAGATAAATTTGAACAAATTAATGTCAAATGAAAACATGAAACACAAATTAAGTGATTGAAAAATATATTCATCCTTTTTAATTTGACTGTCCTTATCAACAGAGGTTCAGTCAACCTTAGTCTCACAATGAGTATAATAGAGATCATCTGGGTAGTACAGTGAGGGTGTCTCCAGTGATTGTAATATAAAGACAGCTGTGTCTGGAAGGTCCTTTCACTGGTTAACTAGTATTCTTGGCTGCCATTACAGCATGAAGACTAAACACTCCAAGCCAACCAGAGAAAAGGTTATTTACAAGTATAAATCAGGGGATAGATACAAAAATATCTAAGACACAGGAGTTCAGGTAAAGCCATCATCGTAAAATGGAAGGAACATGCGTAGATCTGTCTAGATCACAATCTTATTGACCATGCAAGAAAGAGAACAGTGAGAGAAGTTACTGGGACTCCACTGACTACGGCAAAGGAGACACACGCTTCAGCAGCTGAGAAGGAAGAGACGGAAGCTTTATGGGAGAGTGAGAAAGCTCCTGTTGAAAAAACCCAAATCAAGGTTCAACCAGAGTTTGCTGAAGTAGTTAGTCTGTTTAAAAAAGAAAAATATTCTTTTTTTCTGATCAGGCAACTCATCGTAAATTCAACCAGAGTGTGCTGACACTCTTCATTGTGGAGGCTGTTTCTGAATGAGGAAGCCAATTTCAACAGTAACTTCTTCAAAAAGGAACTCTGACAGTGCACAAAAATTTGAGAATAGGTTTAAAAAGAAAACAGTTTTTCAGAGGCGTGTTGAGACATGTCTGGTTCAACCACGTTTAGAGAATTAGACTTAAAACAGATAACAGGAAGGGTAAACAGAGTGCAGCAAAATGCATCTTTTTTTTATCTTTAAGATTTTTCAATTTCTGTGTCAAAGCACTTGCTAAGTTTGAAAATGTTGGCAGCCTTTGGAGAATCTCACAGTTAAAGTACCCGAAGGGTAAATTGAAACGACTGGGTCTGTGCAATGATGTCATAAATGTATCCATTAATGATTGAGGACAAATGATTATATGCAGTAATATTTTAAAAAAGCAGGTATTAAAAAAGCTATTACAGGGAGATAAGGTGGCTCATAACAAAAAAAAAAAGGATTTCAGTGACAGACTAGTCCTATAACATATCTGAAATAGCCAATAACAAGGAAACATGACGGTTATTACCAGCAAGGTGAGAGTTTTTCCCCCCAAGTAACTATAAGCAAGCACTACTGACCATTAGCATTTAATTTGAAAACTTCCAACTCCAACAAGCTATATCTCAATAGCATGTCTAATATGATTTTAAGAGTTGCAGTGTTTTTCAAACTGTATGTGCATGGGCTAACATAATCGTTTTAAGCACTAGGTTTCAAAAAGAGATCCCCAGTTTATTATTTGTAATTTATCGGTAGGCCTACAGCTGGATCTGGCCCAAGCTCTGGCCTGATGTCCAAAAAACAACAAAGAGTCTTCCTCAGGGTTTAGGATAGTCATGGTAACAGGGATTAGCCTGATATGAAAGGGAATGAGCAGAGATGGACATGATGTACAAATGAATCATGGGAATATTCCTGTTCTTCCTATGCTATTTGTTTAGCCTATCTTCGTCCTGATAGCTCCTTCATTGACTCATGAATTATGAATTACTACATCTCATCTCTTTTTTTGCCACAGTTGATAGTGATATTGTAAAAACTTATTTTTGCTTAAATAAAAAAAGCATTATTCTTTGATATTTATGTCCTGTTCTGGAAGATAAGGAGCACAGCAGCGGGTGGTGACCGTGTAGTGGCTAAGTAGTGTAATGTCAGGCTTTGACAATGCAATTTTCAGTCGGTAAATACTAATCCTTGTTGCTTTTAAATATGTGATAAAATATTTTAAGCATTAAAGCTTAGTGGCATTATCAGTAACAACTAAACTAGCAAGAAAAAGTTGCACCTCTCTTTTCATATTGTCTAACAGCTTTCTGCATCATTTCAGTTTTTATGAGACTGATGTGTCCTTGTGTACTTTTTTCATGATCAAGAGCTTAACAGTACATAAACACTTAACATAAAGCAGCAGCTGGAAAAGCAGAAAAATGTGACACTGGCTGGAGAGTGGCACACTTTAATTATGAACACAAGAGAGCTTAGTGGCTCTCAGGCTCTCATGCTGTTTTTCTACTCACTGGCCTAAAACACTGAGTGACCCTGATGTTGGTTTTTTTTTTTTTTTTTTAAAGCTCTGCTGTCCTCCTGGGTCAGCGCTACACTGTCCTGGGGAGAGGCCAGAGCGTGCATGAATAAGTAAAGAACGTTGAGGGACCAAAGTCCGTTGGCTGACGTTTCCACTCCACTGAGTTTTAACACATTAGGAAGCCCCAATGCCTGTAATGAGCCACAGACAGAGCGATGGAGAACTGCTAGGGTGGGGGTGGAGTCTGACAAAAAATATTTACATTTTTACATTGAGAAATACTCAATTTGCTATTATGTAGATTTTCTTACTTGACCATGTAAAAATATGGTACTTCTGTTTTGTAAATCTGAAGGTTGATTCTACCAAAAAATAAAAGATCAGAGGAGATCTCGAGAGATTCAGAAATTCCAGTAATTTGCCAACAATGTGTGTATCCAATGGAAGGAGAATCTATCGTTGTATTAAACCAAAGTTTGCATGCAGTACAAAAGGGGAACTTTGCTCAACATCCTTCAAGTTGAGTTGCAATGGTTACATTTCATGATGGTGCTCTACATCCTGTGCTGAAGGCACTCCTATATATTTCTGAACATGGCATAGAATTTTGGAATTTGAAAAGATTGTTCTTCTTTCTGCCTTCTATCACAGTGGGTCAGACATCCAAATGTTGGAGCATGCATTAGAGATAGCCCCTTGTGCTCCGCTTCTGATGGTTTTCAAGTGAAACATCACATGAACCTTCCAAGCTTTGGGTAACGGCTCAGTGCAACAGAAAGAGACACCTGTCTTCATCTGGTGTTGCTCATTCACCATTCCATTCCTTCATAAGGCAAAGCATTGCAATTTTATTTGTATGGTATTTTCTGTAACAAACGAATTCAAAGTGATTTACGTGACTAGAGGGAAAATAAAATAAACAGGCATGAAACATTACATTTCAGTGGAAAGTAAGGGAAAGCAGTGATAGGTGGGAAAGAGAGTAAAGTTCTTAATTATAGGCAGCTTTAAACAGATGGGTTTTAGCTTTGATTTAAAGGAACTCAGTGTTTCAGCAGTTTTACACTATTCTGAAAGTTTGTTCCAGATTAGACGATAAAATCTTAATGCTACTTCTACATGTTTATTCTGACCCTGAGGCAGAGAAGACTTGAACCAGAGGAACTGAGTGATCCATCTGAGAACACAAATGCATTTTACAAACAGTATCAAACACAAAAAAGCTGGAGTGGAATAAATGTAACAAGTCAATACTTTGGTGTTTGATGGTGCTTGTTTTACCATGGTAACACTTTTTAATTGACTTTAATTTAATTGATTGAAAAGAGGTTTGGTGTAATGAGCCTCTAATATTTCAACTTTTCAGGTCAGAAGCCAGAAAATTTGGAGACCACTGGTATAGACAATATATCTCTAAAGGGCTCGTTCACTCATTTATTTCAGTAAATTGGCTCTGATCTCCAGTATGAATTAATGCGTTTGCCTGGTAGTGCCACAATGAAGTCGGATGCGGCAGACGACGGGGTGCTCATGTGCTGCAGGTTCCAAAGTTTTTCCCGCTGTCATATAACCACCTTTAGAAAAGAAAAGGCGACTGATGGGTGGGAATCATTCCGTCTAATGGTTGTGGTTTCCTTTTATGTTGATATCATTTGAGGCAGCAATAATCATCCTTTAAAAAAAAGCATAGGTTATCTCACTGTTGTTTGCAGCTACAGGCGTCAGCCACTGTTCAAAAGCCTAAACTTGTAGCCAAAAACCAGCAAATTTAAAGTTGCCCATTTTTGGTACTGTGGTACTGCATCACTTTGCTTTACTACACTCGTGAGTTACGTCAGGTTGGTGACGTTACTTCTGTAGCAATAGCACATAATGTGGTACGGAAACCGGAGCAATCAGTTGATATAAAAATGCAAGTCAATTTACTTCATTAGTTTACATGCATGAAGTAAAAAACATGCTGTTACTAACAATTAAGACATTATTAAATCGATTTAAGTGATAAAGTGATACACACTGGTTTAAGACAGGTGCAACAATATTTCTTTATTGATGCATGCAAAAATATAACAAAATGCCATTATGCAGGCACAACATGTGGGTAGAAACCGGCAAAGAAGCAGACTAAGCTGAAACCGCCTTCAACTGCCCAGTTTTTTGAAGACACATGTTAACTTTAATAGACAAACCGCAATCAATGCATTTACATGCAGCAAGATAAAGCCAAAATATTGTCTTAGTCTGACTAAAATCGGACTCTTGGAATTCATGCATACAACTTAACCTGACTGAAGTCAGCCCGAACTGGAGTTGGAATAATTGGACTAAGGTACCCAGACAATGCAACTGGAAATCGAATTTATCTGTAACCAACTTTCACCCTCCCCTACTTCCCCTTGGAAAGAGACAAGAAGCTTAAGTCCGAATAAGTGACAACACAGTCCTAGAAGAAGCAGAATATGGCGGGTAAGACAAACTTAAGCGGCCGATCAGTAAATTTTTAGAGTGACGAAGAGGCAGTACTTTGTGATTGTGCATATCATATTTTTATTCCATCTGATTCACTCCCACCAGCATCTGTTTACAGTCCGTATGCCGCTCAAGGCTAACCACAAGAAGGGGTGCATGTCGCCACCTAGCGTCATGGAGTTGAACATACTTTATTCAATAATTACATTTTCTCTCTGACATGTAAACTGGGACATGAATCTCATTCTGGCTAAGCTATTAGTCCAATTAATGCCAAAAGCTTGATCCAGATGTGCATGTAAACATACTAAGTGAATGCTCTTCTAGTCACACAGCACTGAAGTTAGAGAGGTGCAACTAGGTTGCTGCATTTGGCACTTTGACATTAGGTCCCTTGATTTTCTAACAACAAACTTTAGTTCTTAGGTTGGGTTTTAATTTATTGCTGCAAGGATTTGTGGTGACAACATTATTTCCCTTATGTAAACTAGGGTCTTATTATGGATTAAGATCTTGTTGGAATATTTATGTTCATGTTCATATCTAATTACAGCCAAAGTCAACTCTGGAGTGTCTTGTTGGTGCAAACTTTATGGGCGGTGAAGCTGTAATTAAAACAGAGGTTTCAGGTCGTTTCAATTCACTGGATGCTTTCAGAGGATTCATCGGGCTCTGACCAAGGGAGTTCATACTGTAGCCAAGGTTGTCTGTTTTGTTCTTCAGAGAAAGAATGTGTATGTGTTCTCTCCTCATCTCAGCCCCAGTGCCCCTGTGCCCTGGCCTCTCTTCCTCCCCCACTGTGTGTGAGTTTATTCACAGGAAATGCAGGGAAGCCTCACGGGTGGCTGAGCTGATGCGAAGCGACGTGGCGTCTCCAGCGAGCCAGGAACTTAGCATGTCAGGCAGGTCAGTACGGGGCAAGCAGACAGTCGATAAAATATTCAATACTGCACTCCCAGTTCATGGATCTAATACCTCAGAAAAGGCCCCCCTCCAAAATCTACAAGAAAAATAATCTCTCCAGGTTTTACTTCTCACACTGACTAGATGGAAAGGTTTATCACACTTGGGGTGAAAAAGCAACCTGTCAATTAAGATCTCGAAGAGTCTTGTGGTCGAGCTTTAATGGATTCATCTTCACATGATGTCGTATGGATTGCAAACTCTCCCTTTCCTGACACAGGAATGGAGAAGAGAGCTTTATTGAGAGTAAAAGTTCAAAAGCGCAGTGCAACCTTTACAAAACGATATCACGACAAAGTGGCTGTCTTCCTAACCGACCATTCTTTGAATTCATCCTTCTCTAACCTCTTTTCTCTAATGTTTGCACTTTGTTTAGTACTTTTTTTCAGTCCGTGCATCGTTAAAGTGCCTGTAGGGTGAAGGGAGAGCATACGGTGGAGTTTGACAATGTGCAGCACATAAAGCCTGGATCGGCCCTGGAATGTCTAGTATAATTTTCGCGCAGTGGGCGCTAATTCCAATTAGCATCATTCAACTACACTGAGGGCACATCACTTCGACTCAGTCTCTGCCGAGACAGGCATCCTCCATGGACCAGGCAGATACAGTGAAACACCAGCTGCTATCAGCCTGTTTCGCTGATTAACCTAGACACTAAGATGTCGTTGCTGTGTCTTCTGACTCCCGAGCCGCCACCTCCTCCACTCTCTGTTGTCCTGGGGTAGCTTCCGTCTACTTACATTTTTAACAAGCGTCTCCTCTGTCTCCATCTCTTTTATTGTGTCGTCTGAGTGTGTGGTATTTTATTACTTACACTGCATAGATTGGTTGAGTACACTGGATCAGTGTTACCCACTCAAACGGTTTTCCTTTCTTCTTCTGAATAATTAATGGAAATGGATGGTTAAAGACAAAGGCAGTGAAGACTCCATTAAGGGCCGAAATGTTGAGAGGTGCTGACTTCATCAGTGAAGTTGTTAGTGCCAGAGCTTCGGATTCACATCAACAATAACCTACAGGAGAAAAGTACCCAGGAGATACTGGAACATGCACTGAGAGACGTCAAAAAAGAACTCAAAAGTTCTGACAATATGAGAATAACACATTGACACAAGCACCATTGGTCGGTTATGGAGGCAAGGTCAGGATCTAACCTCAGATATAAAAATAGCTGGATGTGACTGTATGATGGGTTGTTTCTGCTTTTCAAAATGCTCGTCATTAGAAATCCCAGAGATTCAGGACTGTGCAGCTTTCAGATCCCTATAAATAAAAGCTTTCTTGAGTGTTACTTTTCTCCCTCTTGCACTTACAAACACACGCTCATGCAGTGACTGCAGTCGAGTAAATAGCCCCCTTTGGATAAAAAACATTCCAACACAACTGAACGTTTGAAAGCTCAGTGGATTCTGGATCGACTTTTAAACAGGACTCCAACACTTGTTTCCTAAAGCGCTTTTTTCATTACCACCATTTTCACAGAAGCCCTCGGACTCTCCACAGATTTACTGCATGTAGTTGCAGAGAGGGAAAGGCTACGAATTTTTACACAAGAGGCATGAAGCAAATGCCCAAATTTCACATCTATACTTTTTGTTTTCTTAAAGAAGATCTGTTTAAATCTACATCTTTATTTTAGCATAAAAAGGCCTAGCATTACACCAGCTCACAAATAGTCACTGGTAACATGACTCCATGACACAAAAGCCGAAATGCCAGAATGTGAATATTTTTCCTGTGGTCTGTGGTTGAATAACTTCTATACATGACAAAAAAAGTAAATTCCCAAACTAAATATTTTCTAAACACAACTAAACATATTCATATACAAGACAAGCTGTACACTAAAAGTCAAGCATGAGTCAGTCCAGCTTGTTTTAGTCAGAAGAGTTCTGGCTAAATGCTGAAACTCTGATTTTATACTATTGTGCTGCCTGACCAGGTGGAGGTCTATTTCAAAAAGCCTAAATGTTGTAAGACTTTATACAACAGTATTTTTAAAGTGGACACAATGATAAGTTAACTTCATTTCCATATAGTTGTACAGTATCATCATCATATAAATCTGTATGCGATTTGAGCCAAAATTACCTAATCATATTAGCAGATTGGTTGTTATGACAGAGATGGAGAGAGAGGTTGTTGTCTTTTGGTATTTCAACTATTACCTTCAAAGAAAAGTGTGCATCGATCATTGCTGTACATTAAAATGGCTTCACAAGAACTACGTTGTAGCCAAAAATATTGCGTTTGAAAGAACAGTTGCCATATCAAGAACCTCTAGGTAAAGAAATTAAATGATTAAAAAAGGCTTCAATACGAGCAAAAATGTCCAGCAAGGCCAAGAAATCTCTCCTTCCCATGAGATATTCTATTTAGCAGAACTGTGTTGGAATCAGAGCAGATGAGTGACAGCATCTTGGCCACACCCTTGTAAGGAGAATGGCAGCGACTTGTTTTCTAGAGAAAACAAGTGTGGACGTGGCCTTAGAGATAGGGTGAGAGGCTTGATGCCTTCTTGATGAAGAGTTCTGAGCACGTCCCACCATGAGGAGATCCTGAGGAAGACCCAGGACATACTGGCAAGACAACAGGTACGTTTCCACTGTTCAGGGAAATTTTACCAAACCTTCATCTGACAAAGCAAATCTGTTGGCTCGATTTTCTCAGCTGTTGTGCCTCCATACAAAATTGTCTCTTTAAAGAATTTGCTAAGCAGTCGCAAATCATGATTATTTTGGCAGTGAGTGATGCTCAGCGTCAAAAGCAGCAGAAATAACAAGAGATAGACAATGCAAGAAACATGGATGGCTGTTTCCTTTCTGTTTTTTATGTTGTTACAAACTGCTCCACCAACAACTCTTCCATTTTGATAAAGCTGGTTGTCTGTCGATATCTGTCCATTTCCCTTTAAATTGGAACCAATCAGCATGACGTAACCACAACTCCCAACCAGCGACTCTACTGCACCATTTCTAAGTACATTCCCACAAGGATGGCACTCCGTTGGTTCCTGAAATTGCCCCAAAAACTGCTGTGTCAAGCTTGCCTAGTGAAGCGGAGACACTGGCATACCATGAAGGTGTGGTAAAAATACCTTGATGTTCGGACATTGGCAATGCGCCTAATGTTTCTCAGAATCCCAGAGAGCAGTTAACCAAAGTAGCAAGTCCTGGCTTCCCTACCTAGCCTGCTACCTCCACGACCTCCCGCTGGAAAATAATGAATGGATATAATATTGCAGATAAGGGATGCAAAAATACTACTTTTTTCAAACCGATACAAAACCATTACTTGGATCTGAGTACTTGCCAATACCTAATACCAATAATTGTACTTTTACCACAAAAAAAAATCAAATTGATTGGAAGACAGGTTTTATTTCCTTCTCAGCTTTCCATAACAAATGATGGTGAATTAGATTAAAAAAAATGAAATAATTAAACACAATGATCACAAAATTTGGAAACTTGAAGATTTGGATAAAGAGAGACAAAATCTCCCTTAGCTTTACTGTGTCCTGTTTAAAATTCACTGATCTTCTATAGCAACTTCTATGTAAGTAAACACATATCCTTGGAAAACTACGAGTGTTCAGATTCCAATAATTTATGCCAATCAAGCATACGGTTATAACTCCATGCACTTTTGGCTACCCACCCACAAAAATTAATATAATTCCAGAGTCATATAACTGACAAAATTGAGCCATCTTGAACAGGGGATGCTGTAAACGCAGATATCTCACATGACGGGGTGGGTTTTATCACTAGATTAATAACTAGCAATCTTCTAGTATAACGCATATTTACGTACAGGTGACAGATGCTTTTGGCAACGTCAAAACACACTTCTGAAACAAAATACAACAAAAAGGAAGCTGTGGAGCTCTCTTAGAGAAGAGACAGTAATGATTCTGACAAGTTTTCTTTTTAATCAGAGGAGTATACTAACGTGTTATGCATTTCATTAATAAACATTACCATTATTGTAAATCCCATGAAATCTAAATCTCAGAGAATTAAAGGTCAACTTCAGTTTAATATTTTAGGCAAAAATAAAAAGCTAAAAACTTACTTGGTACAGTATTATTTAAAAAAAAAGGATTTCTGTCAGGCTATATGCTGGTGTGAACAATGCTGCGCTCCCACAATTATAGGATCACATTCATTATATTTTTGAGTAAAAAACAAAGTTAGAAAGCCCACATTGTTTCAAGTTTGTAAGTTCCAGTATTATTATAACTGTTTTCCCTATAAGCTGAAATACTGTGTGCTCCCAAACTCAGCATAGATTTCCTCCGCTTTTTGAATGCAGCACAGCTGCAGCTCAGTGGCTGCCCTTTTCCTCTTCCTCGCTGCAGGAGCTGAGAGAAGTTTTCCTGTTTGTTTTGGTTATTGTTGGGTGTAAATGCCAATAGGTGAGTTTATGTATTTTATTATATAGTTTAAAGTACTGTTGAGCATATTTGTTGAAGTTTACCCACATTAGAACTGTATTTAACCTACTATGCTGATTTGTGGTTATTAAGAGTCCTTGTTTGCAAAACTATGGAGGTTTGAATTATTGTGCAATCATGTCAAATGTAATTAGGACATACTTTCGTAAAGATCGGAGTGACTAATAAAGCCTATTCCGATTACTGAAAAATGTGAAAATATCAGCCAGATCCGATCTTGAGATCAGCACATCCGTAGTTTTAAGACATTTAGGGTGAAAATTCCTGAAAGGTTAAGGTGTTAATAAAATTACAGCTTTGCCGAATGTATCACCAGAAAATTATATAAATACCCCACAAGTCAGGTCACAAAATTCCTCCATATAACTGCAGCAGCAACACCCATTAAACATGAAGACTCAAGCTATATAAATATTTGGCTGAAAATAGGTAAAACTATTAGCAACCCACTGCTGTTCATCTTGGAGGTCACTGGAGAAGGAGTTAGTGCTGCTGACTTCAGGAATGCTGTCGGTCCAGAGTTGTAAACGGAGTTGGCCTTCACCAACAATGGGGCATATTTTGCGAGATGCTGGGAGTCGATAGCAGGCGTCCGCTGTGACAAAGGGCCATTTCTCTGGCTCCGTGAGAAAGTCATGTTAGTTCAGCTCTTTGATACAGGACACTGTTTCACTGACCACCATTCATTACCATGTATAACAGACAGAACTCAATGGGCACTATGCACTAGGCATAGCTTTTTCCTCCTACATACATTTACAAAGGCCAGGCTTCTCCAAACACTTCTAGGTGTCTCATGAAATGACCCTCGGAGTTGAAAGAAATAATATAAAAGAAAAACTTCTGACTTCATAGGTTCTACTTTACTCTCTAGTATGAGCTGTCTGAAAGGCCAAAGCTTTGTTGGTGAATCGGAGGAATAACAAGGCAGAGGCATCCACATTTGTTTCCACTTATGTTATATGATCTTTGTGAGGCTAATTTGAACAAATCCTTTGCTATAACCGCACACTGTACTTTCCAAGAGGGCTCTTAACATATGTACACTGGGTGTTAATGTCATGCTCCAAGTAAACTGTGCCGATGGTCGGCCCTGGATGAAGCGAGCTCTATTTCTGGCCTGAGCTCTTGCTAGTCTTTTATTAAGAAACCATATATAATGAGGCATGAGCAACAAAGGCTTCAAGGACCCTGTCATTTAGGACTTATTGCAACATTTAACCAGCTCAGCTTCAGAACAGTCTTTAAGGTCAATTTTAATCAAGATTACCCTCAGGACCAAAATACAGATAAATACCGAAGAATTAAAAAATAAAGGACCAAACTTGAATTTACAAGTCTTTAAATTAACTCTAACAAAACCTTTTTATCTTTAATATCCCAAATGACACTAAAAACAAAGGTCTAAGTAATGTTACTTACATTTTGAAATAAAGTTATTGCAGATTTGAAGATTTTTTTTTGTCTAATGACCACTTGAAATGAGAGGCATGTCTGAAGAAAAAAGGAAAATGAAGGAAAAGTATAGTTGGGACATTTTAAACACTAAGTAGCACAAAGTGTTAAATGGGGATATTTGACGTAACACATGTGGAAATAAGGCTTTTTGAAGGTGTTTTGTCTTCACTATATGCGCAATGAAACCAAACAAACACTCCTCTCCTAAAGATGTAGCTTTTGTTGGTGTCAAAATTATGTAATTTTAATAAAATCACATGAAATATATTTGTTTGATTTTCTTTCGCTTGCAGACATTCAACATGCATATCATGTCAGGTTGTGGTGTGGTATTGTAGATGAATCCAGATGCAGGAGAGGATTAAGGTGCATATGAGGAGGTTTTATGGTGGATGGAAGGAAGGAACAAGCAGGGGTAGATAATATAACTATGATTCCACTGCCAGTGGCGTAGCCAGAGATAACTAAATGGTCGGGCCACAGGGAAATTGGTTGGGCCAAAACCAATAAACCAGAAAGTTACACAGACCATTGATTGCGTAATCTTACAGACGATGTTACAGCAATGCTCCCCAATTAAAATAAGACCATAGTAAAAAAACGCCTCCTTGTTGACAGCTCAGCTGAAATCTTTAAACAAATTTACTTAAACAAATTTAAACAAACTTAAACAAATTTAAAGAAATTTACAAATTTAATTTCACCCCCCCCCCCCCCCCCAACAAACACTCTGTTAACAAGCTGGTAGATAACTTTTTCTCTAAAGTCTCAGGCATCATCGATACCATTGCTCCAACTAAACTTAAAGTAGTCTCAAGTAGAAACAAGTCTCCATGTACCAACAATCCTCTGGTACGTAGCGAAAAAAGGGAGTGCCGTAAGGCCGAAAGAAAATGGAGGAAAACTCAACTCCCGGTTCACTATGAGATCTATAAAAACAAGCTGAACAAATATAACTTAACTTTGAAAACTGCAAGAGAAGCATTCTTCTCTGAAATCATTAACAGAGACATTAATAACACTCTGAATCTATTCGCAACAGTTGAAAGACTAACCAATCCTCCAGTGACAGCAGCTCCTGAGCTACACTCCACTAGGGCCTGTAGTGAATTGGCCAACTTCTTCACTGAAAAGATTCTAGAAATTAGAAGATCAATCTGTAAAGCAGCACCCACCCACCACAATTTTCATTGCCATGTAAAAATGAAAAAAAATGCTGATAAAATGTCTGATTTCAAAAAACTAAATCAATCACATCTTGATCAAATTATTAAACAGCCAAACTCCTCCTCTTGCTGCCTCGATATCTTACCCACACCTTTTTTAAAGAAAGTTCTCCTTGTCATTAAGTCCGATCTGATGCAAATAGTTAACGCGTCCCTCCAGTCAGGTGTCTTCACCCAGGTCCTCAAAACAGCAGTTATCAAACCCCTATTAAAGAAAAACAACCTAAATAACATATTGATGCAGAATTATAGGCCAATCTCTAATCTCCCATTTATCTGTAATATTAATGAAAAAGCTGTATCTCAACAGTTAACTACATTCCTGACAATGAACGACTCCTTAGGTAATTTTCAATCTGGTTTCAGTGCCCATCACAGCACTGAGACTGCCCCAGTCCAAGTTTTCAAGGACATCCACATAAATACAGACAGCGGCAGAAACACAGTTCTGGTTCTGTTGGACCTCAGTGCAGCTTTTGACATTGTTGATCACAAAATATTACTGGAACGATTGGAGAGCTGGATCGGACTCACTGGTACAGTACTTCAATGGTTTGAGTTTTATCTCAAAAATAGGCAGTTCTTTGTGTCCATTGGAAATTTTTCATCAGAACAAACAGAAATCACATGTGGGTTCCCCAGGGCTCCATCCTGGGACTTCTCCTGTTCAATATTTATATGCTCCCACTAACCAAGATTATAGCAGCCTATCAGATAAGTTACCATAACTATGCAGATGACACACAGCTATACATTACATTGTCACCAGTTGACTTTGATTATATCCAGACCTTAAATGAATGCATTGAACAAATCAACTACTGGTTGTCCCATAACTTTCTCCAGCTAAACAGAAACAAAACAGAAGTAATTCTTTTTGGACCTAAGGAGGAACGATCCAGAGTCAGCACACAGCTTCAGCTAATACAGCTAAAAATGACTGATCAGGCGCATAATCTAGGTGTAATAATGGACTCAGACCTGAACATCCAGGGTCACATAAAGGCAATAACAAGGTCAGCTTTCTATCACCTAAAGAACATCTCTACGATTAAGGGACTAATGTCACAGAAGGAGCTTGAAAAACTGATCCATGCGTTTATCTTTAGTCTGATTGATTACTGCAACAGCGTCCTCACAGGTCTACCTAAAAAATCAATAAGAGAGCTACAGCTGATCCAGAACGCTGCTGATCATGTTCTCACTAGAACTAGGAAAGTAAAACACATCACCCCAGTTCTTAAGTCCTTACACTGGCTCCCTGTAGCTCAGAGAATAGACTTTAAAATACTCCTACTTGTTTATAAATCACTGAACGATTTAGGATCAAAGTATGTTGGAGTGACATTATACCAACCCAGCAGACCACTCAGGTCCTCCCACTCGAGCTTACTTAACATTCCAAAATTAGAACTAAACAAGGAGAGGCAGCTTTCAGCTTCTATGCTCCACAAATCTGGAACAAACTTCCAAAAGTATACAAAAATGCTTAATCGTTAGGCTCTTTTAAAACAAAGATTAACACTCTACTATTCAGAGCTGTCTTTGAGCCCAAAAATACACTTTCTGATCACTATTTGATTCTTGTGGTTTAATTTTTATCCTTATTTTCTTTTTTGATTCATTTTTAATCTATTGTGTTTTATCTGTTTATTCTATATAGCATAAATTTGTGTTTAATCTGTTTTTAATCTATATTGCATACATTTGTTCCTTACATCATATTTTCTTATTGATTGATTGTATCTATCTGTTAAACCTATATGTTTCTGTTTTTCTCTAATCATGCTTCTATAATCATGTATGTGGTATCATTATCACTGAATCATGTAAAGCACCTTGAATTGCCTTGTGTTGAAAGTGTGCTATATAAATAAAATTGCCTTGCCTTGCCAATAAAGCCCCTCTTCACCATTCAATATTTTTCAATAGTTTTACTTTTCCCAATAATTTGTTGTTACAATGTAGCCTAGCTTAGTTGCACACTTTTATATTCACAATTCAACAGCAAACTCAAAGTCTAAAGAGCTACTCGTCGGCAATCCAGCCAAGCAGTGAGCGTAAATTTCTTCCTATACTGATGCTTAATTCCATCTCTCAAGGCACGTAACGTCAGTGTATATATCATAAATGAACTGATTTCTCATGAATGGTATTATACAGAAACATACTTTTTTTTCTCTGCAAAGAAACACTTCAGTTCCGGCATGTACTGAAGCATGTAAGCTACATGTATTGGAAGGTCAGTGTCCAATCAGATCATTGGTACCATGTGAGGTGCAATATATGAGGTTCATAATTGTAAAGCCTTTTTCTATCAAATGGTGTGTCAAAGGTCGTCAATTACATGAAGATGATTCCCTCCACTAACTTCCTCACGGTTGAAAACGGCTGCAATCAAATTACTGATATACACAATTAATTTAGCCGAATTACATATTTGCCAAATAAGTAATAAGACAAATGGGCGGGCCCAGGGCGGGCCCAGGCCCATCAGTGGCTACGCCACATCCCACAGCACAGAGAGGACATGAGGAGTATATTTAAGAAGTGGAGGAATGAGGATCAGATGAGGACAATCAGGGACACACATGTTCATTACATAACTAATAATAAGGGGCAGAACAAGCTGAGGTGCAGGCACAGGGGCCCGGATACAATGCTGTGGCCTTGGTCCAGAAGGCTCAGGAGCGGAGCAGGCAGTGAAGACGACGCGGAAGCAGCTCGCACTGGAGCAGTCCAGAGGGCTCAGGAAACAGAAGTGCTCCTCCTGGAATGCCACTAAGAGCTCTGGCTCAGAGAACCAGGTAGCCATGAAGGCGGCTGGAGAAGGATCAGGCTTAGGGCTGGCAAGATTTGAAGTTGGAGCTGGATAATCCAGAACTGGAGCAGAGCAGACTGGAGCAGACTGAGCAGACTGGAACTGGAGTGGAGCAGACTGAGGGTGAGCTGACCAAGGTGATCCCGAATGATCCTGGCTAGACGATCCCAAATGAGCTCAGCCAGCAGGTAAGATGGTTCAGGCGCTGGTTCCATATTGGATCGAATCATTCTACCAGGATGTGGTGTGGTATTGTGGATTAACCCAGACGCAGATGAGGATTAAAGGTGCCTATGATGAGGTTTAATGGTGGATGGAAGCCAGGAACAAGCTCTGCCTCAGAAATTTGTAAAGGGCCTCTTTAGGAATTGTTTTGGCACTGACTGCTCTCATTATAAACATGTAATAAGCTCCAACGACTTTTCCAGGTTAACAAGAGTTACTAAGAAAGTCACGGCCTTCTACTTCCGGCCAATGGGTCCCCTACCGCCAAAAATAAATAAAAAAGTGAATGAGAGTCAATGAAGCGATAAGTTATTTTCACATCCCGTTTGAAATACAATGTGGATTAAACATAAGATGTCTGTGAATTTCAAAGAGACATTTGATGCAGAGAAAACACTAATTTTCGACCAGTGGCAAAAGCTACTGTAGGTTTTGTGTAAAAAGAGTTAGCGGACTACAACTGAAGAAGAAGGAGTAGAAAAAGGCTCCTGACTTTAGCTGGTTTCACATCCTTACCAGACCTGCCAACCTTGTCAAAACATTTTGGGTATCACTTGTGTTGTGGGGCTTTATTCACAGATCTTTTTTTGAAACTCCATTATTTTGCATTAAATCATTTTCCCATTCAATGGATGGAAATTGTAAATAGAAAATGTAGATTACAATACTTCCTGTGCGCTCCACTTATTAAAGGGAGGACGCACAGATCTTTTGTTCTGTAGACTCGTTATTATCCGGTTTTCTACAACAATTGGCTGAAACTGCTTCACCATGCTGCTGTATTGTGCTGTCAGATATGAGTAGGCTCCCACACTTTCACATTTAGCACAGAACTGACATGTACGCAGCTTTTTGCCTATTTTGAGGGGCTAGTCATACCAGCGTATTCAGATGTCAAATTGCTTACTTGCTACGCAAAATGCGTACAAGTGGGCAGATTTGCCTTCCTCCAGGACGAAGAGAAGAGCATTAAATGTGGAAAACCCCCTTTAAATCTGACAGAAAGTATATGGAGGAAAATCTGTAGAAAGTCGCAGTTATGATAAGGGATAAATAGTCAGTTGAGTGAAAGCCTGCATACGGGGGAGGCTCTACAAGGTCTCTGTGTTTCAAGTGCTAGCTAGTGCTAGTTAGCGTTAGCTCTGGGACGTCTGTGACTTGATTTGTAGGCACTTTGATAGCAAATTTTTACAATAAAATGAATACCAAATCACTTGACAAACACAGTCAAAACCACATCATTAGATATACACTACCGTTCAAAAGTTTGGGGTCACATTGAAATGTCCTTATTTTTGAAGGAAAAGCACTGTACTTTTCAATGAAGATAACTTTAAACTAGTCTTAACTTTAAAGAAACACACGCTATACGTTTCTAATGTGGTAAATGACTATTCTAGCTGCAAATGTCTGGTTTTTGGTGCAATATCTACATAGGTGTATAGAGGCCCATTTCCAGCAACTATCACTCCAGTGTTCTAATGGTACAATGTGTTTGCTCATTGGCTCAGAAGGCTAATTGATGATTAGAAAACCCTTGTGCAATCATGTTCACACATCTGAAAACAGTTTAGCTCGGTACAGAAGCTACAAAACTGACCTTCCTTTGAGCAGATTGAGTTTCTGGAGCATCACATTTGTGGGGTCAATTAAACGCTCAAAATGGCCAGAAAAAGAGAACTTTCATCTGAAACTCGACAGTCTATTCTTGTTCTTAGAAATGAAGGCTATTCCATGCGAGAAATTGCTAAGAAATTGAAGATTTCCTACAACGGTGTGTACTACTCCCTTCAGAGGACAGCACAAACAGGCTCTAACCAGAGTAGAAAAAGAAGTGGGAGGCCGCGTTGCACAACTGAGCAAGAAGATAAGTACATTAGAGTCTCTAGTTTGAGAAACAGACGCCTCACAGGTCCCCAACTGGCATCTTCATTAAATAGTACCCGCAAAACACCAGTGTCAACATCTACAGTGAAGAGGCGGCTGCGGGATTCTGGGCTTCAGGGCAGAGTGGCAAAGAAAAAGCCATATCTGAGACTGGCCAATAAAAGAAAAAGATTAAGATGGGCAAAAGAACACAGACATTGGACAGAGGAAGACTGGAAAAAAGTGCTGTGGACGGATGAATCCAAGTTTGAGGTGTTTGGATCACAAAGAAGAACGTTTGTGAGACGCAGAACAACTGAAAAGATGCTGGAAGAATGCCTGACGCCATCTGTTAAGCATGGTGGAGGTAATGTGATGGTCTGGGGTTGCTTTGGTGCTGGTAAGGTGGGAGATTTGTACAGGGTAAAAGGGATTCTGAATAAGGAAGGCTATCACTCCATTTTGCAACGCCATGCCATACCCAGTGGACAGCGCTTGATTGGAGCCAATTTCATCCTACAACAGGACAATGACCCAAAACACACCTCGAAATTGTGCAAGAACTATTTAGAGAAGAAGCAGGCAGCTGGTATTCTATCGGTAATGGAGTGGCCAGCGCAGTCACCAGATTTGAACCCCGTTGAGCTGTTGTGGGAGCAGCTTGACCGTATGGTACGCAAGAAGTGCCCATCCAACCAATCCAAATTGTGGGAGCTGCTTCTAGAAGCGTGGGGTGCAATTTCTCCAGATTACCTCAACAAATTAACAGCTAGAATGCCAAAGGTCTGCAATGCTGTAATTGCTGCAAATGGAGGATTCTTTGATGAAAGCAAAGTTTGATGTAAAAACAATCTTATTTCAAATAAAAATCATTATTTCTAACCTTGTCAATGTCTTGACTCTATTTTTTATTCATTTCACAACGTATGGTGGTGAATAAGTGTGACTTTTCATGGAAAACACAAAATTGTTTGGGTGACCCCAAACTTTTGAACGGTAGTGTATGTGTGATTCGGTGCGTTAAACAAAGGGACAAGAAAATAACTTTTAGCGTGCCATTGACCTCCATGAATTGTTTTTTTTTCAGCCAGGGGGCCCAAAGGCCCATCTCTGCTGCCGCTTCTTCAATCATGATTAATAATGATGATATCCTACATAGCTATTAGCTTTCAGAAATGAAGCCAATAAAGTAGGAAGACTGAAAGTTTGGTGCATCAGAGATTTAAATCATACATCTTATCTTACTGTCTTACTGTTACTCAGATATTAATTATGTGTGTTGTTTACACTTTTAAACCATTCGGCTGGCTTGTCACTCAAAACATTAATTTTACATTACATAATTTCTGCAACCTGATAAGCACACTTGCCCTTACATAAGTCAGCAGATGCTTGCCTATGACTACCTTGCTTGGTGAGTTAGGGGTGTAACAAAAGTGGGGTGATTTTAACCTCCCCTAACTGCATTGAAACAGATAAAGAAAGCCAAAAGGTGCCCTAATCCTGTCGGTTACCTGTGTAGTGGTAAACCCTGCTAAAAATGCTGACCATAATAATTACTAATAAAAAATAAAAAAAAGTTAAATAATTGCTGGATTACCGCCAAGACCAAAAGACCAAAGAACACAAAGTCGGAAGTATAGACATATTTTGGGTATTTGAAGAATACTGAGGAACAGCTGATAGACGTTTTCAGAACATGCAGGAAAAAAGTGTCTGCAAACTGCAGAAACACTTCGAACCTCATCACACATCTGCATGAATATCAGCCACAACTCTACATTCGTTGAAAGGTATGTTAACGTTAGTGTTTTAGCTGCAATGTGTGATGTGAGGACTTCGGTTTGAGGGAGAATGCAACAAGTCGCCCTACTGTGCAGCCGCAGCGCCCACCTCCAGCATATCAGCCATGTCAAGGATACATACAAGATGCATTACGCAGCTCTAAGGGAGCAGATAAGAGTTGTTCGCCAAGGCAATAGAATGGCTCTCGCTGTATTACTATGAATTTAACAATGATTACTGACTGACATTTTCCCAAATCTGCAAAACTCACTGGAAGGACACAACTGAGGATGATATTTTCCTGATATACAAGGTTTATTTAGTTGTCCAAAAATATATTAACACATTTCTGGCACTATAATTGGTACATGTAATACCCTCGATATGATCAATAACACATAGTTATCATGAAATATAGGAATCAATAGCAAATATAACTTGAACTTCTTACAATATGCCGTGTAAGATAATGAATTTCTAGCCAATCGTTTTCTTTTGATTTAGCAACAACAAAAAGGTATAGGCAAACTCTTGTGTATAATGAGCTTCATGTACAGAACAATACAAATAAATCTGTATATTAGAGAGGTGAGTGCAGAGGCACACAACCAAGCAAAGTCTTAAAGGAAAAAGTTACGTTTTTTTAACCTGGACCTTATTTTTAGCAAATACTACGTTCAATTATTCACCCAGACAATTTTGGAGATACTTACACCCATTCATCAGGAATTTATATGGACTTGCAATCAGCGTACATCAATATAATGGAACTCAATGGGGGCAGAAGTTCGGCGCCTGTAATAAGGCGTTATCTGCCCTAAAACTCTTTCATTTAACCATGTTTTGTTATTAAACGTTAGCACGACTCCCTCCCGGAGTTCAGAACATCTCGGAAGTGTTTATTTGTTCAGTTCCCGGGAGATTTAGAGGCAAAAATATAACTACACTATGGTACAATTACAAATACGTCACTGCTGTACTCCATCCCAGTTGTAATCTGAGCAGGACTTTCACTCTAGGGATGGGTATCGTTAATGATTTACTGATACTTGTAAAAACCTCAGTTGCTAATACCTGAGCACCTCTGAGACATTCTGAACTCACAGGGGAATATTGCTAACCATTCATAACAAAAAATGGCTAATTGAAGGCAATTGTGGGGCAGATAATGCCTTATTACAGATGGACAACTCCTGTCCTGATTGACTCCCATTATATGGGTATACACTGATCGCGACTCCATATAAACTCCTGATGAACAGCTCCAAGTAGCTCCAAACTTTTCTGGGTAAGTAATGAACATATTTGCTAAAAAATAAGGTCTAGGTTGAAAACCACCCAGAACTTTCCCTTTAACAATTACTTTATTGCCAAGAAAGTTGTCTTCGGCTCACTTTGCTCCATCTCTTTGTGTTGTGTTGCTTTGCCTCCCAAATGTGGCACTTTCCCCCAACATGCTGTAAGTGTGCTACAGCTCTGGGGAATGCCAGCACCATGTCAAAGGAAGGAGTGAGACGGTGAGAGAAAAAGAGGTGGAGGAAAGGCTCTGGTAAAATAATAATGTTCCTGTCCTGTTCAATATCCATATCTTTGGTCAGCGGATTGCTGCCCGCTCTTCTTCCTTGAACTGTTATAAGAATACATGAAGTAGCGGGAGGTACCACATGTGGATCAGAGACAACTTTGTCCCTTGCTTTTCATGAACAAACAAATCCACACTATACCACACACTGAAAGCATAAACATTTCATGTTTGGTTAGTAGCCATGCATGAGGAATTCCCCCTCCCAGTTGGTGTTTGATGTTTTTATGCCTCCATTTTGGAGTGCATTGTGCAGGGTGAGCATCCTCTCACACTCTCAACCTAAAGTCTGTTTTTGTTTTTTTTTCGTAACAGAGATTTTTCAGTCTACCTTAGGGTGATTCATAAGTTTTAGAGCCACAAGCTTAGTCCTCTCACACTGGGAGGGGGCCACAGAGGGATTTGGAGTTAATATGTGTCTGGTTCCCTGAAGTGAATTCTGAGGATAGCCAGCAAAAGAAGGGATGAGAATGAGAGCGTGAGTATGTGAAAGAGAGGAGTTGAGGTAGAGGACGGAAGTGTCTGGTAATGTCTGGCAGATGACAGATCAGTGAATTATTTCCTTGTGCCCACAAGGCAAAATAAATGGTGGTGTGGTGGTCACATCTTCAGAACACTTACAGTCTTTATCCCACTCTTCACCCCCCATCCTTATTACCACAGAAGAGGCTATTCAGCAACAACAAGCACCCCCAATGCCTCCTGTCTCTCTTCACACAGAGAGACATACCCGTCCTCTCTGAAGCCATTTTGCTCCTTTTTTCAGAAACTGTCTGAAAACACATTTTGCAATGCTGAAAAGATAATAGGAGGGGTGAGGACAAAGGCCGGACTGCTTTTGGATGAGGCGTCTTTTCTGTCACTTGCCACAAAAGCGGTTAATTCAATGCCTAGCCCCACAACAGCATCATAAGGTCATTATACCCGCCCAATGACCAAAAGAGCGCCTAGTTAATGTGCCAAAACCACATGTGGACCACTGCTAAACACACTGATCACTGCTCTCCGACTAGTCAGTCAAACAAAAGAACTCCATAACACTTCAATCAAATTCTCCATGCCCCACCCCAAAACAAAAAATGGTGTTGATGAAACTCATACAGTACAATGTATGTTTTCATCCTTTCAAGCCCACATGTCTGCTTGGCCTTCAGACTCTTGTCCTCTTTCCCAAGACAGTTGTTTAGTGTGTATGCATGTGTGTTTATGTGGTGTGAATAGGCTAGGCGAGTGGGAGGCAGGGGGCACGCCTAGGGGTGGCTGAGAAAGGGCAGTCAACAAAACTCAATTGTCCTCATAGTGGTGGTAATTGCATTTGATTAAAATAATGACAGGGTGTTGGGACTGAAATAAGGGTCCCTTGGAGGGAGCGCTAAAGGCCTACCATTGAAGGGGCAGGGGACAAAGAAGAAGAGAGTAATGCATGGTTGCTTATCAAGGAGCTTAAAAAAGTACTCACCTGGATGGACAAACAAGCGCAATTGTCACGCAACACCACATGGAAAAGAAGAAAGAAAAAAATTAACTCTATAGTTTAGTCATAAATTGTAAAAAGCAAATCAATTAACTAACATGACCATCTACAATGCAGATGCAGTTAAACTGGATATGAGAAAACACAAAACAGATGAATATGGGTTGAAACAAAATGCCTTCTTTCTATCTCTCACTGGCATGGTTCTTTCACAAAATGGCAAGTACTGAAAGTTTTTCATAAAGCCAATCGTTTGGCATTTTAGTGACGTCTAGAATGATCCACATTGAGCTGTTCAATTCTTTAGTGTAATCAATACGCAGATTTGTGACGTATGACACTATTGGATCATTGCCCTTCATGTCTTTACAAAGTTTGTGTAGGTCTCCTAATCTACTCTTCCAATCAAACACAGGTCCAAAGTGATGCTGGTACACATCAAACCTATTTTATCCAAAACTTATTTAGCTTGACCTTGTATCTCTCTTTATGGGTAACTCACTAAAATAAAGGAAAAAAGGAGTCAAACACATTATCAGCTTTATATAAAAGACTGCATTTCAACGATAGACAAAGTCATGGTGTTAGCATTTAGCTCATTAGACAAATTAGCAAACGAGCAAGCACATTAAAAAAAAACGCTCTGTAATTCAACAACTAATGTGTGACTCTAAAAACAAAACTTTGTGTCTGTGGAATAGTTTTACTTTTGTTGAGGAAATATTTTCATCTTTATTTTCGTCAATAATATATTTTTTCAGACAAAAACTAAATAAAAAAATAAAAAAACTATACTGCATAAAGACGCTGATGAAATTGGTCGACATTTTTTTCAACGAATAAGAAATAAGACGAAAATCAACAATGATGAAAATCCAATCAAGTGACAAAAAGATGTGAGGAAAAGACAGAAGACTCAATCAACAAATGGAAGAGGCGTGGCTAGCTTAGAAGAGAACCAATCAGTCACATTACTGAGACGTGACGCTAACCACTGTTTAAAGAAGCTCCTGGAAAGGTAACAGGCTATCACGTTATGATGAAAAGTAGAACAGTTCACGGATGAGAGAAAAAGAAGAAAAGATTTATCGACCTGTTTCACATCTGACACCAACAAAAACAAAACCAAGAGCAAAATCAAAGAGCAGCTTTTCATGGAGAGAGCACAACAGTCTAAGGCAGATAAAAGTTCAGTATTCTCTCAAAGATAAATTCACTCAGACATTTTGTTTTAATAAGATCAAGTTGAAAACTACAATGCGTTAACATTGTTATCACAGTAAATATGACGACCAGCAAACTACTTGTTTGGCTGATAAACTAACCGCGTTACCTTCGTCACGTGAAGCTGAAGTTGGTTTCAGATTACAAGCTTCCCGTTTAGGAAATGGCTAAAGAGTAATTACATGTAATTTATGTCTACCTTGAGCGTCTTTCTGCTGTAGTTTAAAAACTACATAGCCTAAGACATTTCAAACTGGGACAACATTTTTCTGCATTAATAGCAGAATGGTTAAAACTAAGTCTTTGATCTACAAAACCTTTATTTCATTTGAAAATCTTCAATGAAGACCATTTTGGGTTTTCTAGATGAACAGAAAACACTGAAATTTGCCTCAGTATTTTTATTCTTACATGGGAATATGTTTGTTCTGTCCATTTTTTTTGTAATTACACTGTTTATTTCCATAAAGTTTGAGATGTGTATTTTTCATAATTTAGATATAGTTATTCTTAGATGTGAGCTATATATGATCAGTGGTGGTTAGTATTGTTTGGGCCTTGTGTATCAAATTACAGTTTCAAGGAGATACTTTTTCCATAAGTAGATTTGCCAGAAGTAGAATATTATATATTTTTTAAAATTATACATAAGCTATTTTAGTCTTCTAAAGTTGCTTGTCATTCTAGAAAACTAAAACTGCTTGCCATTTTAGTCGTTTAAATTAAGACTAAAATTAAACTAAAACCAATGACTAAAACTAAATAAAAAATGTTTGTCAAAATTAATACTGCTTTGGAAACAAGTGTCTTTAAAGTCACAATACAAATAAAGTACACAATCTATCAATTCTAGTGATTAAATATATAAATGAAGCGGCTCTTAACAGGATGCACAATGATAGAGGCACCAAGACATTTAAAAATGAGAATTTATTTTCTAAATGAGATTCAATAAATATGTGAGATGGTTAAAAACTAATTCATTTGAAACTCGGAGATGTAAGAAACTAAAAGGTACATGTTGAAATACATTACGATATATTCATTTAGGCTCCATGAGACTGACATAGAGCAAGACATTTAGTAGATAACAGGAAAGCTGATGCTTTTGAACATGTTCCTCTGTCACATAACGTGTTTGATTTGGAGATGCTGTCAACCTTTTGGAAATCTCAAAGTTAAAGACAGTCAATATTCCTTCAGAGAACACACACACATACATTATTATGGCTATAGCTACTTGATAAACTGATCAACCTCTGGCAGCCACCATCTTCATGAGAGGGAGTTAATGAAAGTTTGATAATTAAAAATAGTTGCTGAAGGTTCTTAGGATAAAAAAGAAACTTCAGTAGACAACAGCTATGAGATACAGAGTAAAAAATAATCGAGTGATAAAGTTACACAGTATGTTCACCATGTCATGTCACCTCTTCTAAGAAATGCATTGTGAGTATTGTATTGACTACAACAATAGGTAAACATTTAATCTTCCTTTTTTCTGTTAGGGTCCTAGGACAGTTTAGTAGTGAAAATAGTTCATAATATTGTTTACTCTCTACAGCCACAGTAAGGTCCACAGTGCCTTCAGGCGATAATCTTAAACACGGAACATTATGAACCTCCACACTTAGTGAATGTGTCCTTTGCTATGACCCTCGGAGGACATGGTGCTGTTAAACAGTCTCTGCTTTTGATGTGTGCCGAAGCCACAGAGAATGAAAGGGACAGAAGCTTTTACAAGTGATCCAACAGCAAGAGAGTTAAAAAAGTGTGTGATAGATGTGTGTTACAGGCAATGAAAAGATATGATAGCCAGTAGGGATGTCAGCAGCTTCAGAAAGGGAGATGTCTAAGCCAGGCTCAGACTCTCATCTCCTCACATGGCCTCAACCCTTCCCTGCATCCCTCTCTGCATTTATCCCTTACACCTTCACAGGAAGTTCAGTCTGGCCCTGAAGCAATGCCGGCCCCTCAATGCCCTCCCAACCCCTCCCTTCAACACTTCCAGAGCACTGGCTCACACAAAAGGAGAGTCAGTGAATGTGTTATGCATAAAGGGTCACAGAGATGTCAATGAGTCTATGAAACACTTGCATGTCTCATTTGTATGTCACTGCAAAGCAGTTTATCCTCCACCACCATTAATATATAACCATGCTTTAACTTAAGAAATTAAGTTTTCTCTAAAAACCGGAAGCAGCTTTATTGTAGTTACTAATTTTTTACCCTTCTTATGGTTTAATCTGTGGTCACAGGCTTTTGGCAAAGACCAAATTGACTACTATATCTACTACATCTTTAAAGTTTAGAGATTGGTTTCTGTTGCAAACTGGACACCAACAGAGTTAGTCCGCACCACTGTTGTAGTCAAGTCAACACCTTGCAAGTCCAAATAACCTCTGAGTCCTTAGGGTTCAAGTCCAAGTGCAAGTCCAATTCAAATCCAAGTCAGGATTAGTTTAATTCAAGCAGCTAGCTGCCAAGTTCAAAAAAATAAGCTTTCATCTCAAGTCATTGTCACCAGACAACAAGTCACATATAAAAAGAGAATCGAGTCAATTTAAAGACCGGACTACAATAATGGCAGCTACTGTATATTTAATCAAATAATTGTAATCAATGCCCCCACTGTATCACCAAATTAACACAGTAGTAAGTCCAGAATAATAAAACATGTTTATAATACAGGCACCAGCCCGTGACCCCTTGAGGATTAAGCGGTTTAAAAATGGATGGATGGATGGATGTTTATAATACATATGAAAACAATGGATGATTGATATATCACCCGTACTCTTCGAATGGTTCATTAAATTTTTCCTGTAATCTGACCCAATATAACAACCTAAGATTAGCATTGGCTACATGCTATTTCCAACAACATCAATTTCACATGTCAGAGTCCAAGTCCCAATGTTGAAAGTCGGAGTACAAGTGCAAGTCATTGCTGTGCTTCTTGATTCAGAACTTGTGCCCAAGTTCAGTACTGAAGTACTCCCTCCCTGGTCCAGATGTGCTATGATGTTTTCAGGTTTCTCTACAGGAAGATGTTCCTAAGATACACTAGAAAAAAGGGCCTTCAGTAGATCTAAGACCAAAACAGAATCTATCTCTCAGAGGTTTTATGGGTATCCGTCCCTGAACTAATGACACATTGAAAGACTTTAGGAGATAACAGCTGCCCTAACCCTGTGTCTGAACAAGCATCAGTAAAATAGAAAAGGAAAAAAAAGAAAAACATTAAATGTTGGCAAATTCTGTAGCCATAATAAACACAGCCACTTCACTTTAGAACGTGACAGCTGACAAGTTGAAAACAGAACCTCGTTTGAAAGTCATGTTGATTACATTTGGTGAAAAAAATGCCCCATCTAATTATTAGATCTGTTGTTTTTTTTTTTTACTTTATAGTGTTTAGTCAACGAAGTTGGTCTCCAGCCACCAACTTCCACAGCAAATACTTGGGATGTAAAACAGGAGCCTGAAAACCATTGCAAAACAGTCAGGAAGGCTATTTAATCCCTTCAAGGCAACCCGGAGAGGAAGCAGGCATGAAATGAAACTTGAAGGAGTAGCAATTCCTATTGGTCTCTTTACAGTACATGGTGAATGTATGGGTCAGTAAAGATGTCCAGTTAATTTACTCAATTATAAAATAACCCAACTTTAATTATTGCTTCCTTAAAGTTCAAACCAGGACTGATATACAGGTAAATATTAAACTAGATAACGTAGTCAACTTGTGCCAGCAAAGTCCAGAGCTGTGTGTATTTTAAAAAAGCTTAATGGTAATTTGATTAGACAGAAGAAAAAAATGCAACAAAGAAAAAAAAAGACATGAAAGAGACAAGATGGAAAATTGAATTTAAGAAGTTTCCTGCTTTATGGAAAAACATTAGTACTGATTGTCATCTGAACAGATGATGTGTTGTGTGAGATGATAGAGGATTTAAATTGGATAACCATTTCTACCAAACACCGGGAACACATTCAGACATATGAAACAAACTTTAATGGGAGACTGGACCGAGTTACTCAAGCTGGTGACAGACAACCAGAGCCAATGTGACATTGTGTAATGTGAGGTCCTCCATTCTATTGGACTAAGCAGATCAGAAGGTCAACTTTATTCAAGTTGGAACTTATCTAAGAACACTGTTTAAACCAATGTAATACCTACATATTAAATAGTTTTATTACAACAGGAGCAAGAAACTAATTAGAGTCTGTCTCTTCACTCTACTCATCTGCCTAAAAACATCAGAACCAGGAGTAAGATGACTTCAAAGATTTGCCGTCATTAGCAGAACATAACTGTCAAACTCTAACAGTGTGTCAGTCATGAAAGAAAAAACAGAGTTACAGACCACAGCTTCAAGAACATGATCAATCCAATTTTAAATGTTTTCGTATCTGGAGGATTTTCTTTTTTGTTCAAAAAAATTAAATCACTTTATTGCACAAAACAGAAATTATTTGTACGGATTAATTACAGGTAGATTTTAAACACTTGAAAGAATAGTTAGGTTCTTAAAAGCTATGTTCTTTTAGGGGTTCTTTTAGTGAGTGTTTTCATGAACACCAATACAGCTGAAAGTGATTAACGATGCCCTCAGCTGCTTAACCAACCAGAAAATTATCAGACAGGTTTAATTGATTTCATGCCAGGCCCAATAAAAAAAAGTGCTCCTTTAATTTTTGTGAGCAGTTTATATATGGTAGCCATAGCAACCTGCTATTTGACAAATGGAGTTAATTCTGAGAAATACATATATTCAACGGGTTAATTCCCGGTTGGTGCCCCAGTAACAAATAATTCAGAGGAATAATACATTAATAATTAATGAATTCATAAATTTATATTCCCCATATAGCCAGATAGACAATAACCTTCTTTAATAAACAACACAGAACCGTGACAAAAACAGGGGAATAAAGCAAATGAGTCATACAATGAAGATGTGGGAAAGAGTGGTGGAAGCCAGGCTTCCAGCAGAAGTGAAAATTTGTGACCAGCAGTATGGTTTAGTGCCAAGAAAAAGTACTACAGATGCAGTTTTTGCTTTAAGGATGCTGATGGAGAAATACAGAGGAGAAATACAGAGGAAGCTGCATTTTGTCTTAGTAGATTTAGAAATAGCGACAGAATGCCATTAGAAGAGCTGTGGTTTTGTATGAGGCAGTCTGGAGTGGCAGAAAAGTATGTTAGAGTGGTGCATACTATGTATGAGAGCTGTGAGACAGCAGTGAGGTGTGCAACAGGAGTGACAGAGGAGTTCAAGGTGGAGGCGGGACTGCATCAAGGATCTGAGCCCCTTCTTGTTGCTTAGGTGATGGAAAGGCTGACAAATTAGGTTAGACAGGGGTCTCCATGGACTACGATGTTTGCAGATGGCATTGTAATCTGCAGTGAGAGCAGGGGGAAGAGGAATAGCTAGATAGATGGATGTATCCACTGGAAAAAAGAGGAAATATCTCAAAAATGAGATTTATGGATGTGGCGAAGGAGGACATGAAGTTATTGGGTGTGAGGGCAGAGGATGCAGAGGATAGGACTAAATGGAGACAGATGGTTCACTGAAGGAAAAAGCCAAAAAAGAAAGAAGAAGAGAAAGAAGAAGACACTAGTATGGTCAAAAGTGGCTTCTGAAGTAATCTATTGTATTTAACAGACTTGAAGAGATGCAGTCTCAGCATTTACATTCTGTTGTTTTTGTGACTAGTCCCAAGTGGCAACTGAAACCTTCTACTGTCCAGCTGTATGACAGGTTAAAACAACATGTAATATAGGCCTTATTTTTATAACAATGGCTTTCAATACGGTTGGAGTGGCTGGTTTGAGCCCCAGAGTGCGGTGCAGACTGGTTGCTTTCTGTCTGTCAGCAGTCTGAGATGGGAGAGTGCCCCACTACTGGGTAACAAGAGTAACAATGTTGCATGCTTCACCCAAAAGTCTCCAATAACCCCATAACAAGATGCTAGATTTGTCGCTGTTTGCTTTTTTTTTTTTTAAAGAGAATCGTTTTAGTAATCCAAAAACTTGCTAAATATAGCTAAGTTGACTCATCGCAATCTGCTGGGATTCCTTCCATAGAAAACTTTTAACTGGTTGGAATGTTTGTATAATTGTATTGAAATGACTTTTGTTGTAAAGTGCCTTGAGATGACATTTGTTGTGAATTGGCGCTATATAAATAAAAGTGAACTGAATTGAAGCTGACTGTAGGCAAAACTCCCTGCACCTCCTAACATCGCCCACTCCACTACAACAGAAAGCAGTCAGCTTATGATAAGTTTAAAGCCTTCGATCTCCGCTTCAGGGTGTGGTTAACCCCTAAGAACTCAAGCACACGAAGCCCAAAGCACAAAAATAGATTTCATTTAAAGGCAACTATCATACACAAACAATCAAATCAAAGATTACAAAATACATTACTGTGATAAAAAATAAAATTAAAATAAAATAAATAAATTAAAATGCTAATATAAGCTAAAACAGCCAGCTCATTCTGTGTGTGATCTACAACAGGTAAAAAAAGCATGCTGATGATAACAGGGTCTTATCTTTTAAAAAATTCTAGCTAACCCTTTAACTTTTAAAAAGGACTGAACTAAAACACGTTTGGGCTTTGTTTTTAAGTAAAAATATTGATTATATTCTGGTATCTTTTCCTCTTTTCCTGACTGAGACATATTTAGCCATTCACTCATTAATTAGAAATGTTTTAAGCTGTAAATATTTTATTCGTAAAAAACAGAATCAATAAGTAAGGATCCTCAGCAGACTAATAAGTAATATTGTTTGTGGTCTGTTTAAGATGGGTCATTAAGACTACAGGATCCCCCTTAAAGTCTACTGAGGTAGGAGGGAAAGGCAGAGTGCTAAGGCCGGGACCAACAGGCTCTCAATGGGGAGACAGAGAGACTGACAGTGTTTGGAAGATCTGAAGTGTTTTCCTGGCTGAAGCTCCGGCCAGACTCCTCTGCGTCCTTCGAAATAAAAACAAAAACATTTCAAGTGTATTGCTCACAGCTCGAGCACATCTCTTATTTGTTATCACTTATGCTCCAAACCCGGTTTACATTCTCCTGAGTGTGTCTGTTGGCGCGCCTTTCCGGAAATTTATCCGCTACGCCCCCTCCTGATTTAGATTTGCAGTGCAATAAAACTTGCTGAGTTGTTGCTTCAGACAAATAAACTGACCTAAGTGTTGATGTAAAGATGTCTGAAAGAAACAAAAAAAGAGTGGGAGAGACGGACGGACAGAGGGGAAGAGAGCGTGAATGATAGGCACTGGTCTAGAGCTGCTTCCTGTGAAAATTTCCGGCGCAGCAGTAAACATGGCAGCGTCTGTCTCCTGTGGGACTTCAGGAGAATGTGTTTGTGTGAGAGTTCGTCTTCAAGAGGTCGTGGGTGTTTGCGTGTGATGATGTGTTGCTTATTGGTGCATGCATATGTTGTCGTGCGTGTGGAGGTCAACAGCTATGTTCCTCTCTGTGAGGAGCGCTGCTCCACAGCCAAATGCTCAGCTGCTCCAAGGTGTCTGTTTCCCGGCTGATATAGACAGCAAACAAGGACGACACACATCTCAGGTCACTCTGTGAGAACACTCCGAGAATCACGCAACATCCAAGATTTGCTAGTAATGTAATTTGCTTTGTTTTTTAGTGTGCACACTCTGAACATTAGGTATTTAACTTCATTACAGCCTAATTATATCACCTGAAAAGAAAGAGGACTGGCTTCATTAGAGTAATTTCTGCATTTACCTGCTTAACTGCAAGTTTGGATGTTTAAAAGCTTTGGTGGATCAGTCAGCAGGAAAATCTGGGAACAACTTCAAACTGCATAGTTCAAGGTTGTTCACAAGGTTGTTTTTTTGCTTTTGTTTTTAAATTCAAACTACATCAAGTGTAGACATAAACCTGCTAGGTATCGAAATATGTGAGAATAACTTCTGTTTTCTTAGAAGCCACAAAGTAGAAGTGTGCTTTCTGTCCAACCTACTGCTCTTTCTCTCTGTAACTTTGTTAGGTTAGATAATCTGCTACAAGTGAAATACATGTTCTTCATATAAAGAATACAGTAAGAACCATTGTTTCTTCCCTTTTTTTTTCTCTAAAAAAACAACATTTCCGAAAGGATGTGGATAAGATCCCAAGTGATAATGGACCTGAATTAGAAGTTTGCCTTGTTTACAGAACCTTCTTGCCAACACTGGACCTCATGATTTCTGTCCCGATATTTAATTAGATCTGTAAGTCTTGATGATGATTTGCTTAGTGTAAAGAGATGCTTACATCTGAACCAGGCTAGGATGGAAAAATGACTCACAGTATGCAAGCTATTTAGATCCCAGAAAGTCGACTGGTACATTTTTCTAAGTTTTATCTTGCAATATTATGACATTCCATCATGTTATTTGTAGTATTATGGTTGTATACTTGATTAAAATATAGTGCTATGTTAAATATCACCTCACATGCTGGACACACGCTGGTCACAATGCAAAATTTTCTGAAATGAAGGAAAAAAAATCTAACAAAATTGATATGTAGTGTCAAAACAAAAAGCGACAAAAAAAAACTGACAGCAAATGTATATATATATATATATATGTATATATATATATAAGGCAACACCAAAAAACTTCATAGGATAAGCAGTAGGTTGAGTGTGTAAGTGAGTAGCGAGTTGGATGGCAGAGTGAAAAAGTGCAGGGCTGCACAGTCTCTAATTCAACACGGCTGAGAGCTAATGAACTCGCAGGGCGGCCTGGCTTTTCTCAATAAAGGTGAGACCTTGTTGCTCTTACATATGTTAATAGCTTAGGCTATTGGAGAAGCGCAGGCAGGCAGGCAGGCCAACACAGAGACCTGGAGGGCTACAATTACACCTCCGGGTGTGTTTGAGTGCTGTGAAGTGACACAGCTGCGGGCAGAGAGAGCCTGTTTCCAGGTAATATGAAGTGATGTCCGAATTATAAAAAAGAATTAAAAGAGGAGTGTGTGCGTGAGTGTGTGCGTGTGTCCGCGGGCGCACTGCTCCTCCTGTTTTCAACTAGAGTCTGAATGGTTTTGCTTTCCCATTTCTGACACTAACCGTTACAAATACATATATGACATGACCCCGGATGATGGCTACTGCCTACGGTCCCTGCAACAACACACTTCTGACCTTTGACCCCTAACCTCTCTCAGACTGACCTCCATTACCGTACAATTACATCCTACAAATGGTTTTCCTTCAGAGGTGTGCATGCATGTTTAAATGTGGATTTATGTCCATGTGAGGGTTTCCAAGTTTCTGATGTTGAAGAATCACATTTATAAAGTAGAAAGTGAGTTGTTATACTTTAGTTTCTTTTGGTCTTTTCCAATCATTCTTTCTTTCTTTCTATTATTAAATTCCTTTTGCACTAAAAATATGTGTATTAAATATTTCAATTCTGATTTATCAAAGTTGTTTAGTTGTTAAAACGGGTGCAAACCGTACAGCATCTCAAAAACAAGCATCAGGTGATTTACTATGAATACACAGGTAAGGGCTGTGCCTGTTAAACCCACAGCAAGATGTGCGCAATCCATTTAACAGTTTTGTCCTTGAAGAATATGCATTGGGGGCACTTCTGTCAGAAGACGCAAAATGTTATAATTTACTAAACAACAATCTGTTTGAGCCAGCTTGTTTAGCACCTATTTTCTGGAAGGCATGTCTTAACGTTGCGCCAACACATTCAACATAAGTTTATTACTGGCAAACTAAAAAATCTAAATCACACACATTCTAACTAGGGCTGTGTTGAAAAAAATCGATTCTGAATCAATTCTTGTAAAAATTCTAAGAATCAAATCGATTACCAAGTTTAAAAATCATTTTAAATGTTTAAAATGGCTTGCTCTTTTTTACAGCTACAATGGGAATAAAAAAAAAATACATACAGCAGTTTTAAGGCTTAGTTCTGAAAGTGTTGATACAGTTTTTTTCCTGGTGTTAAGTCATTGAATTACGGTTATATATTTAAGAAAACAGCTCAAAAACTTAAATGCCTTTAATAGCACTGACCCATATCTATATCGAAATAGATCAGATTGATTTGGATCGAATCGAATCGGGATAATAAGAGTCTAACTCTTGAGAATCGGAATTGAATCATTTTGTGAAATTTGAATCAATACAGCCTTAATTCTAACCTAATGGTAATTAACACTTGAATGACATTACCCCTGACAGTTATTTGGATTTTACCATTTTTTCCCCAAAGACATCTTAATTCACTGCTCACTCAACCCATCTGCACCGCTGTTTATTTATTTATTTGGATCTCTGTTTGTTTCCTCTGCAGTGCTAACTAATCTAGCATCTTTTGCATTTAGTAAAGGATAATAATCCTTTAAAATACCCCAATCAAAATTACATATGATATTTAAAAAACTAAATTCATACATTTCAGAATGCAAACAAAAGCCAGATGGAAACTTGTACATTTCCAGTCTTCAATAAAACACCTTAAACATTCAGGTAGATCCAAAGCTGAAATTAGATTTAAATACCTTTTTTTAAAGAACGAATGCAGTTTAGTTCCCTAATATTTTAGATAATTCATTTTATTTCTGAGTTGCTCTATTGACAGCAGTTTTTTGCAGGAAGTGTGTTTTAGCAGGTTTTACTATTTATTTCCCATTTAATAGAGGCCATGATTAAGTGCCAGACTGTAGCACAGTGCATGAAGCAGAAAGGCTGGCAAACGCAGCAGCAGATGCAAAGTCCTAATTTGAATACTGCACCTTGCAACTCTTACGAATTGCTCATGCAGTCTTAGTGATTACCCTCTAATCAAGGACAACCCACTGTCGCAGAATTTCTGCACAGCACGCAAGTTTGTTTATTTAAAATTTTGACAAAATTCCTGTAGTAATTCAGCTCAAATCTGAACTAAATTACAGAGCCTCATATGACTATAGCACAGCTCTGACTTTTTCGAAGATGACAGATTTTATTGGTTTATTTAAACTGCATGTGAAGGTTTAAATAAACAATTCATTCCTTAAAATGTACCAATTGCATAACAGATAACATAAATTGGACGTCTATCTCTGCAGTCTGGCTCAGTCTAACCTTTCAAGCAGAACAACGTAGCAGATCTCAGGACAATGTCCCCTTGTTGCAGAACACCACCTGTAATGGGGCCTTACAGAACATGTCCTTTCTGAAGATCCTGAAACAAGCCTCCCTCCAGAGAGGCATTTTAACAAATTTCCACAGAGCTGTCTCAGTGCATTTCAAACTCTGCTTCTCTGCATGGTAAAATGAGGCAGACAAGAGCCTCCTGCAGAGGATTGTGAGGGGAACTGACTGAGTGACTGGAGTTACTATTTCAGAGCTGCTGTAGCACCACAGATCATTCCAACCCTCATGAAATTACTGGGTGATAACATGAAATTGCCCTTTTTTGACTTCATTTTGATAAGTGAGTTGATTTGAAGCTGATCAGCAAAGCAAGCCATTCTGGTCTGAAGGCTTGTGTTGTGACAGTGTACATGTTGGGATGTTTGCTGGAGAAAATGACACTAGAAGCTAAAGAGGTTAGGAGTTGTGACCTGCAGGGAGCAGGATCCTAATATCAGTCAGCACCAGGCCCAAACGGTTACAAAAAGTTTTGGATTACTGCACTGTTCTCACATTAAATGGGTACAATGCCATGGTGAGTGATACAGCAGCATGCATTCACACACCCGCACACACACACGCACACACTAAGAATGCTTGAGTGTAAAATTAAGTTGTCGCCCCTCAATAACCTCTAACAAAAGAACTTCTGAAAATTACAAGACATCCTCTGAAGGCAGCAATTCGAGAAAAAGTTGTTCTTTGTTTGTTGCGGCAGCTTCTCAGAACTGCAGTGTTCAAACGCAACACTGCCTCGGAGAAACTTTACAGGCTTTTTTAAAGATCTGACTGATATTAGGATCCTGCAGTTTGTTCTGACTTTCATTAAAATAAGACGTGCACCACCTTACAGTGTACAAAGAGAAGTCAAAGGTTGCTTTCAAAAGTCTTTGGGGATAATTTTCATGAGAGTAAAACCATCCGGTGGCTCTTTCTGACTTTTATATAGCCTTATAAAAATCTGAAACTAGCTTGAGTCTGTGCTCGAGTACTTCCATAGGAAGTGACAGAGGTCTGGCTAAGCTTCAGTGCACTTTATACCTCTACCGTAATGTTTATTGTCTCAATATTGGTCAAATACTGGAGTCCCATTGCTTTGCTGTATGGGTGAAGTCTCTTTAAAACTCAACTGAGGTCTTGTACTGCCATCAAAAGTTGAAAAAGCTTTACATTCTGAAGCTTTATGAGGACTCTAGTACAAAGCTTGATGGACTTACAGCTCTCCAGCATGAACCACATTAAAATCTATAGAAAAATACCCTCGTCCTGTTCTCAACACTGAAAGGCTACATCTGAATGAGCGACTTGATCTGTACTTAAAGATGTAATTCAAATTTTTTTTTGTTACAGAAACATACACAGCTGCAATACAATCCTCTCTGAAGAATTGACCTGGCCACGGTGCAACTTGTATGTGTTCTTTATGTTTTCCCAACCTTATGAATGAAGTGGGTCATCTGGTCTCATTTCAGGCCATTTCATTTCATATGACACCCTCTTATTACAATAAATGGACTGGTCATGGTCATTTTGAAACGGATGTCGAGCTGGTGTGTAATTTCCCACTGGTTCAATTTAAGATAATGGTATATTATAAGAAGCTGAGAGAAACATAACCGTTTTGCCTCAGCAGTATTCAAACATTCAGCTGGGCATGATATATGAGACAAAAACATTGACAATATCATTGTTTTCGAAAGTGGTGAACAGAAAATAAACAGCAGGGACGGGGCAGGGGGTGAAGCAGCTCATACAAATATCAATAAACACTCCTCTTCCGTCTCGGAAGCTTCCTGCTTTATTTGATTAGGCTGAGGATGGAGGGAGGGTGGGGGGGTGAAAAACAGAGCAGTCATGCTCCTTTGCTTTTCTTCCTTCTTTCCCTTCCTCTGCAATCTTCAGCCTGTCCTTAATGGGAATGGGAAGTTTGGGAAGTGGAGGGGGAGTTTGAGGGGAGAAACAGGGGTGGATGGAGTGGGTTGCAGCTAGCCTCAGTCTAACCTCCCCCATCTGGACTGAGGAGGGGAGGGGGCAACTTGCCAGCCTTCAGGCTACTCCCAACCCTTCCCAGCTGTTGGCTGTTCAGGGACAGAGGTTTTTTTTTTCCGCCCCAAGTGTGTGTTTTTGGTGGGCTTGAGAAAGCCTTTTTTTCATAAACATTTGCCATATCCTCCACCAGCTGCTGACCCCTTTGCTCTTGTCCCTGAGCAGAGCTCTGCAGCAGGCGCTGGAGAATGGTTTTCATTTAGCGCTGTGCATTGGAGGAGAGACTTGCTGAAGGGTTCTCTTAACCCGCTGCTGCTAGCACGTTAGCTATAACGCAGAAGCTAGTCAGGTCACTAGCTGGAAGCAGAAGATGTTAGTTGATAGGAGCCACTGTGGTTGATGCCTCATGTATTGGACGAAGAAGCTGCTCAGGTTTAGTTTCTAAAATAAATTGCCAGAAATGTGGGCTGCTTGCATTCCTGCTGAAACTTTCATGTCCTTTAAAAAAAAAAAAAAATTGTTCTCTGACTCATAACGACAGAGGAAGGAAAAATCCAACATCCCTTAAAATGGCCGGTTAGCAGAGTACAGTGTAGGTGTTGCAGAGAAACATAAAATGTGAAATTGTTGTTTAACTTTCGTTCTAAACTAACAGACATACAGCTGATTCTTATGTCGATATTTCCCTTTTTTACCCCAAAGACGCATCATAACTCACTGAGTCCTTTCTCTTTTGTTTTTGGTGTCACTGTATAAAAGTTGCGCTGTGGAACTATGCACCGTACGCTGCATAGTTCTGCACATAAACATTCTGTAAGTGTTCAGGTAGATGCATTCACTGGTAAACCGGCAGTGCCATACTGAAAAATCCAAAAACGAGTACATGTACTGCTACATCTCTAATAAGCATTATGATCTTTAACGAGCCGGACTTTTTTGAATGCCCCACCCCCCACACTAGGTGCCCTACACACAGCACTGACTAGTATACAACTGTAAGGGTCACTTTACCTTATAATAATAGTACACATAGTGTTAGAAAACTTGCTGTAGACAGGACAGGTTACCCATGCTCATCACAGTAATGAGGAATGATCATAAATCAATACCTTCACAACTTCACCACCTAAAAGGTCTACTGATAGCTGAGGACTACATAACACGGCCACTCATCAGAGGTTGAGTGGAGGCTACAGTATAGGCAGAGCACAACAATAGCTGGGTGGTCCAATTTTTAGGGCTAATTGGTGTAAAATGATGCATTACATTGTGATTGTACACAATATGCACAACGGTGTATAAACAGCTGTACTTGTTACAGTTAAATGATCACTGTTCTAAGGACCTGTGCAGATGCATTCCTTCCATGTTTTTCCCAATCAGACGCTGCACTTTTAATCTCAGCCTCATAAAGCAACAATTCCAGAAACAAAGGGAAAAAATGCTTCAAAAAGCCCATCATGTTTTTTCTTCACTAAAGATGCTATCTAAGGCTGAAGGTAAATATACGTTGACCCATGAAAGAGACATCTAAAACCTCTACAAACATGAAATCAGGAATAAGATGACACAGCATAAAGAAAAAAAAAATCAATAAACATTAAGGATTTTCCTCCGTGCCCTAACTAAGCTATCCCACTGCATGTGTTGAAGAAAAATGGATTGGGTTCCAGTGAGTCAAGGTGTCTGAAGATGCCGGTGCTATATGTATATAAAGCAATGGCATGGTTGTGCTAATGCATTATACAGGAGCCAGCTGACTCTCATGTGAGATTCAGTAGATCGAGGAAACCATAGGTGAGGCCAGTGCAGCCTCCAGCAAAAGACACCCCCACCTATAAACCTGTGTGTGCGTGTATGTATGTGTGTGGGAAAGAAAGACAGCTCAAAGTCTGAGCCATGCGGGGAATCCGCAAATAAACAAAGCAGAAGTAGAGGATGCTCACGAGACTGCATTTATATGCATAGTTACACACACAAACGAGCCTTAGAATGGTAGGGATGACTTTCTCTCCATGTACTAATACACACACAAGCACACATCCAGAAACCTTGGCTGGTTTAATGCTCTTGGCATGGATGTCTAACTTGACCTTTGACCTCAGGCGTCCAGAACACATATAGACTCGTTCGTCTTTGTAGTGGTCCGCTTTGGAATCACACAGTAATACTTCATTATGGCAGCACTGTAATTTGGAGGGGGGGGGGTTGAGCACTTCAAACGAACAGCAACCCACACATAAACACACACAGAGGAGGTTACTGTAAATCTGTGTAACCTGCAGTTCTGCTGGGACCAGCATCAGCTTCTCTTCTTCTTTTTTTCCTCTCTTTTTGAGTTCCCAGAACCGTCCAAAATACACTCGGACAGCAATCAGAGGCGCGGGGCAAGGTTATAATTGTTGGGGCTGATTACAAAGTGGAGTGCAATGGTTCAAACTCGGACGCCTACTTACACACAGTGAAGTGGCTGAATGCTCTGAGTTCTAAAGCCTCCTGGTAAGCCTGTATTTTTACTCTGCATATCCAAATGTTACACCTTGCCGATTGGGTGGTCTTTGCTGTCTAGAGATGGTTTGGATATTCTAGTTTAAATGTTTACACCCTGCAGTGTAAATCACATTTTCTGAACTGTAAATAAAAGATTTGCTCACTGCTGCTTGTAAAATGTAAACAACTGCCACTTAGACAATTACACTCCAAAATGAGTGTGTATAGATGTGTTGTCTATGTAACAAAAAGGGTTTTAAGTGAATATGGCAGTTCATTTTCCAGTGAGCCAACTGCATACAAAAACATTGGTTGTTACAGTAGCCTTACGGTGTACTTTATGAATAATAGGCTATTTTATCTATAACCTTTGCTAAAAGTGTTGGCAGTGATAAATAGACAGCAGAATTTGAAGGTTTTGATTTTGGGGTGAGAGATGCTTATTTCAGATGATTACTGGGACTGATCACATGTAGGTTCATCTGCAACAAGGAGCCTTATCAGCTTTAGTAGTTTTCACTTCATCGTGGCAACAGTTACCTGGAAGGAGAAGCATGCAGCCATCCACCTTTTGCATTAAAATTGCGGCATATTTGAGTTCCTGTTGGGAATATTATACCTTAAAATAAATCCACTCAAATATAGAAAAAAGGACATAAACCTGATTATTTTAATCAACGTTTAAATACGATTATTTCAGAATTATCAGTTATTGGGGAAAAAGATTGTATTGTTTTATGTAATGCACTTACAGACACACAAATTTCGATGCAATGCATCTGAAGAGGTCAGTGTACTCACGGTTTCACAAGCTCGCTAGCCAAAACACATCAAACTAATGGTGTCAATTGGTAAACTGTTAAACAGTTTTCCCGGGACTGTATTACATCATCATGTCCGACCAAACACAATAACCCTGGAACAAGCATTTATTACTTATCAATCCAGTAGCAACACGGCTAGTTCACCAGCCATAGTAAATCCCGTTGTATCTCTAACACCTCATTCACTGCGGCTACGCACACAGAAGTCAAAAGTCGTAAAAGTGGGTTTTAGAAGCTAATTCTACTTTGGTAAGTAGCTTTGACCTAAACTGAGCAACCCTTTGACAGAAAAGATCTTTCATAGGCAGTAAGGGGAAGGAACTGTTATCTAAACTGTGTCATTTTGTGCCTCGCTACTCTATGAGGCAGCAGGAGGAACCAGTGCGCAGTGAGCTTTAAGATTTAACAAAGGGAACAGCCTAGTTATGAGTTGAGAACCTGGTGTGGCTTCGGCATCTATCTCCATGGCTCTGATCGGGAGCATAACCATCATCTCAAACGTGAGGGGGACACATTTTTCGGAGGTCTATGAGGAGCCTGTCATACCCATTTATTTCCAGTCAACCGGTCCCCTACAGTCCAAAGAAATTAATAACAGTCAATGGAGCACTAAAACTTACCTCTCATCGCATTCAAATGGATTGAATATGGAGGCAGATTTTTAGTTATCAGGCTCCTCTCCTGTGGAACAAACTCCCACTTTTAGTCTGTGAGGCAGATACTCTGTGTGTTTTCAAGACTAGGCCTAAAACCTTGCTTTTTAATAAAGATTATAGTCAGTGGTTTAGGTTATCCTGATCTATTTTTGTAGTTATGCTGCTATAGGCTTAGACTGTTGGAGGACAGACTAACCACTTTTCTTCTCTCTTCAACTTTTCTCTTCTACCACTCTCTAGATATATATTTCTGCTGTTATTGCGATTGCTAACCCAGTTTTCTCTCAGTATTTTTCTCCCCATAGAAGCTCCACATGGTGTGGTATCCTGCTCAGCTATAATGCCCCCTGCTGGATGGAGAACATTGGTCAAGATGATGCTCAAAGTGACCTAGCATCCTCCATGCTGTCTCTTCTCCGTCTTCTCAGACCCCCAGACGGTCGTGGCAGATGACCGCTTGTACTGAGCCTGGTTCTGCCAGAGGTTTCTACCTGTTAAAGGGGAGTTTTTCCTCTCCGTTGTCGCTACATGCTTGCTCAGTATGAGGGATTGCTGAGGAATTGCTGTGGTTGGAGTCTGCATGATCCGGGCACAACCTCACGCCGATGAATCAACGTAGTCTGCTGGGATTCCTTACATAGAAAACTTTTAACTGATTGGAATGTTTGTATTATTGTATTGAAATTACTTTTGTTGTGAATTGGCACTATATAAATAAAAGTGAATTAAATTGAAAATGTTATGTCTGTGAAGTTTAAAGAAATAATTTTGATGCAGGGACACCAAAAAATTTTGACCGGTGGCAAAAGTTGTTTTGGATTTTGTGCAAAAACATGCAGACTACAACAGAACAAGAAGAAAAGTGACTGAGTTTGCGAGGTTTACATCCGTCCTCCAGGATTAAGGAAGGAGCAATACATTTAGAGAAAACCACTATGAATCTGGCCAGATGTAAAGTGGCAGCTATCCAGGGGGAGAAATAGTCAGAGTGAGAGCCAGCATGTGGGAAAATATCTACAAGGTTTCGGTGGATATTTCTATTGCTAGCTAGTGCTAGCTACATGACGTAATAAATGCAATTTTTGATTTGTAGTATTTTTGATTAAAATTTTTTACAAGAGGTGCAGCATATGTGATTTAGGGCGTAAACCAAAGCGGACTAGAAAATAACGTTTATTGCTCCACTGACTTTCATTTAATTTTCTTTCCCCCAGAGGACCAATTGGAAAACCGGAATGGAAGGAGACTTAGTTTTCCTTTTGAGTGATTGATCATTCCTCACATTCAAATGCAGCTTTTCTCAATGACAAAATAACAATTTAAATCACTGTTGCACAATAAGTGGCTTAGTTATCAGCAACATTAATAATGATTCAAGTACAAACTTATTAATTATCATTACATTATTACAACTATTATTATAACTATTATACATTTGCAACTATTAAAAAACTAATGGCGACGGGCTCCCCCGTTCAGCAGGAACACATAACTACGATCAAATGTCAATCTCAATTAACTTTTGGAGTTAATATGGAAAGATTTAACTACATGTTAAAGAAAGAGGCTTCAGGCTACCAAACTGATTTAAAGGTGAAAGTTGAAAAATGTGAATACCATGCAAAAGGTCCTTTTTTCAGTAATTCAAATTAAAAGACTAAACTAAAATATGATAGTCTTATCACATGCAAAGCGAGATATGTCAAGCCTTTATTTCTAATAATTATGATTACTATGGCTTACAATTTATGAAAACCTCAAATTCAAAATCTCAGAAAATTAGAATATTGTCAAAAGGTTCAATATTTTAGGCTTAAAGTGTCACGCTCTAACCAGCTAACACCACTAAACACCAGCCTCTTCCATTACACCTCTTAAAAACTATTGATAATAATACAGACAAAAAGTATCTTGGAGTTTGACCGAATAATTCTGAAATATCAGTTATTACTCTGTCCTGATACCTACCTGGTTTTGTATTAGCAATTGATCTTTTTCTCTCCTTACATGAAGACCCCGCATAATCTTCCCAGCTGCAGCTGCTGTTCTCACATCTCATCCTTGACTCTGATCTTTTTATTAACATGGACAATAACAATTTATCTCATATATGCAGATGGCAATAGTGAGCACAAGTTTTTCACAGAAATGAAAGAGGACTCTAATGTAAGCATCAGTATTGTCAACTAACTTAAAAAGGAAATATTTGCACATATTAACTTGCTATCATTTAGCTAATATTACCTGCATGCAACGGTAAAATGTTGTAAACGTTGTTTGGAAAATTATCTGCAAAGTTTATTGTTTGGTTTGCTTAATACGCTGCTCTGCAGCACCTGTCAGTGATCTACCGATGCCTCTGTAAACATGTGTGCACTTAAGGTGCGTTTAAAGACGGCTTGTAAAAATATGTCACCGCACATTAAATGGCATTAAGAGCTGAATAGAGTGGGGGGACAGAGGGCACCGACACGGAAAGTGTGGGGGATAGGGCATACCCTGCGGCAGTTATGACCATGGCTCTGATGCTGCTACTATCCTTACTGCAGCCTTCTAAGGCAGTGAAGCTCCGACAGCTTTCAGCTTCGGAACTGGGATGCTATTGCTCTGTGACTTCCTCTTTTTCATTTCCTGATTGCATCTTCCTTGGTTTCTTTGGTGGATCTGCTATGGATAAAGTCTCAAAACTGTGGGTTTGTTTATATCACTTGGTAGCATGTAGCTTAAGTACATCCGGGAGGCAACCCGCGAGAAAAAAGTTGTATAGTGTGGTTTTCCTCACCACAATCCTCCCAGCTAGTGACAGCTTCGAAAATCAAAATCACAAATGCGTGTGTACCCTCAAAACTTTTGAAAACATGTTTTTAAGTTGCAAAAGTTATGGAGTGTGTCCAAAGAACAGCGTATTTTTTCCTGCAAACCTGCACATTGAGTATTTCCTAGAATAAACTGATTATTAAGTATAGAATATTGTGTAAAAACACAAATACATCAGCATCTTAGTGCTCTGTCTTAATTAAATTTTCAAAACTCATCTTTAAGGACAAAATAATCACATTTTAAGTAACATATTTCCTCACACTTTAGAGCAGCTCCTGTACTCATGTATATATCAATATATTTATCTCATTTTATTTTTATTCATTGCATGCTTACAGAATTTTTTTTTCTAGGTTTGCACAAAGTACCACAGGAATTTTCTAAGATTGAGAAACCATTCACATATTTGTCAATAAAAAAATTCTGATCTTGATGTATTTTAAGGATGCGGCGATACCGAAACTGGTATAGTGGCCATTCTAATGTACTTGTGCCGGTGAACTGATACTTAAATTGTGGAAACTCTGCAATAATTTGACAGAAAATGTTTAGGATTTACTTGAAATGCTAGTATTTGTAGTCATTTTTATTAACATTCATTTCATTTTTGTGTGTGGTAGAATTATCGGCATTGGTACTCTGTATCGGCAAGTACTCAGATCCAAGTTTTAGTATTAGTATTAGATCACAAGAGTTTTAGATGACCATCTATTCATGCACAGGTTGATGCCATTGATGCTATCCTCTCCTCTCTTCTGTCTATCTTTACTTTTCTGACACTAACTAAATGAACAAATTTATGGAGTTGAATTTGCAATAAATAAGGTTTTTTGTTGTCCATGCTTTCTTAGTCAGAGGAATAAGATACAGAGTTGTGTTGGTATTGGTACACAGCCTGCTCAGTGTTGGCAGCAAGTGAGTAAATCTCACATACTGTGTGACACAGACAGAAACAAAGAAGGGATGCAGAGAAATGCTGCATAGTTATTTACTCTGATGAATCCCCCATATGGTTGGTTTGTTTAAAGACGAAAAGGTGAGTGACACCATAGCTCCTGTGAGATGTGAGCAGTGAAGAATAGTGAGCAATCCATGTGCTGCTTCCAACAACACTGCATGCAGTGTGGGCTCAAAACTTTCTCCAAGAACAACTTTTTCCAACAAGCTAGGTACAGTTATGCAGTGATTCAGTGATTTAGAGTTTTTTTTTCCTTTTTGATATATAGATGTATTTGCTAATAATAGCCTTTCAAGTTTAGAAATAGTTTTAATTATAGCATAGGATCAGATAAGATAAAGCTACAAAGGACTTTCACTCTTAAAACATTGTGCCAGGATTGAAAAGCATCATACAGTCCTTTTACCAGTCCCTTTTGCATAATCTGCAACTTCTCAGCTCACTTTACAAAGCTGGATCAACTTTCTTCCATTCAGTGTAAAAGCATAATGGTGCGTTCAGACCGCAAGCAACTCTCACAAAGCAACTAGTTCAACGCATATACACAGAAGATACATTTTTAAGCTGAAGCTAGCAAAGCTCGTAGGCGGGCCTTTCTCTGCTGGATGTTTTAAACACTCGCGGATCAGAGTTGGCTAGGCAGCGTTGACGTCAGGCAACGTTACTACAGTGAGAAGCTCTAATTGGCTGCCGTGCTGCGTCAAGAGAGTTAGAAACACCAAACGTTCAACTAGCTGAACTTTTGCTTTGCTAGCGTTATGCGCTTTGAAGCTTGAAACGTGGTAAAAGCTTGAAAGATTGATGGAGCCAACGCTCACAAAGCGCTGCATAGACTCCTCCAACGGCGTCAGCGATAGACTTAACATGTAATCTTGCCACTGCTGACGCTGCCGTTTGGGATGGTGTGAACGTACAATAATTCCTTGTGTATCAAAAATTTCCATTAATACCTTATTGACAGTTTAACCGATGTGTTATTTTTGACACAGAAATAAAATGAGCAATGCTCCATCCAGTTCCAAGGCTACAGTAAATATCCACAAATGTTTCACGGATATGTTTTAAATAAACCAAAACAGTCACAGAAATGTGGATGAGTATTATTTTCTAAATATAATCGTATATAAACATATAAAATGTACTAAACAATGGCTGTAAAATGTATGTATATTTTGTTCCGTATTTTAAATATGCATTTTAGTCTTTATTAGAATTATTCATCTATGGAGTTGATTCTGAAATAACATATTTACCGATAAAATTTCTCTAAAGATCTCTGTCCTATCCCTAATTAACCTGTAAGGACAGCCTCCTTCTCTGGTTGAATTTCACTATGTGGTCAATCATGACCAAACTGCTCTGTGGCAGACAAAATGTTTCACTGCTGAATAAGGTTCTCTACAGATGTTGAAAAACACCTGCAAACGATTTCTCTGTGATTTAAGAGCGAAGAAATTAGGAATAACAAATTATACGTACAAAAAACAATGTATAAAAAGGCAAATTTGTATGCCAAATAAAATGTTTCAATTCCAGGACAGAAGAAAAGTCTTGAGTAAAAAGTGTACTCCAATTGTGCTTCTGAACCTATGTGTGTGTATTCATTCCATCAGTTTTATTTATTTAACTAAAACAAAAGCACACAAAGAATCTTTCATCCTCCATGCAACGAATACATAGCAAACAGAAACAGACACACACTCGCACACACACACTGCTGCGCTTACGTTAATGCTGTCACATTCTTAAAATCACAGCACAACTAAATTCCAAAATTCATTCAGACCGTATGGCATGTATAGTGAACAACAACTAAAGACCATACAATAAAAAACCATAAAATACTTATATGTAAAAAAAATATGACACACAACATTGAAACTTTAAACTATTTTACCCCTGATTAGATAAGGATCCAGTAGTATGTGAACAAAGCCATCACCAGAGGAAGAGCTAGGTCCAGCAACAGTAAGATGGAGGAAGCATCAGCTTGCTACACACCACACGTTATGCTGGGACTGCCTCCCAGGAGCTTACTCAAACAGTGATATTTTAACATACGCAAACTGTAGTCAAGACTGCCCTGCAATTGTTCAAAAGTATGTTTTTTAAATGCTAATTTAAATCAAATGAATCACACTTCATTAATTATTCAAGATTTTTATTCAATATTTAAAACATATTGGCTATGCAGGTTAACTTGTCTCATAAGAGATGGACAACAAAAACAAACAAGCTTACATTTTAATTATGTCACAAAGATTTAATAACAGCACAAAAGGACACAAAGGGTGAGACACATTTTTGTTTCTCTGTATCTCAACTTTCTCAGGTAGTATTCTGCTGCTGGCGTTTTTAGAAATGAAAAATTATGTTTGTGGTCGCCGCTGTAGATGCACCAATTAGACATCTATTTATCAATTATGTATGCCGCTTATCACGGGAGGCTGGTTCCTATCTCCAGCGCTCATCAGGCGAGAGGTGGGGTACATCCTTTACAGGTTACTAGACCATTGTAGACCAGTCAGACATTTTCTGGATAATTTCCAATTACTAATATTATTTTTTTACATTTAATTTATTTTATTTTTATTAAAAAGTTTTAAACATCAACAAAACACCTTCTAGGTTTGGCACCAATAAAAAACTGTGGACAATAATTCCTATGCTAAAATAAAAAGTATCTCTTAAAAAAGCCCAAAGTTCTAGAGCTCTATCTCTGGATTATGAAATGTTGCAAATTGAATAAAATCCTCAATGTTATTGTACAGTATTAGTGCAACTATAAATGAGCCTCATGCAAAATTTTGTTTGTTTGATTGATAATTATATGACAAGTGAGCAATGACAAAAATTAAAGTTCTTCCCTCATCCACTAGGGGCTGTAAAGAAAAAGTTCCACATGACTCCCATTTTAAAAATGCTAACTTCACAGCAGAAATTAACATGTTTACAGCCTGGTTCAAAAATACATTTTAGGTTTAATAGGTCAGGTGTTTAAAATGAAAACTGAGGGGGTGATTTTTTTAACTTATCCGTTTAGATATAATTTCATCTTAAAATTTAGAATTAGAGGTGTGTCTTTTTGATTGACTGGTGTAAGATGAGCCGACGGATGTAATTTTTTTTGTTAAGTAAATGCATATTTCATGTTGTGCATTAAAGATAAAGCAGCTTAAGTGAAAATTCTACGAAATTATCACATTTATTTTTGACGTACTGATTATTAAAACTCGTTTAAAATAAAATTCCTATTGTAAAAGTGAAAGTTAAGGACCAACAGGGCTTTTATTTGACAAAATTATTGAATCTATCCATTAGGCAGAAGGGTAGCAGAGTGACTCAACAGCAGTGTTCTTGCTAAAAGTGCCAGCTAACCTTTGTTAGCTTCAGTTAGCTCGCAGCTACATTGGCTCCGAGCGTCCATCACTCGCCCCAAACTCAGATCCATCCCTCTGTGGCCATTTTTTGTATTTTCCAGGCGTAACGAGGCGCGTGTCGCAGCCAAGATGGACGTGGCTTCAATGCAGATCTTCAGAAACCTACGGGTGACGTCACAGAGGGTCTGTCCATCTTTATATACAGTCTATGTTTTATTCTCAGTTAGGCCAACCCTTCCTCTACCTAAGACATCCGCCAACATTTTGAACCCAGAATGATCTGTGATAGAAATGGACTCCTCAACAGCATAAAAGACAACAGCTTTGCTGTAATACGATCATGTTATGTACATAAGTCCTCCTGTTTAAAAGTAGCAGTAACAGTAGCCAACCTGTACTGGAACTAAAGCTTTTTACATCTTCGGGATTCCTCTAACACCTTTTTAAACATCTCAGTGATGTTGGAAACGACTGAGTCTTCTCCTGAAGAACAAACATCAAATTAAAGAATGTTGTCTGAGCAACATGTTACTGCTTAGATATGGTGAATTCAGCGTGTTAAGCTTGCAATAGGAAAACGAGTTTTAAAAGCAGTCAGAGAGTACATGAACATATATAAACATATATATATATGATATATTTTTTGTTTTGCAAGTGACCTTTTGTACAAGTTTTAGGACCATAAAAACATGTTAGGAAAATCATTCCATTTCATTCTGAAATTTAATTAGAATACAAACTTTATTCTCTGCCTGTAGGGCCAACTTTTGATCAGGAAGGAAAAAAAAACACTGTGCTTCAACACAAGAGCCAACTGACCCCAGTGCCTCCTAATGAACTCTGACAGAGTTTCTGAGGAAGAGGCCATTTTTGTTTCTAAGCACCTGGAACCTTCAACTTGTTAAAGCCAAAATGAAGGAAGTAAACTGTAAACAGTTTGCCTAATGCCATAGGGAAGTACAGGAATGTTTCTATTGTTGTATTAATATTTTTATCTTGAGACTAGCTTTAGGGCCATACCTGCAGAAAAAAAGGGAGACAGACAAACACAGAGACAGACAAGTCGTAAGTTGGTCATGTTCTTCTCCTCCAACTCCTCCTCCACCCGCCTGGCCTCTTCTCACACACACACTAATGATAAAACAATGATTGGGCAGTGAGGGAGACAGGATGGATGGATAAAAGGATGGACGCATAAAAATGCAAAGGTCATGACACATGCTTGGATGGTGGAAAAACTCAAGAATAAAAATGAACTGAAATGGTTTTGGCAGAGCAGGGAGCTTCTTTTTTAGGAATAACCTGCAGGAGACAAACAGAAGATAAAAAAATATGGGTTTAGGTCTCTGTTGGCAGCACAGAGTGTATGTATTTCAGCAGGCCATGCTGCATATTTATGGTGGAATAAGGTGTATGAGTAAGGGGCATGCAGGGTGTGCGTTCATAAACTGCCAGAGCAAGTCTAAGCATATGAAGAGAGATTAGTTGGTACTTCCAGAAGTAACTGGAGTCTAAAATTCAGAGTAAAAATAAATAAACTTTTGTATTTCAGGAGAGGCTGAAATAACTATCTGAATTTTTTAAAGATCACAAACTAGGTCAAATACACACAACATATTAAATTGTGTTATTATTTAACTGATTCTGAGCCAAAACGCACTTCATGTACTGCTCATCAGCGCATTTTTTTTAGTGTTAGCGACTGAGGACCTGGAACCTTTATGAAATTAGCCAAGTCACAGGGACAGTAATCAGAGAAGCTCCAATAGAGGCCTCTGTCAGGATGTCAGATCTTTTATTTCATGCCATTTAAAGCCGAAAAAGATCTCATCAAGTATCAGCAACAGGTGGATGATGACTGACAGCATATTACTCAATGGCCCAAATAGCTGGAGACACCTGCATTCATTCTGGCCCATTCTGTGGCATCTGAAAAATGCAACTGTAGATTTGAATGGTTTAGAAAACGTTTCCCCTGCTGTCTGCTGCACATAGAGGTGGGACGTAACGTAACCGACACATTTTCCCTGCAATCTCAGCAGCGTGTCCCATCCTAAGTATCACATGTGACAAAATGCTTCAGAGACGCACCTGTTTTCCGCCACTTTGCGCCGGTAGCAACAAACCCATTGAATATAAAAGGGGCCTATTAGCTGCATATAATGTTTGGCAGATATTACGCTCCACCTACGCGTCCAGTGGAAAGCCTTGGTATAAGGCCATACCAACAATCGCCTCATACCTGCTTCTTAAAGCTTCTTTTTTTGCCTTTTTTTTTTTGACTGGGAAAATTTTTATGCACAATCACTTTCCAATCATGAATTTGGCAAGGAGTGCTTGCATCCAAGCCTGGTTTGAGATTCTGCAGCAAGGTGAGTGAAAAACATTCCAACTGTGAATGAGTTCTGGCAGAGGTGCAGGCGGCTGGAAGGCAGCAGTGCTGACTGGGAAAATCCAGCCCCAAATTAGTCTGATGAAACTGTAAAGCAGCTAAGACACGCAGGGGCATTTGCGCCTGTATATGTGTGTCACTATGTGAGCTTCATTAGTGTGCATCTTGGCTTTGTGTGCGAGTGTAATGGGTACCGTGTGCTTGTTGAGGTCTTGTTTGCCCATCTTAAGTCAATTAAAAGGAAATAAGGCTGCTATGACCGGCCCGTGAACCAGCTCCCTCAGCTGAGAGCATGTCTGTACAAACACACACACACACACTCAGCCACTCACACATGGAGGCTGATAATGCTCCACAACTGGCAATCGACCCTGTGCCCTGCTGTGTGAGAAACAATGGCTCTGAGGCTCTTGGAGAAAATGTGTGTGCGTGAGTGTGTGTATGTGTGTGTGTTTTAAGTACGGCCGGTCTGACAAAAAGGATCAGGAGCAAACAGCTGAAAACAACCACAGACAAAAAATGTAAGACACACACAAGTAGGCGTTCTCTTCGTCTCAGAGGAGAGCTAACAACACATTTTTGATCCGGAGAAACTAGAGTAACAGATGTACACAAATCACCTTGTCATTTAGCTTAGAAAAGACAAAAAGAGATGACTAACTTTTCCTCCAATAATGCAATAAATTGGTAACTGAAAGGTAGTCGATGTTAAGTAAAGAAGTCAATTTTAAAGATGCTAAATAAAAAGATTCTCAGGTTCTTTGACTCTGTTGATGGGACTTTGAGACATTTTCTTACTGATTTGCCAGTATGCTTGGTATCCATAGCATCCTGACTTTTCCTATAGATGTCGCTTCAATATTAAGACGCTACGTTATTACCTCCCCCAAGGAGGTTATGCTTATGCCAGGGTTTTTCTGGTTGCTTTTTAGCAACATAGCTCAAAAAGTAATAGATGGATTTGGATGAAACTTTCAGGAAATGTTTGCAAAGAGATTCAGGACCAAGTGATTAGAATTTAGGGTGAGCTGAAAACCGCCATTATTGAAAAAGTGATATTTGTGAATAACTACTGAATAATAGTGAGATATGTGTGAATCCAGGTGCTTAAAGTCTATTTTCGTTTTCAGACAGTATCTTCACAAAGGGCTACTGAGTGCTACATTTTACACCACAACATGTTCATCTGAATCCACAACCATAACCTGTCTCCTCAAAAGGGAATGTTTAATACTAATTCCCATGTTCGTACCTGTTTCTATTTGCACAGATGAATGTGGCTTCTTCAGGAATATGGACATTATTTCCAAGAATGAAAAATAATGGTGGAGGTCCACAGTTTTCTTCCTGATATTTTGTATGATTAATTTAAATATCCCCATGATATCACACAAGGAAGCAGCATGTTTGAGATTTTGCCATAAAATAGATCCATATGTGTCCCTCTGGTTCATTAAAATGTTGTGAATGAACCTTTCATATGATTGGATTGTCAAGCTGAATGGAAACATTACAGATACTAAAGACAAACCAACTGACGTACACATAGCTACCAGTAGAATCCAATCAGCTAAAACCCCTTATTCATCTGTTGATAAGAAGGAGTTTTCCTAAGAGTTGCACATGGTAAATTCAGGTACAACTGGGAGAGTAGGCTGTCAAAATATCAAAACAACCTCAAACTGATTTCCTTCTCAAATATGGCCAAGTATTATTTATATCATATATATATAACAATATCATCATATATAACATATCAAAAATGTAACACTGACTGTTTTCTACTTTGGCTAGGTCTGCCTATACTACTTTATATTTTAAAAACATCAAATCTTCAGTCAGTTCTATACTTTCAACTATTTTAAGTTATAGAAAATAATAAAATCAAATTAATTTAATAAATTGAAAGGAAGAAATTAAAGAAAAAAGAGGTTCTTCATTTAATGCTGATCAAAGTAATAAATAAAAATCATATGCACATTTGTACTTATTTTTCTTGATTATAGTGTAACAAAAACACACTGAACCGTGACTTTAAAACCCCAAACATGTGCCAAACAGATATTTGTGTACTGTTGCATTCTATAGGTAACCATGTCCTACTTAGTTCCCCAGACTTGTCTATGAAACCACGTAGGATAGATCTCGGATGTGTCCCCTTGTTCATTATGCATGCCTAGCAAGGACAATGTTTTTACCCAATCTTTTAAGGGGTAAAAATAAGAATTTTGTTTTTGTGTGAGCTCTCCTAAAGCATCATTAGAGCCAGAAGTTTTCATTAGAACCAGAAGGTTCATCGACCCTGGCAGTAGGGATTTCATCCACTATCCTGCTCAGGTTTGCCTCTCATTTAGTATTTCATTATTTGTAAAGCTTTGAATAATTTCTCTCTCTGACTATAAAAAGAAAATTAAATTGTGTTTAAAACTATATTGTTTTAGGGTTGCTAATTCGTGTTTTTAATTACACTGTCGCATAATAGTGAGTGAGATTAGGGCAGATAGCAAAAAAACAAATAGCACAAAAACATCACATACACTTACTGACAGAAAAAAGCACTAATTTACCAAACCTTTATTGAATGGGCTTATTTAGATCTGACTTGAAACAAATAGAGACAAACTGGCACTAGAATAATTAAGTCATTGTAGAACAAGAAGTAGAGCAATGCTATAAAGATAATCACCAGAATATCTGACAGTCAAAACTGATAGTAACCAGGCCAGTGGATTCCTTATAGAACCATCATTAATAAGACCTGACAGACTTTTAATAGAATTTGTGTCCTGGGTTTGGCTCAGGCCTAGTGCTCTTATAGTCCCTTCAGGTATTCTTGGGAATATAAATGTTCCATAGACACAATACTGGAGCCAGTAGATAGGAGGGGGCAGCAAAACATGTCCCATCTACAGTGTTATGTAAAAGTCAACAGTCACTGCTCAGGGCCGCTAATGCTGTACAGTCAAAGACATGTCTATGATTGGGCTGCATCTGACCATTCTATATAAATGATCTCAGATTCAGTAAGAGTAAAAAAGTGTTTGGTAAAAAGGCTAGAAGATTGAGTAATGAGTATCATCTGATTAAAGATTTTTAAAGTTACGTCATCAGGGAGACAAAATTATAAAGTTATTGGTAATTTGGCTATGTCAAAAACAAAAACAAAATAACAAAAAAAGCAAAAACAAATAAAAAATAAATTTTAAGCAAAACAAACACTTTTCCAAATAATTTTTTCATTAAAATGGCGATCTAAAGTATGAAATGAATAAATGTATGTTAGAACAAGGTAAAAAGTAATTCCACAGAAAAATGACTATGTCCCATAGAAAAATCCTTACCAACCATGAATAAAAAACAGGGAAGGAAATAAGTTGAAAACAGACATGTCAAGCATTTATTTTTAAATTGTTTGATATTTCTTGTATGAGCTATTGAGTTTAAAAAACGAGTCTACTGAAAGTCAAACAAACATTTTATTTCATGAAATTGATTTATCTGGATGCATATGCGACCAAAGTTAAAAAAAACTAGAGAGGATTTCCAAACTATTTACATGAGAAACATGAAAACTTCCACCCACACTATGTAAAGAGATGCAACTGAGCTCTAGGCAGGGAGGAAGCAGAGAAAGAGAAAAAAAAAGAATAGTCCAAACTTCACTTGATGAGTTGCATATGCAATGTTGGCACGTCACAATCCGTGCAGCCATGTGCACAAGCTCCTGTCTGTTCAGTTTGGTAATCTGCGTTCCTGCATGCCACAGCACCCCAGGACATGGCCATATGCCACTGGCCTCGGCCGCTGATCAACACCGCTGCCGCCTTGCATGACAGCTCGCATCACCCACATACGTGCAAATTCACACACAAAACTTCTGACAGATGGGTGAAAAGGTGGGCCACGTCATGTGTGAAGCGAACGCACAACGAGGGGGTGTTAGCAATTCTGGAGAAACAGACTGCAAGGAAGACAACACAAAAGATGCACAAGGCGCTGCTCATAAATACAAGTCACATAAAAAATATTAATATAAACAATGTAGAAACATCAGCAGGAGACCAATTCAGACAACCAGTTTAACCAGTAAATGTTCAGGGACCTCTGATTATGACCTCCATTAATGCTGGAATGATTATGCATGGAAAGTAAGTTCATTCAACACATGACAGGGAGCCTGTTAGAATTTATGGCCCTCCATAGATTGATGTTAAAACTACAGGTGAAATGAGTGAAAAGGACGAAGAATTGTTTTCTCTCATTGTTCTTTTTGATCCAAACATTATCAGAATTTCCTTCCAGGGCTACTTAGTTCTCAAAGAAAAGCAAGTTATTGTGTTAATGGACTTAGAGCTTCTGCATACAGTGAATCATTGAGAACATATGGAAGCTCAGCTGCATGTAAAACCACACACACAACACAATCTGAAACAAAATCCTCTTTGTCGATGCAGAGATTATGCATGAGAGATTATTATTATTATCAGTTTCTGAAGCAAAATGAACAGAACAAAGAAAAACAGCGACTGACTTGACTTAGATTAGACTCAGAAGAGGTTAAAACATATAGTAGACATATACAAATACAAAGAACCGTCATCTCATTTATATAATCTATTTTGTTTTTATGGTCAGATAAAAAGAATCCATCACAACAAAGTATAAAATCCTTTCAGAAATAAATCAACCAACAGCTCAGATTCGAAACATCTGAGTAAACTAGCAAGCTGTTTTTATCTTTCATTATTCCACGTCCACAGCACTTCTTAGTTACAGCTTGATACCAAACAAGTTATTAATGAGTCTGATACAAATTACAAAATCTAGCTAAGTATCTCCATAAAGACTTTAAATACACTTAATTTGAAAACAACAGAAATAAAGACCTGACCAACCACAGTTCAGACCAAGTTTGAACTCCTGCTAACAAGAAAGATATAGTTATAGGACATGTTCAACAGTTTTTCAAATTCCCTTCATATTCAATGTTAATTTCCTGTAATTTAAACATAGTAAAGCATAAAAAACAAACCCGGATACAGGCCAATAATTCATTTTAAATTAATGAAGTATGATACTTACAGAGAATTACTACAGATTAACCTTAGTTAGAAAAATCAATCAATCAAGAAGGTTACAAGGAGCACACAACCAAACTTTGTATCGGGAGCAATTCAATTCTCACATTTTGTCCAAGTTAAAGCTGCACAGATGTATGGTTTAAGACAGAAATAATTTAGTTCCTAAAAAATATTGAAGTTATTTGTCAAAAGGAAAGGGGGAAATAATTTCAAAGCAAATTTTTATTTTTAAATCTAGGGTGTTTGAACAACATTAAAAAGTAGTTCAATTATTGAACAAGGAAAATATTTTTATATTTTTAAACAGATTAAAAAAACATAAGCCAGCTCAAAGGAATATATAAAACAAAAATTCTAAACACATATGATAGAGAGGAGCAGTTTGAACTTTTATGGTAATGAAAATGTTTATTAAAACAAAGGATTTCTCTGATTTTCTGTTGCCTTATTTTCATTATTAGAAATAAATATTGTTACTTGAAAAAAGAAAGATAATTTCAATTAATTTCAGTTTATATAGCATCAATTAATTTCAATTTAATTTTACATACATTTAATATTTTTTCCTTTATATATATATATATATATATAAAGGAATACATATATATATATATATGGATATACTGAGATACATATCACTCCTATTAACATTAGTCTTCTATTTTATTAATGGCATGAATACAGCTTCATCAGAATCTATATACATTTGTGGCGTAAATTGCATTGATATGGTTCTACGTTATAGGATATGAATCAGATGGCTTTATCATGTAAAGTTTCTAGACTTGACATTTCCCATTAATTGGTTCTTTATGAATAAGCTGAATTAAAGGCTTACATATTTCACTGTAGTTACCTAAGCATGTATCAAACTCTGTGCTCTTTATTTATGATATGAAATAATAAAATTATATGTCAAGTATGCTTTTCATAGGATTTAAAAAAATTGAACAATTGATGGTGACTAGAGACTGAAAAGGCAATTGATATCTGAGTAGAGAGGTGGAAGATGAGTGTGAGGGGGTTAAGAGTGAAAGTGGTGTTGAGAGTGATGGAAATAATCCCCTGCCTATGTAACAGAGATAAAGACAAACGGAGGTTTTAGCTCCACAAAGGAGATTGACCTCATTATGGGCAACAAGCTCACAAACTATCAGAAGCAAACACACACAAACATACACACAAGTGCACAGCTACAATGTAGATAAGAGGCCAAATACAAAATGTTTCGAAGCCGTTTTCTTCCTGTGAATGACTCACTGGCTGTGTAAAGCCGTGCTGCACGTTGGTGTACGTGTAATGAAGCGAGAACAAGCCGAGTCTGGTCAGAAGTAGAGGAAAGCACTGGTGCGCCCTTCCACTCCCACATTCATCAAGAATGTGTGTTTGATCTCTCAACCACATCACACATGTGCCCTCCAATCAACCGCTGCTGCCTCTAAGGCCCCTTTTGGCCATCACACACACACACACACACACACCGCAATCACATCACAACAGAGTGTCCCACACAGAACCCATTATGACTTTTCATTAAATTTGGGGATAGCTCATGTGTAAGGCCATGGCTAGAGCAACTTGATTCAAGTGTGTGTCCACAACATGTGTGTGTATGCAGGCTCATGAGAAGGAAAAAAAGAGCAACAATGAGTGGTTGCAAAGCTTTCTAACCTCTGTAATACAGATTCTAACTGCTGCCCAGGGAGGTTAAAACCTAAAAGGGCTCCATAACACTTCATAACTCTGACTTAAATGAAACAACTACAACTCTATAACCATTAGTGAGACACAGACGTACACACAAACACGCTCTTTGTGTCTTTAGAAGTTGGCGTAGTAACCAAGGTCATTAGGTTTAAGTTTTCTGGCTAGAAGCGAGTGTTGGAGTCACATCAGGCCCAGCGACACCATTTCAGAAGAAACGGGTTTGGTTGAAAGGCGGGATGAGCGCAGAAAAACGAGAAAATGTGTTCATTATGTCCCGGAGTGATGACAATATGAATGATAGAAGCCTTGTGGCGGCCGGGAGCCAAAGCTTCTTTTTTTTTTTTAACCACATATGTCAAAGATTCTCAAAATAGCAGAACATTTTTTTAAATGTAAATGTGAGCACCATGAGAGATGTAGGTTGGTATTTACTGTCTTGGTTTTAACTATAAGGAAGGTGTGTATTCAGTTTAATTCACACGAACATGCTGTCAAAATCTTTCAAAACCTGTGGAGAAGAAAAATATATAAATCAGCTACATTTTGATGCTGATTGTTACTATTTTACCATCATCATTATTTTACATTTCCTTACAGTTCACTAATGAAATATTAAAGAATTCACTGAGTTATTGAACAGTTTAAATGTTAACCTTTCAGACTGAGATGATGAAAGGTTTTTAGGATAATAGGACTTGTCTAAATGTAGAAAGACACATAAATGAACCACATCAGTAATACACAGTTTGGACTGTTTCAAAGATGGGTTATGTTGAGAGTGTTTGACCAGTCAGTATCTTTTATGCTGTTTCTTTTCTTAGACTATTTAGATTATTACATTTGTTACATATGGTGAAAAGCATTTTGCATGGTATATGCAGGAATCTCAAAGGTACTTTAAGAACTTTCAAGACTTTTTTATGATCTTTTGAAATAAAAATAAGACGTTATCATAATGTATTAATTATTAAATATTAATCAAATATTAATCACAGTAGCAGCTTCAGAACAAAAACTGGTGACTGATCACTGCAGACGTTTGTGGCGATGTTGTTTTTGGCCACAGACTTCAGCTAAGCTTTTGAATCCTCAATATCTAGCTAAAAATTTGCAGATTTACACTTCTCCATTTTGGTAGCACGCATCACTTTGCACTTAACTAAAAAACCAGCCATGGACAAGGTCTCTAATGGATAAAGCTCTATGGCAGACCACAGTCAACTCTACATGACAACTATAAACAAGAACGTACATTTGTAGAAATTCGTGGTAAGCAATGATCTTTTTATATTCTTAGTAATCAGGTCATGTAGTGTAAGTTAATATCAATCACATATAGCCTAGCGGCAATGGGCTTTCTTAAGCTAGCCACATAGCAGGCTATTGTTATGCTAAGTGGTGGAAGATGAGTTTAATACTTTAGCCTGCTGCACACAAACAATGCTGGTCTTCAGACATGTTTCTCTTGTCAAATAAGATTGATGCCTGATGAGGTTTCTCTGTCCTACTTTGAGAGCTGAACATCAGTGCCTCTAGTTTCTGACTATTTTCATTTAATTCTACTTTAAAATTTTGTACATCGCACTACATGGCATAATGCCGTTACTTCTAAAGGCTCCTTGACAATAATAACTATTGCTGCCTCCAAAAGTTGTCAAGAGCCTTTTTAAATATTGTTTTGGCACTGATCACTCTCATTGAAAACATGCAGCTAGCTGTGACAGGAGTAACTAAGGAGGGTGGGGCTTATTGAGTCTGAGCGACAGGTATATTGGCTGGACCTCTGCTGCTGAATTAGGTCAGTTTCTTTAAATGGGGGGATATTGATAAATAATAAGATGGCATACACAGATAGAGGGAAATTAGAACATAAAATTCAATTTTCTCAATATATTTAAGAAATCAGAAAACCATAATATGGGATTTTACCCTGACTGTATAGCTGTATTAATGATCACAGCTTAGTAAAAATAAACTATTGTTCAACCAAAGTTCCTCTGGCACACTGAGGTAAAATTTGCTCAAGTTCAACAAGATTGTCATTCACACAAAATGTTTTAATTTTCTAAATGAAGGTTATGTGTTTGCTGTAATGTTGGTTAAAATGTGCCCTCCCACCACCTGTCGTCACATTTTTCGCCAAACTGAGTCTCGGTGACTGCATTCCTGACAAAAAGGGGCTCATATGTGTGCTTTTCAGATGAGCCCTCCCCATAACCTTCTATTTCCTTGAGCATGTAGCAGGCAGATAAATGACCTACTTCCTGTCCAACTCATGTGGTTTGAAAATGTCCAACAAGTAGAAATGAGCTAATTGTGGTTTTCTGATGCCAAACACTTTGCCGTTTGTGTGCTGCTTGTTAATTCGTCTTTTCTCTAAGTAAAAAAAAAAAGTTCCCTGCTTGAGTTGGTTGGGAGACGTACTGAGGGAAAACTTTCATTATATTAAGTGGAGATAATATAAAAAAATAAATAAATATATATATATATATAATTTTTACATAAAGAATCTAAGTGTTCCTGCATCCTATCAATGTATACCACTGGAAAAAATGCAACATATATACCCTCAATCCTGCTGTTCCCTGCAGTGTCTGACAAATGTCCTCACTGAGAGTGGACGAGTGTTCCCAGCTTAGCAACCACCCAGCAGATGTCCAATCATCCTAATATAACAGCAGGAACAGAACAACACGACGACTAAGGCCTCAGATTAAAACTAGCTGCATCCCAAAGGATAAAGAACGGCAGCGCATTTATCAATGTGTGGAAATAAAACTATTTAATCTTGGACTGCTTTAAATTGTGGAAGAGTTTAAGTATGCTGGTGATCTTCTCCGCATGGAAATACATGCAGAATATCCAGCTAGATCATGGGGACAAAAGAGTTCTGTTAAATGGTCAGTATACTAGTAATCTATTGCTATATAAACAGCTTGAATTAGGAACACGGACAACAGCTTTGTTAGTATGGAGACATTTAGGTTCCAACTGGCAAAGATCCTGAAAAACAATTTCATTTCAAAGCATTTCTAAACTGGTTATTGAATAAATAAAGCAGGGTAACATCAATTGTCTGAAAGACAATTAATGCAAAAAGAAAAGCAATATAGAAAAAAAATGTGTTGAAAATGTGTTATTCTCTTTGCAATTATTAGTGGAGTACTTAGTACCTAAAACATCACTTTAAACCTTAATCTGCTAGGATTAATAATAATTTACCTCTTAAATACAAATAAATATCTGAGAGTGTAAAAATAAATCAATTTTAAACATGTATGGATAAAAGAAATCCAAAGTAAATCATTCAATGCCCAAATGTAACATTCCAGGTATGCTGACGATGTACGTAGAGTTCTGACAATGACTGTACATCAGAGGGAGAAACTAGAACATCTGACAGTAATCCATAACAGAAGAGGAACATCACCATATGTGGAGGCTGCCTTACACTATGGCAAGTTGACAGTATGAAAAATTAAGTATATATTAAAGCGTTGTTTTGATCCATAAATTAGAGCATACAACTTTTTAAGAGTTAAATTGTTGTAAATCACGTAAAAAAGAGCTCTGGTGGCATTTTATGCATGTTTTATTGTAAAGAGGTTGTATAATTATTTTATATGAAAAGTGTAATATAAAGTTTAATTTGATTTGATAATTCATGCTTAACCACTAGTAGTTCAGTACAATACACTACAAGGGCAGACATTTAGATCTCTGCGTGTTGTGATTTACAACACATTGGTGAGTAAAAATCAGCATATCCTGTAATGACAGGTTGCCATTTTGTACATGCCTGATGACATAGCATGTAAAAAAATTATACATACCCAGTGGTGCCAATGTTAGGCCATTGGGACATCTGTGTGGCTCACATGCTTGACGGATACAAAATTACATCCATCAAGTCTTAAACAACCCAAAATGAAACCCCTACCAGACCTCGTCAAGCACTGGGAATGGTCTCTAATTCATCTACAAGGAATCCACTGTTTCTGGTGACCTTCACTCACTGTCTGACCGTAGAACACGCTCCCAACTGCCTGTAACCGTATCGCTCCACTCGTGATGTGACCACTTATACCTTCTGGGGCTGTTCTAGACGTGCCAGCTCCTCGCTAATTGACTCTCATACTCATCCTGGCATTGTGTGTGGACAAAACTAAATGATAAAATACACTTTCAGGTTTTTTATGATTATGGATTATTTTAAATAAATAAATGTTTTGTTCTGTCTTATATAGGTTTTAAATAAACATGAACAGGATTCTACAGTTTGAGTTTTTAAGACAGTTCAAACCAACAAACTCATCTGTCTTGTTTAGAAACACTTTCAAGCTGACAGTTGCATCACCTGCAAAACAATATGACAGCTTAGTAAAACCATCATCATTTCCTCCTCTTCGTCTTATTTGGTCTCTGACCTTCTGTAGGGAAGGATGATCCCACCGTCACAGAAGAAGCAGGATTTATAAAGCGGATATTGAAGCTAGCAAATAGGCAGAGTTTGAAGAAGAAAGAAAAAAGCCCCCCAGGGTAAAAGAGAAGGGTGGGTCAAGACACTAAAGGACAAGAGCAAAACCTGACAGGAACACTGGAGGACTAACAGTTGAATCTGACCTTGTGGTGAACTTCAATAGTCTCTGAAGGCAACAGATTCTATGATGAAAAAGACTCAAAGCCCGAACAAATAGGTAATGAGTGGTAATGAGAGACAATGAGTACGGGGGGGGGGGGGGCACATGAAGATGCAGATAATGTAAGCCAGACACAGACAGAAATTACAGAGATCAAGAGAGGAGAAGAGAGAGCAAGAGCAGCTGCAGCAGGCTCAAAGTGAAGCTGAGAAGGTGCTGGGATGCGGAGGGAGTTGGGTGACGAGAAACACTGTCCGTTTGTGGCCGCTGATAATACTTTCCATTCTAGCTGGCTCTATGTGGGGGTGTGCTCTGTGTGTATGTGTGCTTGTTCTGTGTGTTTGCAGGCCCTATGTGAGCTGCTGATTCCCCTGATTGCAGGCTGGCGCCCTGCTGGCGAGCCCCCGTGCACTGAAATTAAATCCACTCTGCTCCGTTATAAATTATAATGCTTTACAAACAACACCCCCACCAGGGAACCCAGGAGGGGAAGAGCAAGACAAGGATTCAGGGGAAGACAAGACGGTGTTGGAAAGGAAGGGTTATATGAGGCGGAAGGATGACAAGGGAGAAAAAGGACTAAAGCTGGGAAGGACAAATAAAAATGTAACATTTGATTAATATCAAACTACTAACTAAACATAGTCAAACATAAAATTGAATAAAAACAAAGATTTTAAATAATAATAATAATAATAATAATAATAATAATAATAATAATAATAATAATAATAATAATAACAACAGATACATCTCTGTATTTAATGTTTGAGATGTGACTTTTAATATATATTTTTTATGTTGAACCTGAAAAAGGAACACGACACCATGAAAATAGGAAGGAATAACAGATACAGTTGGGATGTGCAATGTCTGCATGTTGAGATGATATCCAAATAGACTGGCACCATATGAGCTGCTCAGGACTGCAATGAACAACTGAGAGCTATTAAATCTGTACCAAGGATTATGCTGAGGGGGATAACCATTTAGCTAAAGCCAGATACCTAACCTCAGGGTCATATAGGAAAGTGTTGCTGCTCCTTAGCTTTGGAGGTTTCTGTCTTTGGATTAGGGTTAGACAGGATTCCCTAGGGGTGTAACAGTACACATATATCTCGGTTTGCATATGTATTTGGGGTTCCAAAGTCGCGGCTCAGTACATCTTTGGCACACTTTCATAAAAAAATAAAAAAATAAAAATAATAATAATAATAAAATGAATACAAATGTGCATAGGACTTTTTTTTTACTTTGATCGCCCGTTTTCCTGGATTCCTTTTAATTACTGAAATTAATTACATTTTAATATGTTCTATAAGTGGGAAAGTTGAAGGTATAGAACAGATTTTGGATTTGATTGTATTTTGAAAAAATAAATAAAATAGTATTAGCAAACATAGCCAGAGTATAACAAATGCACCTACTTGAAAAAAAGTGAGGGTTAGTTTTTAGAAATGTTTAAATAATACTTTGCTCATATTAGAGGATAAAACATACTCGAGTTGTAACTCTACTGATCTGACTGCTGTATGAGCAACAGGGCTGCTCTCCATCCCAGTAGGGCGCTGAGTCCTCTGTGGCCATTCTCATTCAGTACGTTTACAAGCAGCAAGAGAAAGTCGAATTATTACCTTAGTCCGGCTGATATCAGACTTTTGAAATGCATCTATACACCTTAATCCGGCTTGAATCGAACTGAACTGGAGTTTCAGAAGCTCAACTAAACTACCCAGATAATGCGATTGGGAATTGGACTACTCTGTAACCAATCCCACACCCCCACCCGCGCCAATACTGGCGCACCCCCTCGGGAAGTGAAAGGGCACGGAAGTGCGACTCAGCAACAACATAGTAGTATTAAAAGAAGAATATGGCGGCTAAGACAAACGTAAGCGGCAGATCAGTGCATGTTTGGACTGATGAAGAGACGGTGGATTGCAATTATGAATATCCTGCTTTCACTATGTCTGCTTTACTCCCACCAGCCTCTGTTTACTGCCTGAGTGCAGCTCAAAGCTATCTGCTATAAAGCTAACACCTAGGGACGCATATCGCCATCTATCGTCGGGGAGTGGAATGTACTTCATTTAATGATTCGATTTACTGGGTGACATGTAAAGTGGGACTCTCAACAGGGGCCAAGCTCTTAGTCTGATTACTCCAAAAAGCTCGATTTAGATGGGCATGTAAACATACTGAGTGTCTGCCAATCCAACTCAGGACTCGGACGCCTTAAAGAACCCTCAGCTTCACTTCTGTTAAACCCGGAACACATCAAATCAAACTTTCTTTATAGAGCGCTTTTCATACAAAAAAAAACTCAGCTCAAAGTGCTTTACAGATTAAAATGACCCCACATCACCCATATTCCCATCCCTTCCCCACAATTTTAAACACAACATAACAATTATTCCACCTTCCTAAACACACACAGACACATATCCACACACAAACACATAGACACCTTCCCAAAACTCAAATATAACATTTTGCTCGAGATGTACTTAAAACTTGGCTGGTGATCAGAAACATTTTATGCTTCACCATCCTTAATCAGTAGTTTACATTTTTTTTGCCATACACTGAATGCACCATAGGAAGCGCCATCAAGGTGCACTAACAAAACTCTTCGGTGTGGAAGAAGTTACTGTGGGAACAAGACTCTGGTCTTGTCCACACAACGCACAGTATCTCACAAAACAAAGACATTTTTCTACAATTTAGCTGATCATCCACGTGTACACGCACATGTTCAGCATCAAAAATGATTCAAAAGCGTTTCTATTTATGAAAAGCATTTCATTAAACTCAGCACAGACAAAACTGTGAGAAACCACTGGTTGGGAACCACTGATCTAGATAATCATATTCAAACATTTGTTACTCACATTTCAGAACTGTCTGTGGAGAATAGTATAAAAGATGTATTCACAAAAAAGCAACATGACTGTTAGATGATTTGATCCTGTAACTGCATAAGCAAAATAAGGATACACTAAATACTAAAGACACTAAGACAGAGGAAGACAAGTCCACAAATTGCATCTCATGTCTTAACCATGGCAGGACCATTTTTTATAGCAGCAAAACCAAACAGAGTACTTGTTTTGGCATACACTGCTGAGGTAGTACAACACCAGCCTGTCAGCTTTTAGGATTGCTTATAGAAAGAACAAACTGAGCAAACAGGCTTAGGCTGAAATGCAAAATCAGCTCCAAGTCAGATACAGCTCAACTTACCTGAGGAGAATTACCAGAAAGCAGAAATGACAGCTAGGTTCAGTACCAGCCAGTCTAAAAGATAGCACTGAATGAAAAAGGCATCACCAATCATTGACCATGTGTATGAACAGAAAGAGACAGAGAAAGACATACAAAGATGATGACTACACATAAATCTCTGATGACACCCACCCCATGTGTAACTGGGCACAAAACTAAAAATGCTCGCCAGAGAATAAAAATAAATCATTCGTTTTTGAACACTACGACAGAAGGTGCACTAGAGGTTTTAGTTGTCCGGATCAAAGAAATCAGGTCATAATCCATTTTTAACAGTCAATTTTACAAAATGATAATAATGACATATTATGCATTATTTGTTGTGTCAACCTGAACAAACTGAACAGAGAACTCACACTGAGCCATCACACATCAAGCAGGTGAATATGTGTATTAAATATGAAGTTCACCTGCTGTGGCCTCAATGCACAGTCTCACAACTTCCCTTGGTTTGCATGGACCTCAAGTGCCCCTCCACTTGCCAATCAAAAGTCTCATATCGACCCACACTGGAGACTGGAATTCCAAGTATCAGCATGACTCAAAGTTCAGCTGGTCACAGTTAAAGCACTGCCACCTCCCAGATAGCAGGATGCATCAGTACAGTCCTGGTCTGAGACAATGCTCAGATGCTCCCATGGGAATAAATTGCTGCTCGCTTTAGTTACCTATACTTTATGTGCAAAGTTGAAAATTTCTTTCAATGTCAATTTTAAACAGCCTTCAGATTGTTTCATCATTATTTTAAAAAGCAGTCAAAAACAGAAAATATTTGGTTAATGAGACCCCTGGACAACAGATGGGATTAATAGTGCAGTTAAACTGTTATGAAGCATTATGAAATAGGAGTTTTTTTTAAATGGTCACGGGGTAATCTGATCCTTCAGTCACAGAACAGTGTGTGGACTGGATGGGATGTTGTGTTGAAGATTCAAAACTATATTTTTACAGCACACACTAAACCAACCACTGAAAACACAAAAAAACTTTCTCATTCAGTCAAAGGAACAAATAAATAACCAAACTTTTTACACAGGGGCCAGTAAAACAAAAGTGTTAGACTATTTGGAGAACGGAAAAGCTACAAGCGAGTCTGCCATCTGTCGAATCAGCTGGATGCTTCCCCCTTTCCAAACAATTACCATGCAATCGGGCTTGAGCAAACAAAGCATCACAGGTCTGTTAAGCAGTCTTCTCATCTGCAGGAATTTTCTGTCACTTTTCCCGAGGCACAAACATCTGCCATCACCTGATAGTGCTAAGCACTGGTCTTCAGCCCCTTCCCAACCCGGGTTAAATTGTTACCACCTTTCTCTAATCCCTACTCTGTCAATTAACTGTATTGGCAAGCACTTCAAAGTCCGTGACGGCCAAAGGGGTTAACCTCGACGCTCCTGGAGATTTGTTTTTGATTTAGCTGAGATCCCCAGACACTTTCATCTGCGGCCCACTATTTCTTCCGCTCTAAATCCTGTCGGGCCAGACTAAGGCCACTTGAAACTAATTTTGGTAAATTCAGTGTGATATTTGAAGGCTAATTTCTCAGCTTGCACAAGGTTATTAACGCAAACACAGGCATAACAGGAACTCATGAGTCAAAGATGGTATCTATTTGTGTCACAACGCAAATATTATGGTTTGTTGGGAAAGAAAACAGTCTGTTCTCCACCCTAGCTATGTGGCTCATATATGTAAGTGGGATGTTTTGTAGATCATAATATTTTAGGGAGAACAATATGCCAACTTAGTCTATAGAATAACCCATTTGGAAGAGGGATAGAGAAGTTGAATATCTATGGATAACATTAATAACTGTTTCATTGTAGCTGATAATAAATATAATTGTTGGCTTTTTCAAATGTATTTTTCAACAACCTTCAATTTTTTACAAGGAAAAAAAGTTAAACCTCTCAGCTGGGGCTCAAGTAAAACATTTACAGATCTAAAATAAACATTAGTAATTTGATTTAAGAATTATTTTGCAATTCTGTGATATTTACAATAAAACAATGATTAATACTAGAGATTGACCGATATATCAGCTGGCGGGGACGCTCCCCCACTAGCAGAGTGCTGGAAGCTCTTCAGGGCAAAGGTACGTTTTAAACTTTCAAAGCAAAGAGCCGGTTGCTGACGTTGTCATTATCAATCAAGTTCAATAGTGGTTGAGTTTTTCAGTCAGCGACAGCTACCAAACAGAAGTTTGTGTGTGTGGTGTCACGTGTGACTGTCTCACTCAATGGGACACACGCATCACAGTGATATGAGAGTGCTGCGCGACCTTAAGGAGAGCTTTTAAAAAGACCCATTCAGTTACTTTTACACCATATAAACACATGTTATCAAAACACCGTTTTTGAGCCGTCACTACATGGGATGGTCCCCCTGCCGTTTACCGCTTTATAGCACTTTTGACCCGAGGACCGCTTCTCCAGATGTACTAACTGAGATTCATTTTACGGTGTGATAGATTAACTGGCTCGGTCTTTCTAATAGCCAGCAGCCCCCGGGTCGCGATGCAAAGAGTATAAAACAGCCGTATTTACATTTGTTTATGCATTTTGGTTCACTTTGTAGTTTCAGCCCATTTCGTGGTGAGTTACCACTGCGTTTAAGTGCACATTATTCAATTAAAGTGATGTTTGCGGGCTTAAACTAATGCTAGCTCACTGGCGGAAGTAGTCTGTAGATCTCCACAAAATCATGATGGGATAAAGTGCCGTGTTGCGCCAATAGTTATCTCCATACGAAATGGTATTTCTTGACACGGAGCGCACACTCACTAAAGTGGTGTCTGCTTTCCTCCGCTTTTAAAATTAGGAATAATACATTGTGCACTTTATAATGCTGCTTACATGTTTCTGTTATGTGTAATAGTGTAATTATTTTATTTATGCTTAAATATTTATTTCCAAACTTTTAACTACACAGTTTTTAAGCACTGAGTTCTATTTTTTACTTGTTCTACCTCCATTTTTTTTTTTATATTGTTTATCTACTTGTTCTACCTCACGTTTTTATATTCATTGAATATTGTTTATCTACTTGTTCTTGTTCTACCTCACCTAATCTCAGCATATGTTAAATATTGTTTTAAAGTAAAAAAAAAAGTTAAATTGGGACTTGTAACATTTGTAATCATCATTGTTGTTATGATGTAAATTGAGGGAGCAGAATAAGAACTGGCTCTAAAATCTAAAATCTCTGAACTAATTTACTGAATGAGAAGAGGTAAATGGTCCATTGGTGTTTATTTCAAGTCATTGAGTTCATTTAAATGAAAGCAGAAGATCCAAATTTAAAAAGCCACATTTACTCTAACACCCCACAGACCATGAAAATATTGTTTAGTGAAGGTAGGTCAAATCATTTTGAGATCCCCAATGTTGCCCCAAATGCTGCCCAACTAAGTCAGCATCCTTCATTATGGGCTGAGATATTTTTGTTAACATGCTGTACAATAATTTGTATGAAATTCTACCTCATTTTGTATTTTGATGCCTAAAAATAATTTTGGACAAATACTTGGCAATGTTGCCCTCATTTTAAACAGTTAACTGTGTTAAGGTCTACCAAAAATGTTTGCAGTGAACTGCACAATTCTCTTGTGTTTTCCTTGTTCTTAATGAAATGTTTTTCTTGATAACTTTGTATAGGTGAAAGTAATAGCCAAATATAATTATTATTAAAAGTGATGAATCGATTAATTGTAAAAAAATATATATATATTTTCAACTACACTATGGCATTTATTTACGCACACTGAGTGAGTATATTAAAGTGCAGGCACAAATTAAACAAACCTGAGCACGTTAGCATGGCCGGAGTGGTCATATGGGTGTAGCAGGTATTGCCTGGTGGGCTGAGGGTGATCTGTGTGCCGCTGTTTTTTTTTCCTTCTACGTAACGGTATAAACACTAAAAGGTGGTGGATCAGCCAATCGGTCATGATCGACTTTGGGCTGTACCAATTACAGAAGAGGAGGTCACAGCTGGACCTTCCCCATTGCTGCTCTCATGAAAGCAATCATATCACAGACAAGGAGGAGGACAGACTCCCGGGTGAGATTCCAGGGCACTAACCAGTCAGCCAACGGTATATCCCAGTGGCCAGGTAGCCAGGGTGCATGATCATCGGAGGTAAAGTGAAAGGATCCCCACACCTTCACACCTGCATCAAGCAGGGACACTACATTTTAGAAAACCTGCAATAAAGAGAGCCTATAAGTTAATCAGTCACTCGTTGATACTGTACCAGCTTCAACGTATGCATGCAGAAGGCTTGAATCATGCCCTGGAGGAGTTCGCTGCTACAGCTGTGTTGAAATAATCAAAAAATCAATTCTGAATCGATTCCTGGGAAATCGAATCAATTTGCAAGTTCAAAAATCTATTATATTTTTTAGAAAAGATTACCCTTTTTATTGCTGAAATAGAAAAGTCTGAATGGAATCTGAAAGGGATAATACAGTTTCCCATGGTTAACTGTTAGTTACCAAGTGGTAAGTCATTGAGTTTCAAGCATATCATTAAAATAATGGTTCAAAAATAGCACTGAGCAATATCAATATCGAACTGGATCAGATTGAATCAAATCAAATCGTTTCTAACTCTTCAGAATCGGAATTGAATGGATTCTTAAAATTTGAATTGATACCCAGCCCTCGTTGCAGCGCACATTGTCACCTTGTGTGAAAAATGCTGCGGGGAACACAAGAAATTGTTGGTTAAAAATAAATGAATAAATAAATAAATAAATAAAAGCTTTGCAAAATGTTTTAAAAGTGGTGTCTCAAAAACATTCAATCATAAATATGGTTGGAGACACATATCTCTACCCGGCAAGAATGAGTGGATGGTGTTTTTAAAGAAAAAAAAAATTACAACATCATGTCAGCCTCTAGGAAAGAACTTTGTGGAGATAGCTATAAAAATAAGTTGTTTAATTATAATCATTTAAATTATACATGGAGTAACAGACTTACTGTTTATTTATTTTAATTATTTTACAAAAATGTTCTATTTGCTATTTTGTTTACATAATTACCCCTTTGTAGGTCAGTATCAGGTATTTCAACATTGTGGTAATTAATGTGTAATTTTACTGTCCTAGAGAATAACTATAAAAGGACATTAACAATTTTTAACGACATATTTGGTTGTAGCTTTTCAGTTCCCTTTCATCAAGGTACTCAGGGGTGTGGGTGGGAACTTACGGTCTTCTCTGCCTTCATCTCTGCGGACCGCGCCATGTTTGAAACGCTCCTGGCGGAGACTGCCGCACCGATGAGGTCACATCAAAACTGCACTGCGATGCTGACATACCCGGTGTAAATTGGGGGTAATTCTCTCCCCCTCCACCTCTTGTTGTTCATTTAATCATGAAACTTATCATTGCTCACTTTATAGGCTTTTCTGTCGCGTCTCCCTTGTTTCTTTAATATGGCAGTTTATTGCCCACCTGAATCTTACAACTTAAGTTGTCATCTGATGTTAAATGTATAGAAAACCATTATCTTATATAGTAACTATTAAGTCTAATATCCCCCCACCCCCCAAAAAAAAAGCTATAGTACTTTTCAGTTTGGGAAGGCATCATCTGTGTCTACAGTTCTGTCAAACAAAGATGTTAAATCTACTTAATCGTTGTAGTTTGTGGATTTGTTTTACACATGCATTAAATTAAAGTTGATTATGCTGATTAAGCATCATGTGGCAAAAGGCTGGGGGGTGGGGGGCTTCATGGCTATGCCAATAATACTTGGTGGGCTGGTCTCTAATGAAAATTCCTGGGCAGATTTTTTTTGTCCCAGTCCAGCCTTGCATGTAGCACGATACAGGTGAAGTAAACAGAACCGAGCTTTTTTGACAGAGGAAAACACACTGGCCACTTTAATGACCTTGTTGGGTTTTACATGCATGTACAGCAGGTTGACAGTCTCTGACAAAAATCCTTCTCTAATCACAAATATTGTTTTGTTCACTCATGAAACAGAAAGGCCTTTTGCTTTGAAAAAAAAAAAAAAAAAAACCTGCATAACTACTCAAGGGTCCAGCCCAAACTATCACTATTGAAGCACACGATGTCCAAGTCCATGATGCATTGACTTTTAGCCTTGGGATGGGATTAAAGATCATATTCTTCTTGGAATGAAGAGATACAAAAAAACTGAAGTTCATAAATAATGACAAATAGTTAGCTAAAGCAAAAAGTTTCCTCCTCTCCCATTGAGTCCTGTGGACATGGACATTGGCAGTGGACAGTCTCGGAACACTCAAAAAAAGAGAAAAGAATCAAAGAACTAGTTAAAGGAATAGTCTCCCATCAAGTCCCGACTGGCAAAAGTTACAATACAGAAACTTGGGCAACAGCTAAACCACATGTTATGCTGGGTCCTTAGACAATACTCTGAACTCCATTGAATAGTATGAAGGGGTATGAAAGTGTGGCCAAGTAAAAGGAACTTGAAATACGCCGATAAACATTTGGAGTGTTTTGAGTTTTGATACTGTAATGTGAGCACATTACCAGGTAGCCCAGGTGGAAAATGTCTGTAGTACTTGCAGACTCGTTGAGATGAGCTACACTCCTGCATTGAACTTGGACAGGCTTGTGTTTTCCCCCCAAAAATAAGACAGATCAATATGTGATAAAAGGAAGCTGGAAGTGAACCTAAGATATTCCAATTGCAAGATACTGAGCCAGAGTTGCCCCAAGCATTATTTTCTATTCAAAGTAATAATGTGAATAAAAAGCAGGATTCACTTTAAGACACTTAAAGTATATTCTCCAGTCTTTGGTTTCTTTGCTGTAAATTTAATATTTGAACTCTGCCTCTTCACTGTTTATGTGTCAGTGTGACTAACAGGATTTGAATCGCGTTGCATGGCTAAAACATTAGCAGCAACCATACTGTTTCCACTGGTGTGTCACCTAAAAATGTCCAGGCAGTGCAGCAAACTTTTATGTTTTTCTCATGTAATTATTATGGGAAAAAAAAACTATTTAAATAACTTTTGAGTTACTATCGAACTGGAACGTTTCAAATTGCTATCGATTGATTAAATATTGAATTGGCACACCACTAGCTGAAACTATATAGAAGATATCCATATTAAGCTTTACATTTCAAATGGGATACAGGAATTTGAAAAAAGTTGTCTTCACCTAGGGCTTCATCTCCTAAATTGTACCAACTAGTGTTTTGGTATTTTCTAACAGCCTCTGCTGCAATTACTCCTAGGTGACAGAAGGTTTTCTCAGTTTTCTGACTTCCAGTTGCATGCCTGTGGGTGTGCATAAGTTAGCTATGCCGGGCACTGCCAGCCTGTTCCAGACCAATCCCTTTAGTCCAACAGACTTTAACTGTGCAAATTTCAGAGGTGATAGATAACCTTGTGTGTGCTTGTTAGGGGTAATAGTGTGTAAAGAGTTAGTCCTCTGTGCATCCTGCCCCTCCTTTATTCCCCAACAGCCTCGCCTGCAGCACATCAGCAGGAACTGGAGCAAATGTGTTTAGGAATCAAGGCTGGAGAATGGCCTGAGGTCTGTGTGCGTGTGTTTGTGTGTGTGTGGTGTTGTGCTGCTCTTTTGCAGTGTGCCAGCTCCTGCCAGCTGCCCCAGGATGTGGCCTGTCACTTCACATAGACACTGATGGGCCACACAAGTGTCAGGAAAGGTGAAGACGGAGAGAAACAGGATCTCACACACACAGATACACAAGAGTGAAATAGGTGAGGATAAAGCTGAGTGCGTTTGCCTAGAGTACATGTGTGGTGGAGATGCACATAACCTTCCAGCATCATTCAAACTATTAAGACTCATTTTGAACGCAGGGATTTTGACAAAGTTCTATCTGCCACTGCAGAAGAAGCAGAAAGAACAAGTAAAAGCTTCCTTATTTGTCAGTATCAATTTAAACCTGGCTCAAGTTCACTATTCGTTTCTTTTTGATCTACGGCTACTAGCTATTGTTCTGTGAAATCACAACATTGTCAGTAGAGGGGAGGAAAATGGGAATCAACAGTAGACACAAGTGTTTCTAATCAATTTTGAGACTGTGACATTATCTGGGTGAGGCACAGGCTTGACCACATGGGAAGAAGTCCACCTGTGTCTCATTACTACAATCAACCTCTTTGCTTCCACATTTATCAGAATCTGGCATCCAACACGCACAACATTTCCTGTTTTCTATGTGGACAAAATTGTTTTTTATCATTTTGTATTCATAGTTCTGAGGCAGGAACATTAGAGACAATCTTACTCAGAATGCACTATTACTTGTGAGATGTCGAGAAGTAAAACAGCAAACAACATTTAAGAGATCAGAAAAGCAGAAGACCAAATCATGACATCTTCATTAGATGATAAAAACATTTTAAAAAATCAATGAATACCAATCAAAAAGTTTGAAAAACAGTTATTTGTTATTGAATGTAGGTTTCCCTATTATATTAGAAAATGATCAAGTTCTCGCTGAAAACCATCATTGGGTGTTTCTCAATGCCCAGGAACCTCGCTTGATGCCTTGGTCCCGCCCCGGTTGCCTAGGAGATACGTCATCAGGGACCGCCAAGGCGTGTTCCAATGATCATGTTCTACCGAGGAATCTGTCCTCCGTTTGTTAGCCGTTTAGCTAACTAACCAAGGATACATCAGACGTGCCTTAATGCCTTCTGTCGGTCAAAAATTTCCCAGAATTCAGCGCAGTAAGAGCCGGCAGCAGCTACTTCGGGGGTAAATTTCTATTTTAAACGTAAGTCAACTAATTTTAACCATCCGGCTTATATCTAAAATGTTTTTTATTATTTTTATTATTATTTGTTAGATCCAAAGCAGTTACATATGGTTGGTTAGTTGCTTAGTAGTTGCAGCTTCGGTGGCTACCAGGTACTAATTCGTTTGCACATTTGATTTAACTGACATATACAAAAAAAAGTAAAGCTTGTTATACATGTACAGTTCCATGGTTGAAGTATATTACTACGCTACAATGCTACTACGATGGGCAGGACGTAAACAGAGCACGTAAGGCGGCAGCCGCGGTCACGTAAGGCTAGTCTGTTCCAAACCGTTTTTTTGACCAAGGAAGGCCAGTGTCCTCGTAAGCAAGGCGCCTCGCCTACCCAGGCAGTGACTTGGTAAGCGAAACGCCTTGACATTGAGAAACACCCTTTGTTGCTATGCTTTTATTTTGAATCAATTCTGTTGAGACTAAATTGGCAAAGCCAATGCTATCTTGCCATCTTAAAGGTCTCATTAACTGAAAATTTAGAAAACACTTGAAGTACAATCAGTCACTCTGAGTTGTATAAGCATGCTGCTTGTGAACTTTTTCTCCAGACTATATTCCTTTCATTAATTACTGGAATAAAATAGAGAAGAAAACAAGTGAGTCCAAAGCCCGCTTGGCTTGGGATCCCCATGGGAATGCAAGATTGTTTTTGTGACCAGGATGGAGCAAGTTGCTGATACTAAGCTAGCGATGAGTGACTCAACAACATGGCAGAACACATTCAGGCTTGTATTATTTGTGGTGATAATACATCAACACAAACATTTTTTGACCAAGAAAAAACTTGAGCTAGCAGAGCCATGAGTCTGAAACATGAAGAAGAAATTGTTTGGAATTTGTTTTTGGAACACCACCAGCAAAATACAATGCTGGGTTAGTTATTTGTTCAGTCGCTTTGAGCACAAGGACTTCACCAACTACGGACCTTACAGTACTGGCTTTGCTTTGAAATTGTATTAAAAATTGGATCTGTACCATACAACGGTGAAACACCAGCTACCAGGCTGTACATAAAAAGTAAATGGTTTACTAATGTTTTACTTTTGAAGTATTGTGTTAAAACGCGCCATGGCAACGAAATGTACTACCTTGGCTAAAATGCTAATATCTTTGACCACATCCACCCAGAGATGTAGCTTGTTAAACTATCCTCAAACCTAACATAAGCTTAAAACCACAAATTGGAATATCAGCCACTACATCTTATGATCAATGTATCTTCACATTGCACAGACAGTGCTATAGTACAAACAGGGGAAACAAATGAGGATTTTATCTGTCTTATTAGCAAAGGTGGATGAAGTACTCCATAACAGTTTTCAGGTACAATGTTATTTTAAACTGTAATGAGAGAAAAAAAATCTAATATATATGGCTATATCTTGGATTACATTTTGAATACCTGAGGGGATGCCTCTCCCTCTTGGGCGGCATCAGTCCAAACCATGAGCATGTCTACGTGGACTTCTGTGTGAGCTTCCCACCTCATCAGTGGGGAGAGCTACGGTCATAGGAGGGTCTGAGTACATGGAAGTAAAGTGTAAAGAAATGAGAAATGACTCAAAAATTTGCATTGTATTATACATTAAAGTGGTTTCAAGAAAACCCTTTGAGGGAAAAATTCCAGGCTATCCTTGGAACCAATCTAACCGATGAACACTCAAAAGAAGGCACTGTAAGATACCTTTTGCTCTTGCTCTTAACAAAAAAGAACCATATCTGTGATAATGGGATAAACACCAGATTAACACCTGTTCTTATTAACAAATGACACAAAATAGCTCATTTGTATATACATATTACAGTATATATAACAGTGTAATGCAACACAGTAATATGGTACACTACCATACCGAAAAGGAAAGTATAGTCTAATTCAGTATGGGATAGTATCAGTGCTTTAAGTGCCCCAGTACTCAGTACCACCACTTCTAAAAAATTTTCTTGAGAGTTCCACTACTTCTCAGAGCTCTGAGAGCGTTCTCATAAAGTCCTGATAGGCACATTACTGCGTCTGCTGCAATCCTTTTGCAAGTTCCCATCTCAAATTTTCAGAACAATGCATCCGCCCTTCACAACATGCAGAAAGGCAGGTGTTTGTCTAAACTATGCGGCATTGCACACCTGTGGTGCCTTTGAGGAATATTTAAAATTTACAATGAGTTCAATAACATAAGAAATGTAAAACTCATAACAGAAAATGAAGAAAATTTTATAAGCCTTAAACTCTAGTTTAATGGCAATGTTCGATGCATAATAATATGCCCTACTTTTTGGTTGTTTTTTTTTAATAGACCTATGACAAAAAAGAAGAATACAAAGAAGAATAACGAATAAAAATGTATTTTATTCAAGAACTGAAGTGATATTATTCCTCATACTATTTAATTTTTCAAGGTTTGTAGATCTGATGGCTGTGGGTAGGAAGGATGTTCTGTAGCAGTCTGTGTTGCAGTGAAACTGAAAAAGCACTGCTGTTGTAGGATAGTTCCATGAATAGGAACCACAGAGTTGTTCAAAATTATTAAGACATTTTTATTTTCATATTGAGAAAATGTTAACAAGTTAGTTTACCTTAGCAACAGGCTAAAAGATGAATAGGTTAAAAGGGTCACGTGTAAATGTGATAGTGGAAAACATTTTTTTTTTTTTTAAAGTCATGTATTTCTCCTGTATTTCCTTAAAAAAATCAAACAACATCTGGTTTTGACTGTTATTTACATTTTTTTTTACTTTTTCAAACATGTTAAGTAATGTTAATTAATCATGATTAATTCACAGTTACCCTCTGATTAATTATATCATTTTTTATTGTTTTTCACAGCCTTAGTTTTTATTTATTTATATTATTTATTTTGAGTATATGTGAAAATTCTTTCGATCTCCTGGTGCACATGTTATGTAATTACAGATAAGCACTTTGTTTTTCTACAACAAGGAAAAATAACATTTTCTTTCCAACTGTTGTTGCTTGCCTATTTGCTATTAATCAACCAAAGGAAATTTTGTAATCGATCGCTGTCATTAAAAATAAGTTTAAGTACATAGTCAACATGTGATTTAGTTTGACTAAATAGGAGACCTGAGCTCCCTCCCTTTCCATTCGCATTATGATGCAGAGAGAGAGAGGGGGGGACCTCTTTTCACGGTGCTATATTGACATGCAGGAATCTCTGCATTTTATGTTCTGACTTCCATGAAAATTAGTTCTGGTCTCTCTTGTTGTCCACTTAAAGCCCTGGATAGTGTAATACAGTATAGATAACAAGATATTAAATGCATATAGAACAGTACAATACATTACAATTTAACTTTAGTGTGGCATTGCTTGGTCTAGCGTAGCAAAGCAAAACCAAGGACACCACATTATACATAATATTTAATAATAGCAGAGTATACTGCAGTAGGGTAGAGCACAACACAATATAGTACAGCATAGCACTTTACATAACAGTTTTATAATGGTATAGCCAAGCCTATCTTAGCACAATATAGTATCATACAGTATACAGTATAGTATAGTATGATAATATTTACACTCTTAGAACAGCAACCTGTGTGTAATATGCAGTCCCAGGCTTGGGAGCAACCCACAGATCCTGATGTAATTACACACTTTGCCTCTTCCTGGCCCACATAGCATCCCGTCCCAATTCCCTGCTGTTTGGAAATCAGGCCTATGCTGGTGACAAGTTACAGTACACATGCCCCAGTTAACCTTTGATGTGAGCATGCTCTTTTCTACGGGAATGATATAGAGGCCAAAGCCACAAGGGGCAACACAATATCAATGCAAACTCTGGAGCTTCAAAGTCGTGTCTCTAATTTGAACCTTTTGTGCCACTTAAAAAGCCCATGGACTAATTTGACTCTGGCATGTAACAACCATTTGGTGGAATGTTTGTCTGTCGTGTGCATGTGAGTCAGTGTGCGACGTGACCACAGGCCTACCTGCTTTGATCATAGTACTGGAAGATTATGACAGCACACATGCACACAATGTAGGAGATTAATCAAAACTACATGCAGCACTACGTGTGCATCACCCCAAAGCGTGTATAGTCACAGACTGGCTAAATGTGTGACAGTTTATGAAATCACTGGGATTTTAAAGTTCCCTTCCATCTCATGCCTCTGCATAAGAGATTAATAAGTGTTTAGGCATTTAAAATTAAAATGTCTAAACAAATAAAATAGTAGGATAAAGTACAATGTAAAGTATTTATGACATTGATTGTGGGAGGAATCTTTGTATCAGTCTATGTTTTGTTTCAGGTAGAGTATTATTGGAGCTAGGGCAAGATCCACTATGGGAAAATGTTAGCAAAAACAATGACAATTTATTTTTACCACCAGATGTTGAGGTTTTGAAAGTGTACAATTATGCATTGCATATGAAAAACTATTTCGGGGATTCCCTGTGAGCCAGCCCAACTCCCCTGTTGGCCGTTTTGTTGATTCTAGTCAACCACGGTCGCAGTAGTTCAGACATCAGCGAGAAGGAGATATGTCAAGGGACCAATGATTAATTAACAGTGGTCTCAGCCGGCAGTGCGGCACAGGATGTGATCTAATTGACACTGGGTAATTATGTCATAGCCTAGCCTTGTAAAAGGAGATGAGCTGGAAGTACTGTAACCTAAAGTGGAAATGCAGGAAGACTGTGCTCACTGAACATCACACACACAACCTAAATGAGGCGGGTTTGTCTTCCTGTCCTGATGCAAAAGGGTGGTTTGATGGAGGTAGTCATCCCATTGCTGTGTTTACTTGCTAATGAGCCAGTCTCTGTTTGTTTATCCCAGCTAAATGTCATGAAGAAGCCGGCTTTTTGATCTGGCATTAATGTCACCACCATATGTGGCATTATTTAGGAGCTGGGCAACACTTCCTACGTTGGGAAAAAAAAGTGTGTCTAAGAAGTTATTTAGTTAATAATGATGGCACTGCACATAACAGGAGGATTGTGACTGTGCAAAAGATTAATTTATAAAAGAAGCTGCTATCACTCATTTTTGAAGTTTGAGCAAAAAATTGCTTCCAAAATAGCGATATGTATACTGACCAAATTGAAAGTGACATTTACAACATCCAAAAAAAAAGAATAAAACTATTTTCTCCACAGATTCCCAAAAGATCCTGAGGCAAACAGCGGACCTGTAAAACTTTGTAGTGGAATCACAAGCCATTGAACCCTGTTAATCAGTGGATTGTTCAGGTGATTCACTTTGCTTTAATTTTTGGCAAACTTACATTTTTCAGATCATTAAACAAATTTTAATGGGACAAAGTAAATAGAAAACATAGGTTTTTAATGGGCATCTCCTTTATTAAGAGGCCTACCCAAACTAACCTCAAAATATGAGAAAAAGCACTCCCCCCATAAACCTAAGAACGGGGTCAAAGGCAGTAACACCTCCTATCAGGCATTTACAAACACTGGTAGTAAGTCTTTTACATCATTGTGCGGGATTTCTGTCACGCTATTCTTTGCAGTTTTTTTAAAATTCAATCAAACTAGCGGGCATTGCGAACGAATGGCCTGTTTAAGGTCAAACCACAGAATCTCAGTTGGATATTAGTCAAGACTTTGACTAGGCCACTCTAACACCTTGTTTTTTCAGCTATTCATATGGGGACCTGTAAGTGTGCTCTCAATCATCGTCGTCCTGAATACCCCAAATGCACATAAGGTTGAGGGCACAAATTGATGGCTGGACATTCTTGTTCAGGAGTTTCAAGACTTTGTTCAGGACTTTCTTTTTTTGTCCCCAAAGGCACAAAGGGGTCCCAGACCAACACCACCAGGTTTTTCTCTCATGACATGCGAGCATCATGTCACAGCTGCACATTGCCCTCAATGCATCTTACTAACCAGGAGCTGACAGCGGGTTGAAGAGTGTGGCTTTAGAGAGCATTGTTCCCAAGAGCCCAATGTCGGGCCAACCAACGGTGCATGCTGCGGGATTTCCTTCCACTGAAGCGATAGCTTGGGGGTCAGGAAACGGCTCATTCAGAAAGTCTTTCAAACTTCTGATCATATCAGTTTGGAGAAATGTTCATTTTACAACTTTGGCGGAAGATGAGCTTAATCCCAGTCTCCAGTGTGACAGCAGAGCTGGGATTCAGCCTTCAGAACATCTAACCCCCAATGAGAAGTCATTTTTCCGAGGCAAAAATCTAAAACCTCATGACCAAAACCTCTGCAGCAATCCCACTATTTGATTACACAAAAGTTGGTGAGAATTTGAGGAGGAAGTCGTATTTTAATTGTTTGATTTAATTTGTTTGAAGTAGCTGTAGCTCTGTTTCAGCTTGTTCATATAGAATATTATTTAGAATAAATGCAATTGAATATGTTGTAATTTAAAAAGTCAGTTAAAAATAGATTATGGGGAGGTCGCGTGGCGCAGTGGTTAGAGCGGGCACCCCATGTACCGAGGCTTTCGTCCTCGACGCGGCTACTCCTGGTTCAAGTCCCGTCCCAGGTGTCCTCTGCCGCATGTCCGCCTCTCTCATCTATCTCCCCTTCATCTACCTGCTGTCAAATAAAGGCCACCTGGCGCAAAAAACCTTAAAAAAAAAAAAAATAGATTATGACCGGATGTTTTGACTAGGGATGTCTTTTATTTTTTGCCCTCGAGTCTATGTCATTTTAATCAGAGTATCTAATACAGAGTCCTGATCCGATACTTCTACAGGTAATACATACAAAAGCATTAAGAGCAGCAATCGAGGATGTTCTTTTTTTATTCACCTTATTTTAACATTTATCAATTCTGTTAACAGACAGAGCACTGCTGTCAGGTAGTTTGAACAGTCAAGTAGCCAGAAAAAAGAACATAAATAATTCACTTGGACTTTAGTGCAACAGTTAGTATAAAAAAGTCTAATATAAAAGTAAACATCACACATTAACTTAAATATGTAAACTTAATAATGTGAATGTTTATACATATCAGGGGTCGCATTAACTGAACATTTTCTTTATTCAACTGTTTTTTAGAATGGTGATGAAAAAATCTGAAAGCTGTCTGTTTTAGATTAGAATTCACACTGAGTGCTTGCTGTAAATGCCCAAATACGTTTTGTGTAACTTTACACAGAGACTCAAGGTAAATAAACCAATAAAAATAAGAAAAATTCCAGACACTTTGACAAAAGTTTCGGATTCTTAGGAGCACGAGTACCGTCTTTGCGGCTCTTAGATGTGGTATGATATGTGCCAAAAAGGGATGCAGCGATACGACATTGTTATTAGGGCCGATACCGCTCTTATGTACTGTATCAGTATCGGTTACAGTTAACCGGTAGCATGAACTAATACTTAAAAAATGGAAACTCTGCAATAATTTCACAGAAATGTTTTATTTTTCAGTTAAAATTTTTGTTTTATGTTCATTGTTATTAATATTTTTTTTTTTATCTAATTCAACATCGTTTAATGCATCAATCGGAGAAGAAAATAAAACCAGTATTTGAATTCATTGCATTTTTTGGCCGGTAAAAGTATTGCTTATTGTTACTCGGGTTTGGTAAGTACTCAAATCCAAGTATCAGTATTGTATCAGTTTGAAAAAAGTGTTATCATTGCATCCCTAGTCCCAAACATCAGTACTTGTTGCTAATTTCCTCCCTCTGGCTTTTCTGCTGCGTAAGTGTAGTTTACAGATCAGGAAACCTTTCGCTCACAGTCTTTTACACCTCTGAAAAGTTTATTTGGAATTTTTTTTACTAATTTCAAAACTTTGGCTGAAGTGGCGGCTATTTCTAGAGTCCAGTGCGGCAGCGAAGCATGGATCAAGCCTCCAGAACAAGATATAAACCCCCATGAGAAGTCATATTTCCGAGGCAAAAAAATCCAAAACCTCATGACATTGACCTCTGCAGCAATCCCACTATTTGATAATAGACAAATGGGTGTACATTACGGTTCCATGTGGAGCAGGACCCACAGCAGGTGTATTCTAAGTGCAACTGTTTAATTTCACTTTAATAGGTGGTTCTCTGTTCAGCTTGTTTACATCTTTCAAAGTGATGGAGAACAAAAATGTGCTGAGTAATTGTGTAAAGCCTCAGAAAAGGCTTTTCAGTCGCTGACAAAGCTGTCTAGCATTTTCTTCCACACCTTGTGGGATAGATTTATGATCAGAACAAATCTGTAAGGGGCCTAATACTTTTCACAGCACTTAGCTATACTGAGAAATTTTCCAAAAAAGTAAGCAAAACAAAAAATACTTGCATAAATAGATAAAATTGAATCTGTCTATAATCCTGCCACCACAAAAGGGAGGTCAAAAGTTAATATTAAAATGCCAACCTGGAATCAGATTAGAAACGCCTTTGATCTTAATCTTGAAGCTGAAGGAAATGAGGAAAAGCTGATCCTGTGTCAGTGGTTTTTGGGCACCCTTTGATGTCAAAATGGAATGGAGGCTGGAACAAGAGGAGTGACCTAATGAGTAAGACTGTTCGTAGTTCCCATGATGTAATTTGCTTTCTAACAACAATCACTATGTACGCTACCCTCTGTAATATCTCAAGTGCTTGAAAAAAAAAAAGCACTTGGGCTTGTGATCAATGGAATGTGTATCTAGCTTTGGTGTGTTGAGGTCAGGAATTAGTGTCTGAATATAGAATAAAGGCTTCAGAGGAAAAGAGAGGAAATAAAAGTGGCTGTGCAGAGGGCTAAAATAACAGTCTGACTATACAGACTCAGCTCCATCTGCTTCTGATTACTCAGCATCCTTGAGATAGAGGGGATAAAGGGGGAGTGTACAACAGGAACTCATGTCAGTACTGGGTTACACGACTGATGGAGGCTGGGAACAAGCTTGGTTCATTTCAGAAACCTATTGCTAGGATCAGAAGCGTTGTTTTTAACCTTGTCCATTTGGTATCGTGTGTTTGGGCATATGCAGAGTTCTACTGAAATAAGAGGCTATGGTAGATTTAGTGGACTGAGATGAAACATGAAGTTTCTGTTTGGCCAAGCGAGCAGATAAAACAGTATGCTGGGTCTTTGCCTCTGTGCAGACAGCATGTGTGTGGGCTGAATAAATAATGTCACATTGAGTTTGTACATTAAACCAGAGCCAAGTTGAGAATAATGCTAATAGCTTAACCAATGATCCAACCCACCCATGTTAGCAGGCTAACACGTGCTGTAGTGACTCACAAATCATTATTCATTTCCTCATGAGAAACTAAAATTTGCCACCACAGATCAGTTAGTGAACAAGGCAAACGTGGGTTATGTTCTGCTCAAGTTCACTAACAAGCTGGGCCAAAAATTACTAGATGATGGGTCCTGTCTCCCTTTAAAATATGAGAGGAAAAAGACACAGATTTCAGGCAAAACACTGCTATCACTTTCCATTTTATACTGGGTTTCAGAACATTATTGCTCCACAAATCCCACGCTCTTCAAGACTAAAGATTCCACAGTTAACATATTCTCCTTGGATTTATGGCACACAGGCCTACTGTAGGCTGGTTGTATATATTCAAGCAGCAAATAGCAGAGGGTTGGATGGAAAGACGGAAGGAAGGATACAAGGAAGGAAGGAAGGATACAAGGAAGGATATAAGGAGAGATACAAGGAAGAAAGGATACAAGGAAGGATAAAAGGATACAAGGAAGGAAGGAAGGATATAAGGAGAGATACAAGGAAGGAAGGATACAAGGAAGGATAAAAGGATACAAGGAAGAATACAAAAATACAAGCTAAGATACAAGGATACAAGGAAGGATACAATGAAGGAATGAATAAAGGAAGGAAATGAGCAGAGATGGGAAATTTGACAAAAGGCGCAATGGAAATAAAATGGGACAGAAGGAAATATGCAGATGCTGTGTCCCAAGATGTACAGTAAAAATCCATTTCAAATTGATGGATGTTTTGAAATGATTTTTAAAAAATGTATAACTAGCTAAAACAACGTTTTCGGTCAGTACGTTTCCATGCACAGCTAAATCGAGCTTTTTGGAGTAATCGGACTAAAGGCTTTCGCCCTGTAGCAAGCGGGGCCCAGTTTACATGTTCGTCAGAAAATGTAATTATTAAATGAAGTACGTTCAACTCCCCGACAATAGATGGTGACATGTGCCCCTAAGTGTTAGCCTAATAGTGGTTAGCTTCCAGCTGCATTCAGGCAGTAAACAGAGGCTGGCGGGAGTAAAGCAGATGGAGTTAAAGCACGATATAACAACTTATCGCCTCTTCGTAAGTCCAAACATGCACTGATTGGCCGCTTACGTTTGTCTTAGTGGTCATATGTCTCTAATAACCCTACTGTTGTTAGTGCTACGTCGCATATCCGGCTCTCCTAACTAGGGTTGCACGATTATGTCCAAAAAAATAACCACGATTATTTCGATCAATATTGTAATCACGATTATTAATCACTGTAAAATACCTAGTTTTATTGCACCAATTATAAACTTTTAACAATGTAAAAAAAATCTCAAATATATATATATATATATATATATATATTTAAAAGTACAAGCTAAATATGTTATTGCAGAGTGCAATCTCAAAGTGCAATTTATGGGAAACAATTACAGCTTATACAGAAAAGGCCTTTGACATTCCCTGCATCCAAATTCTTAGCATTTACTATATGCTAAGTAGCAACTATTACTCACCTGTTAATTTAATACTGCATAGCAAACTATTGCGTAATAGGCATGAAATCAGACATACTGCTCCACCATTTTGCATGTCCCTTGACCCGTATTAACTGTTCTGTTGACCCAGATGTTTACGTTACGTTCGCCTGTGGTCCCGCGTCCTTTAGCCGTTATTTTGTCTGGTATGACTTAACAACTTAAATGTTTGATCAGTCGAAAAACTATTACAGTAATCAGTAACATCGCTACATGTACATTTATCTGCCGAAACTGTGGCGGTGTCAATGGTTGACAGTTCGTCTGTAGCCATTTTTAGCTAGGTCCTTCTTCTTCTATGATTTCGGGGCGTCCGCTGCATTGTGGGATAGCGTAGCATCCACCGGCTCTTTACTGTGGCGGTAGTACACTTTCGGGAACTTTCTGCTTACTAGTCAGATCCATAATGGAGATTTGGATGTACTACATTGCTCAAATACTGTTTTTCATTTGCTACGTAGCAAGTATAGTGCAGCCATTATGAATGCTGAGTGGCATGTGCTTTAGCCATGAGTTTGCCCCCTGGTGGTTGGCAGACTATTGGTTGAGGCAGTGTAGGATGAAGAGGCAAGCAGTGAAGCTCGCATTTTGAAGGTAAATATCGTTCACGATCAGGTTCATTTAATTGTGGCCACCAAAATCGTGATCACGATCAAAATCCGATTAATTGTGCAGCCCTACTCCTAACTTCCCCAGGGGGTGAACAAGTGCGTGTGGGGGCTGGTTGTAGAGTATTCAGATTCAAATCTCATTATCCAGGTAGAATAGCCGAGCTTCTGAAACTCCAGTTTGGTTCGACTCCACCCGGACTTGTATACATGCTTTTAAAAGTCTGATTTGAGTCGGACTAATGCAATAATTCAAATTTCTCTTGCTGCATGTAAACGTACTGAGTGTGCTACATAAACGCCATCACTGAGAAGGTTGTATTAAAAAAATCAAGTTTTCACATCCGTGATAATTTCTAGGAATATTTTTGAAATATTACATCAAGTGTTGGACAGTCTCTATCGCCTTTTAGATAGAACTGGAACAAACCTATAATATTTCTAGTCAATAGTATTAGATCCATGTTGTAATTACATGGAAAACCCGGTTTACTGCAATGAATTCTACCTGTTCCAAAAATCTGATAAAGTATTTTCGTCACACCTAAATACATTGAGTTCAAGTTGCACATGGGAAACCAGAAGGATTACTAGCTGTTGCGCTCAGTGACCAGGATCATTCACAACAATGACATTTTACATATTTCAATGTATTTTATAAGGTTTAACACAACAAGAACAAGGTTTAAAATAGATTTTTATATAAAAGGACCTTAAAATGACCTCCATTCTACGTTCATTCTCTTTTTTTCTAAAGCTAGATTTTTATACGTTTCCTTGTTTCCTCTACAATTTTATTGCCCATCCCAGATCTTTCTTAGAGATGAAAGAAAATAAATGTTTAAAGTGTTTAACGTGCATCCTCACATCTCAATTAGCCTCAATTTTAGGTTCAAGTGTTTCTAGGAAAAATCAATAGAAACTGGAGTCAGTGAACAACATCACACATTAAAGAGGCAGAGACGTATGTCATGTCAATGTACCTTGGGCTTTCACCAGTCAATGAGTAGAACACACTCATACACACACACACCCAAACACCCACACGCACTCAGACACATCCATCCTTACACACTGAGTGAGTCACAGTGGCAGAAGTGTCAGAGAAACAACACTTTGACAGCATTTGGGTTAGTCATCTGACAAGAACACGCACACACACATGCAGACACACACATGCACAGCTGAGTGGAGGGGATATATGTGAGTGCTCAGCAGTGACCCTTGTCTCTTTGCAGCCATCCCTTTCACATCCTTTCTCTGTCTTGCTTCGAAGCAAACACGGACACAAACACTCGCCTGCCAACAGCGGTGATGTTTTGGTGTGTTAATCCAACGCTGTGGATTCTTCCATGTATCAGCTGAAGGTGCTGAACCAAACAACTTAAAATAGACGCTTCATACATCGAAAAAGGTTAGTTTCACTTTTTCAAACTGTCCTTATCACTGAAATAATAAGATAGCTGCTGACATAAGGGGTGTCAGAAGTCAGTCTTAGAGGATAAGTATCCTGCATGTTTTAGTTTTTTCCCCGATTCAACAAATCTGAATCAAATGCTGCCTTGTTAGCAGAATCTCTGAAGAACTTTGCCATGCTGAAGAGGTAGCTGGACCATTTGAATCAGCTGTGGTGGAGCAATCACGCAATAAAACTGGCAGGAAACCGGCCCTGGAGGACTGGAGCTGGACATCCTTGCTTTGTGATCACCTTGTTTATATGTTAGAAAGGACCAACTACTTCAACTGCGTGCACTGAATCAGTGAAGGTAAAGGAAACTTAGATCCTTTAAGGTTTGCAATCAGATTCTGCAGATCTTCTACAAGTCTGTTGTGGAAAGTGCAATCTCTTCAACCATCAACTGCTGGTATATGAGTATCAGAGCCAGGGACTTAAAAAGGCTCGACAACCTCATATGAAGTCTAGCTCTGCTCTGGGGACGACTGTGCAACATCTGGAGATGATGAGGAAAAGAAAGATTCTTCAAAAAAGGAAAATAATTGTAGACAACCCAGGCCATCCTCTTTTTGAGACTATCATACAACAATAGAGTGTCTTTTGTCAGCGTTTTTCCCCCCAGATATGCTTAAACACAGACTGCTACAGGAGATTCTTTCTGCTCACAGTCATCAGCATCAATTGTGTTCTTCTGGGATTGATTTGCAGCAGGTTTTGGAGGTGACCACTGAGGAAATACGTAACATAAAAAAGTGGTGTGATAAAAACAAACTATCTTTAAACTTAGATAAAACTAAATCTATGTTATTTGGTAAACAAGGCAAATATAGAAATAAAGATAAGCAGTGATTATGTAAATACTGAAAGGGATAATTAAATTAAATTCCTTGGTGTGATGTTAGACCATGAAATCTGCTTGAAACCAAACATCAATTTTTGTTTGTGGTGAATTGCCTAAGAGCATATGTATTCTATGAAAACCAAACATGCATGCATTCATGCAGGATGGGTGGAAGGAAAGAAGGAAGGAAGGAGAATGTTTGAAAAAAACAAGAAAAAAAGAAGTGAGTGATGTGAATATTGGAAGAAAAAGCTAAGAAAAAAAGTTATATTCATGTAAACTAATCGTTCATTTAACTAATTTGCAGTAAAATGTTGTGTATGAAGTGTGTGTGTATATTGCGTTTGTGAGAGAATTTATTTGGGTCAAATGATGGTCCGGGAGCATGAAGGCACATCTGCTACAGAAAAGCAGCTTTTTAGGCTAACACCATTAACACAATAGTGGCTGCTTGACAAGTACTTTGTGTGAGTAGGTGTTTCTTTATGAAGGTATTAGTCATGCTCCATATGATTTGGGACAGTGAAAGGGTAATGTGCATGAACGTGGATGGTATGTCAGACTCTTGGACCACTTAGGGTGTGAGGTGGAGTGACCAGCCGACCCCAGAGAAAGGCTTTTTAGGCTTCAGAAATATTACTGACACAGATATATATATATATATATATATATATATATAATATGTCGATAGAGTGAGCAGTCACACGCCACACACAGGGGTCATGAGGACAATGATATCTGGTCATAAAGAGGTTAGGCTGCCTTATGCCTGCTTCACTACACAGCTGAGGATGCAGGAAACACAGAGCAGGACAGGTAGTCATCTGATCTAAGGAGAAAAAGCTGTTTCTCCTTCATCCAACAGAAATAAAGACTTAAGGAAACTCCGATAACTAATTATCTAATCTGAGTAGGAGAGAAATTGCTTTTTAAGATATTGGATGTCTGCAGTGAATGTCAGTTGAATGCCAGGCTGTTTTTAAAATCTATTTTAGTTAAAGGGTAGCATAGCCCTCTGCTGTGTGTGTGTGCCAGGGCTGTCTGTGTGGCATTCATAGAGCCTCTGGTTGAGCCTGTGGGGAAGACGGAGGGAAGAAGAAACCAAGGAAACAATGAGAGAGAAAAGAAAGAGATGGCTTCAGCTAAAAGGCCCTCGCTGCCTGGAGGCTCTCCATGCACTCTAATGATCGCCAGAAGGATGTGCACATCTATGTATGTGTGTGTGTGTGTCATCTTGTCCTGACAAAGAACCTTCAATAAGACGAAAGTGTAAAGAAAAGGAATTATTTTAGGTCAGACACATGTCTTTTCTATTTCTTTTTATGACTTGTGTGTTCAGTCCACATCTGATTCATCTGCTTTCAAATGATCTATTGATGCATACAGGCTGTGCCCCTCCCCAACAAAACAAAAAAAAATGTTGTTTTTTTTTTACACACAGTTCTGTAGAGGCAGATTAGCAGGCATTGCAGACCGGGTGTCTATCGACGTGACACGCCATCACATCAGCTTGCCACAACACTGCAACGTGCAAAGCAACGCCTGTACAAAACATGTATGTGGAGCTCCAGAGCAAATTTACAAAAGCCCACATTCACACGTGTGTTCCAGGGTGTGAAAACCCTGGAACACGTTGGAATCTGTAAATGCACTTTGAGGGGAAAACGTGGACGCACAAAGACAGGCGGAATCAAAGAAATCCCATTAAAAGTGCATGACCAAAGGTGTGGGCATGCAAACGGTCGCGGCCTGATACGTACGCACACACACTCACCTAAGTGAGCATGAGTGGAGGCGACAGAGCGTTCATATGAGGCCGAGCTGGTCCTGGATGTGCCAGAGCGAGCAGCGAAACGCTAGTCTGAATGTGAAGGTGTCAAACTAACTCGTATATCGAGATAATCTGCAACACTGGCATACCTGGGCTACTCACACAAACACACACACACACCTATCCAGCCCCACATGGATAAAAGGATAGAGTTGAGTTTTAGAAAATAAGCATAAACTTTTATGCAAATCCCTTGAAATATTCTCCTTATGAGGCTCTTTGTGAACATATCAGGACTACAAACATGGAGACAGAAGAGCAGACAGCAGAACGTGTTCTGTCTGGATATAGCCATGCACCTCACTCTAACAGAATGTGTGAAGCTCCCTCCTGCTTCATGCTAGGCCACCTCCACTGTAGCCAATCAAGCAGCCCCACATGGTGATGGGCTAAACAGGGCATGAAAATGTGTGCATGCATATACTGGTGTGCTCGTCACCAGGTGTGAGAGCAGAGTATTAGCAGGGACACATGTGTCTCCGGTGCCCAGTGGGATTTGTGCATGTCCTCTCGTTGCACTCTGCCAAGGCACAGCACAGGCATGCCTGCCTGACTGCAGATCCAGACTCGGAGTGAGTCACCCTCTAAAAGAGCTCATGAGCCTGCAGTTAGATTTGGGTTTTTGAGACCTGTTTATTAAACAGCAAGATGTAAGATTGTTGGTGATTGCAGAAAACTCTGATTTATACTCTCGTATTGCTTTTCTGCTGCATGCCATCATGTAGCTGATCTTACTAGCAGACGTAGGAGGATACAAAGTAATGCAAGATGTTCACTGCTTTACCTGACCACTTATGTTTAAAAAGGTTTATATTAATTACTTGTGCAAAGTCATCACAATTACTACTCTTACAGCAGTTTTTTTAAGAATAAAAAAAATATATTCTGAACTTTTAAACTTCTTTATAAAAATGCAGATACATTTTTAAGATGGTGAGTTATTTCAAAATAAATAAAAAACAGCCAACCAAAGCACAGCTTTGTAGCAGCTGATATTTTCACAGTGGCTGAAAATTGACAAGGATTTGATATTGCTGTATATTTAATTGAAATATGTTAAACTGCCATGAGATAATAACAGTCTAGCTCACTCAGTGATTTCAGCATCCAGAGAACTGCTTTTTACAACTAAGCCAAAAGTGTAGGCTCCTTTAACATGTTACTTGATGTTCAGAGATCTTACTGGTTTACTTCATAAAGTACACCTTGGTAGGACTCAGTTGGACACCCATTCGCCAACAGATCTGCCTTCATTCTTTGTGGAATAGATTTAGCAAAGTATCAGAAACAGATCTCAGAGACTTTGCTTCATAATGGAAATGAAAACATCAAAAAGCTCCTGAAGTTTTTTCCAGATTCACAATGGGATTTATGAGCCATGACTCTCCCATTCCAAAACATCCCAAAGGCACTCTATTGGATTGACATCTGGTGGCTGGTGTTCCTGCCACAGTAAACTGATTTTTATGTACAAGAAAGCAATTTCAGATCATTTGAGCTCTGTGATATGGTGTGCTGGAAGCTAGAAGATGGGCAATCTGTGGCCTTATAAGGAAGGAGGTGGTCACCAACATAACAAAGGTGTGCTGCGGTCTTTAAATTACTTTGGTACGGTAGGCACATAGGAGCCCAAAGGATGGTGAGAGGAAACCGAAGGACCAAACAGTATCTGATAAATCTCTTGATGCTAAAGAAACCTCCTTCAGCTTTTAGGATCAATTCTTCTTTTAGATCTTGTTACAGATTTATGATGCACACACACAGATCCAACTCACAGGTGAAACCAGAGGTTGTGCTAGAATGTTTTGCTACTGGTCATTCTGACAGTCAAAATGTCTCAAAAATGTAATTTATATGCACATCTCCATAAAATGGTCAGGAGTCACAATTACAATCTGTCAAAATTACTGATGACTTTCAGATTTTTCTGCCACATTAAAAGAGATACTGTCAAATACAGAAAACATTCTATGAGCTCCACTTCTAGTGAAATGCTTTCCAGCTCAATGAAAGCTTATTTTCTGTCGGCCATTGCTCCTTGAGGGGGAGCTTTACCAAGCTGAAGACACAGCAATGGTAGGCAGATCTGCCAGGAAAAATCAGTGCCTAACTGTGCAAGCTTTTTTTGTATCCTAACAGGAAAACTCAAAGAAGATCCTTGAAGAAAGTGGAGCATCCAAACCATGATAAAGAACACTACAGTAAAAGCTACTTTTTAACATTCAAAAATGACGGATTTCATAACGTAATCCCTTACTACTTTACCAGTAACATGTACTGAATTACCCTGTGTTTTACCTAGAAGACATTACAATTATACATAATCCCCTTCACAGCTCTGACTGTGAGTTCACAGTGTCTGCTTTAATAGTGTCTATATCACACCCTCTTTGTTGCAAGAATCTGCATCAAACTACAGACACTCCTCCTCTTCCTCCACCTTTTCTCTTCTACAATCCTCTCATCTTCCCTCTAAGCTAAATGATCCTTTCATTTCCTGATGACCGACTGAGGCCCTTAGGTGTCTATGCATGTGTGTGTGTGTGAGTGATTTCAGGGACTGTGAGCAGCTCTGGAGCCAGAGTTGCATGCAAAGTTCACAGTTCTGTTGATCCCCTACAAAAAACACACCTCTGAGAAAGGTCAGCAGTAAGCTTCATGAATGTGCATTTAGAGAACACTTTTGGTAAGGTAAATGTTTCACATCCCCATAAGTCATATATTCCACATAATAACGTCTGGTTTGAGCACATTCCAGCATGTTTCCACACCTGTGAATGCATGAACACACACACACACCTACACACACACACACACACACACAATTCCATAGAGAGCTAACTCCGGAAGATGGAGAGGAAGTTGTCTAATGGTTGCCAAACGTTTGAGTGGGCCCTGGCTAAACATGTGTTTAAAGCAGACAACATCAGCAATCACCACTTGACCTCTTCACACACACGCACGGAAACACATCCACCGCTCGAGAGGTCTTCTTCACCCACACATGTCACACTCACAAAGCCTGACAGCCTCATATACACAACTTATTAGTTTATCATCCTGATGGTGTATGTGTATCTGCAGTATGCGATTTGTTTTTCGCATGCACACGCACGTATCCGACACACACATGCACCAGCAAGATAATATAATCAAGTCAGAGTGCAGCGGCTGCCGACTGCAGAATGCCCACTTCCAGATGTTGTGACGGAGAGAGACGCCACGCTTTTCCACCGGGAATTGGTCAAGGTCCTCAGGCTTCTGCGTTTGAGTGCGAGCGTGTGTATGTGTGTTACGCATACACACTAAGAGACACGCACAGTGGTGTAGACATAAACAGACATGCTGACACGAAAGGAGCAAAACTGGGCCCAGCTGGAGAATGATTCAAAGGCCGAGGGAGGAAGAGGGGAGGACACGAGGGGAAGACAGAGAGGACAAATTGCTTTTGCTTGCATTTGAAAACGTGATGTGCGAATGAGCTGTTAAAAGAAAACAAAAGCAGAGTTATGCCTGCCGGTTCCCACGGCTTCCACCCCCCAACCCACCTACCCTTCTTTCCTCCTCCGCAACAATCCATCATTCACTCTCGCCTTTCTTACAGTAAGTGACCTAACACCTACAGCCTCCTGGGTTGAGTTAGGAGCGTGGATGAGTAGATGGGGACGTGGCTGGCTTATGCCATTTTTACATTAAGACAAAAAGAAAAAGTTCAGTGTGAAAAGATGGTGTGTTTAAAAACAGTTGCAATTTTTTTACAATAAACAAATAGATTTTTTTCTCTTAATTAAGCTGCTGAACTCTCTACCCTCTTAGATGGACGGAAATTATCCAAGTTGAGATAGCCTAAACACATCAGACATCACTGATGAACATATACTCTGCTTCCAGTGGATTTCGCTTTGACACAGCACGGCAATTACACCGTGCACATGTAGGACTGTGGAACCAAGACCAAAGGTGGTGGAAGATAGAAATGGATGGGAGGAATGAAATAGGAGCCAGAGACATGACAGTTGTCAGGAAGAACAGGGCTCAGCGGGGATGAGTGAAGGACTTTAGGCTGAAGCAGAAGCATGGGAGAGATGCTGAGCTTGATCAACAACACATGGAGTAATGACAGTAAACATGCAGACACAAAAAGTCGAAACTGGTTTAGCATATATGACACGGACTTCTTGTTGAACAAATTTATTTCAGTACCAACACCAATTTAATTTTAAAATTGTCTAGAGTTTTATTCAATCGATGTGTAAGAGGTGGGTAATGTCAGTGAAGCATAATATGCAGCTAATAGCTCCCATTTCAAACAATAGAGCGGTTTCCACCGGGCACAAAACAGCACAAATCAGACGTGTCTCAGAAGCGTTGTAGCCCGGCCCTCTCATAAATTTTTGTGCTACTCTTCGACTCATGCTCAGTAGTTTAGTTTGGACCAGGCAGGAAATCTGGTATTGGAGCAAAGTAAAATGCCCAGAAGTTTCAAAATAAAGGACAACTGCAGATATTTGATTGCTTGACTATGGAAAAAAAAAAAAAAATTAAACAAAACAAAACATCACTACCTGTGACACCAGGGTTGAATCAGTTGGTCTCTGGGTCTGATTTGTTGGTTTTTATCATAGACAACTAGAATTTAATCCTTGAAGTGGATAATCACCCAATTTATATTATACCAGTGATTAGTTTTTTGCAAGGACAACAGGAAAAAAGAGAAGGTATCGACAGAAATATCTGCAGATCTGAGAGTGGATGGTGAGTTTATGCCACTTATGAAGGTCCCCTGTATTACTAGTCCTGGGCCCTTTTATAAACCCTGTACTAAAGACATACCAAATCATTTTCGAATGATGACATGTGTTGACTCAGGATCTTTTGCTTATTGCTCGCTTGGACCAATTTCATTTGGACAGTTTTACTTTAACATGAATTAAAAATGATTCTTGTTTGTAGTTTGCATTTTTAGCTTCAGGTATATTGACATAGGATCAGAGTTTTTGAATGCTGGATGAAGTGACTCTTTGTCTAACTTAATATAGTAAAAAAAAAAAAATATTGCTTTATTATTTCCATTCAGAGAATAAGGTGCTGGTTGGTAAACTGTCAACTCACAAGAGATCAGAGGAAAAAAGAAATACAATCATTTCTCACCAGAAAATCAACCCACTTTTTGTGTTCATTAGAGATGAACTTTAATGGAGGAAACAGTGGCTCCTCCCACATTCAATTTCAATAAAAAAAAACACCACTGTTGTTACTCTTCCTCTGCTCATCTTACTCACTCTTTTGTTTGCCTTGTGATGTGTTTTGTGCCAAATTTTCTTTCTGGATTCTGTATTTTTCAGCTCCATGTCGTCGTAAATATCAGGCCTTGATCATCATCTGATCATGAAACTGACATCATCTAGAGGCTTGGCTACAGAGTGGACGGTCCAGCAGACTATGAGGGTCAAATTTAGCCTCAAATTAAAGGACTAGATCTTGAATTATTTAACATTTTGAGTGTGTTTTTGCTGTTTTTGCTGTTTTTCTTTATTCTAAGCTAATTTTTTTCAAATTAAGAAATCTAAAGTCTATTATCTGGCCATTCAATAAAGTGAGCTATCTAAGCTTTTAAGGTTTTGTCACAAGGGACTGAAGAAAGATTTTGAGCTACTATAGCAATTGTGGTGAAGGACATAATGTTTCTATTTGACTTGACCCAGTGGGAGCACACACGGATTAAATGTGAGTGGTCTGAACATTGAATGAGAGTGTGTGTGTCCCAGTTTGTGTGAAGCCCCCCCCCCAATTACCCACCTTACTCAGTATAACCAGCAATACCCAACAGAGAGAATTCCATGTTTTAGTGAGGGCTCTCCAAATACAGGCTACATTGCTAAATAGGAAGCTCAAGTTGGCAAAGAAAAAAGGGGTAAGCTATGCCAGCAGCTGCCCACAGACTAGAGATGGAAAGAAACTCCCAAATTCCCCCCTGAGAGGTTAAGAGTAGACGAATAATCGCTCGTTTACAGGGGCAAAAAAGTGAGGGAGCCAAGTGTGCTGCATAAACATTTTCCCGGATGTAATTTTCTCCACCAGTCTTTTGGCTTTTCCCAGTAGGACAAAGCCCAACGCCCAGGAGGAAATCGTTTAGGCTCCATAAGTGCCAAATTGTATCCTGGTTTTCCAAAGTTTTCCTGACTGTTTTGGCTCAGGTTTTTTTCCCTCTGTGGTAAGAATGTGTCATGTGTAGGAAGCATGTAGGCATGAATGAAAGTCTGCAACAAATGGTGGATGTACTGTACGTTTTTGAGTACGATGATCCCTCTCAATAGCAAAATGCATCAGAGAGGAAATATAAAGGAAACAGCAGAAAATAAAAAAGGTAATTAAGATGAAGGAAAAAGAAGCAGGATGCCGAGAGCGTCCGGTTTCCATACATTCAGTCTGCTGCAGTGGCACGCATGACAAAAACAGGCATCCTCCTGCCACATGAGTCATCACTTCATAACATGATTGTATTCCTGATTTTAGAGCTAAGGAATTAAACATCCAACATTTTTCACTCCGTCATACCTGTTTCTGTTCTACAAAATCCCATCTACCATCATTCACAGGAAAAAATAGAACATTTAAACCAACCTTTCCACTTATTCTTGGCAAAATCTTTTCATTTTTGTATACAGTTTTCACTGATATGAAAGAAAATAACAGATTCATCTTGAACTGGGATACTTCTTTTTAGCGCTGATCTACCAAAACAAATAGCAAATATGGCTGCCATTAGATGAAGATCCTTAAAAAATTGTCTCTTCAGATTTCTCAAAACATCTCCGATAATGAAACAAGATCTTTGGATTAAAATAAGTTATGTAAAGTAGAAAAATCCAAATGTTTCAAGGGACAATATTATATTTTGTTATATAATGTCATATAATTATTCTGACCTTCCGTTATAGTTGATGAGGTCCTCAGGTTGGTTTCAGTTGTAAAAAAGCTTCCATAGGTGAATCTCAGAAAGAAACTTAGGTGGTCTGCTTCCGTCCTGTTTGCTCTGGCTCAGCCTGGAGGTCTTGCTTGGGGTCTACAGAATTCATCTCAGTAATCTTTTCATAAAACTGTGTACTAGCTGATTGAAATCACTAATAACATTTTTGCGAAACCTGTATGTCTTCCACATTTCAGTATATTTGCAATAACAAAGGACTACAAAGAGAGTACAGAAGAACAAAAGAAGACATACAAGAAGACCAAAATATACACACTTGAGTTCAGCCCACTGGTTGAGGAATTTCTGTGAGCCCCAAGGAGGAGACAAGGACAGACAGAACACAATTAGCAGCAGCTTGTCACAACTTGGGACCTTGAAGTGTGCATCTAGATTAGTATGTCTGTGTGTGTGTGTGAGAGAGAGACACTTGCCCTTGCACACAGCTCATTTATTGGATTAGTACAAAACTGACCAGTGGGGATGTGGCTGGCCGGCGCCAGGGCCTGCTTTGAGGCTCTACAGTCTAGTTAGCTGTAATGCTATGAGCTAACCTCCCACTCCTCATGCCTCAGGGGGGAAGCGCAGTTGCTACGGGGGGAAAGGGTGCTTGTTACTGAGGCCAACATGCCATGTCAATAGGCTTCTCCTTGGGATGAGGAGGTGGGAGGCAACAGCGACTAATTACAAGGGAAAGCCCCAATTAGAAAAGGAGGAAGAGAAGGACTGGGGATGTACTGGAGGGAAAGGATGGAAGCTGCAGTGGAGCCCAGGCGTGGAAATGCCAAGACTAGCTGCCAGTGACAACAACATCTCCATCACACACAGAAACACACGCTAGACCAGGCACTTTGTAAGTAGCCGCCTGTATCCTTTTCTTGACTCCACTAAGGGATAATTGCATTAACTGTGAGAGACTAGTGTCTAACAGCAAGATAGGACACACAGAGAAACAAGTATACTAAGAAATATGTAAACATAGAGAATCTGAGAGCAATAATTCAAACAATTGTTTAAGAGAAAAATTAGTACGGATTCTTACAAAAGTCTCAGTCAGTATAAAATGGTTAGTGTGGATGATGGCCAGAAAATGAAAAATATAAGTAAATTAAAAGTAGAAGTGCATCTGGAAACAAACTCCAACTGACTGGCTGCTCACAATGGGAAGAAAGTAGAGAGGGCAAAGAAACAAAGCACTATTCAAATATGTTAAGACATGTTAGCATATGATTTAAGCTGCTAGAGAGCATGACCTTTAACGGATAACAGGAAGGCTCAATCCAGTACTAGCCTGGTTTCCCCAAATCTCTACTAGTTGATGGAGCTATTCAAAGGAGACCAGAAAGATTGATCATATTTTGAGACACAGGCTGTCTCAACACCAGTACGGTCAAACAAGAGACCCCTATAGTGATTGATATTAAGAGCATTTTTATTTTTCAGTTAAGGAGTATAATTTTCTTCACGATGCATGAGGCAATGTGAACCATTTGAACTAACTTTGTGCTCATGCTGACAGTATTTAAGTTGATCAGCAAGCAAACTGAAGGAAAAGGTAGAATTACATTTTAAGCACTTTGATAAGTCTTAACTGTGCTATATCTGCTAATTTCTTAGGATGCTATAGCCAAAATATCAACTATGTAATCATTGTCTTTGTTTTAAACTAATAGTAACACCTTGCTATTTCTAGACTCCTTTCTCACACAGTGGTATGAAAGCAGAGATGGGTTTTGATAAAAAAAAATAAATAGTGCCTTTTGTTTTCCATTCATCTGAGGTTGTATTTACTTGATTTAATTGTCTGGTTAAGATCTATACATTAATGTATAGGAAATAATCTGAATTTGAAACTTATTACCATAACTCCACATACAGAGTTTTACTGAAATGCTTTAAAGCAAGTTTGGCTTTTTCTCCTAATATCTTTTGATTATTCACAATAGTTCAGAGGATTCACAGTGAACAGAAACACATCAATGGGCATTTAAACTTCCAATGTAACATACATGTATACCCCCAACCAGATGACTTCATTCTGTATGGCTGACCAGATCTCCCATTTGCACAGTACCACTCATTAGAAACACATGTTCAGTGTGTCCGTGTGTGTTCATATGCAGCGAGCGGCCTCGGAACGTGTCATGCTTCCGAAAACATTTCCGGTTTCATCTGATTCCGCTCTTGATTTCAGCTCAATCTGAGGAGCAGCTTATGCACATGAACACTTAACATTACATTATTCATATTACTTTCTGTAGAAAGTTCCATGCAAGCCAACTTAATTTGTATGGTATTCACCTCAGCATCTTGCTGCAGATATTTTCATTCAGATCCTGATAGAGAAAAACAAATAATATGACTGACATCCAGATGGAACTGACCTCAGTGAACATTATTTGCTAAGTAAAAGTTATTAAGAGTAAAAGTAAAAGTAAAAAGAAACCCTATGTGACACTGAGACTATTCACTAAAATGTTCAAAGGAACAGTAGGTCACTGTGGTGGAAAAATAATCCGTATTTCAGTTGCCAGCATATTGTTTAATCTATGACCCAAATGGGAAAACATGCAGAATGTTATTGAAAATAAAAAATTCAACAAATCACAATCAGTTTCATGTCATTGCAGAAAATTTACCCTAGTGGGTTTTTTTTGGTAAGGTGACACACCTCTATTCCTTAATTTCATAGGCAAATTATGACTTGCAATAAGGAAAAAAATACAACCTTGCTAAAGTATTTAAAGTCCACATAAATGTATTCAAGAGTTTCGATCACTTACATTACCACAGGTGTATACAATAATTATTGGGAGTATCAAATGTTTTTTCTGTCAATAGAGGATTCAAAATGCATCAGTGTGTTTTCTGACAAATATGGACAGATGATCCCATATCATTCCTATTACACTGACTCCCCGTTTGTCATTGAATACAGTTTAAAATTTCATTTTCTTTTTTAAAGCTCTTCACCAATTGGCTCCCTCCTATCTCTCAGAGTTGCTCATTACCTACAAACGTTCCCTGTGCATTGAGGTCCGCTGACCATCTTCTTTTGTGGATTGGTGAATGAAACTACAAATCCTGTGGAGAATATGCTTTTATGTTTACTTATATAGTGCCAATTCACAACAGATGTCATCTCAAGGCACTTTACAGCAACAATAAGAATTGTGGTGAGACAGCACACTAGTAATGCAACGCTCACGAATGAATTAGATCTTTTCTATGGCTCTACACTGTAAATGATGAAAACTGAATCCTTGTAGAGAAACATTCATTTTTTTTTTTTTACAATGGGTGCATCATCTAAGCGTCATCGAGGAGGCGAGTGTTGGAGCAGCGTTCCCTAAGCACGTCTTCTTTGCAACTACAAGTTTCATTTCATCCTTTGAACTGCTTATTTTTTACTAAAGTGAGCAAAATATTAAGGCCACTCCAGATAAACACCTTTAAAATGAAAACAATCACTCAGCTCAGTAATAATTTTATCATTAAAACATTGCCGTTTCAAAATATTCCCAAAAAGACAAAACAATAAAAGAGTCAGTTTTTTGAACAGCTCATAGAGGTGAACGGCTGTAATATGCCTGTAAAAATAATCTGTTAAACCCTTTTCATTATGATTTAATTTAATAGATGTGTGAGACGCAATATGGCTGCATACTTTGGCAATATAATGTTGAAACTCTGTAACAATGGTGATTAAAAATGTAATTTCTAACTTTTTTGGTCGCTGAAGTATTTGGAAAGGAAAGATGAGCTCAGAAACTCCAGTTATCAAAATGTCTGAATCATTGTTACTTCTTACTTTTCTCTGCATACTGACACACTTCTGAGCATTCTGGTGGACTATTTCCAAGTGATTGTCCAGGATGAATTCATAAAAAAACAAAATGGGGCATGAAACTTATGTATGGAGAAACTCAGATGCCTGAAGTTTATCACTGACGAGCATTCTCAATGACATAGCATATGCAAAAATACTATAATTACAAAGTGATTTTAATACCTAAAAATTATCCTTTGATGACCTAACTTATGGAAATACAAAGACTAGTAGTAATTGTAAAGGTATCTGGGGTTTGAAAGGAAACGAGAACTCAAGCTACAATTATTTTATGAAGATCTTTAACCCAGCACAGCGACAGACATGCTCAAGATCTTCTACTTCTAACAATCTATTTTATGTCAGTCTTTGCCAAAGTGGAACTGACCAAGTATGAATGGGTAAAAAAATGCCTGATCATGGATAAAGTAAATGGATTAATACTTGGACACTGCTAACATAATTTACAGTTTTCCGACGAGGCTCCCTTATTAACGCAAAGCAGAACATTAAAGATTACCAAATAAGCTTCTAAACAAACTTCCTTCCAAGCAAAAGAGAAACAAATATGATGAAACATATATTGCCTTTGTTTTTACTACACCAAACCTGCAAATGTTTAACTGAGCTCAAAAAACATTTTGAACCGAGTAGCAAAGTTTAAAAAGCTTCACCCAATCGTAGAGGGTTTAAAACTGTGGACATGACTCCAACATAGACAGCAGCAGCCAGCACACTAAAGTTATTTTTCTGTTGCACTAGGTCGCACTAGATATTTTGCTAATAAATAAATATTATATTTTTACAATTCAGTTAAAATAACCTCATTCAATAGTATTTTTTTATTTTGAATTATCAGAGGTGTATGTTCTTGTTTACTTGTGTACAGCGAACTACATATAAACACTCAAATTAAACAAATTAACTTGGATAGAACCCACAATTCTCACATCCTCCTCCCAGTCTGCATGGAACTGAAATGTGCACTTATGCTTAGTCAAATGTCTCAAGTAGGATTGCTGCAGATGTTATTTATTAGGCTACTTGACTGTTCAAACTACCTGACAGCAGTGCTCTGTTTGTTAACAGAATTGTTGAATTTTAAAATAAGATGAATAAAAAAAAGAACATCCTGGATCGCTGATCTTTATTCTTTTTTATGTATTACCAAAGAAGTATTGGATCGGGACTCTGTATTGACAGATACTCCGATTAAAATGACTTTGACTTGAGGGAAAAAAAACCTGATCCGTACATCCAGTCATAATCTATTTTTAACCGACTTTTTAAAAGATGACATATTCAGTTGTATTTAATTTAAATAATATTCAATACGAACAAGACAAAACAGAGCTACAGCTACTTCAAAAAAATGTAATCAAACCAAATATGACTTCCTCCTCAAATTCTCACCAATTTTTGTGTAATCAAATAGTGGGATTGCTACAGAGGTTTTGGTCATGAGGTTTTAGATTTTTGCCACGGACAGATAACTTCTCATATAGTTTCAGATGTTGTTCTGAAGGCTAAATCCGAGCTTCACTGTCACACTGGAGACTGGAATTAGCACCACTTAAGCCAATGTTTGGAAATCTGGGAACATTTCTATAACTGAAGTGATCAGAAGTCAGAAAGACTCTCTGATCGAGTCACTTCCTGACCAGCAAACTGTTACTTTATTTTTTCTTTTTTTTTCTGTACCAAGCTGTACCTGCGCTTTCAGCATCCAGCTAGCCTGAAGTATTGAGTACAGTTCCAGGTCTCAGACAGTGACATGATGCTGGTACAGGAATCTTTACTTTTAGTTACCTGTAAACATGCGTAAAGTGTGTTTACATCAAGTGGTCAGGTGGTGGGTGGCGAGGGGGGGACGACTAATAAAAAAACGTGTATAAAGTATAAAGAGTGTTTGTATTGGGTTCCTTAAAGAGGAACATTTGATTTACAACAGAAACAGTATAGCTGGATGTCTGAATTAGTTATTCCATCCATCCATCCATCCATCTTCCTCCGCTTATCCGGGGTCGGGTCGCGGGGGCAGTAGCCTAAGCAAGGAGACCCAGACTTGCCTCTCCCCGGCCACTTGGGCCAGCTCCTCGGGAGGAATCCCGAGGCGTTCCCAGGCCAGCTGGGAGACATAATCTCTCCAACGGGTCCTGGGTCTTCCCCTGGGTCTCCTCCCGGTGGGACATGCCCGGAACACCTCACCAGGGAGGCGTCCAGGAGGCATCCTGACTAGATGCCCGAGCCACCTCAACTGGCTCCTCTCGATGTGGAGGAGCAGCGGCTCTACTCTGAGCTCCCTCCGGATGACCGAGCTTCTCACCCTATCTCTAAGGGAGAGCCCAGCCACCCTACGGAGGAAACTCATTTCAGCCGCCTGTATCCGCGATCTCGTTCTTTCGGTCACCACCCAGCGTTCGTGACCATAGATGAGGGTAGGAACGTAGATCGACCGGTAAATCGAGAGCTTCGCCTTTCGACTCAGCTCTCTCTTCACCACGACAGACCGGTACAGCGCCCGCATGACTGCAGACGCCCTACCAATCCGTCCATCGATCTCCCGCTCCATTTTTCCCTCATTCGTGAACAAGACCCCCAGATACCTAAACTCCTCCACTTGAGGAAGGACCTCATCCCCAACCCGAAGAGAGCACCCTACCCTTTTCCGACTCAAGACCATGGTCTCGGATTTGGAGGTGCTGATCCTCATCCCAGCCGCTTCACACTCGGCTGCGAACCGCTCCAACGAGAGCTGTAGATCACGTTCAGACGAAGCCAACAAGACCACATCATCTGCGAAAAGCAGAGACCCGATCCTGAGGTCACCAAAACGGATCCCCTCAACACCTTGGCTGCACCTAGAAATCCTGTCCATAAACGTTATGAACAGGATCGGTGATAAAGGGCAACCTTGGCGGAGTCCAACTCTCACTGGAAACGAGTCCGACTTACTGCCGGCAATGCGAACCAGACTCTGACACCGGTCATATAGGGACCTAACAGCCCGTATCAGAGGGCCTGGTACCCCATACTCCCGGAGTACCCCCCACAGGACACCCCGAGGGACACGGTCGAACGCCTTCTCCAAGTCCACAAAGCACATGTAGACTGGTTGGGCGAACTCCCACGCACCCTCCAGGACCCTGCCGAGGGTGTAGAGCTGGTCCAGTGTTCCACGGCCAGGACGAAAACCGCATTGTTCCTCCTGGATCCGAGGTTCGACTATCCGTCGTACCCTCCTCTCCAGAACCCCTGAATAGACCTTACCAGGGAGGCTCAGAAGTGTGATCCCCCTGTAGTTGGAACACACTCTGTGGTCCCCCTTTTTAAAGAGGGGGACCACCACCCCGGTCTGCCAATCCAAGGGAACTGCCCCCGATGTCCACGCAATATTGCAGAGCCGCGTCAACCAACACAGCCCTACAACATCCAGAGCCTTGAGGAACTCCGGCCGAATCTCATCCACCCCCGGAGCCTTACCACCGAGGAGCTTTTTAACAACCTCGGCGACTTCAGCCCCAGAGATTGGAGAGTCCGTCCCAGAGTCCCCAGACTCTGCTTCCAAACAGGAAGGCGTGTCGGTGGGATTGAGGAGGTCTTCGAAGTATTCCATCCACCGACCCAAAACGTCCCGCGTTGAGGTCAGCAGCACACCGCCCCCACTGTAAACAGTGTTGGCGGCAGACCGCTTCCCCCCCCTGAGACGCCGGATGGTGGACCAGAATCGCTTCGAAGCCATACGGAAGTCGTTCTCCATGGTCTCTCCAAACTCCTCCCACGCCCGAGTTTTTGCCTCAGCGACCATCCGAGCCGCACTCCGCTTGGCCTGCCGGTACCTATCAGCTGCTTCCGGAGTCCCACAGGCCAAGAAGGCCCGATAGGACTCCTTCTTCAGCTTGACAGCATCCCTCACCGCCGGTGTCCACCAGCGGGTTCGAGGGTTGCCGCCACGACAGGCACCAACTACCTTGCGGCCACAACTACGGTCAGCCGCTTCGACAATGGAGGCACGGAACATGGCCCATTCGGACTCAATGTCCCCCGCCTCCCCCGGGACGTGTTTGAAGTCCTGTCGGAGGTGAGAGTTGAAACCCCTTCTGACAGGAGACTCCGCCAGACGTTCCCAGCAGACCCTCACAACACGTTTGGGCCTACCAGGTCTGTCCGGCGTCTTCCCCCACCACCGGAGCCAACTCACCACCAGGTAGTGGTCGGTGGATAGCTCCGCCCCTCTCTTCACCCGAGTGTCCAAAACATGCGGCCGCAGGTCAGATGAAACGACAACCAGGTCGATCATCGAGCCGCGGCCTAGGGTGTCCTGGTGCCAAGTGCACACATGAACACCCTTATGCTTGAACATGGTGTTCGTTATGGACAATCCATGACGAGCACAGAAGTCCAACAACAAAACACCGCTCGGGTTCAGATCGGGGGGGCCATACCGCCCAACCACGCCTCTCCAGGTCTCACTGTCATTGCCAACGTGAGCGTTGAAGTCTCCCAGGAGAATGAGGGAGTCTCCAGAAGGAGCACTCTCCAGCACCCCCTCCAAGGACTCCAAGAAGGGTGGGTAGTCTGATCTACTGTTCGGTGCATAAGCACAAACAATAGTCAGCACCCGTCCCCCCACCCGTAGGCGGAGGGAGGCTACCCTCTCACTCACCGGGGTAAACCCCAACGTACAGGCGCCGAGATGGGGGGCAACAAGTATGCCCACCCCAGCTCGGCGCCTCTCACCGGGAGCAACTCCAGAGTGGAAGAGAGTCCAACCCCTCTCGAGGAGACGGGTTCCAGAGCCAGAGCCATGCGTCGAGGCAAGGCCGACGATGTCCAGTCGGAACCTCTCAGCCTCGCACACCAGCTCCGGCTCCTTCCCCACCAGAGAGGTGACGTTCCACGTCCCAAGAGCCAGCTTCTGCAGCCGAGGATCGGACCGCCAAGGTCCCCGCCTTCGGCCACCGCCCGTCTTGCACGGCACCCGACCCCTATGGCCCCTCCCACAGGTGGTGAGCTCATGGGAAGGGGGGCCCATGTTTCCTCTTCGGGCTAAGCCCGGCCGGGCCCCATGGAAAAAGGCCCGGCCACCAGGCGCTCGCCAACGTGCCCCACCTCCAGGCCTGGCTCCAGAGTGGGGCCCCGGTGACCCGCGTCCGGGCGAGGGAACACTAGATCCATTTATTTTGTTCATCATAGGGGTCGTTGAATTAGTTATTCTCATAATGAAATAATATTTTGAATAAATAACAAAACCAAAACAGACATGCACTCAATGTCAAGCTCTTCATCTCCAAAAGCAAAACATACACTCCCACCCAGGGGTCGTTTTACCGGAATATTTTCCATATTTGATCGCTTTCTTCAAAAGGTGACAAAAAATCTGAAGCCTGTGCTTCCGTTTGAGAGATTAGTATTTACACCTCTTACCATTTGTTGCAGTAACCTGGACATTTTCCACTTTGCAAGTAACCAAATTAATCAAAGACAGATTCTGAGAGACCCTCTGAGCATCATCTCAGACCTGGACACTGTACCTAATGCACCTTGCTAATCAGGAGCATCCTGTGTCACTAATAACTGATGGAGGGAGAGTGGAGGAGGAATAAGTTGTTGGAGATTGAGTGGATCAGAAAAAGAGGGTGGTTGAGGGCCAGAGATTGTGTTCAATCCCCCAAGAATAACTAAATCAGAAAATAGAAAGAAGATGGGATATGATAGAACAGTTGGCAGATAAATGAAAACAGGTGCAGTATAACCCTCAGAGCATGCTGTCAAATGTACCTGCTCAGTCTGCGCCTTTTGTCAGAACATTCCTGACAATTTACACCAACAGCAAGAAAAGAACAAGGAAGAGCAGTTTTGTCCTGGTAAACCTCCACTTTACTTTTTCAATAATCTTCAAGATGTCTATTTCTGCAAGCGCAGCATGCTAACTAGTGCTAGTGCTGCCAGTAAAACTGCTTATCAGCAAGGCTCTGCCAGTCTCTGCACACATGTATCTGTGGAAGAGACACAAACGTATGTGCTTCCTGTCTCAACCTCTCAACGTCTTTTTCTGTTCTACCTAATCCTGTGCAGACAATGGTCACTTTGCTGATACATTCACCCATTCTTATAGGCCTCCAGTTTTCCATTTCAGAATCTTCTTTAGAATAACATGCAGAAAAAAAGGGAAAAAAAAACACCAACTCTAATTGAACTGCAGTGCTTTCAGACTGGGAGACCAAATAACAAAAAGCATAAGAGAAAAAGGGGAAACTGAACAAAATCACAATGCTCAAAAAAATATTTGTTGTAGGACGAGGTGAATTATTGGCAAACGTCTCGCTTTAACAACCCGATTCTGACCTTCAACTCAAACTTTCAATTACAACCACTAATCATAATTTACCAAAACTTTTAATTAGGTATATGCCTTCAAACTAAACAATACAATAAAATAGAATAACTTTGAATGTATTAGTAAATTTTATGTCGGGCTCAAATGTTAAAATAAGCACTCAATATTTCCCAGTTTACTTTACTAAATGAAGTAAAGCATGAAATCTTTCTTTTTGAACATAACAGAAGGTACCAATATCCAATTTATAAAAATAAAAAAAATTTAGACTTCATCTCAAAATATCATGTGAAATTTTAGAAGATGCATCACTAGACATGAATATTTTTAAAATAAAGCCGAAAAGATACTGGGATGCTTTGGCAGCAATACGGATATTCATTTCTTACCCAAAATGAATCTGGCTGGATTTATGCAGAAACATTTGCAAACACACTTGTACTCAAACGCGAACACCCACATTTACACACACACAGACACACACACCTACACACACACGATCGCAATGAGACACAGACTGGAAGTTTGGGAGGAATTCCCAAGCGGACATTTCTCACGTTCCTGCAGTGATTGGAAACACACTCCAGAAAAATGGCGGCAGGACATAATTTCCAGGTGAAGAGAGAAAGGCTGTAACCTCTTCCCCTCTTCCTCTAACTACTCCTACCATAGCACAAACAATATCCTTCTTGATATTATCCACTAGTGCGCACACACACAAACACACACACATATAGATATAGATATATAACCAACACCTGTTGTCACCTGCAGGAGGTTAATCTACTGCCGGCTACCATCAATACACAATGGCTGCCTCTGTGGCCTAGTGGGAACAGGTGAACAGATAGTATCAACATAAATGTGCTGGAGTTGTGCGCACGCGTGAGCATGCACGCACACACACACACACACACACACACCTGCTGAGGAAATGAGTCTGTTGCAATACACCTCCACCTGGTCAGCCCTGAGGTGACACCAAGAAAAAAAAGAAAGGAAAGAGGCAATGAAGAGTTGAAAGTCTGAGTTCATTTGAAAGCCAACAGTAGCTACTTGTTTTCTACCTAAAGTGAGCTATGTTTAGTTGTTTGAAGGAACAAAGGAGAGGAAATCGATGGCAAAAGTGAAATTTTAAGATTTATGAGTTTTAGATACAGTGTGTGATTTTTACATAACACAGTAGATCTGAGAGTAATTCATATAATAAATACAATAACCTCTAGCAGATAAGCTTTCAGTTTTCCTGTTAATTTATTTAATTTACAGATCTTATCCATAGAGTAAATGGGTAAAGAAGATGTGAGGATTTTGCCATGCAGAGGATTATCTTATAACCTCACACAGAAACTCAATCAGTCAGTTCATACTGCTTTGCTGTTGTTTGCTTACTGGTAGCTCAGGATTGGTAGTTAAGTGAAGAGGCAAGGTATAACCGTGAATGATTTCTAGTCCATATTAGAGTCAACACTCAAACAAACAAAATGTATTGCAATACATTTTTGTTGTCTGTTATTTTGACTGACTGGCTCAAAAGAAAATCTGGTCATAATCTTTTTTTATCCCACTTTTTAAAAATAATAGCATTTTCAACAGTATTTAAATTTATGCTTTTTCAAAATAACATTCAGTCCTAACAAACTTAACAGATAACTACATATAATAAAATGAAACTAAACAGTTAAAACAGCATTTAAAATACAAATAGTTCACCTGCTATGGTCTGAACACAAAGTCTCACAACTTCTTCCTGCTCCACATGGAAGTGAAATGTGCACCCATTTGTGTGTGATCAAATCTTGGGATTGCCGCAGAAGTTACTGTTTTGTGGTCTTAGAGTTTTGCATCCTGTCCAGGTTGCACTCCTCCTCTCGCCCAATGACTGGTGGAGAAAGGCACCAACTATCCACGTGACCAATCAAGGGTAAGCGCTATATATATTGAGCGGATGGATGGATGTTTTGTTCAGTTGTATTTGTGGATTCATAAAAATCTCCTGAATTGAAACTTTATCAGGTCATCGCAGTTTGTATTGTGTTTTTCTCCAAAAAAGAATATCTCATAAATCTGACTTCCAAAGAGGAAAAGAGGTACATGTTTTTCTTCTTTAAACACATCAGGGAATCTCTGAGCCTGCGAAAACATTATGAAAAAATTCATCATTTTGCAGTCACATTAAGAAACACTGGACAGGGTGTGTGTGTGTGCGAGTGGTATGTGCGTGGTGTGTGCGTGAGTGAGCGACTGAGTAGACTGTCTGAACATCTGTGACATGAGTCAGATGCTCAGGGAGTCTGATGCATATGCTGTTGAGTGCATCCTCCTCTTCTGTTCTGCATTCATTTTTTACCACACTTGCCAGTAACGCTCATCCATGTCGTAATTATCCCACAGCAAGAAACTGTGCCTGCGTGTAAGAGAGTGCGCCTCACTCCATCAGATGTGATGCGATGCATTAGGCGTTCCTGATGCTTAGGTGTAAAAAATCCCATTAGAGCAAACGGGACGTGAGATCGATACCTTACGGGATCCAGAGTGACGGAGTGTGTGTATTTGTGTGTGTGAGTCTGAGTGTGGAAGAGCTTTAACACCTCTCAGAGGTGGATTAGTGCGCGACAGTATGGAGACACTGTCAGGGAGGGTTAGTGTCAAAGAGAAAAGGCAAGAGGGAAGCCAACAGAGGGAGTGTTGGAAAGAAGGCAATTGAAATAGGAGCAGATGGAAGAGAGACAATGAAAAAGAAAGATGCATTACTCTGGATGACAGTCCACTATGTTTGTTCCAACGGATTTCAGATGGAGTGAGAACTGCATGTAAAATGTCCATATTTAAGAGATTGAAACTAGAGCCATATAGCAACTTTTGCAACACTGGATATGTGGATGGAATCATGGAATTTAAAGGGAACATACAGGGTGTTTCTCAATGTCAGTGGCAGTGCCTGGGTAGGCGAGGCGCCTTGCTTACGAGGACACGTCCTTCCTTGGTCAAAAAAACGGTTTGGAACAGACTTGCCTCACGTGACCGTGGCTGCCGGCTTACGTGCTCTGTTTACGTCCCGCCCATCATAGGATCATTGTAGCATAGTAATATACTTCAACCAACGAACTGGAAATGTATAACGAGCGTTTTACTTTTTTTAATATGTCGGTTAAATCAAATGCGCAAACAAATTAGTACCTGGTAGCCACCGAAGTTGCAACAACTAAGCAACTAACCAACCATATATAACGGCTTTGGATCTAAAAAATAATAATAATAAAAAAATAAAACAAACATTTTAGATATAACCCCGATGGTTAAAATTAGTTGACTTACATTTACAATAGAAATCTTCCCCCGAAGTAGTTGCTGCTGGCTCCTACCGCGCTGTATTCTGGGAAATTTTTGACCGAGAGAAGGCATCAAGGCACGTCTGATGTATCCTTCGTTAGTTTTCTAAACGGCTAACAAACGGAGGACAGATTACTCAGTAGAACATGAACATTGGAACACACCTTGGCGGTCGTTGATGACGTATCTCCTAGGCAACCCGGGGCTGGACCAAGGCATCAAGGCGAGGTTCCTGGGCATTGAGAAACATCCACAGTGTCTTGAAAATTCCACTTTATTAGCCCTTAAATGCAGTGTGTTGTGCATTTAATCTGTCAAAATGCACAAAAGCATAAATTAGCCCTTCCCAGATCTTGTGGAGATATTTTGTTTTTTTGGATACCATTTTGGTCATATTTTTTAGGCTGTTTGGTTTTCTCTATTACGTCAGAGTACTTGCACTGGAACTGTTAAACAAGGTCATAGACTTCTGTCTAAACACTAAGTGAATCCGCCATCTTTATTTCTCACTGCGAGTTTGTAGTCCTAGTTAGTAAAGACGAAGGTAGAAGTGGAACAGTTAAAATGCTTGGTTGTTGGATTATTAACCCACACGATTCTTTGCAGAGTCTTGATGAACCTAACACATTCAATTATGCTAGCTTGATGCTAACAGTAGTATACTACCAACCTCGGGGGGTTGTGTGGAACATCATTTGTGAATTGGTGTGATTTAAATTAACTGAATAGATATGAAGACTCATTCACCTCATTATAGTAGTATAACTATAATTACATGGTACCTGACAAGTGGTTTGTGTTAATGTGTTGTAAGTAATGCAGTCAGCATATGTTCCTGTAAAATTGCTAAAGTTTTTCTTTGGTATTTTTCATGTTGTCTGCCTGCATCATCTCAGTCGATTACACCTATTTTTTGTGAAATATATTTTGGTGTTGACTTCAATTTAAACCATTTTAAAAGGGAGGCTTTCTTATATGAAAAAGTCCTTTGTTTTCCCCAGTTTAATACTCTAAAAATGATAATGAAGGACTTTTAAATAAGCTGTAAAATCATATATTGTTCTGCTTACACAACACCATTATATTTTTGAAACTTAAACAGTAAATGTCAATCTCTATGTCAAGGGATTCTTTGAATTGTTTTCATTTACTTCACAATTACACACGTTTTGGGTTAATAAATATGATAAGAATATGCATCAGGTGAAATTTAGCAAAAATAAAAAAAATAGTTTGAAAAAAAAAACAGAATTAGGAAAATGATAGAAATTGATTTATTAGGGCCATAAGAAACCATGCTCGGAAAAAAAAGTTCTAAATTAACCAATGAAAAGCTATGTAACAAATTGCATATATCTGCCACCCTGTCTGCAGCCTTTATTCACAATGTAAAGGTGTTTGGCTCAGACATGTCTTCCTGCAGTGCAGCAAATAAATTCATTTTCCAGCTTTCCACAGTGCTTTGGTCACCACTCCAAATTTACCTGATTTACAGAGATTATGTCAACTAGGGTTGTCAAAATAATCGATACGTAGATATTAATTAGGGATGGGAATCTTACATCTCACGATTCAATTCGATTCTGATTCTTGGGGTGACGATTCGATTTAGAAACCATTTTCGATTCAGAAGCGATTCTCGATTCAAATCCATTTTTTTTTCTTAATCAATACTCTTTCATTCATCATTTGTGTTTGTAATACACACAACTTGATCTGCCAAATGTCTGTAATGAAGTGAGCCATGAATGTAATAGGGCATCAACACAAAATGGATTTTACAATCTATGTTGAGAGAAGGGAACTGGTTCAAAAGTAACAAGACATGAAATGGCAACTGGACATCCAAGACCTTTTAAACAAAATTTCTAGTCTTGAAAAAAAAATGCTGACATATTTTAAGAAGAAAAAATTATCATATGTATTTTGTTTGTTCTTTGGTACGTAGTAGAAAATACATTGAAAATATTTAGTATGCACCAAATGTTGCTTATCAACCATCATTAAACAGAAATTTATGGCTTATGTTATTATTTTCATTGTTTTTGTTAGAAATTTTAAAAGTCCTAATGTTATGGAACTCAGCATATATTTCGACTTCCTTGAAAGTGCCACAGATATGGAGCGCTGCTGGATGTTTATGTGTAGCTTATAAAGAAAGATCGCTCTTATATACTTGCAGATTTATAAAAAAAAAAAAAAAAAACTTTAGCCAAGGGTGTCATTAGCATGGAGAAGACCTTTTAGACGGCCCAAACATTTACCTTCAGCAAAGCTGGATTTCTCTTTCGTCGTTCATGCTTTCATGCTGAAGCTTTAGCCTAGCGGCTACAGCTAGCTAGCGCTAGCAGCTAGCGCTACCTAGCCAACAGCACATCAGACCTGTCAATGCGACGGTGGCCGTTGCATGACAAACACTACGCGAAGCGAAAATGTAAAAAGGTTCAGAAAACATATTTTTTGAGAATCGATTCTCCAACATTTCGGATCGATTCTGAATTTTGTTAAATAGGAATCGAGATTCAAACGTGAATCGATTTTTCCTCACACCCCTAATATTAATCGATACTAAAACTGGTATCTAAATTAGATATTCTGTTCCTGGGTATTGATTTTTTCTAGTCTAGCATATACGCAGCCTCCTTCAGCATACACTGACCTGCACGTTCACTGACAGCCAAGTGCCGTAATACAGCCTGCCGGAAATATATTCAGTAGGGCTGTTAAAATTAACGCGTTAACACGGGTCAATTAATTTATAGAATTAACACCATAATTTTTTTAACAGAATAGCGGCCTGTTTATCCTAAAAGTCAGGCCACCCCGAGTTAACTTCTCATCACTTAACAGCATGTTATGGTGCATTCACACCGCACATTTGGTCTGCGTCAGGCAACGCATTCAACGGATGAAGTTTGACGTATGTACTTCTTGGCTTCCATAGCCTGCTTCTGAGGAAAAAACAACGCACGGTCGGGGCTTCCTCTGTTGCCATAGGTTCTGCACTATGGTGGATCGTAACTAGAGAGTGGCTTGGCTTTATTAACTAGATAAAGCTAGACAACGTTGACATCGGATTCATCAGCGCCCATTATTCTGATGCGTTCTGAGTTTGGGGAGTTTAACCATTTGCTCCAGGAGCTGCGTTTGGATGAGGTTCGCTTTCATTGCTACTTCTGTCTGTCGCGCGCCTAATTTTACGACCTCCTCGGCCGCATCGGAGCTTAAATTTCCTACCAGGACACCAATTACAGGTTCTCTGTTCCTCTTTAGGAGCGCCTATCCATCTGACTTCGGTAAATGTTATTTCTGTTTTTTTAAATCTGCGTTTGTTGAAAATGTTTTCACTGGCCCCGCGCTTCATTCAAGATCCGTGTATAGTGACATAACTACAGTAAGAGGCTCTGATTGGTTGCCGCACTGTGTTAACTGCGTTGGGTCCATCAAAAGCTCAGCTTGCTGAACTTCTGTGACGCATGCGTTGGTACGTTGCCATATGAAACGCAAGCGTCGTTGACGGGGCCAACGTACTCAACGCAACGCAGAGCCCTTGACGGACCTCTGACGTACTCTACCATAGACTTTACATGTAATCTTGCCGCAACTGATGCTGACGCATGGGCTTGGTCTGAATGCAGCATCAGACTGAGACAGAGCTTTCTTTTTTCGATCTGCTTCTGCTGTATGCTCAGTCTTGCTAAATCTAGCCCCCCTGTCGCGGTCCAAAGAGTATAAATACGCTGTATTTTTGTTGATTTATTCATATGGGTTCACTGTATAGCTTCAGTACATTTCATACATAGTGAGTTACCGCTGCGTTAAAATGCACATTATTCAGTTAAAGTTCTAAAACTTAAATCAGTGCTAACTCATTAGCAAAATTAGCTGTAGTAGTTCTCTTCACAATAAAATAATTTACTTTAATGAGTAGGAGAGTTTTATGTTAATGTTTACTTATTGTGATTTATTAGATTAAAACGTTTTTTAGCTTGACAGCCCTAATATTTAGTAATATATAGTTAACATATTTCCATATTGAGTGCTGTGCTTCTTATTTTAAGACTTTATTATTTAGAGCTTTAAAGTGTTATATTTCACCATGTTTTGTGTGCACTTTTAAAAACACTGCTGATAATTATAAACAATTTTGCTTAACATTTCCAGTGAAATTAATTACACTTAAGAATTAGTTACATTTCATTTTTGCACTATAGATAAGGTAGCTGGATTAAAGAATGCAATTTTTTGTATCTACTTTTTTAATAAATTGGTGTTTTTAAGCCCCCTAAGCATCGAAATTGATATCAAGTATCGAAGATTCTTTCCAGTACCGAATTGAGTTTGAAATTTTAGTATTGTGACAACACTAATGTGAACAAAGTAAAAACTTACTTTTTACCCACTAATTAACAGAGTTTAGAAAGCTGGCCAGAAAGGTGGTTGGAGATCAGAGATAGGCACCGATTGTCAAAGCTTTAAATTTTCATTCAAGCTTTGAATTTTGGTGAATTCAAATTGTTTTTAGATTTTTACTTGAAGTGTTTGTTCCTATATGACTGTAATGCACTGATGGAACTGCCCGGTGTCAGGAATACATAAAGCCTAGTATTAGAATGTATATAGATTACCAGAAAGCCTAATAGTCTAGAATTGCTCTGCTCATGGTGGCAGCATAAAGGAGTAGCATTTTTAGTTATGTTAGTTATGACTTGTAGTTTTATAGACTTTTGTTGATGATATTCTTGGTCGAGGGATTATATATGTTTTAAAAAAATACTATTTTTGGATGATTTTAAGCTGAAAAGATTTTTGGTTTTCATTTTTCTTACTTTCAGACAGTTGTAATTATGTGGAACCATGGCAACAAGATCTTTTTGGTTTGTTTGTTTTTACAAATGAGAGCAGCTAATTACCATCTTGAACAACTCAAATAAAACCTGAGCTATGACCCCAAATCCCAGAGGACCTGAAAAGACACTTCGTGGATGCAGAGCAGGGCCAAAGAGCAGAGGGAGAGGGAGGAAGTTCAAACCATCTCTTCTATCCATCATAATGTGTAAGGGTCATATCCTGACTCAATCGTCGCTTATACATATGATATTACTCTGCACGGGTGATAGGTGTGATGGAGGGATAATATGGTTTAAGCAATGATGGGTGGGGAGAAGGAAAAGCTCATAATTTTACCTCTTAAAATATCATGCAAATGGGGTGGACAAGTAAGTGCTTGCTAACAACTGGCAGTGACAGCCATCTATCAGCTAACAGCTCAAACGATATTGACCTTTTAGCATATGTTTACAGTCCTATTTGACAGTCAAGAGGCAGTCCTGCAGCAACAGTGACTTCAGTCACTGCTTAATCTGAGAGGCCTCTTCAGATTTGGTGCAAGAATCGTGACTTCTGGAGATCCTACCCACAGCATCACTATCCACAATGACTGAAGATACTTGGAGGATAATATGTCCGTGAGGCAGACACCCTGTCTAATTTTAAGATCAGGCTTAAAACATTCCTTTTTGATAAAGCTTATAGTTAAAATGGCTTAGGTCATCCTAAGCTATCTGCTATATATGGCACACACTATAGGATAATCAGGCTTTTTTTTTGTCCCCATCCCCCCCTTACGATCAAAGCCAGCAAAGGCCTGATTGTCTGGTGTCTGCACACAACATAATGGCTGATTTTCCTGTAGTGTGGGCTCTGTTAAGAGTGATTTTGTCCAGTCCAATCCACTCGGAAAGAAAGGAGAGATTGTAAATAATGAACATTCCCACATTGCCGTCTTTTGACATATTTTTGGGGGGGTTGTATTGGTGGTTTTATTCAGAGAGCAAGAGGGTAAAGAAAACCAAGCCTTCTTCCTTTCTTCTCCTATGTTTGTTTACACTGAAGTCACGTTTGACTATGTGAGATTTGGAATATTGAGCATGAAGAAGCGGATAGTGTGTGCTGTGTTCCATACTGCACACCACACACTACAGAGCTCCGGATGTCAAGTGACTCTCACAGCATAGGCGCCATGCTGGCAGGTAGGAATGTAATCAAAATGAATGTCGCCGGCTGTGATTTTACTTCTTCTGAGTTTAATCCCAATTTTAAAACGGACAATATTTTTCCATATGCGGGGAAATTACAAAGATTAAACATCCCCGACCCTTATCATGTTCCTGGGATACTTTTTAAAACTATACAAGCCAGCGGAGCGAACCTTTTACCAGACCTGAGATACTAGATACAAAGAGATACAAACCCTGACTGACATATAATTTCCTGATCAACTTTCCCTCGCCTTCTCAGCAGCATCGCTTAAAGCTTATAAAAGCCTAGAGGGACATAAATGGTCACAGTCAGGGTTTGTTACCGAGATCCAGATCTGAAATCCTCCTACCAAGGATTGCGCACCAGGAGGGTAAGTACGGATTTTAGATACCATGAGCAATGGGCAGCTAAGTTATGTCCGTGTGCTTTTTATGTGTGTCAATTTTGAACTATTAATCGATCATTGCTTCAAAAAAAAATGTATACCTTAGTCTGTTCCTCGATCTTGTGATCACAAGACAAGTTAACAACGCCATGGAGACATCACGAAGATTGTTATGATTCTGCAAAGTTTTACAAGATGTTTACACAATCCACAACAAAATAACTGTAAGAATCAGAATCTTAATAGAAGCATGTAAAACAAATACCATATAAAGTTGAAGAAACGTTGTTTTATGTAACTGATATGAAGTGGAAACCTTTGCCTGTGGGGTCCCACAGCTTTATTTGGCCTGATTATTTGCGCATTTCATTGTAGTGATCCATCGTTTTCTTCGTTCTGGATACTTGGGAATCTTGACGAACGCTCTCCCCTTATCTCGTCCGTGTCTGTTATGGTATCCTGAGGCACAACAGGTATCCGGCATATTTACCGTTTCTAAGTTTAGGTTAGCTGCATATAACAAACTGCAGGAGACTGCCTTCCACAATGGCGCCCGTTCGATTTGAACTGCTGCATGTGGGGAGTAGTGACGTCAACTCATGGACCTCTGTAAGATCAGCAGAGAGAGATCTTGTGTGATCTGTTTTTTGTTACTTCAAATGTGTGGTCTCCTAATCTGTAAAGGTTAGGAGAATTTGGAAAATATCTGCACACAAGTATGTGCCAGTCTTTAGACTGTTGGAGGACAGACTGACCACTTTTCTTCACTGTGCTAATTTTCTCTTCTACTACTCTCAAGTTGCATTTTTTTTTGCTGCAATTTCAGCTGTTATCTTTGTTTTGGGTTTTTTCTCAGTCTTTTTCTCTCCATAGAAGGTACATCTGGTCCGGTATCCTGCTCAGCTACAATGCCCTGCTGGATGGGGAGCATCGATTCAGATGATGCCCCGTGTGATCAAACATCTTCCATGTCTTACCACTTTTTACTTTCTTTAATATAGTAATTACTCTTACATCACTTCCTTTTGTTCCTTCTGTGTCTCTGCTCGGTCTTCTCAAACCCCCAGATGGTGGCTGAGCCAGGTTCTAATGGAGGTTCCCTTAATGTTAAAGGGGAGTTTATCCTCTCCACTGTTGCTACATGCTTGCTCAGTATGATGGACGGCTGGGAGGATTGCGGTGTTTGGAAGTGAGCATCAAGGGCCACAACCTCACGTCAATGACTTGACACAATTTGCTGGGATTCCTTAAACAGAAAACTTTTCATCTGATTGGAATTTTTGTATATTTTGTACTGAAACAGCTTTTCTTGTAAAGTGCCTTGAGATGACATATGTTATAAGTTGGCGCTATATAAATAAACTGAATTAAAAAAGAACTGAATTAAGTTATGACAAAATTTAATTTATCTTTGAAAAAAGGTATTTTTGGACTAAACAGCATGGCAAGTACCTGCTTTACAGCACTAGTTGTATTGCATCACTGGTTCCATGATTTGGCAATTAAGTTGTAGTTCAATAGTTGCATATGAAGTCTGTTGCATGTATTCCACTGTTTTCTCAAAATATCTCTCCTGTAAGGTTTCTGCCTAATCTTAAGCTTCAAGTAGTGACTACAAATATGAGCTCTACAAAAGGCAGAGTGGAAGTTTTCGCGGGGAATATCCCGGATAAAAGAGCTACATGAAGCATAAACAGAAATTACCATGTAACCATTTTGGATGTTAATGCACTTCTGGAACAACTCCAGACAATATTACGATAAGGTGGAAAGGCAACAGTGGGTGCATTCCTGTGAGATCGGAAATTATCTCATCCAGGTTGTGGCGGGATAAGGTACTGCTTAACTTAAGTCCATTATCTACTAAGTGATGGGTAAAAATTTTCAATGGAACCACAGGTACACAGTTTTGGTGGTTTGGACAAAAAACCAGCATTGAGCTTGCTGGCCAGGCTGGATGAGATTACTGCCTGACTCTTACAGAGATATTGCTTCAGATCTGTAAGGTTGTCTGTGGTTGAAGAAAATGTAAGAAATCTCCCAGGTGCCTTCTCCGTCTCTTGCTTGTTTCCAGTGATCCCATATCAACAATATAGAGTTTGTCGTTATACTCACATGATATGAAGCAAAATTTAAAAAAAGAACAATAGCCAAAGTATTGTAGCTACAAATACTAGTCATGTCCAATTCTACCTAATTTGGTAGAATTATCTCAGTAACTTGTTTTTAGTGTCATTCTGGCGGGAGGAATTGATTTTTTCAGATCTGCATGGTCACACGAACATGTACAGTTCAGCCTACATATCGTTTGGGCCGTTAGTAGCATGTATGAGGTCAATATTCAATGAAAGTCGTGGCGGATTCCAACAGACGGACGGATGGGCATCTTGGCAATGTGCCTCCCACAAATTGAGGTCACAATAATGAAGGGGTGGCATTAATGGAGACATGTCCCTCCCTTCATTGGGGCAAGCTGTGGCTCTGTGACTAGTGAAGGCAGTGACTATGTGTCTGTTTCCTAATGAAGCTAAATGCTTCTCTCTAAGTAATTAGTGTACACTTTGTTTTTATATCCCAGTCAGATGTATCATTCTGTATTATTCTACAATATAAAAAAATGACGAGCCCAATGGTACAATAAGGTAAACCTACATATCTTCTCTCACTTTGACTGGAATAAACACATGGCAGTGGGTAGAAGGTTGGGTGAATGCGTGGCAGATGCCTGATACATTGGTGTCCGTTCAGTCACTATAAAGAGCAGCTGCTCAGTCTTGACTGCCCTCTGGCTCTGTTAATACACACACACACAGAGTCACATGGATGCACAGACACACATGCACTCTCTGTACAGCACTAATGCTGCAGGGCATTCCATCTCTTGCAGATTAAGTGATCCAACACACACACATGCAAAAGAAGATAAGAGCAACACTAAAACCTGATCAGCATCTACTAATAACAATCAATGTCACACCCTGATCTCCTCTCAGTCAGACATTTTCAACATAGATGACTAGATGAGGCTAAACCATTCCCAGAATTTGCTCTGCAAAGCTTACAACTTGTTACCAGAAATAAAAAAGCTAAAAAAAACAGGAAATATTAAGATAAAACATTAAGAATTCAAGTATCGGTGGTATTGCTCATTGTGCAGTATTTGAATGCTTTGCTTGAGCTAATACTAAGTTGAAGTAGCTAGTATAACTAGCTACTTCAACTTAGTGGGCTCCAAACATCTACATCTACAGAATCTTCCTAAGCTTCATGGGGGCCTAGCGCCTACTTCCGTTCAAAACTTTCCTACACTACCAAACAGCCAATTCAGTTTCTTCCAGATAAAAGAGCTCATGGTTTTGGAAGTATCACAGGAAGCTGCCCAGTACGACAAGCAGGCAAGGCAGCCAGAAGGATTTAAAGGTTCACAGATCAAATATATGTCCATAACTTATGTTGTGTTCTCTTGTTTGCTCACTGACAGTCTATGTAGACTCACAGTCTATTTGCTTTCCTATCATAAACAAAATGTGCCAAGATTTGCTTCCAAGTGGACTGAGCCCACCTTTTTCAGCAGATCATAGTAAACAAAAAAAGTGGATATCCGTGGAAACAAAATCTGAATTGGACCAAATATCTATGGTGTGAAAGCAACATGAGAAATGAAAATGAAGCTTATAAAGCTGGTAAATAGTAAATCTTTATCAAAAGCTCCTCTTTATTTGTCCTATTATGCTTTCAAAACGTTTCCATCAGATCATTTTCCCCTCCTTTTTCTAATCCTGATAACAATTCAGCGTCTCCTGTTGCCTAATAGATGGTGATGACAAAAACAAAAAGGAGCACAGATGACTGGCTATTTTGTCCTGTCACCAGCCAGCAGGTCACCAAGCACACCCTGAGGTGATGGACAGGATGGGTGGGAGTGGGGAGCAGAGTGGGAGCAGGGTGACAAAGGTGTCTACTGTTGGAGGAGGGGTTCCCAGGAAATGAGGGTATTTGTCTTTAAGGAAGAGATCAGATGGCAAGGCATCTTCTGGCCTATACGCTCACTGTTGTCAGTGTGACTGGAACAGGTCAAAAAAAATACAAGGGCCCTTTATCGGGCTGGAAGGTAATTGTGGGGTATAGGTTACTGGGGTGCGTGTGTACGCATCAGTAAAAGAAAAAAAAAACGAGATGAATACCTATGCACAGGTGCCTCATCATTTAGATGACTGCTCAGGTATGAAGGGAAGGAAAGACGGTGGGAGGCAATGATTGGAGCAAAAATGTGCATTTTGATAATTGTGGTTGGGAATGTGCGTATGTGTGTGTGCGTTGGGGGGGCTTAGCAGCCATCTATTCCAGTCTTTTTATGGGACCACTAACGGTTCTATGAGTCTTTTGGCTGCTCTCTCTATGAGAACAATAAGAGAGGGGAAAACCCCTTCTCGCCTCAGGGTGGTGCCGCCAGTGCTAGGGAGGTGGTGGGTCACCAAGACAAGGGGGCACTTTGTTACTGATGCTAACAGGTGCAGGCATACACACACTGATATAAAAGAATGGCCATAGGATATGACCACTGGTGCTGGTTACTGTTCACTGACTTCTAATTAAGTACAACTTGAAACCCACCGGCCCAGCTTACTGGCAAATCATCAACATTAATATACTTTAATATGTTTCACCATCAGTAAATGAAGGCATAGTGAATATTTGCAATACAATAAATAAACACAATCAAAGATGACAAACTAGATCATTGGAGGTCTGAAATATTAACCCTAAAAAGTCTATATCTGTTATCAGTTATTGCACACCATTTCTAACTAATGCAATTTAAATGGGAAAGCAGCAACAAGGTGCAACTAATCATATATGATCACTAACAAATGTGACAACATTTAGGATAGTTATCAACCTTACCAGGATTTGACGTTCCAGTTTAGCAATTTCAACCCGAGATCAAACAATGGAATACTCAGGTGATTTGCAAAACACCCAAGAGCTTCAACTCTGACTCCACATGCCTTAGCGTGTTAAACAATAAATTTCATAACAGGGAAATCATAAAAAGACTGAACAAATGTTAGAAGCTGCTTTCTCAGCTGCTTAGTTCTTCTAACTTGCATCTGCATGAATCAGATGACTTCTAGAACAATGCTACTTGGAAATATGAAAGCAAAGTAAACACTTTTGGTCATGTGTGCAGAAATTAAAACACAGCACATCAGTTGTTAAGCATAGTGATGGAGGGGTGAATATCTGGACTTGTTTTTGCAGCCACAAAGTTTAAGCATTTGCATCCATGTAGTCAACCATGAACTCTTTAAAAATACCACGGTATTGTCAAGTCAAACTGGAGGCAATCTGTCCAAAATCTGAAGGTTAGCTGAAACGGAGTTATCACCATGGCAATGATTCCAAACTACAGCAACAAGCTTGCAACAGATTGGCTGAAAAAGAAAAGAATCAACTTTTTGCAACAGCTGAGTCCAAATTTCAACCAGATTTACATGCTAAGGGACTTAAAGAATTATGCATAAACACATTTCTGCAAATTTCTATGAAGTTAAGGAAAAGCCATCGGAAAGAGGAGGACACCCACCTATTCACTGTTCAGTGTTCATATATTCATATATTTCTTTTTGTAGCTCTTATTGAGAATATTTCATATATTCTATTTAAAATGCAACATGGCAAGTGGAATTACCTGGCTGCAGTTCTACATGATATACCACTGGCCAGTGTTTACTTAGCAGCCAATCAATGAGTGCGTTTCCCATTGCTGACACTGATTGGCTATGCCCCCAAGAGTGGAAATAAGGAAGATTGCAGATCTTAGCTTTTGCAGTTGAGCAAAGAAAGTCTCCATTGTGAATATTAAGATACAATAAGCAATTTTTGGGGTTTTAAATTTTAGAATAGGCAGTTATAAACGTTTTTATAGGGGATCTGCAGGATTCACAGATATTATCTATTCATGGCTGGATGTGGCCTCTAACCCTAGCGAATACCATGATTCCACTGCCTAAAGTTCTTCATGATGAAGTAAGATACTGATAAAATCATACAGAAAATGGCTATATGAAGTTATAAATGCTTCTAAAAGTTCTTGAATCACAACCGATGAATTTTGTTGTTTCAGACACAAATTCCCACACATAAAGCATTATGGTGGAGGAATGTCTATTAACAGAGACCACTGAAGGGACATAATGCCAATAAACATGGTGTGACAATCCATCTGTTATCTTTACCTATCATCTACAATTGCAGATCAAGCATCTTAATGAGTATTTTGAGTCTATATCAATACATCTATTGGAACATCTCAACAATAGTGACAAATCAGAGGAGAACTGCAATTACATCATCAGAAAATGAGACAAAAATGCAATTCTTCCACCATACACACTTGCGGTAAGTACTTGAAAAATCTGCTGGCTTGGACATAAAGGTCTGACTATCAGATTATCTGTGGACATTTGCTCAGGAAAGTTCCAGAATGAATGTTTGGAACCACAGTCTTAAAGGCATCTCATTACCCTGATCAATACTTCAGCATATGCCTAAAAGCTCCTTTTACTGGGTTCCTCTCCACTAACTGTATAACTGTCTAAATACATTCAAATAACAGATTATAAAACATTTAAAAAAATGATTATTTCTCTTTGTAGATGTTCTCAAAATATTCTCTGGATCCTGTCATAAAAACAGTGCTGAACATGAACTTTCTCAGTGTAAAAAAATACTATCCCATCTGATATTTGCAAATGTGAAGCAGATAGCAGTGGCTGACATCGATGAACACAAACATAGTGCTGGGAAGTGAGCAGTGATAATGTGGGGTGGATGAGGCTAATGGCTGATAGCTGCTGATCAGACACTGATCAGCTGACTGCTTCACAGGATGTTGCTAATGGACTGACACACACTATACCCGTTCCTCCAGGGAGAACATACAGCAGAAACATACATGTCTTTATACATGTCAAACTTATCAGCATTCGTTTTTTAAGTGGAACCAAAACCTTTAACAAAACAGTTATGTTTAGCTAGAATTTCTAGTATTAAGAATAAAAACTATGTTTATTTTGGATATCTAGGGCAGAGGTCACAAACCTAAAGGCCCCAGACCGGTTCCGGTCAGTGGGTCATTTGGCACCAGGCTGCAGCCCGCATAGAAAGGATAAACAATTTACAGTATTTTCATTTTACTTAACATCAAAGTCAAAATTATAGTTTCTTTTGAAAAATTACCTGATTATTTCTGTTACATCCAGCTATAAATCAGTCTTGCAAGCATGTCTCGACGCTAGCCTCGGTCACATGAGATGTTAGGCTAAAAACAAACTCACAAGTTAACAAAATGATCAAAAACAGATTACCCTTCCTTTGCAGAAGTCCAGTGAAGTGACAGAAGAAGTGCCTACCACTTCCAGGAAAAAGAAAGCTACAATTAGCAGACTCTACCTGGAGGCCTAATCAAAACATGGATGTACTGCAACAGGTCATATCCCTTCAATACGTCTGTTTACAGAAAAAACAGCCATAGGGCTCCAGTGTTGTAAGGATTTGTATTTTTCATGCACTTTATATTTGTTTTTGCAGTAGAGCTTATGGCATGTTTAAATATGACCAAGGCGACCAGAGAGCTTTAGGGTCCAGAAGGAATTGTCCCTGTATTCACATTAGTGAGATCTCATTGTTCACTGGCTTTGCAACTTTTTTGTGTGTGCGGCAGCTCGTATTCAAACTGCGAGTAAATGCAACAGGACCTACGTTTTTCAACAGCAAGAACATGTGCTAAGGTCTTTCAGTTGTTGGACAGTAAAAGCAGGAAGCAGTGCGAAAATAGGTCAACATGAACAATAGGGATTGCTGTTCTTGTCTTTCTGGCATTATGGTTAACATATAGTGTAACCGATAATTTTCAGTATATGGCTGTTTTTTTCATGGCAAAAGAAAACTCTAAAGGATCTGGGTCATTTTGACGGATATTTAAACCTCTGATCACTTGGTGCGAATACATAGACATTTTCAACATTACAGATGCAGTACAGTTAACTAAATCAGTCCAAAAAAAAACAATTCCAATGAGAGAATCTGAGCATAATCTCAGACCTGGACACCATACTGAAAGCATCTTGCAAGTCGCAAGCTGACAGCATGTTGAAGAGTTACTGCGGCTTTGGGCGCATCTGTGGCTATACTGGACACAGACTGGTGGTGACAGATCACCAGAGGTTAACTACTGATGCAAAAAGAGCACATTCAGGAGTATTTGTCCCACTGGAGCAAACAGAAAAGCCCACTGTTCAGAGAGTTTTACTACGTTCTGAACACTTGAATTAGAGAAATGTTCCATGATTTCAAAACTACAACGGAAGTGGTGCTTCAGCCTGCATTACACACACGTGGGGCAGTTCAGCTCATTGCAGAGCATTCAGGCCACAGCAGGTGAAATGTTTACAATACATGCAGACTTTTAATCTGCTAGATTTGTGACTGAACAATGGGGATTCTCTGTTTACTTTTTGGGGATTTAACATAAAGTAAAACGAATGAAAAAGATCTACTGAATATGTTATCATTTAAATTATGAATAGGTAAAAATATATGGATATTTTGGATCGAGTCAATCAAAATTACCAGAGGGAAAAAAACACTGTAGCGTAAACTTACGGATTCAGATATTGCTTCAGATGGATTGTGTAGAATAACATAACATTATGGTGAAGGTGAAGTCAGGGAAGGTGCAACAGATGAAGTCACCAATGACTATTTTAACACTTTCACACCATGGGGTAACTTCTAGCAACAATGAATGACACAACCTTTTAGATGTACACTTTATTTTGCATATAAAATTTTATTTCTACTGGATCTTGTTTGTCAGTTGTCTGACTATTTCATTGGTTTCAGGTGGCGGGAAATGTTTGGTTCCACCTAGAACAAAGTGTAGATTAGAATGATCTACTTTTATTATTGGAAACAAGGTTAACTGCATTTGATATAGTGGTATATTGTTAGCGGGAATTTTATTTTAAATGTTTGCAAATGATACCCAATTTACCTTTCTTGTCTTCTCCAGAGTGTCGTGCTAAGAGTTCCCCTGCAACACTTGGCACCATTTTAAAGGTTCTGAGAGGAGCCAAGAGTCAGAGTGGGAAGGGGTGCTGGGTCTTACTGCTAGAATGTGTAGTGTTAGAAGGATATTTATTTATATTTATACTTTGTGTGAGGGTTTTTATGTGATTTTAGAATGTGTTTGTTAGATGGGGAAGTAATGTAATTTGGGGTATGATTATTTTAGTAGGGCTTCCAATTGTTTAGGATGCACTCTCACATGGTTGATCCCAGAGTTATAATGACTTGAACACTATAAAATGTGCCATTTACCATCAAACTGTGTTACTGGTCAGAACTCAGCAGACATGTGAGCACTGGTGAAAATAATAAAGGAAGACTTGTAGCCACTAAGGCTTCTTTCCGTCATATATGCTGCTCTGCCTCCTACCTCTAACAGATCCAGTCTAAGGCTACGTCCACACTAAGCCGGATAGGGTTATACGGGGAGTTAGACGCCTAATTTTATCCACTCAACACGAGCATTTATGCCCCGTTTAAGGTCCCATGATTGCGCAATCCAATGCCTACCTATGCATGTACTGGGCATGCGCGGGGAAAAACAAAAAGAACACAGATTGACGCGTATAATCTATGTCGCTGTCGGCACCTCCTGGATCGCCTCCTGTGTCGCCTCCTGTGTCGCCTTCTCATCCGCAAGTACGTTAGGGTTAACCTTGCAAACGTCTGAATTTGCAAAAGAAGAAGTAGCATAGCGAGACTCGTCTCCATCTTTGCTGTTGTCATAATATGCTGTCGCGTTGTTGTCGTCATCAATTTAGGACGCAGCATTTGATTGACGTTGCTGCTCTGATTTAGCCGGGGACCGGATAAGTTGCGTCCAGACGTGCTCATTTAGCCGTTGAGATAACAGTTAGACGGATCTCTTAGTGTGGACGATAGGGGGGTGTAGACTAAATACTTATAAGTTTAAGGCATTACCCGGCTTAGTGTGGACGTGGCCTAACATAAGGTAAGGTAAGGTCAGATCACATCAACTTATTGTCAATTTCTTCACATGTATCAGATGCTACCTCCCAACCACATGCTCCCTACCAGGTTGTTTGAAAATGCTCTGACACCACATTTTCAGTTAAGCCTTGGTTCGCTTGTTTGGTGCGCACCAGTATTCCCATTTCTCTTATATTTTGTTGTTACGGGGAATATATCAATAAAGTTACTAGTACACATTGGATTTACATTTATCATCAACCCAATTTTTTATGCCGGTTGTTTCTTTTTATTTGTTGCATTTATCTGCCACACCAGGCCGGTCCATGAAAATAATGTCTTATACCAAACCGGTCTGTGTTGAAAAAAGCTTGAGGACCACTGATCTAGGGTATAGCTTCTCTATGAGGATTGGAAGGGGGATGAACAAACACACATATACACAACACAATCAAGCACAAGCGTCCCAAAGCTCTCTGAAGTGTCCTGAGAGTTCTGTGATAAGCTGACTTCATCTCGTCCCGCCTGCTCTGCTCCAATGCCAGCGAGCACACTAGCACTGATTCAACCATACAGATAACTCAAACACACACATACACATCCACTTGCAGATGGAGCCAAACAGCCGGGAAGAGATGCAGTGACAAAGAAACAAACGCTGAACATGACAACAACAAAAAGAAATGGCTGACGCTACAGATGGGGATTTCATGCTGTGGAGGCTGGAGTTCCTTACTGAGTCAAAACACAACAGCAGTGGTGTGAAGGTGAGATTTAACTGTGCGTGTACACACACAATCAGAAAAAACAGATTAAATACTCTTTCATTCAGTCTTGCTGTGTTATCTCTGTCTCTTTTTCATTCTTTCCTTGATATGACCAGCCAGGCCATAGACTGTCCCTGTGTAGTCTAGCTTTGATTGAAGCTGCCTCCAAAGAGGCGCATACACACAATCACACACCCCACAGGGAGACTTTGCAAGACCAGAGATGGTGTGTATAGATAGCAGCTTTACATTGATGCAGTTTATTGCAGCCAGGAGAATGTAACACAAATGATAATGATTGTCCTTCTTTACACTCCATAGAGAAAGAGATGCTGAGTCAAAAAGTCAAGACTGGAAGCTGTGCACAGCATAGTCTGAGTGAGTGTGTGTGTGTCCCAAGCAGACGGCGTCCCGTCACCTCGGGGAAGGCAGAGATAAGCATAGTGTATGGGCTGAGATAAGATGGGAGCAGACACTGGGGGGACTGACTGACTGTAAGTGACTCACTCTGAGGAGGACTGCAGGGTTATAGCCTCTCTGGGCTGCCTCACACGGAAAGAGTGCTTTTTAGTCAAACCAGAAACCAGAGTCTGCCAGAGGCTTTGATGTGCATAATATACATGACAGTATGAATATGCCAGTGTATTCTGAAGCATAAATCAGGTTCTTGTTTCATGGAATAATGTTTTAAACCAGATGCCAAATGATGCCAAATAAAACCCTCTTCAAAGACGCGGTGACCCACTAAGTAACAGAACTGATCTAAAACAACAAAAAACAGCAGTTATCAAACCACTATTAAAGAAGAAAAACCTGGACAACACATTATTGCTACAGGCTAATCTGTAGTCTCCCATTCATCAGTATTATTGGATAAGCTGTGTTTCAACCGTTAAATAGCTCCCTAACAATGAATGACCAAACGCTTTGATACTTTTCAATCTGGTTTCTGTGTTCACCACAGCACTGAGACTGCCACCATCATAGTTAGCAATGACATCCACATAAATATAGACTGTGACAGAACCACAGTGCTGGTTTTGTTAGACTTCAGTGCGGCATTTCACACCTCCGATCATAAAATAGTTAAAATAATTAAAATAGTTTATAATCATTAAATGACTCAGAAATATGTTGAAGACCAGTTGGCACTATACCAACCACCCAGACCACTCAGGTGCTCCAATTTGAGTCTACCAATCATCCCTAGAATCAGAACCAAACATGGAGAAGTAGCTTCCAGTTTCTATACTCCTCAAAAAAACTTTCTGATGACTGCAAAGCTGCTCAAAAACTGATCTGCTTTAAATCAAAATGTAAAACTCATCTGTTTAGAGCTTCCTTTGAGTAAACGATTATGACGCTTAATTCATGGTTAGTTTCTCTAATGTCTTTTATGCGGTTCATGTTTTGTGCTTTTTATCTGAAATGATGTTTTTACTTTTCATGCTTTCATCATGTGTTTGATTTCTTTACCAACAGATCATGCAAAGCACCTTAAATTACTTTGTAAAAATCTCCTTGCCTTGAAAGTTAAGGCTAAATGCATAAGTTATTTAAGCTCTCTTCATACAAACACATTTCCTGTTGCATTTGCATATCCAGCCCATAATCAAATGTAACTTTTTTTCTTTTAATCAATTTCCTCTTGATACCTTGACCTGGGTTTCTATACAAGTAAAGTACACACACACTGCGGCTCATAAATCTAGTTGTGTTTCTGTGAATCTCTGATTAAAAGTGTGATTCCAGAACTCAATTCCTCTAAATGATTAATTTATTCATTTTCAAACAAACGTTGCAAATACTATATCTAGTAGGTATCCATAAAGTCTAACTTCTTTCAAAATTCCACTTTCTGACTAAACACTGAGTTTTACGTGTATTTTTTTGTTTGTTTATTAAGTGAAAAGCTATTTTAACAAGTCTAATGTTTTCTACCATATTAAGTTTATTCTATTTATTTTTGGGAGTAAGAAAACTGTAGGGAGCAGCACAAGGCACATGTCTGTCAAATATAACTCACTATTGCTGCAATACTGCCAGAAACACATTAGTATACTGATGTACCGATACATACCACAATTTTTAGACTTCATTTGGACTATATGTTTACTTGTAAGGGTTTAAAATGTTTATCTAAGACAGGGGCTCTTAAGTTTATCCATAGAGGCTCCAGATATTTTTGGCAGTTAATAAAATATTATATAGGACTATGGGATAAAACTGAGCAATGTTCTGAAATATAAAGAAATTAAGTAAAAGAAAAAAAGTAATAATAATAATAATAATAATAATAATAATGAGAGTATCTTAATTTTAATGTCAAAAACACGCAAATATTAAATGACAGTTATTTATTTAGTTAATTAATGCACAAGTATTTAATAAATCTACACTTATTTATTCATAAAATATTAATTATTGTACCTATCAAGGTTTTTTTTTTTATCAGGTTATACTATTTTAAAGGGTTCATATCAGTTTGGTGGCTCTAGACAAATTTTGTATTATAACAAATAAGGAAAATGAAGAGAAAATACTGAATTGCTGAATTAGAGGGATCCACTCTTACTGGAATCCAATTAGCGAGCATGTGATCGGGAAGAGTTGGAGCAGGATGAAGCATTAGAGCAAACTGCTGATGGTATGCCACACACAGGCAAGTTCTTCAAGGGGTGAGACAGAAGCGATGTGTGGTGTGATAAGAGACGGCGCCATGGCAGAGGAAGGACACAACACAGAAGCCTCCCTTCACACAGGCACAAACACACTCAGTGATAAGCATCACCTCCATCCCTCGGCCTGCCTCTGTCACCGACTGGAGACACAAAAACCACTGATATGATTCTCAGAGGATGAAATGAGGCACATGGAGGTGGAAGAAAAACAATAGTGCTGGATTGTAGCTCAGGATCAGGAAGGGCTACAGTGTGACAGGTGACTGTGTCAAAAAGCTTCTCTGCTTCTCAATAAACCACATTTAGCATCTTTAGCAAGGTCTTAAACCTCTTTCCTGTCACCAAAGATTCTGATCTCAAATAAATCGGCAACAAACACTACACGCTTTTTAAAGACGGCCAGTGGCGTAAGACTACAGACACTATCTGACATCAAACTATTTTTGACACACCTATTTGTGACACTAGTTTTCAGTTTTTTTGACACCTAGGTGAAGAAACCAGTAGCAACATCCGTGTCAGCATGAGGCCAAATCAGATGAGGGAAGCATCTGTAACAAGACACAGAAGATAATAGCAAAGATGCCATAGACACTCCTCTATCTTCGTCACATGCCAGGCAACGGGTCACAATGTCACGCAATAGCTGATAACTACGATCACTGTGAACACACTTAAACACACCACTCCCAAGATAAGCATTATATTTCTGGAGTAAAGGTGAGCTTTTTGCAAAAATAATAATAATAATAATAATAATAATAATAATAATAATAATAGTCTTCTAATTGGACTGGATTCATGTTCATCATCAGTTGCCTTTGGCATCAGTGAGATAATTAAACATTGAGTCAGCAGAGGAAGTACCAAAAGTTTAAGAAAATCTTTAAGAAAACACTGGATTTTGTCTGGAGGCACGCTTGCTTTCATTCCGCTGCTCATTTTGCTTCTTCCACATTTCATTCCAGTTTTGGGTTTTTTATACCCAACTTTGTCCGTCTGAAAATGATTTGTTTGGCAGAGACCGTTATATTCATATCCACCTTGGGTGCAATTTGTCCAGCAGATTTGACCTGGAGCTGATTTTAGTAGATACCAGGGAGGCTGTGCAAATTACAACAAAGTTGCTCTGTTTTGTTCCTTTCACCTTCTGTATGCAAACATGCTGGATCTACAAACGTGTTTGGAAGAAATCAGTTAAGATAAGGGTCAGCATTCTTCAGAGACTTCCTATGGAGACTCATGCGCACAGTTAGAAAGGAGAGAGAGAGCTAATAGATCATTTTGCTTTAGTTTTAAATGAGTAAAATCTGGTTTTCAGTGACTGCTCTCATACACGGTGTGACATCACCTCTACTCATAAAACCCAGACACACTGGGGCAAGAGTGGCTTGCTGGTTCAAACCCCATCTCTGTCTGTCCCAGTCATTGCGTCCTTTGGCAAGAGGGCCCGGTGACATCGATGGTATGACAGACGTGTATGAATGTAGCGTGAAGCGCTTTAGGATCCTTTGGATAAGATAAAAAGCAATCCAAGCACAAGCCAGTTACTATTTACCAAATTTGACCGAACTATTCAAGAAGCTGTGAATTACAGTTCTTTAAATAAAATCAAAATCGGCTAAAAACAAAATTAGTATTAGCGTATCAAAGCTTTACGAAAACCCGATTGTGAATCAGCCTCAAAATTCAGATTGCTGGATCTCATTTGTTCAAATGTTGTTTTAACAGCTTTTTTTTGTAAAATGTCATTTCCCATAGTCTCATATAATACTACAGTCACTTATGAGCTTGCAGTATATATATGCATATTTTATTTTGTGTTATCTTTGCACATAGTTTAAATTTAGCAGTTTAACAAACTTTTTTTTTCTGTACATATCGATATATATACAACTATGAGAAAAAAAGATTAACACATAATGAACAGGTATAGATTTGAGATTTTGATGGCTGGTTGATTTAAATTTGAGTAAATTTGAAGGAAATGTTTCGGCTGCTTAAATCTAAAAGGTTCTAAGTCATAACATGCAGTCAGAAATTTGCTTACAGTGATCACCTAAACATTTTACTGTCAGATTAGGTAAATATTAACTTATTTGACCAGAATGATAAAGATGAATCTTTGGAAGAATCAAGGTGACGATTTTAAACATAAACATAATGATACTACAGGAGTAAAGATTTTCTTCCTCTCCACCTCAAATCAATGGCTAGATAGTTGAAATTGGACCCTGTTGGCTCTTCCAACATGACAATGATCCTAAACATCCTCAGCTATAGCTGATTTAAACCAACTCTTTCATGTGAGTGAAGAAAACAGCACAAATATTGAATCATAAAGAAGCCAGAAACTTTTTGATGACTACAAGTTGCAAAGACATTCAACATTTTCGGGGATGAACGTACATATTTTAGTTTGCATTTACAGTTTTGCCCCCATGTAGATTCAAAAAATTGTGTTGTATGATCAATTATGATACTCGTGCTGATAAAAACATCTAATCTCCAAATTTTTGCCATACAAAGTCTACACATTCTCAATATTTAATCACAAACCGCTCTGATTTCATCGACTGGTGTGACCAATGGCATACACAAGAATAGAACAAGTGATTGCAGAAAGTGACGATACAGAAAGCAGGACCAGATGGTAACAAATACAGTATGATATAACAGGAAGGAGAGGGAAACCAAAAAGAACAACCAATGTTGGACCACAAACCAGAAAAAAAGTGTCCAATCAGAGCGAGGACAGAAAGTTTCTTACCTGAGCCGGCATCCATGATGTTGGTTTGTCCTCTGCGATCGGTCACCAGCCGAGACGAGCCGGGCATGCTGACTGGTTCTGAACGTACCGGCTGGATTCTGGACAAGTACATTCACAGCAAAAAACATTTTATGTGAATTAATTATTCATCTTTTAATTTTTAAATGAACATGTTTAATGTATCATTCTTTAGTTTGAAAAGACCATTTCTTCCTCAAGCTCAGGTCATACGCTGGGAAATGTCAATGTCCCTCTCCTCCTGAATTATTTCAAATTGAATGCCACAAGCCTTGGAAACAATATGGATATCTGTAGCACAGGTCAAAGAGAGATTTTTTATTTATTTACCTTGTTCTTATTAGTCCTTATGAATGTTAAATCTGTCAGGAGACTTTTATATAAAGAAGCAAAGTAAGTAATTTTTGAATTGCCTTTTGTTCTTTACAGTAACGACTAACCAGATTTTCTTGTATGTCTGGCCAAAATCAGGAGAACATAAGTACTGGTCACTTTTAAATAGTTTATTTGGAAACAATAAGGCCTCAGATGAAAAAAAAACATTGACAGAGTGAGTAAAAAGTAGTGAACGAATATAAGCACTATAGGAAAACACTGGAATTAGTGATTAGCAGCTTCTCTTCAGCTCAGAACTAAAGAATTTTTCACTAATTGGAACTACGTATATTAAAATCCAGATTGAATTGATGAAAACGTTATACTAGCTGCAAAAATGTAAAAAAAGATCTTGTTAATCTAGCAGAATCTAGGGCCGTGTCAGTCCAAGACAAGCAAGAAGACAATCGCATGAAACCTGGTCAAACCTGGACTAAAATATGCCACAAAGATTACAGATTCCTCCTCATCTTTGATAACAAAAGGGAAATTCTTAGTGTTTTCAAAAATACTGTTAAAAGGGGACATATTATGAATATTTCACTTATTTCATCATTGTGAAAAAGCACAGCAAACATAAAAAAATCCATCCATTTTTTTTTGCACTTTTTTTTTGCTGTCATATATCTTGTGCTTTTACAAGCCGTTTGAAGAAGTGCCTTAATGTGACTCAATAAGTGGATTTTGCAGAGAAGCGTCCTTATGTGTCAAACCCCTCCCACTAATTCCAATGAGCAGCCTAAGTCTCCTCCCCTTCCTGTAAGCCCGCGGTTCCCCTGGCCAAAAAAGTTATGAATGGAAGTCAGTGGAGCGATAAAAGTTATTTTCTGGTCCATTTTGTCTTACACCCTGAATCACACATATGATGCACCTCAATTTAAATGATAACTAATGATGCGCATTTCAGCTGTGTTTGCCAAGTGATATGGGATTTATCTAAAGGTTGTAAATGGAACATTTTCATAAAAAGCTATACAAAAAAACATTCACAGGGCTTTTAAAAGGTTGCAGAATTAAAGTACATTTCCTTATAAATTATTTTAAAATTAAAATATAACAACATGTACATTTAAATCGGGCACGGCAATTAGGTTAAATTTACATCTGCCAGCCAGTAGCAGCCGACAGATTTGGTCTGTATGATCCAACTATATGGTCAGCACAGCTCGGCTCACACTGGGAAGAATGGCAGAGTCAGCAAGTCAAGCAGCTGATTCAGAGCTCTGGCAATATTGTTATCTGTCTCAAGACAGGAGTGACAAAGAGAAAAGAAACTACAGTGGTTTTAAGTAAAGCCTAAACTAGATGGACCCACATAAAACATTTCCACAGCATCTCAAAGACATGCGGAAACGACTTTCCTCCTGGATCGGTAAGCTAACCCACTTGCTAACTTTGCTATCGTTAGCTGTCAGTTTAATTCATCTAAAATACATTCCTCACTGGACACAGTTCAGGTTAATTGCGGAGCGTATCAGAAGCTAACAAGGCAACCCAACAGCTGGAATGATATTGTTATTGTTATAACTACAACTGATATAAACTAGATATCGCTACCGTGCCCATGTTCCACATACAAACTTCAATTATAAAATCCTGTAAATTAAAATGTCTACAAATCAGAAGTTACATAGAAGACGTCACGGAGCTAATGCTAGCTAGCACCATCTAGCACTTAGAACACTCAAAGACCATGTAGCGCTTCTCCCGTATGCTGACTCTAGTTTCACTAGCTATTTCTCCCCCAGCTTAGCTGCCACTTTGCACAAGGTCAGATAAATACAGGTTTTCCCCGTGTTTAATGCTCCTTTGTTCATCCTGGAGGATACAACCATTTGTCTCCTTATTCTTTAGTTGTAGTTTGCTAATTTTTTTTACACAAAACCTAAAGTAACTTTTGCTGCTGGTCAAAAATCAGTGTTTTCGCTGCATCAAAATTTGTCTTTAAAATTCATGGTCAACATGTGTTCAATCCATGGCTCATTTCAAATAAATTAACTAATGCTGCCATTTGGGGCGGTGTGAACATCCAATTAGGCTCCCCACTCCATGCCATTCTCAGGTGTGATGTTGTAACAATATGGATGGGTGTGTTCTGCAACTGCTAACTGGCATTAAAGTGAAAGAGTCCTCTAAACAGCTCATTCTGAAAGGGAATCCTGAAATTATCAAGAATTGAGTTCTTGAGATTGCTTAATGCGAGAGGGAATTTGTGCAAAGAATTTTTAACAAGTTTGTATTGACTATAGACCTTGTATACCTTGTTTAAAAAGAAACAATATGTCCCCTTGAAAATCTCATTAAGTCGCATCCTGTTAAAAGCAACATTGTGGATCATCTCGTCTTGTGAGCGATTTGAATCTTTAAACATATGTTCTAATGATGTAATTATTTTGATATACCGAAGGCTGCGTAGGTCCAAGTCATCTGTGTCAAAGTCCAACAGGGGTTGCTGTACATCAGAGGGCCCGTGGGACTGAAGCACTGAGGATGATGACGAGATGACTGTGGTCTGGCCTGATGGGTGAATAGTCTTAAACTGAAATTGGGGGCCCATCCACAGGCGGCGGTGGGGGCCTGTATGGGTCACAATCTCCACCTGTGGATATTAGAGAAAAGTCATAATAATTATCAGATGTAAATCCAGAAGGTTTAGAATTCTGACATACACAAGATAAAATAGGTGAAGCTTTCCAAAGCTCAGCTCGTATTAATCATCAAAGGATTCATGGAAATATGTCAATATTCAGATACTTATTTGAACGATATAACACATGTAGCAGAACATTTTGCCATGCCTGACACTCAGGCTTGGTTTTCCCAGGTCAGGGAGGCTGTGGTAAACCATTGTAAACCAAAAGCCTATATTTACATATTCCTGTTTTACTTATTCATCCACTGCGACCGCTTTGTTATAAGAAAATCTTATTCAGATGGTTAAAATTTGATACTACCAGGTAAATATAAACCTAAAATGTACTATTTTGCTGATACTCTTTTTGATAGTAATGCTATAAGTATTATAATAGTCAACATTTATTGCTGGGATGTTTTTTGGAGGGTAAAAAAACTGAAAATATGTCCTTACTTATTCACAAGGTGCCATAGACAGAGAGGATAAGCGTTATTTCTCTCATGTCCTTGTTTTTTTCAGTTAACACCAACAGATCAAAAGTAAGGCATATATTAACAAGTTATTTTAAACCAGGATGAATATCAGTACTTTAATTATGTGATATGCTAATAATATATACTATATAAACTAATCAAAGTACTATGAAGACTATTCTCTGAGCTACAGGGAGCCCGTATAAGGACTTTAGAAATGGGGTGAGGTGCTCTACTTTCCTGGTTCTAATGAGGATGCAAGCAGCAGCATTCCGGATCAACTGCAGCTCTCTGATTGTTTTTAGGTAGACCCATAAGGATGCTGTTGCAGTAATCAATTCAGCTTAAGATAAATGCATGGATGAGTTTTCAAAGTCCTGTTGCGACATTAGTCCTTTAATCCTAGAAATGTTCTTCAGGTGAGTGAAAGTTGACTTTGTTGTTAGAGGTTCAGTTCTGAGTCCATTATTACACCTAGATTACGGGCCTGAGCAGTAGTTTCTGGCTGTATTAATTGAAGCTGTCAAGTCAAGTACTGTACGAGGCCAACCCAGGTCTTAGGTTTTTTTAATTAGAATATGAGGACCAAAATATCATGGTCAATGGTGTCAAACACTGCACTGAGGTTCTTCCATAGTCCGTATTTATGCAGATGTCATTGAACACTTTAATAAGAACAGTTTCAGTGCTGTGGTGAGCACGGAAACTGACTGAAAGATATCAAAAGGGTTTGCCATTGTTAGGAAGCTATTTAACTGTTTAAATACAGCTTTTTCAATATCCTTGCTGACGAATGGAAGGTTGGAGATTGCGTGCTGGGTATGGTATTTTCCTAGTATGAGAAAATACTCCATCATCTGATACTGTACACAATGTCATCGTAAAACACAGTTTTTATATAAAAGAATAAAAGTACATAAATCATTCAATAAATAAATCAATAATTTCCCAAACAGTGAATTGTTTCAATTTCTGCTATAAAAACAAGTGTGGCTGGTGAAGTCCTGAACACTGAAATACCTTGAAGAAGGGTTGGAATCTGCCATCAAGATGTTAGCTGCAAAGTGTCTCTAAGTAGCAAGGTGGGCCTTGCTTGCTTGTACAGATTCTTGTTCCTTTCTTAAAGAACAAACATCTGCAGAAATTTGAGCTGCAATTGGATTACACCACTTGGGCCAGACTTCCTTCCCCATGTACATCAGAGAGTGTTGGCCACTTGTGACAGTCGTGGATTCAACACTGTTCTTTTCTAAGTACACTTTGAAAGATACTGACCATTGCAGACAAAGAAAACCCAACAAACGCTGCATTTCTAAAGATGCTCTTGACCCATTGACTAGCCAACACAATCTCCTGTTAAACTAATTTATACATTCAAGCATACCCCTCATTCCAGCTTCTGATTTTGATAAGAACACTGCTCACTTGTTGCCTATAAATTTCACCCATTAGCAGCTATGCATTTAATGCAAGATAATCTGTGTTATAGTGGTCATAATGTTTTGCTTAATGTAGGCTCTTGAGGAAATTACAATAAAATAAAATAAAATGATATTTTACCCATTGAGACTAATTGTTTTGCTTGGCACTTGTAAGATGGAAGTCTAATCATTTAAACAGCCTGGATCCACAAAATTATTGTGTAGACAGTAAAGGTTTTTAGAGTTACAATATAATGGTAGAAGATTTTACTATTAATATTATTATTATTATTATTTTTATTATTATGACAGAGATTGTATTTTGTGTTATGAGTAAAGAGTCCAAATCCAAATCTGTTGCTGAAAAGAGTCACACTGGCCTAAAACTGTGTTTTGTTCAATACAAATCCAACAAATTTGAACCATGCATCCTCCAAGGTAATCTGCTGGATGTCTAACCCTTCCCACCACATTAGAACTGACAGATAATAAATAATGACCTCTGATGGACTCTGTCAGGACAGAATGTTTTATTGTCTACTGACAGCCAATTTAACAGCAACTGACAATGATAGGCAGGAAAAGGCAGCACACAGCAGCATGCTGAGGCACTCACACTGAGGGTCACAAACCTCACATTCCATTAGGGGATGGCTGATCAATCCTAAATCCCACCCAAACGCTGAAATGCCCACTGATAATCTAATAAGGAGCATTGATATGATGAAATCCATGAAGCAGTGCTTAGTCTCTAATCCAATACATCCAACATGTATGTAGCATTTCTCAATCCACAAAGCTATTGTGCTCAGTAAATTCAAGACCCTCTGTATATTCTCAAGGGACAAGGAAACATGTCTAAGAACTTCTAGTTTACTCTGTTTATCCTAAATTCAGTGACAGTCTAAAAGCTTCCAGAAGAAAGAGAGTTTCAAAAAACACTGTGAACATACAAAGTTAAGAAGAGTTGTACTTTGACATCTTCTACCACTGATGTATGCAGCTGTACAGCTACTCTGACAGGAAGTAGCACAAATACAGGTTAGTGCAATGGATAGTTTTGCTCCTGGCAAACTATCATGGCAGATATAAACCAGAGTCTCTGCAAGCTAAGTGGGTTGCATTTTAACCAATCAATTATGCATGCATAGGAATTATTGATGGTGAAAATGTAGTGGGTTACCTGCAGACAGGAGCGATGAGGCCTGTGAGGGTTACCCAAGCTGAAGAGACCAGGGTGAATGTACCAGATTTGTCAGGCTTTTATGAAAAACTGAGAAAGTGATGATGTATTCTTATGGATGTTAATAATTACACTCGACACATTATAGGGGACAATAATTTTTTAAAAGTGTTTTTAAAAAAGCAAATTCAACACAAAATCATTTTAGTTTTTCACAACTGATATGTTATAATCTGATTTTTTTAAATCTACTAATATACACAGGGTTACGATTCAGCAGAGGTCGTGCTAGACTTTCTATTGTTCGTCATTTTGACCGACAGGGTAAAAAAGAAAATTTGGTCATAGTCCATTTCTACCCATCCACCCATCCATTTTCTTAACTGCTTAATCCTTAATGGGTCGCGGGGGGGCCGGTGCCTATCTCCAGCTGTCAACGGGCGAGAGCGGGGTACACCCTTGATCGGTCGCCAGTCCATCACAGGGCCACATATAGACAGACAGGACAAACAACAACTCACACCTAAGGACAATTTGGAGAGATCAATTAACCTGACAGTCATGTTTTTGGACTGTGGGAGGAAGCCGGAGTACCCGGAGGGAACCCACGCATGCACGGGGAGTACATGCAAACTCCATGCAGAAAGATGCACAACCTTCTTGCTGCAAGGCAACAGTGCTAACCACTGCGCCACCGTGCAGCCGCCATTTCTACCCATTCAGTTTTTAAAATATAAAAAACATAGTGAATATTACTGGTTTCTTATTACTTTTAATTAATATTGAAACCGAACAAACGTCATATTAGGGCCGGGCAACATGGCTTAAAAATGAGAAATCTCCGATAATTTCCATACAGAACTCCGATTTTAATCTATTTTTTTACCTGTGTAAAAAAGTTCGTCATTTCAAATTGAAGCCGAGAACAAACTCCAAATAGTAGAGAAATGCTGATATTTCCCACAGTGGAATAAGACAAAGATAATGCATGTTCCTAAAAAGCAATGCTGTAAGCTAAGGACAGGACAACCACTTTGTATCTGGCATGTTACTGCGTGAGAAGTGAGGGGAACCGTCTTCTTGTTGAACACTTAGGTGACACTGGGTTAGGCAAAAACCTTACCTGAGAGAGCCACTCTTCATCGTCTTGGCCACTGTGGTCTGACGCCAAGCTGTCGGATGACTCATGACGTGTGATCGGACCTGGGCTCCCCGGGGGAATCCCTGAAGAACAAGAAAAAGTAAATGAAACACGCAAGTCAAAATAACATTAAGAAAAACTATTTTTTACCGATTTTTACTTATTTCTGGCTTCCAAATGATAATAACTCCAAAGTACAATTGAGTCATTGCAAAATGTTTTGCAGTGACACAAAAGATGTGTGTTGCAAATTATTGTTCAGTGACCGAGAGCAAATTAATTCACTTCAAAGACCACTTTTTGGTTAAAAATAAAATATTTTTTATGTATTTTGCAAAGGCACACAGTGATCCCCTACTACTCCCTTACAGTTATCAGCTCAAGCAAAGCTATAAGTGCCCGTTTGAGGGGACTATATCAATTTGATTGGCAGACTGGACATGGTTTTGCAATCATTAACTTCTATTGTAAACAATGGCTCCCTGTAAAGAAAATTAAGCATCCATCATCAATTGCAAGCATAAAGGAAACTACCACTGAAAAGAAACTGAAACCTGAAAGAAGAGTTTCCCAAATGTTCAAGAACTTCAAGGTGAGACATCGCAACACAAGATTCAGGAATTCCTTCTACTAGAGTATCATGTTGCCACCAGAGCAGAGCTTTGTCAGCATTGGCAGCAAAAGAATGTGAGTGCATCTTTATAGACTGTGAGGGTGATGACATTTCGAAAATGGTCTGGAGACGAGGGAAGCACAGAAGCTTCTGTCCAAGAAAAACATTAAGTACATACTGAAATTCTGTAAGACAATAAACGATAGATAGCAGAGGACTAGTGTTGTGACTGTTGTTTTAATCCCTGTGAATCCCTCCTCCCTAGTGTTTGAAACTTCTAGAAAATCAGATATCAAAAGAAGAAAAAGTGACAGCTACGTGAGTCTTGTTTGGTGATGAAAATTGATAGTAGAGAAACATAAAGATATGCTAATTAAAAGATATGTGCTGTCCTTTTATCTGCTCAGATCTGTGATTTTCATTACCTACATTGGGCTGCACAGTGGCACAGTTGTTTGCCTTGAAGCAAAAAGGTCCTGAGTTTGAATCCAAGTCTGACGTCTTTCTGCTTGTTCTCTCCAGGACCGTTTACCTTCCACAGTCCAAAAGCATTTCCATTAGGTTAACTGGCCGTGTGTGTGTCTTTGTGATGGAGTGGTGACCTGTCCAGGGTGTACCCAACCTCTCCCATAAAGAGGGATGGAGACGGGCACCAGTGCCCGGCAGAGGCGGGTATAGATGGATGGATGGCTTATACACACCAAAATTAAGAACTTTCAATGCTTTTGCAATAAATAAACCCTTAAACAAAATAAACTCATAAACTATCAGATGGGTTTGATGAATTTATTTTGTTTATTATCAGCCAAATAGACTTTGATGATACATAAGTATAATCTCATAATCACTTCATTTTCTGCTTGGAATCAATGCAATTATCCTCATCAGCACATTCGGTTAAAATCAGAATCAGCAGGTCAAAGCAAATAGAAAACCATGAATCAGTTTCCGATACTGAAAATACCAGACTGTTGCAGGTCTATGTCTAATACAATCTATGAATTATGCTTCTTCTCATCCCCACCTAAACTATTAGCAAATAAATGCTTTTGAAATTTGAAACAGTTTAATCTTTCTTCGGTCTGGATGAGAAACATTTAAAAAAATATACAATAAAAAGGCAAAGGACACATGGTATCTATGCAAAAAAAGATTTCTTCAAATTCAACATACAGGTAAATTAAATTAATGAAATCAAAGACATGAGGCAGGCTTTACCTGACATAGAGATGCATAACAAAAAGAATTTTATCTATTGTACAACTATTCGGTTTAGAAAGAAATGGATGTTAATCAGTCTATGAAACTATGTTTTAATTAGAGCTTGATACAAACAGGTAGTACCCACACCTAAGACTGATGGGTTTCTTGGATAAACTATCATTTAAATAGGGATGGGTACCGATATTTGGTGCAATAATTGCTCTGCAGCAGCATGTGTGTGTGTGCTTAAATGTTTTATGAGTATATTATTTATTTCCATATTTGGTTGATATAATTGTAAGTTCATAAATTGTCTGTGGGAAGTTTCCTTACTGGTGTTATGGATTAACATGTTTTTGTGTTAACTGGTTTCCAACTTCTGTTAGGGTCTGTGGTTGCTAATAGCTACCACAGATGTTACCGTGCCGAAGGACAGTACTAAGCTGCCCTCGTCAATACTGTTTTCTTCACACAGAATGAAATCTAATAATCCAACTGTCAGCTCAGATGATAATCTATAGTTTTCAAGTTGTTGTTTACAAAAAAGGGGCAGAAGAAGCCCTGCAAAACCCAAAGTTCCCTTTCAGAACTGCAATAAACTGTTCCAACCCATCTCTTTTGTTTCCCAGTTAACACGTATTTGAGACAATGAAATCTTACCAAAACCATGGTTTAAATAACAAAAAAAGTAAATTAGAAAAATAATTAAAATGAGAGTCCTTAGGCTGTGATTTAACCTCAACACCACCGAATTTACTACCTCTGCAGAGCGCGGTTGTTTCCCCATTTAAAAAAAACATTTACATGATAGGATTTTTGGGCACAGTTTGACAGCCAGATTAACTTGTGAACGTTATAATTGGAAGTTTTGTTGACCGTGGTGTTTGGTAGTTGGAAACCAGTTAACAAAAAGAGACGTTAATCTGTACCACTGTCCGCTTTGGATGTCAGCTCGTTGCGTGCGGTGCAGAGTATCAATGTGGCGTATTTATGTTGATCTTAGCATGTTGGTTCACTGTACTCCAGTATATTTCATAGTGAGTAACTGCTGTGTTAAAAATGTGCATTATTCAGTAAACGGGATGTTTTGGACTTGAATTATTGCTAACCCATTATTGGAATTAGCAGTGTACATCTTCACAATAAGAGCATTCATTTCCTGATTTGATGAACCGGCGAATCTGCTGAGTGTTTACTTATGGAAGAATGGTAAATTGTGAAATTTGATTCATGTGATGTTTAGCATAGACTGCTGATATCCAATTGTTAAGTTTATTCATATATTTTGATTAGTTCTACCTGTATTTTTTTATTATTTTTCATGAGGCCATACATATATTGGGAATGTGATTGTGAAGTTACAAACAAAAATTCAATTGATTTATCCTCTATGTAATTTTTTTTAAAGTGCAAGGGCATCTGAAATTGTCCTTTATTTACACCAAATTTTTTTGTTTTTTAGTCATATTTAGGAATGAAGATTAATTCACAGCTACCCTGTGATTAATTAGATCATTTTTTTTTTTTACGTTTGACAGCCCTTCCAAAAATAAAAAAATAAGAAGTTTTTTGGACAAAGTTTGTATGTTTTCCATTCTTTAAGTACCGTTTCGAGCACCGTTTAAGCACAGGCACCGGTATTGGATAAAATCTAAATGATACCCATACCTACATTCAAATCACATGTCTGACTGCATGAGAGCTAATGTTTGGGTTGAGAGTCAAAGGAAAGGATCAAGCACAATTCTGTGTTTGTTTTCATCTCCAACAGGCATATGACTGTGTGTGTAAAAAGGCAAATGTACAGTAAAGTGTGAAAAGGCGAAACACAGAGAGAGAGTGACAGAGAGACCCAGAGACAGATGGGGCTCCTGCAGGCTTGAATAAGCAGGCGTGGAGAATGAGGTCTAATGTGTCGAATCAGTCGTCTCTCCGTCTCCCACCACAGGGATGGGGTTTGTTTAACACAAGAATGGCTAATAAACTTGTCAAGTCCACATCTGGAGCACAGGAGGCACCCCTGTCTTTCCCCTCACACATGTGCCAGGTGCTCACACACACCCTTAATGGAGCCAGTACGGTGTTTGACACCTCCGCGGTGAATGTCCCATCATCGCTGATTCACACATCAGTCCAACACACTCACACATGTCTCGGTGGAATTAGAAGGTCTGGCCTCATTCACTGTGTGAATAATTGAAAAAAAGGACTGTGTAGCCACTTAACAGTGAAAATGGTCCCGCCTTCATCCTTTTAAGGACAAAGAAATAGATAATCTGATGGCAAGAACAAACAGTGAAAAACTGTTCAAGGAAATTATTTAGAAATGGCTTGACTAAAGATACTAAAATCAGTCTATCACACCTGATATTAGCACGTTACAAATTGATCCTAGTTCAAATAATAGAGTCAAGTTCACATTCAAAATGGTTGACTTTTTTGTTATCGTAGAAACCCAGCAGATTGCATCAAGTCATTGACTTGCAGCCTTCACTCTTCCTGGATGAACACGTAGCGAAACACCAAGTCAAATTTGATCAAAAATCAGAAACCCACCAGGTCTACTCAGAGGACCAACCCTTCTCATTTCCACCTTCCATTGTTACAAATGAAAATGGTGGTTGAGTTTTTCACCTCGCTATGCTAACCTTTTTGTCATCCCACTCCGTCCCACCACGGGATGAAATGGTTCTTAGCCGGCACCAGCTCTGGCCCAGCAACCAGTTGGTGCAAGGTTAAGCACCAGTTTAGAACCAAAAAAACGGGTGTGTTGGAAAACATAACGAATCCTAAGTAAGGCTCTGTAACTAAACTAGTTCTGAACATACCTCATTGGAAAAAGGACTTGAGAGGCACTCCAGCAATGTATCTGTGGAGCTCCCACTCATTATTTTTTTATGGTTTTAAGGCATTCCCAAGGCATAGACATTGTAACAAATATGACTATGCTTCTAAATAGCTGTACAGGGAAAGAAAAATAGAAAAGGCCATTGAGGTAACACCACATATCATAGCAGATTATGTAGCTGATACATTTCTTAAATGAAAGATCTGTCATTTTGATTTTGTACGTTTAAACTCTAAATCAGCTGTGAGAGCCATAATTCAATAAATTTGTGGAAAACCCCTTGTGGTTACATTCAATTATGTGTTATAAACTAACTTATGTACTATCAAAATCAAAATCCTAGTGGAAGGAATCATGAATACTGTATGCATGTGGGAACAGTGCCACAGATTTCTTTCAGATAAAGGAATGACGATGATAAGGGGACTAGTACACAGAGTTATCCAAGTTTTGATCAATGGCTAGCTCACTGCATCCATAAGATATGATAGTTCGATCCCAGTTGAGAGGCTGCTCTTTATGAATATTTGAAAATTTGGTTTAGAAATGGACACATTCATTACAGACCTCCAGGGTCTGATTTTTGTCTATCTTCACGATGGCCTTGGCTAGTGCTGAATATTTTAGATGTATTAACTTGAAGGATTGAAGTTGATTGTTCAAGTATTTTTTTTAGATTATTAGAGACATAGTTCATCTTTTTTCAATCTGCACATCTCTCCCAAAGGCTCAATATGATGGTGTAGAATCCATTCACTGCGGATTATCTATTCAAAAAAATACAATATCTCTGGAGTGTTAGCTAAAGCGTACCAAATCAAGACCCAGTACCGAGCTGACCCAAACCATGGAATTTTGTGAACAATCTTATTTTCTTGCTGTTTTCGTTTGTCTTATCTATCATTACTTTATGATAATCTGACCATCTCAAGATGAAATCTAAATGCCCTACACACAGCCCATGAGTTCACTCTAGTGGTCCAAAACTTATCCAATGAAGAAATCCCAAAACATGGTTCAACCCCAACTGTGATAGTTGCTTGAACAGGAGCTACGGTAGGATGAATTTTCAGATTTAGAAAAATAGATTCTCCAGAGTGTTTTTGAGGGTGAGACTTTTGGTTTACGAGTTATTATCCTAAACGTGATACCTCCATAATATCGCTACCTAGTGGTGCGCTGGGCTGCTTTTTAGTAATTGAGGTACAAGTTGCCTGTTGTACCACATATATGTTAACAGCACTAAATAAATCCAAGTACATTAGCCTGTTGTTGGATAGTTATTGTCAGAAGAAATATAATAAAATGTTACAAGAACGAAGGCAATAAACAACATCTACACATTTGGCATCACATTTATCACATTCTATGTCTCAGAAGTTTAATAGTACCACAACCACAACAGCAGTATCACAATGCGCAATATAACAATGTCAAAGTTTGAATGTAATGTGTTAGGACTCTACAGTTCAAGTGTCACGTATGCAAATTCTGCATCCATTGGATTTTCTTTATTAGTACTAGCTATGAATTCAAAGTTACACGTTTTTGTTGTATTCATCTGAAGTATATTTGTGTATTAACATTGAGCACTTATTACTTTGATTTGTGAAGATTTTATCAACTTAATTAAATCTAAACATGATCGATTGTGGTATGACTGTCACTTTATACAGCACGATCCCAAGTTTGGTTTTTTTCTGTCTGAAGCATATTTCAAAGTAAAACTGCTAGTGGCAATATTTTGGTATCTACAGGCAATATGGAATAAAAAACAAAAACAAAAATCAAATCAAATCAAAGGCAAATAAACTCAAAAACCTGCATAATTAAAAGAATTTTTGCAATCGAGTGTACTTGCTTATACTGTACATCTATTTTACAGTACACTGGTTTGGGTGGAAAGTCTTTTAAAATGTGTCTCTATATTAAGTTAGAGAGGCTTTCCATGAGGGGTTGAGCAAGGACTGTTTTATAGGAAGGACAGAGCAGGTGGAAAAGGGCAGAGAAGGCTTGTTGATTTCTTAAAAAAGGAAAGAGGACAACAGAGTTGATGCTTTGTGACTTATTAAACAAAATCAGTGTTCCCTGATATTCTCCTGCCTCCTACTTGGGCTCTCGGAGTTTCTCCATCCCTCTCTTTGCTCTGTGACCCCCTGGGGCCAATAGCTGTTCCCTAATTAATTATTGATGTTCTGAAGCATTTGGTAGACTTGCTGGATCGGGTTTCAAGTAGGTGGGTCAGCTGGGTGTGTCAACGGTGACGTACATGTCAATACTCCGCTTTCTGCCTTCAGTTGGATTCAAATTGGCTGCAAGTGGCCTATATATATATATATATATATATATGGATATATATATATATATATATATATATATATATATATATATATATATATATCCATCCATCCATCTTCTTAACCGCTTATCCAATTCAGGGTCACGGGGCAGCTGGAGCCTATCCCAGCAATTATCAGGCGTTAGGCAGGGTACACTCTGAACAGGACGCCAGTCTGTTGCAGGGCCAACACAGAGAGACAGACAACCATTCACACACATTCATTCCTAGAGTGACCAATTTACCTATCATGCATGTTTTTGGACTGTGGGAGGAAGCCGGAGTACCCGGAGAGAACCCACGCATACACGGGGAGAACATGCAAACTCCATGCAGAAAGACCCTGGGCCGGGATACGAACCCACGACCTTCTTGCTGCAAGGCAACAGCGCTAACCACTGCGCCACCGTGCAGCCTATATATATATATAAACCCAGTAATTTGATTGAACAAGAGACATTTGATGAGTGCTAATGTTGCAGTACAACAGCACTGAAACAATATCACTCCGCTGTACAGGCATTAGTGGCGCGTTCACACTGCCCAAAACGGCCAGAACATGTTAAGTCTATGGTTGAGGCCAGGCGCTTTGTGTGCTTTAGCTGTGGCAAACATTTTTACATTTTTGCTGCATTCCCAGCTTCAAAGCGGCAAAAGCCAGCAACGCAGAAGCTAAGCTAGCTGAGCTTTCCCTTCTGTACCCTACCATTCAGAGCGTCTCACTGTAATGACGTCGCCCGACGTTAACGTTGTCTAGCCAGCCACGATCCACCATTGATTTAAACATCAGCTTTGCAAGCTGCAGCCTTAAAGATGTACAGTCGAAACCAAAAGTTTACATACACTATGTGGAAACGCACATATATTCTTTTTTTTCTCACTGTCCAACATAATATCGAAATAAACATTTCCTATTCTAGTTCAATTACAATTAATACAATTATTTCTATTTACTAAATGTGAAAATAAAAAGAGGAGGATTTTTCAGACATTTTTAATCACTTTTTTCAAAGTCAGAAGTTTACCTACACTAAGATCACTATGCCTTTAAACAATTTGGGAAAGCCAATATAATGATGCCATCTCTTTGGAGGCTTCTGGTAGGTTAATTCACCTCATTTGAGTTAATTAGAGACACACCTGTCGATGTATTTAAGGAGACATTTGAAACACACTGCTTCCTTGTGAAACATCATGGAAAAATCAAAAGAAATCAGTCAAGAGATCAGGAAGAGAATTGTGGACTTGTACAAGTCTGGCAATTTCCAGATGCCTACAGGTGCCTGTTCAGACAATTATACACAAGTATAAGCACGATGGGAGCATCCAGCCATCATATCGCTCTGGAAGGAGACGGATTCTGGGTCCCAGAGATGAACGCAGTTTGGTCCGATATGTCCAGAACAACCCAAGGACTAAAGCAAAAGACCTTGTGAAGATGCTGGCTGAAGATGGTAAAAGTGTTTCATTGTCCACAGTGAAACGAGTACTGTAAAGAAGAGGGCTGAAAGGCTGCTCTGCAAGAACGAAGCCTTTACTCCAAAGGAAACACAAAAAAGCCAGACTAAAGTTTGCTAATGCAAACAAGGATAAAGACCTTATTTTTTTGGAAACCTGTCCTGTGGTCTGATGAGACTAAGATTGAACTGTTTGGCCACATTTACCACCGTTATGTTTGGAGGAAAAAGGGTGAAGCTTGCAGGCCTCAGAACACCATCCCAACTCTGAAACATGGGGGTGGTAGTATCATGTTGTGGGGTTGTTTTGCGGCAGGGAGGACTGGTGCACTTCACAAAATAGCTGGTATTATGAAGAAGGAACACTGTGGAAATATTGAAGCAATATCTGAAGACATCTGCCCGGAAGTTGAACCTTGGGCGCAAATGGGTCTTTCAAATGGACAATGATCCAAAGCATACTGCCAAACTGGTTACTAAGTGGCTTAAGGATAACAAAATCAATGTTTTGGAGTGGCCTTCACAGAGCCCATATCTAAATCCCATTGAAAATGTATGGGCAGAACTGAAAAGAAGTGTACGAGCAAGTCGACCTACAAACTTGGCTCAGTTATACCAGTTCTGTCAGGAGGAATGGGCCAAAATCCCCACAAACTTGTGAGAAGCTTGTGGAAGGATATCCAAAACGTTTGACCCACGTCATACAGTTTAAAGGCAATAATACCAAATACTAATGAAATGTATGTAAACTTCTGACTTTGAAAAAAGTGATTAAAAAATGTCTGAAAAAATCCTCCTCTTTTTATTTTGACATTTAGTAAATAGAAATAATTGTATTAGTAGTAATTGACCTAGAATAGGAAAAGTTTATTCCGATATCATGTTGGACAGTTAGAAAAAAAAGGACAGCGTTTCCACATAGTGTATGTAAACTTTGGGTTTCGACTGTATAGGCTTCAAACCGTTGACATTACTATGTGTATGGCTTCAAACCCAGCATCTCCAAAACACTAGTAAGAATATGAGCTTTGACAACTTTTCAGGCTTTGACCTTAATGAAACCCATTGGGCGGAGGCCAAAAGATAACATTGCTCCTCAACTCATTACAGAAAGGACATTTCAGAGCTTGGACTCTATGGCTTTCTATTCTACCCTTAGAATGGAAACTTAATTTAAAATGTACTTTCATCAGAACAGAATTTGGACTATGGAGTTGTTGACCACTCCTTCTGCTCCTTCATCCAGGTAAGACACTTCTGGGTAGCTTATCCCTAGGCATTGTAACAATTATAGTCCATGTACTAGATGTGTGTGGAGGTTCTTAAAGCTCTGAATGAAGCTGCAGTCCATGCCTTGCAACTCTCTGGGGCTTTTCTTCACAATCCACTTAAATCTTCCCTTATTTCCTGCTGCATATGCACCCTTTCTTTGCTAGACCTTTCTTTCCATTCAGCTTTCAATTATATTCTTGGATATAGCATTTAGTGTACCACCAGCTATACTTAGTCAGTGACAGTCGGAGAATTTACATACTGCATGAGTTTCACCTTTCACCTGAATGGGTGAGCGGATAACAGAGCCAACACTGCTCTAGATAAGGCTGCATTTTGCTACTTTCCCTCGACTAAGTGCTGAAGCAGAGCAAACAATCAGAGGCTGTTTCACTGTCAGAAGATTACTAGAAACTAGAAAAGTAAGTACAAAATAATCTTAAACATCTTAATGTGTATGGCAGTTTAGACTCAGACAAGCTTGAAATGGATTTTATAAAACAGCTTCCAACCATCTCCTGATGAGAACTGTTTTGATGTTCAAACCTGCAGCTTGATGCAAGGATTATGTTTATATCCACATGAACCATGATTGGGGCTCCCTTCCTCTGACGAGGGGATAGAAATGTCTCTGAAACATTTTTTATTGACTGTGCGGTAAGTGGTGTTTTGCTGGGCTGAAGGCTAGTAGCCAGTGGCTGTTAACCGGAGCAGTGAAGCAGGGAGCCAGAACAAGAACAAAGGCTGCCTAGATATTGATGTAGCCCAACCTGCTGGGGCCAGGGGCCGGACAGGCCGATCTCCAGGGATAGATAAGCAGCTAACAATCTGATAGACCTGCAGAGCTGGCTGCATGGTGAACAGAGGTGAGCTGTCTTGTCTCGGTTACCTGCTCTCTCACTAGTCTGACTTTATACCTTTCTTGAGCAATCTTCAAGGATTCATTTAGTAGTCGTTGCCTATTTATTTCTTAACAACTGGACTTGTTTGCCAGACATGTCTAGCTGGGCTCACTTTCAACTGTTCCGACTGTCCAGCTTCTCACTTTCCTTGTTTGAGGATTCTTGTGGCAGATAGGTGCTGGCATAGCGACAGACTGGGATAGCTTAGTCATTATATATCATCCAAGGTGCATTTGACTGACAGTTTCTCCATTCAGCCAAGCACTACACTTACTGCATCCTTTCTCTGCCTCTCTTTGATTACTGACCCAGTCATGGCGCCAGGGTCTCTCTTTACCAAATGCCCGATGCTCCCAAGCCTTCACTCAGGCCCCTTTCTCAGAGCAATTAGATCTATTGACAAGGCAAATGTGGCTGGGCTGTCATGGGCCTCCACGTCCCAAGAGAGCTGCCAAGCACGCCAGCCAGTCAGTCAGTCAGTCGCCACAATTAGCACATTATATGATAGAGAGAGGTAAACTGTGGGCAAAAAAGCATAACCTCTGTTCCTGCCACCATCACGGGGCTGACAGGAGCCAGTTCAGAAAATCCAGGTGGTAAATTATTCACTGGGTTGTTTGCTCGAGAGCAAACTTGGTGATGAGGAGGAAAGGTGTCTGAAAATATGCTGCATTTTGAAGGATAAATATTCATGAACAAAAACATCTTTGAAGGAAACTTTGGATTTAAAAAGTCGAGTCATGAACAAACAATTCCTTGTTCAGATTCTTCCAATATTCAGGTCTGACACCTGATGCCTGAAAAATAATTTTCATCCGCTAGCCCAACAATTTTCAAATTTAAACATGAGGCTTACTCAAACACTAAGAAGCTGCCCAAAACCTGCCAGACTGGATCTCATCTCTGTGTGAGTGTACAGTGTGTCTCTCCTGCTTCCTTATCTCTCCAAAGATTTGCTGTGCCTTGCCATCCTCTGCAGGGCTGAGTGCTGCCAGTAGCTGCTACAGATGGACAGGTGGAGATAGTGACCATGAAGTGGCGCCACTGGTGTCTTTTATCTTCCCGTTCTTGAGGCTTCGGTCTGGCCTGACCCTGGGCCTTCCTCTCCTCCTCCCTTCCTATTCCTTTTTCTTCCAAGCATTTTTAATCAGGCTGGGTCATCCAATATAGAGCCATGAGACCGGAGATTATGGCCTGCCAATCAAATGCTGTCAACCGTTTACCTTCCACAGACAATCTGGAAAAAAAATGTTTTTGCATGCAGGTCAACTGGGTTCAGGGTCAATGTATTGATACTTTGACTCACCAGTACTCCAGCTTCTTATATGTAAAATGTTCCTGTTTTCTTATTCGTTTCTTCAATACTAGACTCTCTTGTAATGATTGCGGGCCAATACAAATCTGACCTAGATAACACTATTTGTTCGGCGAGTTAGAACGGTGTCTTTTTGGTTTCTTTTCAATGTGCTAATCCGTATGCTCGGCAGGAGGCACTTGGACAAGGAACTTATGGTGCTGCTGTAATTCCTCCTGAGGTCAAATCGACTCTTTCTCCTGGATCACTTCTCAGCTATGCTGCCAAGCCCTGGAGGCAGCAGAGGAGGAGAGGGCTGGCAAGGAGACACATGCTGAGAAACAGGATGTTGAGAGTCTCTCTCTGGGTGCAAAGCACAGAAATGGAAGGTGGCAGTCCAATAGAAGCTCAGTTATTGGTGGTGCACAGGATGCAGACCCAAAGGGTAAATGGCAAGAGAGCATGAAATGCGTAGGGGGGTTGAACAATTATGTTTATAACATTTTGACCTCACACTGCTTTACGCTTGGTTGACTATGGAAGTGAAGAGCCACAGTGGTTTTATCCGGCAATTGTTAATTGGATGTAAATGTTAATGCAATGAATCTCTCTCATTATGTGGCCAGTTTTAATAGTAATGCTGGCACAGAGTGGTGGAAAAGGCTGACGCCCGAGTCCGTCACTCCAACGCGTTCTCATCGCTCTGACACTACGAGAGACCATTACCACTAATTTGACAAAATATCCTACCAGTTAGACCTGAAGCACTACAGTACTCAATGGAGATGAGTCGAAAGATCGGTGTAAACACAGCTACCACTTGGCCTGGAGTGCCTACTAAAACTAATTAAACATTTTGAATGCTTATAATTATGGAGTGAGCTCAAAACGCCATTCTTTTCCTGTGGGGGTGGATTGAATTTGTGCGTGGCCATCCATGTGCATTCTCCAGTATTGTTACATGGCCTCTAAAATGGCAAACTCTAGTCTTCACTGCTCAGCACTTGTTACTGAAAACAAGAGAACTTAGGGTGTCAGCTAATTGGTTTGAACGGGCATTATGAAAGAATTGCCACAGGATGTATTCATGGTTGAAAGATATTTCATCTGAGTAACTAGAGTCTAACTAGATTGGTCTCTCCTCAGCATGTGGCACTAAGAACATACTGAAAACTGGCTTTCAACACAGGCACACATACATTGTTATATGCACCAAAGCAGACCTAAACATACAACATACATTTTATCTTATAAAATGCTGATTTTTCTATGAAATATACATTTTATCTCAAATTTGTCTTGCAAAAGAGGATAAAAGTAGATGCATTTAGAGTCTTAAAACAGATTAATATTTAAAGAGTCCTAGAATTCAAACCCACATTTACATTTTTTTTAAATTTAGGTAGTGTGAGGTGTCAAATGTACCATACCAAACAGTTTGGGCCATATCTAACCTGCTTTCCTATGGAAATTTGTCATTATGTAATTGCTGCGGAGAAACGGGTTAGTCTGGGCAAAGCTCCATTAATGCCATAGACACTGCACTTAAATTTACATGTCCCAGTCCAATTCAGTGTCAGCAGCATATAACTGTTGGTTATAGAGCTTGATAATTAAGTGTATTGTCAGGGAGCCATCAGGGTAAACTGACATAACCTGTACCCATTAACGCATCTTGGTTATAATGAAGAACTTTCTGTTAAAAAGAACAAGTGGGAAACCTACCAGCAAGAAGATACTGATAGTACTGAACCAGATCTGAGGCCAACACAAGAGGGTGGTTGGAGTTGAAAGGTGGCTGCAATTCGTTCCACTGCGGAGTCCTATACAAGAATTGACATAACTCAAAATAAACACATATTAACAACAATAGTATAACACATTTTGGAAGAGGGAGTGGGTAACAAGCTGTTACCTGGCTAATGTCCAGCATGCTCTAGGAGAGGTGCTCAGCTCCAGCGGTGTCTCATCACTAATCTTTTGTGCAGTGCTAATTGGCCGAGGCTCCAGAACATGCTCCACCACATTACCATGGCAACTGATAATGTACAGTGAGTCCACAATTGACTGCCGAGACTGATCTGCGACAATGTTGTTAAGCAAAGCCATGATTAACTCACAAGATTCAATTCACTTTCTGGTCTGACTATGGACAGCTGAAGATTGTACTGTATACCCTGGACTTCTACTGGAATCCTACCTTTTTCTCTTTTCATGGTAGGATTTGTGAGGAACCAGGAGCGGGAGGAAGCAAAGATGGCAGCAACGCAAAACTCTCCGCCACTGGACTTGCTTGGAGAGATCTGGGGGGGTGGTTTAGTTTTGCTTCAAGAGGAGGAAAGAATTGCAATGTTTAAACAGGAAATACAAATGGTTCTAACACATTTACTGTATGTACATATATATATATTAAAAAATCTTGTATTATACTCTCCTATGATTCTGATAATTGCTGGGTATAATAGATTATGACCCCGAATCTAGCAGAGATATCTCGGAATTTAATCGGAAGATATCATTTGCTGGAATCTAGCAACTAGGGCTGCAACAACGAATCGATTAAATCATGAAAATTTGATGCTAAATCGCGTTGGCAACAAATTTATTGTTATCAATTCATTGTGTAGTGTGATTACGACGTCTTATGTGGTCGTCAGTCACGCAATTTTATTTTTTTTAATGCACCACCTTTAACAGAGAATTCGAGCAACTCGTCAAATAGGGTTTAGGCTGAAGTGGAGCATGGCTCAAGCAGGTGGACTTAAGAAAATAAAAACTTCAAAAGTTTGGGAGCAATTTACCTTAATGCAAAGACATTTGGTGCATGCAACATTTGTAAGTCTGACCATGCATGGCACGGGGGTACGACGATGATGATTCAGCATCTTAAATGCAAGCATGTTAGAGTCATCAAAGAGGAAGGGGAGAGCTCAGTGTCCAGGTAAGTTGCGAAAAACTGTGTTACTTTTTAAGAGAGAAATTGTGGGGTCTTGGCAAGAGAAGTCTGTAAGAGTTTGCTTCATTTCCAGCTCATCATGCATAGCAAGAAAAACGTGAGCAACATGCATTAAGTACATTGATGACAATGCAGTTATACTTGCAAGCTAAGGTATGATTACCTTGTCAGGTATTTGGTTAAGCATGACAGTAGAGAATGTGTAAGTAGGGCCTATTTTGCTACTTGGTTTTATGTTGATTTATGGCAAATTTGTCCTAAAAGGACCTTGCAATAAAGCCAAGTAATTTAAAACAATTTTTTCTTTATTATTTGATATTTCAAGAGATGTAGGATATTTGAGTGGAGAGCATGTTGTGATGTTTTGATTTAGATTTTAATGCTAATATGTTATATTTTTAATAGCTTTGAAAACTTTTAAGCAACAACAATACCTATTTTTATGTTGGTGATATGGCACATTTGTCCTTACAGCAATTTGATAAAACAAAGACATATAAAAACTACTTTTCATTTATTGTTTATTATTTAATATTTCAAAAGCTGTAAGACATTTGCGGTGATAGCATGTTGTTTTGTGCGCTATTCAAGTGTTTTCTAAAAATATTTTGCTGTTAAATAAACTGTAGGAAGGAGAAAATTGAAAATTTTCCCCGCTAATCCGATTCATCGATAAATTGAGTCGAGACCCCATCTGATTAATCGATTATCCAAATAATCGCTTGTTGCAGCCCTACTTGCAACCATATTTTCTTACTGTAGTATGTGAGTATATTACAGAAAAGGACTGACTTAAGATTGTTGACTGACAAAGTTGGTTGGTAGATTCCATTTTGAGGAGGTGGGGGTACTTTAAAGTATACAATAGTGAAAGACATAAATAATCCACAGACTAGTAATCTGCAGGTTTCACAAGAATAAGTTAAGAATAAGATGATTTAAAGGCATAACATGTAATAACTTTGCTGATTAATTCGACATATTTTTTTTAAAATTATAAATAATAAAATCATGAAACTGCTGGCAAACGTGGCAGTTGCAGAGTCACTGTGATAATAGTTTATCATGCATAGCACCAAGCAGAAAAGTCACCAAACTAAAAAGTCTGCCATTAGTAGCAAACAATGATGGATAAGAAAGTGTAAAACTAAACAACATACTGAAACGGAACTGAGCCACCTAACTAAATAATTATTTTCTTTTGCATCGGTGGAAAGCAAATGTTAGAAATGTAAGAGACTGACATTTTTGCAACAAAAAAAAACAAAACAACAACTCCTTCAACTTTAATAAAACCACATAAATTACACTAGAATTTCTTTGGCGAATATTATTCATGAGATCTTGCTATGAAGGAGATTTTAACTACCTTAGGGATCTCACCACCAGATTTTAAAGATCCCAGCCTAAAGTCCCACCACTTCATTTCCAGTATGAAAGGCATGCTCTGGGATTGAGGGGTTCTGGAAGCACTCTGCCTACCAACCCATGATGTCCTGAGTTAAGGTCAGCAGCACACCAGTCCCACCATAAACTGTGTTTGTGTTGCACTGCCTGCACCTACTTGCTGCCTGGATGGGACTTCGTCTTCAGGTTCACAGCATCCCTCATCACCGGTGACTTTGAAAGTTGCCACCACAGCAAGCAATGACCACCTTGCAGCCAGAGCGTCAGTCAGCCGCCTCAACAATCAGGGCACTAAACATGGCCCAATCAGACTCGATGTCTGATTGGGCCATGAGTTCAAATCTCTGCTGAAGGCAAGGTTTGAAAGTCCTTCTGACAGGAGATGTTCCCAATTTGATAATCTTTTTGCTGTATAAGCACAAACAGCAAACTAAACTCATCCCCCCCATCACTTAGGTAAAGGAAGGCTACCCTTTTGCTCACCGGGGTAAACCCCAATGTGCTAGACCACGGTGGGGGCAAAACATATGCCCACCCCTCCTTGGTGCCTCTCAGTGCAAGCAACTCCTGGGTGAAAAAAAGTTAAATCCCTGGAGACTGGTTCCAGAGCCAGAATCATTTGTCGAGGTGAGTCCAACTATGTCCAGCCTGAGCTTCTAAACCTCACACACCAGCTCATGGACCTTCGCCCCCAGAGAGGTAACTTCTACAAATCTTTCTCCCTGACCTATCTGCAGTGTTCCTTGGTTTCTTCATTAATCTTAATTTCTGACATTCTCTAACAAACCTCTAAGGCCACAAACAGTAGAATTTATACCAAAAATAATTTACTGGACTGATTCTGTGACTATTGAAGTTGCATCAGGTTTTGTTTGAGGGTAGAAGAGTAAAGAGAGAGGAATGCAAATGTATAGCACAAATGAAGCATGGATCATTTTACTTCCACTTCAGAGTTTTGAAATCGTGTGTGTTCTATCACACAAACAAATGGCATCCTTGCATATCAGAATATTTAAGACTGGTTCTAAAATGACAGAACATACTTTTGGAAGACGCTGTAAAGCCATCTAGTGTATCCTGACGATCTTAACTGCAGATATCAAATCTACAAATGCGCTGTTATCTTTAAAGGAATGTATACCTCACGAACATGTCCTAGTCTTAGTTTGAGAAGAATTTATTAGGGAGTTATTTGATCATTCAGGACTGTTTCAGAGGTAGTGGACTTTCATCTTCAATGAGACACCCATATGGTTGCAATCAGAGAACAGTAGCTAGATCTGGTATTATTGTGTGGCCTTAGAAAAAACCTGGACAGTAAAATGTGGTTGCTACTAATCAAACTAGAGGTGGACTACCTTGTCATATACTCCCTGAGGTCTGCTTTGACCTCAGGGAGGTCAAAGAACACTATAAGAACACTATAATGAAAACAATGCATTGACTTAACAGTCACTCAATGACTTTCAACAGTAAATGAGAACATGTATAACAACTAAAGGGTAGTGGATGTACATTGTAATGACAACTAGTATTATAGTCGTCATTATATAGTATTAAATAAAGTTGCAGAAAAACTTTACTTTCGCTCTCTGTAGGATGCTATAAATATCTGCATAATGCAACTTCAATTAAGGCTCATTAAGTTATACTAAAAGCATGAATCTGATGATAATTCCACCACCAGCAGAAAACAAGTCTAACTTAAGATCTTCTGAATCTTCTTTTGGTATAGGCAATAACATTAACTAGCATTATGTTTAAACAAGTCAAATAATAAGAACAATATAAAGTCGCAAAAAGAAAGTAGTACATTTCAAACTTACAGGAGAAGTCAGAGACTGTCATACGTAGAAATACTCAGATGACTGCAGTCGTTAGTCGGATAAGAGATGGACAAGAAGCTGAGTACAGACAAATGATGGACCACTGAGGCATGGTGTCAGAGCAATTGTCTAATCATGACTCTGAACAAAGAGGATGATTATACATTTCAAAAGAAACAGGAATAAGTCAAACACTGCTTCCATCTTGGGAGAGGAAGTGTAGGTGGTTGAGGAGTATAAATATGTTGTAGTGGAGCTGAACAACAGGCTGGACTAGAGACTGAACATTGAAGCCATCAGCAAGAAGGGTCAGCAGACTACACTTCTTGAGGAAACTTAAGGTCCTTAAAGGTTTTCAGAAAGATGGTGCAGATCTTCTACAAGTCAGTTGCAGTGTGTAATGTCTACTGCCATCAGGAAAAGCAGCATCAGAATCAGGGGCTTAAAAAGGCCCAACAAGCTGATAAGCACGGCAGGTTCTATTATAGCGACATCTGTGGAACCTCTTTTACTAGGTAATACTTAGGAATAAAACATTAAAAGATCAAATATTGTTGAAAAACAACAACACAAGTATTGATGTGAATACAAACATATTCAAAAGGTCGTTATGTAAAAACTGCCCTGACAATGACCAAACAACTTTTTCTTTTGAGTTTTTAGTGATATTCCAGTAAAAAAACTTAAAAGGTGTAATGAAATGGAAACATTAAGGAGAGCAATAATACCTGGATGTAGAGAAGAGTGCCTAATTGTTGAACAGACTTTCACAATTCTGGATGCTATGAGCAGTTGCTGGTAAAACTCTGTCTCTGTTACATCGTTTCAAACTTTCAGCACCTCATAAATTACTCCCTGGACCCAAGGAGACGTTGATACCTTTGTTTGCCCACTGTATGAAAGAGGGCTCTGGGAAAATGAAGTAGTGATGGTAGTCAAGGAAAGAACACTATACAAGATGTCGGATTTCATTTATTAGTGCTGGGCCAAAAGAAGGATGAATAACCTGATATCCATAGTAAGCCTTGTCTGTAAAGAGAAGACGGGGAGAGAGAAAAAGTTGCACTCAGGATATTGCTTTGGCTGACTCTAGTTTGTTCATGTCCTCTCCTTCAGGCTCTTCTTCAAGCCCAGTTTTGCTCCAAAGCGTCCATAGGATAAACATTTTGTAATCAGGATGAGACAGTCATCATTAGAAGTAAAATAAATGCTTTAGGAGCTATTTTACATCCAAAGGTATATTTTTTCAGTCTGGTCAAACTATTTGGCCCTATATTACAACAATCCTAAAGCGGAAAACCTGAAAGGATGAGGAGGGCAAGCCTGAGGAATATTCCACATATGGACTTATAATTTGGACTGCACAATATTCTCCAATGATCAGCAGATATAAATACAATGGAAACCTAGGAATAAAAGCTTGATGTTCTTAAACAGTTTTACAATCTTTTGACTATGTAAGACCAATAAATAAAAATAAATAAAATAAAAAAACACCTATCGAGTACCAGAGCTCAATGTTCTGAGCAATTCATGATATACTGACCAATATCGCAACCACATATAGTGTGCATATACATAAATAATCACATAATGTATATACTTAGAAGTCTAAAACAGCAGGCTATAACGCTGGCTCCCTACTGTGGTTTCATAGCCTCTTTGAAGAGGCCTCAGCTAGCACCAAGCCTGCCAACAGGAGTAAAGATCACAGCTTGGTTCCTTTCTCATCTAGGTCTAGTGGCCACTAAAATGCATTCATCTGCATTTTAAATCATACGTTTGCTCTTGATCTCACTGGAAGTGGCTTTAACGTGTTGAGGTTTCTGCCCTTGTGACTAAAAAGTGCAGCTCCAGGGCTTAACTCTGGTCTCTGTATAGAGCACACTCTTTATGAAGTAGGCCACTGGTGCGGTAATGGGTAAGCGAACAGCTCACAGTTACAAAAAATGTAACCCAATATTGGTAAATTAGGAACATAAATATATACTAAGAGCGAACCGGGCGCGGAGGGAACCAGATGTTTCTAAACAAATGGCTAATCTTTCTCCTCTCCCTCTTTGCTTTTGTGACATGGACTTTTAGCGAGGAGAGGAATCAATTCTTTTCTTTGCAACTTTGATTCCCTGAAAAGACTACTCACATGTCATTTCCACTTTTAATTTCACAAATGAGGCCTCTTGACAAAGCTAATAGCTTTTCCTCAAGGGCATAATTCAATCTGTGACATCAAGCATCAAAGTCCCTTCGCATTACTATGTCCGGAGCTAACATGAGGCGCCGCTCAGGAGGAGTGGACGGGGGGGCACGACTGCATGTCCAGTGGCAGCCTTCATTTATTTTCAGAGTGGTCACAGTAAACAATTATAACACAGCTTACTTCAGTTATGTCAGCTAGCTATAAAGGAGCTGTATGGCTTTCACTGGGCCGATTACTGGCCATGTATAATAGTTATCAGAAAAGGAGAATGAACAAGGAATACACTCAGGAAAGAAAAAAAAGAGAGAGCGAGCAGTCATGTGGAGGACACATCCGTCAACGTAACATTAATTATTTTATTACAGCTCTTGGAGGGAAAAAAGGAAGCCTTGAGACTCTGCTGAACATACAGCACTAATGACAACTGCTTGGGAAACAGGAGAAAACTGGAAAAAGCCATTAAAAGTTCAAGGATGCTTTACTTTTGCCTTCATTTCTAAAATCCTGTGTGCTCCAAAATTTGGATACATACAGGGTTGGGTAGAAATACTAAGAGTCGCACTATTTCAATATGTTTTTTACTCAAGGGAGAATAAAAATAGCCTTCAAAGAAATTACTAAGTAAGAACACATTTAATAAAAAGGCTACATAATTCATATAAGATGATTACAAAATATATTTAGAAGAAGAGATACTTAATACTTACAGTAGGTTATATTTACATTACAAATCTATGAAGAGCCACTTAGGAAATCTTAAAAATCTTTAAATATAATAAAACCTAACAAAATGAACTACTGTAGCTTACATGCAGCTATATTGAGGATTCGGATACAAACTATTAAGCATGTGTCCCTTTGAAAATCTATATGCTCCTAGGGTTGAGATTAGTTAGATGGTGAATGAAGTCGGAAAGGAAAAAGTTTCAATTAAAAAGTATGAGTGACTGCCCACAACAAAAGGCGAAACCCAAGACTTGGAGAAGGCACCACATGCTATTCATTTTCTAAAGTGAATGGAGTCAGTAGGGAGGAGCAGGAGAGCAGGGAGCCGGGAAGGGAAAAGTTCACTTCACTGAACCACTCAATCATCTCTCCATAAGTGACTCTGTCATAATGGGGCTTCCTTTAAAAGCTTGCAAGGATCTGATTTCACGAAGCAGTGTTGACAAGAGACTTAGCTTCAGCTCCCCCCCCAAAAAAAAATAAAAATAAAAAAACTGAAAAAGAAGATGTGCCTGGGTATTTAAAATGTAACTTTTCAAAACTGGGAAGATCAGCAGAGAAAAATACGATTTCATGCTCATATAATAACAATATATTAAAGAGGGGTGGTCGCATGCATTTAGAGTTCTAGATCACATTATTTATTTATCGTTTTCATTTAGGGGAGACCAATGTGTGAATGTGTACATGAACAGGTGAATGACTGAATGTAGTGTGAAGTATTTTAGGGTCCATAGAGATAAAATAAAGCACCCTACAAGTACAGGCCATTTACCATTTAATTTGTATTCATAAATTCTGTTACAACTTGGTAGGTACTGGAAAGAATACATAAGGTGATGTTTAGTATATGGAATTGAATATGATGCATGAAAAGAACGTGTTTAATTTATATATTAAATCACCAATAATCATATTTAGAATATATATGCACCAATAGGGTTTACAGTAAGTAAACATGCTGTTTATACATATCTTTTAAATACTTATGGTCAGTTAATATTAAATAACCGTACTCCAGTATGTAAAAGTGAAGAGTATGAAAAAAATTGAGAGTAGTTGTGTCTTACCAGTAGTAGATGCTCAGTATTGATAAAGGTAAAGTCTTAACTGTTACACTGAGCTAATGATTAGTCTGAGCAGGAACAATTTCACAGAGGTTGATTTAATGTCTCATTTATAAACCATCAAAATGCCATCGTGTTTATCTATATTTTTGAGAAAAACGCCTAAAGTTATGCAGATTGTGTTGCATCTATGATGAATCTTTCTCTCTCTCTCTCGCTCTATATATATATAAAAATGTATATATATACCCGACTAAGGATTTATACATTCGACTCCAAACAGTTTACTCTTTCTACAGGGTGCGGAGGAACGGTTTTATGCCACAAAGACTTGTGGATAATGTTTTTGTGTTAATTGTGGAAGTTTTCCGTTTTACACTGTAGTTCGTAGTCCAAATGTATTATTGTTCTTTTGTTGTCCTTTGAGTTATGTTGTAGTGGGTGTTGGTGGTAGTTGTCAGTGCACCATTTAGAGATGGCAGTTAACGGGACTTATGTGTCTGCCGTGACTTCTTTCTGTTTATATCTGGCGTCATGATGAAACTCTGCCCCCAGTGGCTATGGGGTTGAAAGGGTAAGACCTGGAACTAAATTTTTCTCTAGTGACCTCTGGGTCTGGTGTGGTCAAATCATTAATTACTGAGCTCTTATGTATTAAGTTTTATAGGTCTGTTATATTTACAGGCTGTTCAAACTTAATGTAACCACATGTTACTGATAATTCTGTGTGTGATTGAAGCGTCACCATACTGCCAAAATGGAATAAAATGCTTGTTTCACCTGTGAAGAAAAATAACTACAAATGTGACCATTGACTTTTCACTTGTAGCAGCATTAAACAATAACCTTTTTTCCTGAATTCCTTCCTTTCAATTCCTGAAATTGATTTTATTTTATAATGTTCTATTATTTAAAAAAGTTCTCCATTAGGAAATTATTATGTTTTATGAATAAAATACAACAGTGTATGCATTTATCACAGACAGCTTTAATATATTGCTTCATGAGGGGTTAGTGGAACGTTTTAGCAGTTTTATCTGATCTGAATGTCTGACGTATATCTGCAGGATCACAATACAACTCTCAGAACCATCAGTTCTAATTAAGCATGGGGGTATTTCCGGTTTGTTCATACTGAACCTGGCAGCATCCCCTACCGTAGGGTAAATGCGTTACCCACTAGTCACTAAATGTTCTCGACAGCCGAAAAAATGGAGCAAACTACTGGTAAGCATCCTATAAAATGATGCTGTTAATTTATAAATGTTTTTATGGCTAATGGCCTGCAGGTGGCACTATAGCAGAAAGTGCAAAAGTGAGACAGACTTGGGGAAATATGGTTCAAAGAAGAAGTCACTACTTTTAGGTTTCATGGAAAAAGCACAAAGAAAGGCATATAATGTAGCTTTTAAGTTAATAGCAATAAAGCTGGTGGTCAAAGTAGAAAACAGAGCTACTGCACGTAAGATTGACATGTTGGAGGAGCCAATGGGAAGAACAGTCAGTGTAGAAAGTCGACAAAAGCTTTTAGACAACATAAGACATTAAAGAAGAAAACTTCTGGGGCTTCAGTGCGTGAGAAAAAGAGGAAGATACTGACCAATGACTTTTCTGGTAGCCTAAAGTTAGTTTTTAGGTAAGCTTAAGTAAGCTTTACTTTCTAACCAGACATGGTGCTGTCATGTGTTGTGCATATTTAGGTATGGCGTATGTATAACTTTTTTTTTCTTATAAAATTTTGCTCATGCCTCATACATTCAGGTGTGCTCAATAGTTTGAAAAATATGGTATTGTTTGAGCCAGTCATATTTATAATTGTAGGCTCCTACAGGGAGTCACACTGAGCTGGTGACAAAGCCGGTCACTTTGCCAGAAGAGAGATATGACATTTTCAATTTATCATAATGTTTTTTAGGACTATCCGATAGAAAAATGCTTCATGTTTCAACTAGTTTTCTTTTGTCCAAGGGTGACAGCTGGGTCCAATGGCCGAAACCTGGACAGAGCTGAGTTCTCCAGGGGATAATGATCCCAAACACATATTGACTATCATCTTAGAATGGATAATATAAGCACCATTCTCAACCAAAATAAATGGACTATACCTATATGCTGGGTCAAACCATTTAAAAAAAGCTTAAATCAGCTTTTTTTCAGTCAAGAAAATGGGTCAAGATCCAGAAAACAAACAGAGTGTGGTTTCTCTGTAACCTCAGAGGGTACTTCAAAGTAAATATTAGTGATGGTGCATATATGGTATTTGAGCCAGCATGTATAATGTTAATCTCATATGGAATAAAGAAAAATCAACAATGGAATTTTGCCTTATTCTTGTTTTTCACAATCACTGTACTAGTTTTAATTCTATTAAGGTAAGCTGGGGCCTTTATTGAAACATAAAAGTGATCCTCATCAATTTTTGACAATACAATTAGAGCCCAACAAATACCCATTTAAATAATGCACAAAATCTAAATGGGGTACTACAGTATGCCTGTTTGATAAAAAAAATGCAACTGCTAACTAAATATCTTAATTACATCATATTTTCAACAACATTGATTTAAGTGATACAACAGATACTAAACACTGGAAATAATTTCAAAGGCAGAGGTAATATTCCAAACCATTTTGTTTTGAGGTTAGCAAAGTTCTTTTTTATTGCTATTACAATAAAACCAAGTAGATCATTGTATAAACATAGGTCTGGAAAAATAACAGTTCAAATTCATAACTAGAGCAAAAAACTGAATATGCCTGATGCCTATTATGTAAGCTTATCAAAACGGCAGTATTAGGATTGGCTTATTCATGAATGTTAAATTAAAACAGAAAACATTTGGTTCATCTGTAGCTGTTTGTCGAAGAACTTTCCAAAACGAAAAGAACGCATCCCAGAGTAACCATTGAGCCACACAAGACACTGAGAATAACACCACAGTATGACAAGGCAGAGCTGCTGCGTGCAAACACACATCCCATGGAGAAAAAAAAAAACTTGAAACCAAAGAAAATCTGAACAACATGTGTTTTACAAAAAAGCATCATTCTTGGAAAAACACTGTGGAGGGTCTACACAAAGGGAACGTAAAAAGGAGACAGCAATGCAATTTTCAACAGGGTAGCACCCTATCTATCTATCTATCTATCTATCTATCTATCTATCTATCTATCTATCTATCTATCTAACTTGTCACACAAAAAAGTTATGCAAGGAACTATCAGAAACACAATGCAAAAGAGGGAGGAAAAAAATAGGCCTCTTTGGAATTTGTCCCTCTGACTAATTAAAATACAAATGGCAGGATGAGTTTCAAAAAATCCACAAGATAAAGGAGAAAAAAGAAAACAAAAACAAAGGAGATGGGTTATGGAGTATTGCTGCATGCAGCCGATGGGAGTCGACGAGGGGAAAAGCAAAACTCACCACGGAGTTTTAATGGCAAAACATCCCGCCCCAAAGAGGTAAGGTCTTCATGAGAGATGGGTGTGGCGGAACGGAGAGGAGTGTAGGGACACAGAGATAGACGGAAAAGCCATTATTAATCTAGCATACTTGATCAAACATAGTATTCACATTACACACTTTTTTGACATGTCTGTTTCAGTGCACAGCACGCACAAGGCAGGAAACAGAAAGTCTGTGCACCAAGATGGATCTGAAAACTTGCAAGATGGTTGGAAGGCTCATCTGCTCAAGCTGCTCTGTAAAGTGTGAGAAGATTTATCTGGCAGACAGAGCGTGTCCACAGTTAGAGGCTGGGGGTGGGAGAGGAGGGTTGTCCCTTTTTCTGACATCTGTCACTTTACTTCTTCTCATTTTCTCCTTTTACTTCTATTTTATATTAGTTAGATTATTGGGCATAATCAGGTAGGATAATCACAGAGTCTAAATGCAGAAAATGTATAAAAGATGACAAATATGTTGGACTGTAGACATAAAGAACGACTTCGAAGAGTTTACCCAATTTGTCTAACAACTGGGGACAGCAGTAAAAATAACAGGACCCATGCATTGTTGAGATGAGGAGCTGAGTGTTTGCAAGCAGTACCTTTTTTTAGAGTAACTGTATATTTATGGCCGTGCATGGCCTTTTGGAAGATAGGGTGTGGGCAAATGTGTATCCACTGTGATTATGTTAACAAGTATGCAGTGTGGGTGTGTGTGGGTGTGTGTGTCCAAGAGTCATCCAGAGTTGAGTGTCTTTTTCAGGGTACATGGCTGTCCATCAGTCTGTGAGTGTGTTTCGGGTGTTTACAAGACATCAGGAGTGGGAGTGTGTTCCTGTGTTTATTCTGCACAGCCAGAGATAGTGACAGAGCTCTGTAAACAGTTTACAGTAAATAAGTCTCTTTCCCTACAGCAATAAAGATCCGATGAGACTGAACTCTGTCCCTGTGAGCCAACCTCCCTGGTTATGAAAAAAAAATCTTGATTCCCCCAGCCAACCAAAGCACTCTGCAGTCCTTCTTTATTTTATCGCTCTACTCGCATCCGCTTGGGCCCTCCCAGTGATAGCACACAGTGTGCAACTAGTCCTGGTACATGAATATGTAGAAAAGTGTTCCTCTGGGAGACAGGGAAAAACTATCTGCCCTAGAACGTTTTACCCCTGGAGTGCAAGTTGACGCATAAATGCAGTGGTTGGTTTAACGTAGGCCCCCTCGATAACTGCAGTTTATCCACCAGACTGCTGAGCCTACTGACCACGCAGGGCCCCCTCTTTGGGTCTCCAACTGAGAAAATGGATAGACACCAATGGGAGATATCTACGGCCATGTGGAAAAAGGGCAAATGGGCTTTAGGTTTACCCCACGGGGGCCCAGAAAGCCTCAGAAATACATAAATATACATTAATCGCAACTGATGATAAAAAGTAAGAACTGTAAAGTGAAACATGACTTCCTTTGGCTCTCTTTCAACAAGGGTTTTCTTCCTGGCATTCTTCAGTTGGGCCCAGATTTACAGAGAGCTGATATTTTTCCTTTTGACTCACTCTCCCACCTGAGCTGTGAATCTCTGCAACTCCCCTATACTTACCATGGATGGCTTGGCTTCGTTTTTTTTCTATTTTCTGCTAATGGACCGAACAAGGCAATTGTATTTATATGGGCTGGGATGGAGTATTCGAGTTCTGGCAAAAACTTAAGTCTTAACTCAAGTCATATTTAAGGGAATTGTGGCTTGAATTGAGCAGCAAGCAAATGACCTGCAATCACAATGTTAGGACTTCTAGATCATGATTAGAAAAAGTCAGCTTTCTTTTTGGAAAAACTGGAGAACTAACAGTCAAGGTAACAATCTTCATTCTCTTAGGAATATACCTAGAGACTGCTGTTTAGTGTTAATCCCCTTAACTACTCTAATGTTGCTTATTGGTTACCAGTTATATTTTTGAAAGAGAAATCAGAATTGACTCAAAATCTAAATCTAACCTTAAGTATTCAAAACTCCACAAAGAAATATCCTAAACTTATCCGTAGTTCTTTTTCTAGCACTTAAATTGACCAAACGTATGGTGTTACTCTGAGTAACTTGTCTATGACGTTAAGCTGGCAATGAGCAGTTTACATCCCCGTTGGGGCTAAGGAGGCCCCGTAATAGCATGGTAAGATGTTGCACCAGAAATTTTGTTCTCAGTCATTTTGACTAACGGGGTCAAAAACAATCCGGTCATGTTCTATTTTTACCCGTACATTTTAAAAATCATAATGCCATACTTAGTAGTATTTAAGTTTCATTCATTTTAATTAATATTATATCTAAACAGATAATCTACAGTGTGCTTTTAAACATCTAGCAGATTATTTGGCTATTAATAAACTAGCACAGTACTGAATTGCAATCCCGCTTGAGCGTAATTGAGGATGAATCTGCGTTCCGCTGCCACACTGGAGTCGGGAATTACAAGGACCACTTCAGCCAAAGTTTTTAAATTAGGAAACATTTCTTCAATTGAGTGAATTTTCTAATTGCTTCAGCGGGACAAAATCCTGCAGAATGCTTTCCTCTGCATCAGTTTTGGACTGCAGTGATCCGGTGTCCAGATCTGAGACGAAGTTCAGATGCTCCCATTGGAATCTTTTCTTCTGAATGATTTAGCTACATGTACTCTGTACAGGATGTTTGAAATGTCCTCGCGGCAGCATCAAGTGGTCAGGGTTGTGAATTGTAATCCGTCAAAATCACCCTCAGATATTTTTCCATCACCAGTCAAATATGGAAAATATTTGGTTAATGAGAGCCCTGTGCATGGTACATCCCTGATGGAGCAGTTGTGTTTAAAAAAAGAAAGTGTACTGGTGTGGTGACCATTTGGGAACTTGTGTTAACCAGCAAGTAACTGGGAGGAAACACAAGGAGGACAGGAAAGAGTGTGTGTTACTGACCTCTGAGGGCAACGACCCCACTCTTAGAGAATAATCATTCACACGTTCAGCTCCTAAACCAATGGCCCTAATAGCAGTGCCTGAGCCATTAAAACAGGGAGGGAAATGAGGTGATTTGTGAAAATGTTTAAGTCTTGCTGCCATGTGGGCATTGCATTCTTAAAGCCGTTTTTAGCTCCGTCCTCAGTGAGGCTGTAGAAGACAATGGCTCAGTGCTGTGCTGGCTCTTAAACGCGTATTATTGTAAGCTGAGGGCACATCTGTGACAGGTCACAGGGTCTCATTTGTTCTTTTGCTGTTGTGTTTATCGTCACCCCGCCGGCACTTGATATGCATTTGGCTGAAAACGTTATAGCTGGGATTTGGTTGACTGTGCCACTCTGATTTGCGTGTGACAATCTCTCCATTTAGATTTTCATTTGTCTGTGTTAAATTCAGACTGTGTGTAGACGGGATAAGTACGCTGTGCTTTGTGTGCAAATCCCACATCTGACCGTGACAGGCATTTTGACAAGTTAAACCTTACATCTATTGGACTTTGTTGTCTGTCAAACTTTCTGTCAATATTACTCTCACCAAGAGGGAATCTCCTGATTGAGTACTCATTGCTTAGAGACTGAACTAATCAGGACCCAGGCTTTTGCTAAACTTAACAGAAAACACGAGGCTGGGTCACAGCGAGACACCTCTCCTACTTCGGAACTCCAAGCGAACTCTGAGGACTAGCAGATGCTTGGCTACGTTCCTCTACTGCCTGAAATGGCCTCGTTTGTAGGGGGGGTTATCAGGCGGATGCTGAGCCACATCCGATTCTACCTCCCAGCTCTGACATGGGGTGAGCACAAAAAAAATTACATCAAAAGCCGAGCAAGCTCTGCGTGAACTTATGGAGGGCTTCTTTGATGTCAGAAACTGAGGACAAACAGCAGCATCTCCTGTACATTGGTGGTCTCCCAGACTGCTGTGTCTGTTAAGGCATCCCTGCAGCCTGCCTGGTCACACAAAAAACGGTAAAGGTTTCCACAGCTAGTGTGTTGGTGTTTGTGTGTCGCGGAATAGTGAAGTGCACACATGGGCAGCGTGGAAGGGAATTTAGGTTAAGCAGCTGGTGTGTTCCTCTGCTGCCCTGCCAACAGGGATCTGCTCATACAGGTGTAAATACAGCTGCTGGACGCTCCATTCTCTGCCTCGCTGTGTCTCACCCACCCACCCACACACACACATACATACATACACACATACATACATACATATACAGCAGAAAGGAGCAAAGAGTTTGGCTGCACAGACAGACAGATGGTGCTTGGGTACTCCTGTGCAAGTACAGCGTAAAAACATATGATATCACCCCCCACTCTTGGGGCTGAACCTGCTGCCTCACTCACAGTGAGTGTGTGTCGGTGCGTTGGTGCAGCTGTATGTATGCAGTAGCAGGCTGAGCAGCTGCGTGTCCGGATGCATTAATGCTGACGTCTCCTTCGGACTGAATGAAAGGATGAACCTTTAGGGAGGCAGCCTACCAGGCTTTAATAATGTCCCACAGAGACAATACGGCTGTCTGAGGTGTTTCGTTAGCAGGCAGGGTAGGTGAAAGACAAGAAATACACTGAGAATTTGATCACAAAGGACAACTATCACATTCCTTTAAGATATGTTGTTGTAGGGTATGTTATGTAGGAAAGTCTATATCCGACCGCAGCTATCAGATCAGGGGGACGATCAATGCATTTCTAAACGATCAGTGTCATAGTCTCTGGCTAGACTTAGCAGATTTTGAGATGGTATTGGCAACACAACCTACCCGTTCCATACAGTACCGTACTGGCCCTAGTGGAAATGGGTCACAAATAAGGTATTATCTGCCAAAAGCTCCTTCATTTTACCAAGGTTGTGTTTAGCGCTATTCCCCTCAAAGTTTTGAGCATCTCGTGCTTTGTTGTTGTCTTCCACAGTTTTTAAAATAAGTTGGAATCCAATTAACTAAAAGCTGGTTAAACACCTTGGAAGACAACAACAAAGCACGAGACGCTCCAAACTTTGAGGGGAATAACGCTAAACACAACCTTGGTAAAATGAAGGAGCTTTTGGCAGATAATACCTTATTTGTGACCCATTTCCACTAGGGCCAGTACGGTACTGTATGGAACGGGTAGGTTGTGTTGCCAATACCATCTCAAAAGAACTGTGGAGGGCGAGGACGTGGGCGGGCTTAACTTAAAAAAGCTCCAGCAAAATGCATCTCTCTTCTGTTGTTGTAGATTAAATTTTTGGAAAAAGAGAATTTTTTTTTCCAATGTACTACTTAGACTTCCATAGCTCAGAGTGAAAAATCAATCTAGCCATTTTGTTTTACAAGGATACTTTTGCAGCTTGTTTTTAGTCGGACATTAAATCCAAGTCAACTCCAGGACAGGATGATTGCAATAAAAGCAGGTTTTTGAAAATATTTTTTATCACTTGCAATTTCTTCATGTGAAAAAAATCAGGTAGGAAAAAATTATTAAAATCTGAAATCAGATTTGGTATAAAAAAAATCTGAGATTTAATTTTTGAACCATATCACCCAGCCGTACCTCCTAGTGTTTCTGTAAATATTCATCCTCTATTCTGAACCTTTAATCCTGTAAAATAAGAGGGGTTAGGCCCTTGTTTAATAATGTTAACCAGGGGAATCATATTTTGACAAAAAAATAAATAGAAGAAATAGTGCAATGAAAAATCTAAAATTAAAAGTACTGTTCTGCCATTAAAATTGTGTTTTTGGTTTCATTTATTGAAGTACAAAACCTAAAACAAACCTAAAACAATTAAAAAATAAAATGTGAATAATATATATTTTTTTAAATCTAGAAAAAGTATTTTCTGAAACCAGGAAGAATATTTGTGAACCTGAACAAGTGAAAAACTCTTCACCAGTAGCGGGACACGAACCCAGACTTACCTAACAGGAATGACCAACACTAACCACTCAGCCAACATGACAACATGGTGATATGCATGGATTCAATAATATCTATACAGACAAAAGTCCCACGTTGTTTAAAAGTTATATAATTCGCAACTCATATTGATTTCTTTATAATTTCAGGCTGCTTGCAGTTAACTTCAGTGTGCTGCTTATTTCAAACTTTAAACTATAGCTTACTCTGAGACAAACAAACAACTCCAGACCAATCAGCTGCTACTGCTGCTGTGTAGGAGTGAGAGGGATTTTACGTTACCAGACCAATCAGTCTGTAGGTTGGCGTTTCGGGTCGCTTCGGCACGCTTGGAACCAAGGCAGAGGTAGTCCGAAAAAAGGAGTCAGCTGGGGTCGGTTCGGAATGGACGCAGGTAATGGAAACACGCCAAAGCGTCCTGTTCTGTACCGTACTGGCATTAGTGGAAATGGGGCAGTACAGACAGCACTTGTCATGCCCCCACAACTACCATATATTGATCTATACTGATCACGAATGGATATTAACTTCTCCCAACGGACTCCAAGTGGCACGGAACTTATCTGGGTAAGTAAATGAACATAATGCATGCTAAAAATATGGTCCAGGTTGAGAAGAACCAAACTTCACCTTTAACATCAAATAGGAAAGCAGATAAAAATGTGTTGAACAAGGTGTACGTCATGTAAAGTTATTATTTTAATAACGTTCCTTGAATGTGATAGTTGATCTGAGTAATGCACACTAAACCACAATATTCCTGATTGATTTGTGAATGGTAAAAATGTAGGAATAATGTACACGACATCAAGGGGGCTTATTTAACCTAAATGTTTTGCTAATTTAAATTAAGTGATAATAGGTATTTAATTAACCTAATAAAACCTTCAAGTTCACACACAGTACTTCTCAGCAGCTTAAAAACAAAACAGTAGTTTTACTATGTGATACCCTATCATTTGCACTTATTTTAAAAAAAGGTACAAAAACAAATCTGTAAAATATAACACTTGATTTTAGGAAAATTCTTTTTTTTTTCTTAAATGAAAGCCACCCAGATTGTAATGTATTAAATAAAACATGGGAAACCAAATACAAACCACGACTATCAGAGTCTCATAAACATACAAAGCAGACACCACAGCACCTCAAACACAATATTTACTTTTACATAGCAAATACATTATTGCAGACTGGCCTAATGAGTTAGAAAAAATGGCCTGTGCTGTCAATGGTGACCTCAGGATCAGAATTCTATTTTCATCCTCAAAGCTTACTTATCAAATATCGCAGGAAAATAAATCCCCCACCATCTGCTGGGATCATTATAGCATTTCCCATTCAAACAGGGCATGAAAATGACATTTAAATGAAAAATATTAAAATCTGCCTATATTTGTAGAGCCACCTGTACTGTATGTAAATGGACTTAGCAAAGGCCTGTACTTGCAGAAGGTCTTAAAGCTACACAATTTCAATGTATGGCAAAGATCCAGAAAAGAACAAACGGCAGAGGGAAGTGAAAGTCATCCTAACCTGTTTCATTGTTCAGAAAGCGCAGATTTACACAGCATTCACTCTCTCAGTCAAATTTTACTCAAAATCATCCCAATGCATCATTTTCTTACAGTGCACACCTTGTTTTATCTGTCTTCTAAATAGCCCAGAATGAATTTCACATGTATGTTGTGCTTCATTAACCTATGCAAAAAAAGAAAAGAAAAAAGATCAACTGTATGTGCAGAGCAGAAGCTTTGAAGAACAGAACAACTGTGGATAGAACACACTGTTTTTACAAAGTGATTACTGGGAGCCACTGGGTAAGATAACCATTAGATGCTTTGAAATAAACCCCGTGGAGACAACTGTTTTTAAGGTATCAGTGTTTTATTACTCAGTAATGCAGTAGTGATAGGCTACTTGTATGCATTAATCGATTATATATAATTTTTTTTCTGTATTCACATGCAGAGTAAAAAAGCTGTGAAAGAGTGAAATTTGCTTTGAGAAATCTCCCAGATGCAGATTTTCTTATATGTTGCTGAGCACTTTGTGGACTGGCTAAAGGGGCCCAGATCTTGATGTGGGTTGTGCTAATTTAAGCTAATACAAGAGATTTTTGTTCGGGCTCCACACACCCTCATTGAGTTTGGCTTTTAATGCTTATAGATCGGTTTATCTATAGACAAAGCGCAGCCCGACGACCCCTATGATGAATAAAATATATGGATCTAGTGTTCCCTCGCCCGGACGCGGGTCACCGGGGCCCCACTCTGGAGCCAGGCCTGGAGGTGGGGCACGTTGGCGAGCGCCTGGTGGCCGGGCCTTTTTCCATGGGGCCCGGCCGGGCTTAGCCCGAAGAGGAAACATGGGCCCCCCTTCCCATGAGCTCACCACCTGTGGGAGGGGCCATAGGGGTCGGGTGCCGTGCAAGACGGGCGGTGGCCGAAGGCGGGGACCTTGGCGGTCCGATCCTCGGCTGCAGAAGCTGGCTCTTGGGACGTGGAACGTCACCTCTCTGGTGGGGAAGGAGCCGGAGCTGGTGTGCGAGGCTGAGAGGTTCCGACTGGACATCGTCGGCCTTGCCTCGACGCATGGCTCTGGCTCTGGAACCCGTCTCCTCGAGAGGGGTTGGACTCTCTTCCACTCTGGAGTTGCTCCCGGTGAGAGGCGCCGAGCTGGGGTGGGCATACTTGTTGCCCCCCATCTCGGCGCCTGTACGTTGGGGTTTACCCCGGTGAGTGAGAGGGTAGCCTCCCTCCGCCTACGGGTGGGGGGACGGGTGCTGACTATTGTTTGTGCTTATGCACCGAACAGTAGATCAGACTACCCACCCTTCTTGGAGTCCTTGGAGGGGGTGCTGGAGAGTGCTCCTTCTGGAGACTCCCTCATTCTCCTGGGAGACTTCAACGCTCACGTTGGCAATGACAGTGAGACCTGGAGAGGCGTGGTTGGGCGGTATGGCCCCCCCGATCTGAACCCGAGCGGTGTTTTGTTGTTGGACTTCTGTGCTCGTCATGGATTGTCCATAACGAACACCATGTTCAAGCATAAGGGTGTTCATGTGTGCACTTGGCACCAGGACACCCTAGGCCGCGGCTCGATGATCGACCTGGTTGTCGTTTCATCTGACCTGCGGCCGCATGTTTTGGACACTCGGGTGAAGAGAGGGGCGGAGCTATCCACCGACCACTACCTGGTGGTGAGTTGGCTCCGGTGGTGGGGGAAGACGCCGGACAGACCTGGTAGGCCCAAACGTGTTGTGAGGGTCTGCTGGGAACGTCTGGCGGAGTCTCCTGTCAGAAGGGGTTTCAACTCTCACCTCCGACAGGACTTCAAACACGTCCCGGGGGAGGCGGGGGACATTGAGTCCGAATGGGCCATGTTCCGTGCCTCCATTGTCGAAGCGGCTGACCGTAGTTGTGGCCGCAAGGTAGTTGGTGCCTGTCGTGGCGGCAACCCTCGAACCCGCTGGTGGACACCGGCGGTGAGGGATGCTGTCAAGCTGAAGAAGGAGTCCTATCGGGCCTTCTTGGCCTGTGGGACTCCGGAAGCAGCTGATAGGTACCGGCAGGCCAAGCGGAGTGCGGCTCGGATGGTCGCTGAGGCAAAAACTCGGGCGTGGGAGGAGTTTGGAGAGACCATGGAGAACGACTTCCGTATGGCTTCGAAGCGATTCTGGTCCACCATCCGGCGTCTCAGGGGGGGGAAGCGGTCTGCCGCCAACACTGTTTACAGTGGGGGCGGTGTGCTGCTGACCTCAACGCGGGACGTTTTGGGTCGGTGGATGGAATACTTCGAAGACCTCCTCAATCCCACCGACACGCCTTCCTGTTTGGAAGCAGAGTCTGGGGACTCTGGGACGGACTCTCCAATCTCTGGGGCTGAAGTCGCCGAGGTTGTTAAAAAGCTCCTCGGTGGTAAGGCTCCGGGGGTGGATGAGATTCGGCCGGAGTTCCTCAAGGCTCTGGATGTTGTAGGGCTGTGTTGGTTGACGCGGCTCTGCAATATTGCGTGGACATCGGGGGCAGTTCCCTTGGATTGGCAGACCGGGGTGGTGGTCCCCCTCTTTAAAAAGGGGGACCACAGAGTGTGTTCCAACTACAGGGGGATCACACTTCTGAGCCTCCCTGGTAAGGTCTATTCAGGGGTTCTGGAGAGGAGGGTACGACGGATAGTCGAACCTCGGATCCAGGAGGAACAATGCGGTTTTCGTCCTGGCCGTGGAACACTGGACCAGCTCTACACCCTCGGCAGGGTCCTGGAGGGTGCGTGGGAGTTCGCCCAACCAGTCTACATGTGCTTTGTGGACTTGGAGAAGGCGTTCGACCGTGTCCCTCGGGGTGTCCTGTGGGGGGTACTCCGGGAGTATGGGGTACCAGGCCCTCTGATACGGGCTGTTAGGTCCCTATATGACCGGTGTCAGAGTCTGGTTCGCATTGCCGGCAGTAAGTCGGACTCGTTTCCAGTGAGAGTTGGACTCCGCCAAGGTTGCCCTTTATCACCGATCCTGTTCATAACGTTTATGGACAGGATTTCTAGGTGCAGCCAAGGTGTTGAGGGGATCCGTTTTGGTGACCTCAGGATCGGGTCTCTGCTTTTCGCAGATGATGTGGTCTTGTTGGCTTCGTCTGAACGTGATCTACAGCTCTCGTTGGAGCGGTTCGCAGCCGAGTGTGAAGCGGCTGGGATGAGGATCAGCACCTCCAAATCCGAGACCATGGTCTTGAGTCGGAAAAGGGTAGGGTGCTCTCTTCGGGTTGGGGATGAGGTCCTTCCTCAAGTGGAGGAGTTTAGGTATCTGGGGGTCTTGTTCACGAATGAGGGAAAAATGGAGCGGGAGATCGATGGACGGATTGGTAGGGCGTCTGCAGTCATGCGGGCGCTGTACCGGTCTGTCGTGGTGAAGAGAGAGCTGAGTCGAAAGGCGAAGCTCTCGATTTACCGGTCGATCTACGTTCCTACCCTCATCTATGGTCACGAACGCTGGGTGGTGACCGAAAGAACGAGATCGCGGATACAGGCGGCTGAAATGAGTTTCCTCCGTAGGGTGGCTGGGCTCTCCCTTAGAGATAGGGTGAGAAGCTCGGTCATCCGGAGGGAGCTCAGAGTAGAGCCGCTGCTCCTCCACATCGAGAGGAGCCAGTTGAGGTGGCTCGGGCATCTAGTCAGGATGCCTCCTGGACGCCTCCCTGGTGAGGTGTTCCGGGCATGTCCCACCGGGAGGAGACCCAGGGGAAGACCCAGGACCCGTTGGAGAGATTATGTCTCCCAGCTGGCCTGGGAACGCCTCGGGATTCCTCCCGAGGAGCTGGCCCAAGTGGCCTGGGAGAGGCAAGTCTGGGTCTCCTTGCTTAGGCTACTGCCCCCGCGACCCGACCCCGGATAAGCGGAGGAAGATGGATGGATGGATGGATGAGATCGGTTTAAGCAAACTAGGGAGCTCCGGAAGTCAATGTCACTTCTCCCAGACTTCAAAAGTTCAAATCAAATCAGTGCCATAGTGGCAGCAGTGTCCCACAGTTTTATTTTAGTTATATGCGGCTAACCCAAACTTAGAAACCGTAAATATGGTGGATACCTGCTGTGCCCCAGGATGCCACAACAGACTTGGAAGAGATAACGGAAGAGTTTAATAAGATTCTCAAGGATCCAGAACAAAGAAAACATTGGATTACGGCATGAAATGTGCTAGCGATCAGCTAAAATGAAGCTGTGGGACCTTTGCAAGGACCCCTTCATATCAGTTACATAAACCAACGTTACCTAAACTTTATAAGGTATTTATTTTAAATACTTTTATTAAGCTTCTTTGCAGACTTCCTAGAGTTATCTTGCTTTGGATTTTTCTGTCTTATTGCTCACATAATAAGTAAAAATCTTTCAAAACTTTGCAGAATCAGAATCTTTGTGATGTCTGCATGCTGCTATTTACATGTCTTGTGATCATAACGAGGAACAGACTAGTGTAGTTATTATTTTGAAGCAATGATTGATTAATAGTCCGATATTGACAGATATAACCTAGCTGCCTGCAGCTTATGGAAGCTAAAATGAGGACAAGTTTCAGTTTACCCTCTCGTTGCGCAGTCCTTTGCAGGAAAATTCCAGATCTGGATCTTGATAACAAACCCCGATTGTGTCCATTTATATCCCTCCAGGCTTTATCTACATTAAGTGATGGTCCGGAGTAGGATGAGAAAAAATTTACCAGGAAATTTTATGTCAGGGTATCTCAGCTCCAACCGGCATGGTAAGGGTTGGAGATGTTAAATCTTTTTTTAATTTACCGGTATATAAAACAATATCTTCGGTTTTTAAATTGGACGTAAACTCTGACGGAGTAAAATCCCAGCCGGCCATATTCATTTTAATTACATTCCTGCCTGTCAATGTCGTGCCCAAACTCTGAGGGTAACATGACTTCAGGAGCTCTATTTATGAGTATTTTCAATACAAACTTTGTTAATATATCCTTTCCCATCATTACGAACATTATAAATCCTGGTGCATAACCAAAGATGATTGTTTTGATTTTATTTGATAAAGGAAGGGTGTCCAAAATGGGCCATTTGTACGCTACTTGGCCAGAATTCAAGAATGGTAGAAATTAAACTGATTGGAATAATAAACTGAAGAATTAATTGGGATTGGGTATGATTTGAAATGACAGATGATTTTCTTTTAAAGTACCTTCAGGTGACTTGTTGTGAATTGGCACTAAACAAATAAACTGAATTGAATTGAAATTGAATTAATAATAATAGGACAATCACGCAAGATTATTTTAAAGGTGTCAGATGTGAAATACTTTAAAGAACCCTTAAATCCCCGTAAATAACATGAGAGATTAAAATACTTTTTGTTTAGCTTTTAGTTACGCTGGTAAAAACAGAAACATAAAACACATCCATACATATACAACATGCACACACAATTTATTTGGGAAAAATAAAATAAAAATGTTCAATAAAGAAGCAATAAGTAAATTTTGAAGACGTCTAAATATAACTTAAAGCCTTTAAATGTCTAAATTTCTAATTAGATTTTTTATTGCTTATGAAATAAATAGCAAAATTATTTATTTTGCTTTTTCAAAGACCTGCCAGTAATGGTCCGGGGCCGGGATTGAACGGGGGACAGCTGGTTTGATGACTGGGCCTCTGCATACCATGCACCTGCTCTACCTCTGAGCAACCTGCCACCCCAGGAATATCATTTCATAAATGGATCTACAGCATTAACTTTGCTCTTCCCAAGGCTTATCTATAAATGTTTAATCAAAAACGAAAAATAATACAAACGAAGATTTACAAAAACAGCTAAAAGGTTAGATGTCAATCTTTAGTAACCATAAGAAACTCAAACAAAAAAATGTGTTAACAGTGTATACAGGAACTGAATCCTGTGGGGTATAGTGTATAGTGAGGCGAAGTGTGTGTACACTATGTGTTACCTACCCTGTGCGTTTGGTGATGGTACCCAGAGTCATGGGCTGTTTAATCTGAGCCAGAGGCAGCACCACGGTGAGGCTGGTCAGCGGGGTGAGCCTGGGATTCCCCATGTTGTTGTTGGTGAAGTTGTTATATGAATCCTGGTTGCTGAGCTTGGCTGCAAAACACACATGCATGAGATTAGTCAAAGCGACTCCATTCGGCCGGTCCCCGAACAAAGAGTTCAGAGACGGGAAGGGAATAAATAAACGGAATCAAATGAATGCAGGAAACCTTTAATCCATATTTTATTTTTCAGCATGTTTTCATTTTGCTGCCTTTGCAGATGCTAATATTCAAATCTGCCCACTTGGACTCAAATTGAAAATGTTGTCTAACATCCACTTCAAACGGATTACCACACCATTGGAAAAGCTTCTTTGAAATCAGCCCACCTTCCTCTGCCTTGCTTGAATCCTGTGATATTTGTTTTCCCCACTTGCTCCCTCACAAACACATAACCCCAGGTTCAAGGCCTCCCGTGGAACGACTGGAAATAACCAGCTCAAGATGCTACATTACAAAGACTCTGCTTGTAAGCCCGGCAGTCTCTTAATCAAGGCCAATCAACAGGCTCTCTGCACACTGGTGCAACCCACATGTACGCACATATGGGAAAACACATCACAAAGACAGATGATCCAGAGAATCACATCTCAACTCCCATATGCCGAGGAGCTGAAGTCAAACCTAATCAGGCCATGTCAAAGGCCTAATGATCCTAACCAGCTCCATCACTGCAGAGTGAGGCTGCTAGTCCACTTACTGTTTAATCCACCTTACTGGTCAGAAGAAAACACGGAACACTTGAGCTCCTGTAACATCTAATTAGGCTACATGTATAGAGAGACAAAATGACTGATTGTGCTTTAAAAAACTCAAACATAAAGTACATCGAGGTTCAAAGTACTTTATTAACTATGAATGCATAAACCAAAAAGCCCATGCCTATTGGAATTCATGTGGCGATCTCTCAAAGTCAGTCATACAACATGCAACTTTAATTTGAAGATAAATTTGAAGATTTCTCAAAGGGAAATCTGAAGAAGATATTTTTTAAGGTGCTATCTGACAATGTGAAGTCCAAAATAAAAACTGGAGTTCCGCTTCCTAAAGCACGTGGAGAAAAAATACACAAATCTAAGGCATGTGTATGCCTGAAAATTTTTAGATCTAGTCGCTTAATTTTTTTCTTATCAATATGCTTTAGAAAATACCAAAAATTTATATTTTGCCGAAAACAATATTTTAAAGAACCCAGATCGAGAAGTGTAGCATGGCAGAATTTAAATTGAACGTTTCTTTGCTCTGCAAAAAAAAAGAAAAAAAAAGAAAAGAAAAGAAAGAACCAAAACAAAACAAAAAGTCCACAATAATGCCTTGTGTCTACTACTTTTGCTCTGGCAAATATAAAGCTGCGCGAGCAAAAAGATAAAGAAACAATTCCATTTAAACAGACACATTAAACTTCAGCTGTATGGACATGAAGATTATACAACAAATGTGTTTGTAATCTTGTGACAAGAGTAACAACAAATAAAAAGTGTATACTGCTGGCGGCTGGAGGGAAATTCCAAGTTCAAGTGCCTTCAAAAGAAATAAAGAGCAAACCAGCGGACGCAGCACAATACGCTCTCTGAATGTTGTCCTTGTTCCATTTGTTGCCTTAATAGATGAGTGACAGCCACGTAACAGAAAGGAATGAAAAGCAGGGGTCGGGGGTGGGGGGTGGGGACATGAAGACAAAGAAAACAAGGCCCACATCAAACGCTACAATAAAGGTAGAGCAGCGGAGTGCCTCGTCATTATTTGGAAGGAGCGATCAAGAGGGAGCTGAATGTGAGCGGAAAGGGAGCGCTGAGTGTTTTGGTCCAGTCTTTTAGATCATTAACGTGTAGCTCTGAGTTTCATTAGTCCTGCCAAAGCTCTGCTTTGTGGTCCTGTCTTTTAGACCTCTGCCAGCCAACAATGCTGCATGACCTTCGCAGGGGTAGAGAAGACTATTACACAAACCTGTCCTTCACCATCGACCCCCCCCCCCCCCCTCCTCCCAAGACGTACCCCTCGCTCGACCAACAGTGGCCTGTAGCAGGGCAGCTCCTGAAAGCCCTTCACGTTTCAAAAGTGCTACACCCCCAGAGCCTGGGCAGCCACCTTTTGTGTTGGAGGAAGGAGAGCAGATGAGGGAAAAAAAAAATCATCTGTACAGGAAGCAGTCTGAAAAGCCATAATGGTGCTTGAGCTAATAGAGGAGTGGAGCATGAGGATTTGGGGTGGGGGGTGTCAATGAAATTCACATCCACGTCAAAAACAGACTTTCACTTCTGCCCTGTTGCTTTGTTTGCCATAAACCCCCTCACTCCAGAGAGTAAAGCTCCCCCGTCAGACTGGGCTCTGCACTGGATTGTAGAACAACAGGTGTGGACGGACTGAGACTGTGTGGAGCTGACTGGGGCTGGCCCAACAGTCACAACGAGCTGTCGCTGGAGGTCCAGGGGTCAGAGCCCTGCAGACGGTGAAGACAAGTCAGCTGAGGCCGTGTTGGAGATCATGCACAGTCAGATGATGATGCATGACCAAGACTGACAGCTTCATGGCAGGGCAGATATTTGTCTATTTATGCATGTTTGTGTGTGTGTGTGTGTGTGTGTGTGTGTGTTTGTGTCTAAGGGGGTCACATTCTGTATGTCATTTATGAAATGTATTAATTAAATAAGATAGAATTCAACATGTATTTTCTGTCATTTCCTTGGTTAAAATAGAGATGTTGAGGTGATTGTGTTACAATTATTCTCTTCACAAAAAATTGATCGGAAAAAAATCGTTGGGGTTTCTGACCTGTTACTGTGTTAAATTATACCACCACAGTAAAGAGATAATTTATTTTAAAGCTTTTTACAGATTTACTGGGGGGTGACTGATAATTTAAGCAGTATAAATAACTCTGTGACGTCAGAAAAACGAGAGATGAACAAAAAAAGCAAAATCCTTTGGTGACCAGGAGGATCAGCCACTTTTCAGCTGGTCAAGAACTCAAAAATTCTATTTCAGGTCAGTAAATGTACCATGATTAGGCAGACAACTGTATTCTTATGATGGAAGTTTTTACAGATGACTCCAAATTAGTTTTTATATCATCAAAAAAGAAGCATCAAACGCACTGTTTTGAACGTCTGTTTGTCGCTCTCAGAAGCTGCTAACATGCTGACTTTAAATGGAATTTGGAACGACTTCAATCCTTTGGAAAAACATTTTTGCTATAATGAGTGGGAGCTGTTTAATAGAAAGTACTGAAGTAGATGCCACCGTATAAATGTAGCTAGTTACTACCCACCTGTGGCTGAGTGGACTGTCTGGGTTTATTGGTAATGTCAGAGACACAGTTCACAGAAGAGATCCCCCCAAAAAAAAGAGAAAGAAAGCGTTCACTCAAGCCAACATCTGATTAAGGGTGTGCCGACATCTACCTATAACAGTGGGTCTGAGTGTGTTTACATATCGTCACAAAGAACTGAAAAAGAAACAGAAGAAGAAACTGTGTGTTTGTGTGTGTGCTCAATACTAATGCTGAAGCTGTTTTCTTGATAAAAAGTGTTTCCTTCTCTTAATAAACTGTTTCCTTATAGCCCAGATGTCTGACAGTGACTCACAAGAAATCTGAAAGTACAGCCACCTGTTTGAGGGTCCGGCCTCTGACAAACAAGAATACAGCTACTGCAAACAGAAAGAGGGAGGGAGAGAGAGTCTGTAACCTACGAAGCAGACAGACAGCTCCAGACACAGGTTGTGATTTGATTAATGACCTGGGTGTGATGTACCCAAGCCCCGACACAACATCTCCATGGAAAGAAGACCCATCAATGCAAATCCATCTCCGTCAGAGTCATAGAGAAAAACTCCAACCCTGCCAAAAAAAAAGTTGCACCAACACCTGACCCCCGCCTTTCTTTCTCAACTAATCCATCTGTCCGTCCAGCTCTCCTCCATCTATCCCTCCCTGTTTCAACAGCATTTGCATTCTCTTCTCGCATTAAGCCTATCTCTCTCTCTCCTTTGCGTCCTTTCTCTCTCCTCAGCTTTCCCATGTCACGCTATCTCATGTTTCTATCCCCTCTTTTAATACCCAATTTGCATCCAATACAAGCAGGCTGCTTCCACTGAGGAGCCGATGTGCGAAAGGACAAGCTCTGAGGCCTTTCGCAAACACTGTGTCTTATTTGAATCTTTCTGCCTGACAGCAGATTTCAGTTCAAGGAAAAAAGGGCAGGCTGGAGTGGAGAGGACAGGGGTTGGGAGGTGTAAAGAGGCAGCAGGTTAGGCAGGTGACATACTGACTGATGCTGAGGGATTTAGGACATGCAGAGGATCCTGCAGCTGTGAGATGAAGGTGCAGCGTGGGAAGATCTAGAGTACAGGATCCAGTCTGGGGAATACTTTTATAGTTCTTTCGTCCTGCTTTGAAGACAATATTTTAAAGTTGTTCGAGTTTTTTTTTATCTACCTATTTTAAGTACAAAAACATAAATCATCCTGCTTAATGTGAATCACAGAAATACAAACAAAGCTAAAGTTGTTTCCATCTAAAAGAAATGAAAATGATTTAGACTGTGACATTTGGATCAGAAACTAAAACACTTACTATAAAAAATGAGGTCTGGCTGACCCGTTTCACCAAGATAGAACTTCATCCTATCAAATAAGAGGACTTTCAGCTTTTAGATGTAAATGAACTGAGGTTCTCCAATAGTGTATTCACTCGGTTTCTGCTCTTGATCCGGTTGTTTCTACACAGTGTAGACGCTGTTTAAAGATCAAATAAAAAGACATGTCCCACAGACCAGGCAGGATAAAGATACTGTCAGTCCTAAAGTGTTTTCAAATAAACGTGCAACACTAGTGAAAAAAAACAGGACACCGCAAATTACTGGAACTAGAAAGTCATATGTGCCAAACTGAGTGAAACATGTGAAGGGGCAAAGCGACACTGCTAACTAGGCCTGGGCAATAGGGCCTCAAATATCTATATATCGCGATGTAATCTAAAGCATGTGTGGTAACAATATCTAATGAGCTATATTCTTCTCTGTTCTTTATATATGTCAAAATCTTACATTCCAAAAACATTGCAGCAGAAAAAACAAATCATTTCATTTTTTAATTAGATTTATTGCGCAAAATACATAAAAAAGAATTTAAATATTTTTCAAAAAAATGCAACACAAAAATGTTCACAACAAAAATAAAGATGACAATATTTTAAATTAATTAAATGCTAAATGTTATGAAAACATACATTTCAAAATCATCTGCTTTCCCACTTATCTATACATTTAATATAGCACCACAAGAAGGCTACAAATATCGGAATTAAAAATGCTTCAAGTTCAGCAGGTTTCTTTTCCATTAAATGGAAAAGCAACACATTTTAAACTTGCTATATCTAGAGTAGAAATAAACACTAAACATCAGTATTTATCCTTCCTGTGTACCCGGTAGAAAGTACGTAACATTGATCAAATCATCCAAATCCGTAATCGCAGAGTGCCAGTACAGTCAAAATCTCTACCTTTGACTAAATTTATCTCATTTCTACCTTTATACTTTTTACATAAGCCACTACTAGTGCTAACCCAAAGATTCTAACTCTTAACATCTCATTTATTTTAAAGCCTAAAATCACTTTTAACAGAACCTAACTTGAAACAAACAAAAGATGAGATAAAATAAAGCCTAATATCCTTTCACTATTAAAATCTGCAAACATGGTTGTGTAGACGCCAGCTGGCCTGTAGCTGTCTCCGTGTTGCTGTAAATGTTTTAGGTCATTCCTTCATTTAAGCAAATCCACGTGCAGGTGAACTTTATGGAAATGTTGCTTTTTACATGATCTTTGCATTAGTGTGAGGTACCTTGAAGTGTCAGGTCATTGATTTGTTGAATTTGCAAAAAACACACACTTTGATGACTTATTATAATGTTCCTGAACTTTCTTAGACCTTCCTACATTTATTTCGGCCGCTGATGGCTGTTAATTTGTGGAGAAAAGAAATAATATTCAAGGAGATTTAAGATTTTTTTTTTTTTATATGTGTTTCTTTACTTAGGAGGGGGATGTTTGAAACTAATTCCTTCTTGGATATTTAGTTGCTGTTGAAAGGACGCATGTTTCACACTCAAAATGTCAATTTAAAAAAAATATTATAAGGTTTAAAAGTTCTACCAAAAAATGTATTGAATATACATGACATATATAGCTTTGGAGAACCTGAGAACAACTGTATGAATCTCATATGTGCAGATAGAGCACAGCAGCTCCATCTGCACTTATTCAGAAGGTATAACACTTATCTCATAACAGCAGCCTCTCTCTCTATATATATTATATATATATATATATATATATATATATATGTGTGTGTGTGTGTGTGTGTGTGTGTGTACCAGGAATCAGTGCCTTAACTGCTTCAAAGTTTTATTTCATAATACTGGTAAGGCGTAAAATTTGGATGTAAAAGTATCTTATATTTCTAATATTATTATTATTATTATTATTATTATTATTATTATTATTATTATTTGATTTCTGGTTATACTATGTAGCAGTTTACTTAATTGTTTTGTTGTTCACTGTAAAAATTCTGGGGAATCACTTTTGACCTATTATAATACTACTACCACTACGCCTACTTATACTACTACTACCACTACTACTACTACTACTACTACTAATAATAATAATAATAATAATAATAATAATAATAATAATAATAATAAACTAATAATTTATTACTAAATTTGAAAATATATCTATAGGTCATGTTTGTGTCCTGAAAGAATTCCTCGTATATTAGTTTCTTTCAAACAGGAATTTTTACAACTAACCTTCTAGCTTTTATCCCTCAAAGTTTCACCGACTTGTTAAAGGTGGGAGGAAAAGAAAGCAGTGGGTGAGGAAAGGAAGGTGGCAGCAGTGGTGGTGCGTGTGTGTTTGTGTGTGTGTATGGAGGGGGGTCTGTGCAGAAGGAGAAAGCTGTTCTACCATCCCAATTCCCCAAAGTACCGTTATTAAGACACTCACTTCCACATGAGAGGAAAAACGACAGAGACAGAAAAACAGAAGAAGGAGAAGAAAGAGAGAAATGGACAGCAGGGTAGGCTAAAAAGGGCCGCGTGTGTGTGTGTGTTGGGGGGGGCTTAAGTACTGAAAGAGAGGGGATCCCCCACTGGTCAAAGTAAAAACAAATTAAAAGAGCCCTTATAAAACACAGATGCTGCAAAAAAAAAAAAACAAAAAAAAAAAAAACAACCTTCCCATGATTTAGTCTTTTGTCAGGGAAGTGGAAAAGGAGGGCTGGTGGTAAAGCCATCAGACGTCTTCTCCCCGTCCTCTCTCAGGTAACGCTCCACTGGAGGAATCTCTCTCTTCCCTTTTCCATTTTCACCCCTTTGCTTTCTCTTTGTACGGCCATCTTTGCTTGTCTGCTATTTTCAGTCAGAGTGAAGAGTCGAGGTCAGGCCGGCCTGTGTGAAAATGGCTTCCTGCCCGCTCTTCTGCTCCCAAACCACAAGCTAAAGGGCCGCTTTTACTAATGGCCCTATTTGGGAAAACCTTGGAAACCTTTTGTATTTTTATTGACATTTCTCATGTAGAAAAGCTAAAAACATACACAAAAATTTCCAGACACAATTTTTTTTTTCTTCTGACACCTTCTTAAAAGAATAAAGCAGGATCTTGAAATGTCTTGTATAAGATGCGGCATATGAGGAAGGGGCTCAACTCTGATTTCTGGAAAATAGAAATTGGGGGGGAGGGGGGATATGGTAGCACAGAAGGTTGCACAGAAGCAAGAAAATTCCAAATCTAGAACCATATTTCTAACAAACAATTTCTACGTTTAGGTGTGAGGACAGCGCACACGCTTCCAAAACACTAACAAAAAACACACACAGTGGGAACACACAAGCAGCACCCTGAAATCTGATCCACAAGTTTACAGCATGTCAGTATTTACAAGGCTTCATCAGAAGGACTGGGTCGCCAACAAGCTGAGCCCAGGGGGTTGTGGGGGGGGGGAGGGGGGCTCCACCAGATCAGGTGACACCCACACTCCACCCATATGTGTGCGCACAAGGGCATAAACGTGTGCAAATGTGTGCATGTGCATCTATCGTTCTATTTGGGTCAAGGAGTTGGTACCTCACAGCGAAACCAGCAAGTTCCAGCCAATGATTGGATGTTTGGGAAAGCAGGAGAATAACAGGAGTTGGTTGTGCACATTTACAAAGCAATTGTAAAGCAGGAACAGAAGCTGTTTTATAAAGAAAAAAAAAATGTATGTATGCCGATTTAAATTAGAGCCAAATTGTCATGTGTTTATAATCTTCAGCTACTATTTCTTAAAAAAAAAAGGTTTTGTGGCCACAGCGGTCTTTATTTGAAGTGGATAGTACAGAAAATGGGAGAGACAATGTCCATGGGGGCCGGAGTCGAATTTGGGACAGCCGCTGAACTATTACTGTAAAATGGTTATTTCTACAGTAAAATGTGACACTTTTTTACTTTTCTAATTACTGGAAAGAACTTGTTCAGTAAAGCTGATTAAAACGAGATCAGAGAGCAGCTACATGAGAAGGACCTGACCCCATGGTCAGAGAGGCAACCTGTTCCGTCTCAAAAAGCATCACTTTTTAATAAGCCTGGGGTCCAATGAAAGAGAGACAACAAGAAGGGTGGGGAGGAGATAATGACAAACCGTGCTGCTGTCCCAACCGATGAACGGCCTTCATGAGTGAGAGGATGAAGAGTAGAAAGTCAATGTGAAATACTAAGACAGGTTTTTCACTTTTAACCCAACTCCTGCTGATTTATAGTCGCTTTGTTTAAAGAATAAAGTGAAGAAACCATGAAGAAAAAAAGAAAAGCAGCAACCCATTCATCTGATTCATCCCGTTACTCCATTTTAAAATGCACCTAGACTAGTATGTTCGTATGGGATGCATGCTCTTTGCTGAGCGGGTAACAAGCTATTCTTGAGATGAAATTAATATTTTAAATTAGTTATTTTCCAAGAGCATAATTATTTTACAGGGACTTTAAAAAACAATGTGTTTTTCAGTCATCAAATATGGAAAATTATTAGATTAACTTTTTTAACTCACATGCAGATCATAACTCATTCATGTTAAAAATTGATTATAGCTTTGAATCAACAAGAATATGGATTTTGATGTGGAGATGTAAAAAATATACTGATTACTACATTAACATTTTTAAAACCTAACTAATATGAGATCTGGGTATTAATGTACAATTACTCTGGTTTTCAAATAATATTTTGGATTATATTTAGGATATACAGTGGTCTAAAACTGATCTAGCTGATCAGATTAAAGCACGGTTTAAAGACAATTACTTCTATAAAAGAGAATAAAACTGGTGACAGTGCTGCGGCAAAAAAAGCATGTAAAACCTATTGATTGTGCCATGAAAAGGAAGGACCTGGCTTTTCAGAGCATGCACTTTTCACATGGTAGGATATAAACTGGAAGCCACAAGTGCCTTCTGTGTGTAACAGCAAGCCAGCTTTATTTCTTTATCTCTACCTTACAATTTTGCAAATCAAATAATGATGAGTGCAGTGGCGAGCACCCGGTGATAAGAGGGTTTAGTGGTTGTGGGGATTGAGTTATTAGGGTTCGTATAAAAACGTCAGAGGTCTCTGGCGAAGCACGGGCGCTGGCCAAGATACATATTCCTCTTACTGTGTATTTTTGGTCGCTTTAAAAGCCTTAAAAGTACAGGGGAAGGCTAATTTTCAGGGTAAACTGCTTGTTCGATTGCTGTGTGGTTTCTGCACTGAGCTTTCCGTTTATTGACTCAAGCCGAGCTGGGCTCCAGCTCCTCTGCCGACCACAGGCAGAAGTCTGCAGGCAGAGGGAGCACCGAGCACGAGCCGCTGACACTTACTTACCTCTGCTGGTACACGACCGTACAATGAAACTCTGAGGACTGCATGTAACGCTGAGGGGATAAACATGCTTTTAAAATGTATCTGCTTCCTCCAAATGATAAGCGATCTGTTTGTTATAATATGTAAGATATATCAGGATTAAAATCTAGTGAGAGTTTTATGTGCTCTATGAAATACTCTATGTTCTAAAGAGGCGGCGGGAGGCTTAAAAAGCAATGAAAAGCATGACAATAAACATCTATAAAAACGGTTCTGCTTGCCAATCACAAAATAATTGCCGCTATAAGTGGGGGGCTGAAGGTGTAGAAAAATAAAACAGAAAAAAATACAACCACGGTTAATCCAAACAGAGCTCTGGTTTAAGAAATAAAAGGTAAAAAATGAGGTCCATTTTAAAGGAAGCAACCACCTGTGAAACATTTAGGCTCCACAGAAATAAACCCACCCCTTCTCTCTTGTCATATTTGCATCGAAGCTAATCCTTTCCAGCAACATGTCCAGTTTCACCAGTCCTGGACGCCCTGCGAGGTGCAGCCTGGTCTCTCTACACTGCCTGCAACTCTGACCACACAGCGCCACACAGAGGCTGACTACGGAATTAAAACAAAGCTCTGCTACTATGAGGGATTCACTCATTTTAAGCAAACATTTTTAACAATGCTTAGAACTGGGGTTTTCTTAAGTTTAGTGACATATCTGTAGCTCAGAATGAGTTAATTTTGTTCATTAACCTGTGTATTTGTTGCACATTTTGGGGAACAGAAATATAAAACCATCTCAGAATTCTGAAAGATATTTTCAGTGCACCTAACCATGTTTTCAGCTCAGAGATGCAACAGGAAGTATTTACTGTATATTTTTAGTCTGGTCACTTAATGAATGTTCACCTTAACTAAAATCATGACTAGTAAAACTTGCTCCATTAAACCCATCTACCACCTCTGTGTGTTTTTTTGAATGTTTTCTGTGCATTTTGTGCAACACACAGCCCCCAACAGGGTCAACAGGAGGCCGTGTACATACGTGTCACACACCAGCAGTTATGAGGTAATGTTTCCTTGACTTCTGCTTCTGCAAAGCGTTGGTGTTTTTCAGTACTGGACGATGACTGACGAAGGGTGGACGGGGGTGGGAGCGTGAGGAGGGCAGACGGGGTGAGATAAAACACAAGTCCAAAGCCAAATAAGCAAGCCGCCTGCCTCTAATAGCAGAAAGGAAGTGTCCCTTTATCAACAAATGAATTAACAGTTTCCCGTCACACCTTGTTTTTAGCCTCCCCCTCTCTGTTTCTCTCTCTGAACCAGCGCCAGGGCCCAGATGGCCCTATGATCGGACCACCACGACTCCTGCTTGGTGAGGAAACAAATCTGTTGCACTGACTAATAGCTTTGTGTTTATGTTTTACACTCGGGAAGTGTATCCCTGATGCTGTACACACATGTGAAAGGCACCCAGGGATAAAACATAAAGCTAAAGTATCTAACCGTTAAGGATTTAAAGAAGATGATTTAAGCTGATAATAAAAAAAACCCCGATATTTCTCCTTACAGTATGGAGCTAAATTCAGAGTTAGAATTAATTTAAGAATCTATTAAAACGTTGCTTTGGGAATAAACGGGGGTATCGCCACATGAAAACCATAAAAAAACCCACTGCCATTTAAAAATATTTTTATTTAAAAAAATAAAACAAATTGTTCTTTTTTATATATATATATATATATATATATATATATATATATAAGTTTTTCTAAAATGTATTTTACTAATTAGAAAACGAATGTAATTCTGTTTTTGCTACATAGATCTAAAAACCTTTCAGGTTTAACACCTGCTGATACTAGTAAACATGCACATATTGCAGAATATTATCCCTTTTTACAATTTTTCTGTTTACAGAGAAACGCAGGTAAAATATGCTAATATCTTTAATAAGTCAGACTATCCACGCAGGTGGCCAGTCTTCAGGAATGCTGCTTGTGTTTTGTCTCAATGAGTTGTAGAAGCAGAATTGCCTTCAGAAGAGTGATGGGTGTTGCTCCCTTAGCTTCCACACCAGGACGGTTTTAGTTCTTTGCCGCTGGAGTTATTTCAAAAACACCTGAACTTTTAGAATGGAGTAAATGTAACTCAAGATCATACCTCTAGCAGATTTAAGTTCAATTTTACCAAGTTGTTTCTTCTTGGAGCCAGAGTCCTGACTTATCTGTTTGAGAATCTGAGGAGGGAGCTAAAGATTAGGGTGTCTTCTAACCTCGAAAGCTTGGAACTCATTATTGAAAATACCTTTTTAAAACACCAGTTGAAACATGCAAAACATGCAAGAAACGAGTTTGTGATGAAAAAAGTTTTTTTTATATCGTTCCATTCTTTAATCAAAACAGATAAATTATTCTTTAAAAAACGCACCACTCCTTTTCAATCATTTACTACTTGTTGAGAGACAAGTAGTAAATCTTCTAATCTAAACTAATCTTCTGGTAGAAATAAACCTGGGAAGAACAAATTAAGTTTTCAATCTACATCTGCCAGCTGTATGAATAGTTTTGGGCTTAACTGTAACTAGGACTGTAAAAAAACGGACAGTATGAACACCTTGTTAGCATGAAAGTAGCTACAGAGCTGCTGCTGCTACAGCCTCAATAACCTCTGTCCTGTGGCACCAACCTGCACTCACTAATCTAGGCTTGTATGTGCTGGCTACCAAACAAACAGAGCTTTACAGCGTGGGAGGCTCACATGATGGGTCATCACCTCAAAAAAACAATGCATCGATCACACAAAAGGAAGGCTTTGGGGGGAAAAAAAACCACGGGGCAGAGAAACTAGATCCAGCGACACAAATAGCTATTCCAGATTTTAACAGTGACAAGAAGACAGCCAATTGCAGCCTCTATTTTTAGGTTTGCCGCTGGTCTGGACTGGCAGCTTTGAGGAGGATGTGTACTTTTCTACAGTTCCTTCCCAAAAATCAACGGCGTCCTTGTTGGCGACAATCGCGGCACAGCTGTTGTGGCTAGGTGGCCCGGCCCCGGCCTGCCTCACCCCGCCGCTCTCTGCCAGCCTGTAAGAAAACTGCCTCAAGCTGCCCAGAACTTCACACCCGGCTCACAAAAACAGGAGGAAGGTGGACACAAAAGCAAATGTGACTCAATGTGTTTACGTCCGGTGAAAACTGGATGAATTATGGTGTTTTTATTAATGCTGGTGGCGTGGGTCAGGGAGGAGACAGCAGGATTTCTAAATTTACATCTGTCAGGAAACAGTGGAGATAATTGAACTTTAAAATTACAACATACACACAACGGGGGACACTTTGTACCACAAATCTCAATCCACTGGACTCTGTAGATTTTAGTGTTTGGTGTCAGATTTTAGATTTTACTTTAAACTATTTAGGCTAAAAACCATTCCTAAATACACGGTAGTACACTTAGTCTGTCTGATATAGTAATTACAACACAGCGCTTGCAGTTTAAAAACTGATCTTCATGAATGCACAACACACACAAGCAAGAAACTTTTCCATAAAGGATGTTTCTGATCCACTCCTTTTGAACACCTCACCGTATAAATGATCAGTGCTACAGACGGTTTATCTTCTTCAAACACGCACGCGCGCACACACACACACAAACACACACACACAGTCAGTTTATTGTCACTGTGAAGACTAATTGTTGACAGGTGGCCTTAATGCTTTCCTTTGAAACAAAAGTGTGATTTACGACCGGGCTCCCCAGGAACCTGCCTTTCAGCTCTGCTACTACAAACTTATCTTTCCTTCCCTGAGCCCCCCCTTCTTTAGGGCCTATCTCTCGTTTTTCCTCAGTTACACCTCATTATTTTGCTTGTTCACTTTCACCTGGTACCCCCCTTTGATGTTCCTGTGCCACTCAGTCTCTCATCGCAGCAGAGCAGAGTCTCCAGAGAGATCCTTTAATGTTTCATGATATAGTCTTCAGTTTGGAGGAATAGGAGTATTTTGGTAAGGAGGGTAAAGTGAGGTCTGACTCTTAACAAAGAAGAAAAGACAAAAAAGTAAGTGGGGACACAGTCTGTCGCTGTATGTGTGAGCATCTGACTATCTGGTGCATAGAGTAGTGCGGTCTGTGATACACGTATTAAAAAATGCCCTGAATCCAGCCTGTAGGAGCAGCTTAATGCTACAAGGTAAAACAGATGTTCTTTCAAACAAAATCTGTTACGATGATTACAAATCTTTTACAATATACTACAAGATATAGTCTGGTGGCATTATTTCCATATTTATGCCGTTAGATAGATGCTGACTGGCAGATCAGTAATTGTATTGTTTAGAACAAAGTTGTAAAACACCTCTATATATTGTAATAAAATGCAACATTATGTAAAAAAAAAAACAGAAACATGAAATGTGTTCCTAATAAAAACGATAAACTATTCCGTATATGCACATACTACTTGGTTGGGGCTCATTTTGCATGAATCACTGCATGAATGTTGCGTTGAAGGGAGGAGATCAGCCTGTGGTTCTGCTGAGGTGTGATGGGAGCCCAGGTTGCTCTGATAGCGACCTTTAAGTCATCTGCGTTGTTGGGTCTGGTGTCTCTCATCTTCCCCTTCATTGATTCTCTACACACTTTAGGTTATGCAGGTTACAGGTCAATCCAGCACAGTAACACCATAGCCCATTTGAAACAGGCCATGAAAAACAATAATTTTCGACCGTCGTCTTTTTGAGCTTCAAGTTCGAAAGCAAACGTGCAGAAAACTTTTACCGGTTTAATATCGTCTGATGCCCTAGTAAGGAGAGCGGATTTGTTGTGGTATTTTGTTTGCGTCCAGAATGGGAGGTGAGCGGATGGGGGACGGGGAAAGCTGTGAAAGCACATATTGATGACATCTATATTGTATTTATCAACAGCGGCCTCACACTCCTTTCATTTCGCTTCTATTTTTCCTTTCAGTTTCTTCATCAATGCCTCTTAAGCGTATAAGCTCAGAATTGCACACATCACAAAGACGAGCACTCTGAGGAGTTCTGCTGTTTCGTTGGCTCTCTTTATGAAAATGATTTTCTTCGGGAAATTACATACCGTATGTACTCCCTCCACACTGTTTATGTCATATCCAGATACACTGCCCCAGACATTTATCAGGATCCGTTCGGTACATTTCTTGCCGTGTGAAAGCAACCGAAAAGCAATATTCCGGTAAAAAAGTGGTATATTTGAAAAGAAAACTACGGTTAAAGACAGGATGGAATCATCAATGAATATTCCAGAATGTCTATCTGATAACAGATCATGGTGATGGCAATGTGAACCGGTACAGAGCCCTGCTGGAAAAAGAAATCAGCGTCTACATTAAGCTGGTCAGCAGGAAGCATGAAGTGCTGTAATGGGGCATTCACACCTCACCTGCTTAGTCTGCTTGAATTAAACTGTAGTGTATTTGTCAAGAAAGTCCGGCCCATTTGGCAAAGTGTGAAAGCACATCAAACTCTGATGCGGACCAAAAACCCCACTCTCTCCTCTGCCTAAAAACCAGGTCTCGGATTGATTGAGGTGATCTCTGGTGCTGTTTGATTGCATAATGTGAATGGCAGCGGGTCGACACCACTCCAACTGCAGGAAGTGGGCAATAGAGCAGCGCATTCGGAGTAGATCAAATCAAAATGACCACACAAAAACAACTCGGCCTTGTTCTCTGCTCATTCTGAGCCAATTGCGGGAACATATTTGTCGGGCACATTTGCCAAAAACAAAAGAGCAATCCTAAAATGGCTAACATCTGACGCCACTCCATGATTGTATACATGTCACTCTGATCTTTTAAAGAGCAATAACCAACAGTGTAGCCCTTTTTTCTTTCAGCCCAGGTTAGGGCTGAGTGATTAACCAAACATTTACCAATACCGATGATGTCATTTAACAGTCGGTATGTATTGTATATTTTCAAAAGAATGAGAAGATGTGTTTAGCTTAGTGATGCTCATGTCCCTTTAAGATACTAATAGCACTACCTTATAGACTGGATGGGGTGGAGTCATATGACTATATACAGACATGTGAATCCATCCCAACAAGTCTGTAGCAACGTGGCAAGTTTTTAGATCCCTCTAGTGACTCTTTTTTCAAAAAAGCGACTAGTTGCCAAAAACTGACTTTCTTTGGTGTTATTGGAGATCTTTGGAGACTCTGATGTGAAGCACATAACATTGTTACTATTCTCACTGAGCAGTGGTACTGCAGCAGATGCAGAGTGCTCAAGCCTAGTTTATACTTCTTCAACAGCAACTTTGCTGTTATACGCAGACGTATTGACGGAGACGTTTCTTGTTTAGAGTACTCTGTTTCTGTCTCCGTTCTCTGTTGGTTTTTCAGTTTTGCAAAGCAATTACCAACCAGGACAGCAGGGGGTGCAAAGTTTTCATGGCGGGTCTGCCTACCGTTGCAGTTGTTTCAGGTTACTTTGAGTTTTTTTCTTCAGCTTGTGAACGCATTCCCCATAAACCTGCAAAAACCACTGAATAAAGAATGCTTAAAGCCACTGCTGGCTGTGCCAACCTTTGCTTAAATGTAAATTATTATTTTTTTCTGTATAAAATAAACAATTACAAACTAAATAAAACACTGACTTTACTAACAGCCCTAGTCACCTGCTCACCTCATTCACCACCATTCAACTGTGCACCTCTATGTGACAGATGTTAAACAGTCATCATGTTTCATTCTAAACTGGACTTACAGAAATAAAAAAGCCATTTAATGGTTATGCTACACTGGCCTGCTGTCTGCACTGTAAGGCTGAATTATGTGGCAAAATTAGTGATATAAAAAACACCAAACTTCAAAAACATATTCAAAATGCAATGCTTATAACAGCTCCACCCTAACCATACAGATAAATGGTTTTGGAAAATATTTTTATGCAAAAACTGTTATTTGGAAAATGACACACCTCTCCTACAGCATCCATTACAATTACATGCATATTATACAAATGAGGTGACTATGAAAAATTGAATATAAAAAGATTTGGGGGATGGGGGGTAGAACTGGTCGAGGAGGAAAATAAACCACAGCCCCAATTAGAGTAAAACAAGTTTTTGGAGTAGATATCGTCCATTTATTGTTATCAAGGTGAACTTTGCACTATATTCTGATATGGATTTGAGGCCATATCGCCCAGCCCTAGCCCAGGTTATTTTGTATCTGGTTCAGGTGTGGCTTCAACACAAAGAATGCAGTAGTCATAGCCCATGTCCCAGACACATCTATGTGTGGTGGCTGTTGCACCACTGAGTCCAGCTACAGTCCACTCTTCGTGAATCTCCATCCATGTCTTGAATGGTCTTGACAATCCTTTCAAAGCTGCTTTATGCAACCTATTCTATTACACTTTCTCCATCCACTTGACTTTTCAATGATGCGCTTAGATATAGTAATCAGTAAACATAAAACTTACTTAGCAACAATCAGCTGTGGCTTACCCTTCCCAGTTGAGCCTCTGAGAAACTGAATTTAGGGTATCAATTAGCTGCAAGTCATAATTTTCAAAATTAACAGATACAGTGCCTTACTAAAGTATTCAGCCCAGTTGACTTCTTTCAGATTTTGGTACATTACAGTCTTAAATTCTATGTTTTGTTAATCTGAATTTCATGTGATAGATCAGAACACCATAGTCTATGTAGATTAAATGAAAGGAGAAATATATATATATATATATATATATATATATATATATATATATATATATATATATATATATATATATATATGAAAAACCCTATTGTTTAGAAATAGAAAACAGAAAACTGGCACATGCGTGTGTATTCACACCATTTGTTTGGAAGGCCGTAAAAAGCTCTGGCACAACCAGTTTCGTACAGAAGTAACATAATTAGTGAAATTATGTCCACCTGTAGGTAGGGCTGGACGATATGGCTACATTTTTTTATATCCCAATATAGCTCAGTTTATATGCCGATAATGATCTACCTCGCGATATAGCAATTTTTCTCTTATTTCCTGAAGTTAATAAAAATGCACGACGTGGAAATGCAGTTTTAAATGATAGATAACAATAACACCACCACGACTCATCATGTACAGCAGGAATCTCTTTCCATCTGCAGGAGCTATGGATATCATTGATCTTTTAGAAAAACGGCTCAGTTCTACACTCTGCCTTTGAATTAAACATATTATTTGAAAAGCATCAAAATTTTGCCGCGATACCTGCTGTCACTCATTTTCTTAACTTTACAGCATGTTTTGGCAGTAGCGTCTTTTTTGTTTGTTTCACTATCTGCATGTCTCTTATGTCAAAGAGGGGTGTTATATCGATATGTGTCCCCCCTTAAGATGTGTGCCGACTCCACCCACACATGAGGCGGCTACTTCTCGTAAATGTTAAACAGATGGATCACGTCAGGTTTATGCACTGGTTCCTGAATAGTAGGATTAGGGAAATAGTCAAGTTATGGTTATTGATGCCGTTTGGAAATAAGAAGGCCGATGCAGATCAGACAACAGTTGTTTGTAAAGTTTACCAGCTCCCAGTCCGACCAACAGACTCAAACACTACACATTTATTGTATCAGCTGCTCAAGAACCTCGACAACAAATACAGACAGAATCAATGAGCAAAAGCTGAGTCGTGGCATAGCTCTGATAAACTCCAGACACAGATTTTGTAGCTCACTACTGATGTGTTACTAGCGAATCAAATGGATTTTAGAGCCAGTTTCGTTCACTCTGAGACAGTTTTTTCTCTGTTCAAGCTGCTCGTCGGGAGGGGAGGTGAGACATGCAGGGAAACCAACTTTGGGTTGTCTAATAATCTTGTTAAGATCCCTGGTCTGAAACGTCTTGGTTACCGTCTTCCTCCCTGTTTGTTCATGTATTGCAGCATGCACAGGAATGCCATAATCTTGACGTAATTTACTGCCGTAAAACCCCATCGTGGCTTAAACGATAGAAATTCATATCAAACTATACACATTTTCTATCGTACTGATGATATATTTCGGCATATCGCACAGCCCTACCTGCAGGCAATCAAAGTGCCACATGATCTATCATTATTTATGCACAACTTTTTTAAGAGGCCACAGAGGCTGCAACACCTAAGCAAGAGGCATCACTAACTAAACATTGCCATGAAGACCAAGGAACTAAGTCAGGGTTAGGTTATAAATAAATAAAAAAATCTTCGATTATCCCTAGGTGCATCATGAAATTTATCATAACCACATAAAGATGGTAAAACAGCAAACCTGTCAAGAGACGGCCACCTACCAAAACTAACAAGACAAGGAGGGCACTAAAGAAAGCAAAGAGACCTGAATTAACCTTGGAGAAGCTGCAGAGTTCCACAGCAGAGACTGGAGTATCTGTAGATAGGATGACAATAAGCCCTACACTACATAGAGTTAGGCTTTATGGCTGAGTGGCCAGAAGAAAGCCATTACTTTCAGCTACAAACAAAAAGGCACGTCTTGAGTTTGTAAAAAGGCATTTGGGAAACTCCCAAAATGTATGGAAGAAGGTGCTCTGGTCTGATGAGACTAAAACTGAAGAGAAAAATATGTCTGGCACAAACCTAACACAACCAAAGAACACCATGCCCACAGTGAAACATAGTGGTGGCAACATCATGCTGAGGGGATTTTTTTGTCAGCAGCAGGGACTGGGACACTGGTCAGAGTTCAGGGACAGCAAATGCTGCTAAATACAGGGATATGCTAGAGCAGAACCTCTACTACTCTGTGGGCGATTTGAAGCTAGGATGGACGCTCACCTTCCAACAGGACAATGACCCCAAGCACACTGTGGTTTAAAGGGAAACGTGTAAATGTGTTGAAATGGCCTTGTCAAAGCTGCCCAGATCTCCATCTGTGGTCAGGCTTAAGGATTGCTGTCTACAAGGGCAAACCCTCTAACTTGAAGGAGCTGGAGCAGTTTTGCGAGGAGGAATGGACAAAAATCCCAGTGGTAAGATGCTGAAAGCTCATAGCGGCGTATCCAAAGCGACTTGGAGCAATGATGGCTGTAAAGGTGAAAAGTAATGCACATTGATGTTTTCTGTTATTTTTGTTGCTTGGTTCACAATAAATAAAAGAAATATCTTAAAAGTTGTGGTTATGTTCTGTAAATTTACATTATGCAAATCATCGAATAATCAATGTTAATTCCAGGTTTTGAGGGACCAAAATACAAAAAAAGTCAAGGCCATGTACACATAAGTTCAAATATAGTACCTCTGTCTTTAATGAAGCTACACAATATCAAAGGGGATTACTGAATTCATTTTTTAAAAATTATCTTCTTATATATCGTGATGACATGTATGCTGATGAATTGTAGCATGTCTAAAAGACTTAACAAAATAACTATTTTGAGAAAAAAAGGGTACTAAGGGGAAATAACTACGCTATATATATTCATACACTACAAGACGTTAGAAACTGATAAATGCCAATGTTTCAAAACATAAATCAATCAATGGAACTAATGATGATAATTCAGGGTAAGAGGAAAATATGGTTTTAACAGGTTTTTTTTCCCCAGTATACCGAATTAGTCAACCATGACAATATTTCCCCTCTAAAGGAACTTCTGAAAGCTCAACATGACTCTGTCAGCCTCAGTGTACGCACAGCAACCAGTTTAATCTACAACTCTAACAGCTGGGTTCAACCTCTGTATGCTAAAAGCAGCCTCAGGAAATCAACTCATAAAATAAGGTACAAAACATATTTGGTTATGTAAACTTATTCCATGGTCAGTTCGCTGCCATTCAGTTCTTTGAAGTGTTTACCAAGTTCCCAGCATGACCCCTGCCACAGCAAAGCTATCAAAGCTCAGGTTATTCCTGGAAGCCAATCACTGATGAGAACTGTGATATTTTACACTGAGTAACACCTCTGGGTCAAGCAGTGCAGTTGGCAAAAGGTATGTGTGTATCAGAATGTATCTGCTGCAGCCTGGCAGGCCACACAGAGACAGTGTGAGTAACCTGCAATGGTGTTTGACAAACAAGTGAGACAAGGTCTCAAAAGCCAGAGCAGAGTCCCAGGAACAGAGGTACTGCCAGGGCCAGTAACTGGAAACACACACACACGCACACACACACAACCACACACAGAAAGTAATTTCCGATACCTACAATGTTATTCTCTCTGAATACATTACATCTTATCTCAGCATTAGGTTTGAGGGGAAAATTCATGTGAAAGGGGGATTTTCTTCAAGCTTTTCTAAATTCCAGCTCACTATGTAGACCTGAACGTGAAGGAGAACCAACAGGATCTGCATATGATGCTTCCACATGCTGTATCTGCTGGTGTGGGACGATAAGGTCAACATAAGAAGGTCTAAAATTCAACCTCAAACACACTTTCACACCACTGTCAACTCCTTACCATGCAGTGGAGACCCTGAGGGGCTGCTGGACATGCCAGGTATGGGACTACAGCGGCCGCCCATGCCACCTCCTCCACCCAGAATGCAGCTGCTTCCTCCGATGCCTCCAGCTCCTCCTCCACCCACAGCGGCCGCCCTATTCAGCTCCTGCTCAATCTCCTCCAGGCCGGCGCTTTTTTGGAAGCGCGACATCCGGTTCACCACCCGCGGGGACATGTGGGTGCGGGCACAGGGTGCGCCACCATAAGGGTTGATTGGAAACACGTGGCTGGTACCACGAAGGGTGCTGATGGCTACCCAGCGACTGTCTTGACTAAAGCACATGTCTTGGACCTGGGCAAAGAAAAATAAAAGATAGATTAGAGAAGAAAGCAAGCAAAAAAGAAAAAAACAGAGACTGAAGTCAATAGAAAATGATAGCTGCAACAGAAAATGTAAAATCATATACTGTAAGACAGATACTTTGTAGTTTATAAAAAGGTTATAATATTTTATTTTACAAACAGAATGCAGTAAAATCTTTGCTTAAGACTTTTCTCTCTTGCTGAATTGTTCTTTAGTTGCATTTATTGAATTATTTTCTAAAATGGAGCAAACATCAGTTTCTATCTACTCAACAAACTCAAAGAATGTTTACATTCCTCTTGTATTTTGCAGCTTTTCTCGCTTCAAATAACATTTCTGTAGCTGTTATTTTCACATCTCTGTTTGCTTTTATTTTTCACTGTTTTAAGACACAAATAGACATGTACATCCTGTAAATATTTTAAAATGACTTAGCTCAGTTGCAAATTTAACAAATCATTTTTATTTTTTAATACCTGCATAGTACTACAGTTTCGTAATTTTTTCCTTAATGTAAATATAGCATTCTTAATTCTGTTTTGTTAGTTTTTTACTTTCTTGTGTGAATATAATGCTGTAATTACCAGTCAATTTGCTACTGTTACAGCTGAATTTCCACCTTGTGAAACAATAGAGAATGATTCTATTCTATTCTATTTTAATCTAATATATTCTTCAATGTATTAATGAAAACCTAAATACAATAAAAGGCACAAGTAAAAATAATATTATTTAAAAACATACATTTTGCTGTTAGCAATTGAAGTTCCTTAAGGTAAAAATGTAAGTAGAGATGCAGAAGATGATCAGCTGTTGACCAGAACTGTTTAATTTCATCTTTAACTATAAAACTAGGGGTGCTCCGATTGATCAGCCACAGATAATTATTGGCTGATTTCCGTGGAAAAGTGTGTGTTCGCAGATCAATGCCCTTCATTCCCATTCACAAGTACTGGTACTGACTTTATTTTTATAGTCTATGCAATGACTATGAAGCGCTTACACTTCCCAGCAGGCATAGGCACTGTAGTTTAAATACCCCGTGGAGCAGTGGTTCCCAAAGTGTGGGGCGCGCCCCCTAGGGGGGGCGTCGTGCCATTGCAGGGGGGGCGCGAGACAAATGAATGATAAACAAAATAACAAAATCACTACTTGACAGCTAGCAAAATGGTCAAAGCTGGACATTGAAACTGAACTCAGGGTGGCAGTCTCACAACTAAAACCCAGATTTGAGAAGATCTGCAGCAACAAGCAGGCTCACACCAGTCACTGAGAAGATGGCAGGATTTAAGTCATTTTTTATGACAAACCTTTATTTTAATTTATTTTCCTCTCAGGGAGTTGTTCATAATTATTATCCCTTTTTGAACAGAGAACCTTTCTTTTAAAAGAATGAATGGATCACAGTGTGGAATTTTGTTACAACAAATTTAAAAAAGAAAAGCATTACGTTGTTAAGATGCTTGAAAAAATTACACTGACAGCAAAAATACTGTTGTACAGACTACAATTAAAAATTTACCCTTACATTTTTTACACTGGTAAGACTGTTTGTTGTTTTGTTACTTGAGGTTGTATTTTATTGTTATGCAACCCGTTGTTTATTGCAGTCAGCCCTTAATTCGTCCAATTTTCTTAATAAAAGGGTGAAAGTGAAATAAACTGCAGTGTACTCTGATTGGACAAGGTGTGTGAGTGAGAGAATTTGCGCGGGGGGAGGGGGGGGGGGGGGGGGGGGGGCGTTTGGTGTTATGTAAACCAAAAGGGGGGCCCAGAAGAAAATGTTTGGGAACCACTGCCGTGGAGGAAGCACATTTAAAAGCTACAGCACAACAAATTTGATCCGATATTTAAAGAATAAACACTTGACGGAGAATGGTGAGTTTTCGAGGCTCACAGTGGAGAATGAAAATAAGGCAGCTAATGCAGCAACAGTCAGATGGCAGCTAACGCGGCCTTCGCTTTGAAACACTCGCCCATATGAGCGTGACAGTCAGAAAGCTAAGCAAATTACCCGGAAAATCATTGAGTTTATCGGACTAGACGATCAGCCTTTTTCAGTGGTGGAAGACACCGGATTCCGCTGACTACTAGCGCACTTGAAACCCCGCTTGGAACCATGCTTTTTCTAAATCATGGTGATTTTTATTGTTCCTTTTTCCGAATCATGTAACACATGCACTAGCACTCACCATAACTAAATTAAAAATTTACAGCCAAACTATGTGGTTAGTATCAGTGATCAGCAATGATCGGCATCTTGGCTGATCGGTATCGATGATCGGCAGACTAAGACCTGTTCGGACCATCCCTATCTAAAACCTCCTGTTTCAAAGTCACTGCCCTCTCACACAGTGTGACGTCACCTCTGATCCCAATATAAATGGATGGATAATGGTTTACAGTGGGGAACGTCAGAAAAAAATAATTGCATGCTTTCCTCTGTGCCTCTCTAAATTAGTTATTGAAACCAATCAGTTTAGACAGATCATAACTTTACCAAAAGTGGAGATCAGACATCCGCCACAAAATTCTGCCGGATGCATCACCACTTCTCAATATCTTTTTCTATTGATTCATCAAGCACAACTGAGAAAAAAACAGGATAAAGTAAGGGGTTGTCATAAGGGATTTATTTTATATATATCACAGAGCATCTGATGTAATGTGAACTCTCTTAACAGTTTAGGAAAAGAAGTTAAAGCGGACTTTTCTTCATTACTGCTGCTCCAGTCCTTTCCTGTAGAACTGCAGTGAGCTCTAATCAGTTTATGCTGAAGTCCTGTTTAAAGCAACATCATACAGTGAGTTTACATCAGGGCTTAACCTCTCAGACTGAAGATAATCAGGAAATGTGCCCCGGTTCCAACATTGTGTGAGAGTAGAAAGACTAACGACAGGATGTGTTTGAGCATGTGCTAATAAAACTGTTGAGTAACAGATATTGACGTATTTTTAACGCACAAGGTAATTTCTAATAGAGGAAATGGAGAACAAACAGGCATCTTATTGTTAACCGCAAGTTATTATGAGCAAACAATGTAAGTCAATTACCATTCTCTTTATGGAGTGTACATATGTGCTTTGCTGAACCGCCATGTTCCCATGCATGTGTTGAAAAACCTTTCTGTGTCATTTTCTTCACCACAGAAATATGCAGAGCAGAGGTAAACAGCCTCAAACTCCAGCAAACATTAATGTGACCGGGCAGAAATGTTTATCGCATAGACAAACACATCTGCCAGAGGTGCATGACAGCATGGAAAAGGGTGAGAGGATTAGGCAATGACGTTTTTCTAAAGGTGACTATCTGATTTGAGGCTGTTTGGTGGTAAAATAAATGACTAAGACAAAAACAAAAGCTGTAATGGCGCCCTTTGTTAGGCCTCCTCCTTAAACACTCAAGAGCAGACACTTGACAAGATAGGATCTCATGGAGCATGTTAGACATGCAGGAAACCAGACAGATAGGCTGCAAGAGACAATGCAAGCCAAGGGAAGAGTAAATGAGAAAACACAAAAAGCCAAAAAGTGAGGTGACAGACTGATTAGTGTTTTTCACCGATTGACATCAATCAGCTTAAAACATGGATACAATGTGAAAGGTCCAGGTAAAGTTTTTAAGAGGAATGCTGAACTCCTGAGAGACAGCTCTGTACCTGGTGGCCTTTTAATCTTTTGCCAGGTCCTGAAAGGTAATTGGCCACAGCAATGACAGTTAATGGGGCATCCTTTGCATACCAGACAGATACTTTACTTCAAAAAGATGAATGAAAGAGGCCTGACCTCTGCTGTCCCCATTAGGGACGACTCAGACATGATAAAGGGCTACTTTGTGTGTCATAACTGACCAAAACAGACCTGTCTGAACTTCAGCTACAGAAATCTGAATTTCTACTGTCAAACCCATGCTGATCAGGTAGAGTACCCGAAAGGACCCTAGGATTCCATTTTGAAACACTGAAATCACTAAAGATGCCAAAGAGGTGTCAAAGTGGATCTTTGAAAGATGGAATGCAATCATTTCTAAGTCATATGATGCAGAGGTGCTGATTCAGACATTCCTGGGATGCTGGAACTATCTCGATCATGTTCTTTAAATGGCACATTTGATTACTTCTGTGACAGGCAAAGATGACGTGACTAATGCTTGTGTTTATCCTTTCCTAAATCAGTGACACTTGTTAGGGAGACTACGCGTCTCTGTTCACCTAAAAGAAACCTTTTAAAGAATGATGGGAATGTGAACAAAGATGAACAAAACTACGTGACAGAAGAGATGAAAACAAACAAATCTAAGACTATAAAGACAAGTACAATCACGAAAACAAGGGGAAGTTTTACATGAGGTTCATGACTGTTGATCAAAGAAACCTGTGAAAGTTATTTTTGGCTGACAGCTTTAGATATTTTATATCAGGATACTGGTTGTCTAACATTCTGATCTCTGCAATATTGTCCCAAGTGAAACAAACAAAGGAAAACTACGTTCAATACTGACAGTAGGTCACATGTGCAATCACTAACAAGATACAATTAAGATAATGGAAGAATTTAGTGCACATACAGTTTTTGTGAATTTAGTCCAAATACAGAAAAATAATGGGGAGGCACTAATGATTGGGTTAAAGCTGGCACATTTAGAATTCATGACAATGGGGCATAAGTAGTAGCAATATGATTCATGACTGAATATGACAATGACTGAAAGTCCACAGATTCAAAGGATGCCTGATAGATTGATTAGACAGCGGTGGTGTAACAAGGTCACAGAATATCAAAACATAATGTTTCTCAGCAAAGCTAAGATTGACTTTCAAAATGGTACAAAGCTGTAGCCAGTCATAACGCTGATGTTGGCATGTTCCGATGAGAAACAAACTGAGTGGTACTTCATTCTTTAAGGGTTTTTGAACAAAATTTTATTAGTCTACACATCTAAACAACTGTAGCATTAGCAACAGATTTTGCTCTCCAGGTATGTCTAGCCATGTTCAATTGTAGCCTCAGCAGGTTTACCATTGGCTTGGCTAACTGTAAGCCTTTTGATTATTTTTTTTACAATGATAGCAGAGCTCTGAAGGAATAAAACAACAAAGAGGGAGGCGGCTCTGGAATGGTTCTCATTAGAAGCAGCTTTGGCATCAACTTTGGAAAATATGGACTGGCTTTTCTTTGAAAGATGAACAGAATAAGGCACCTAAAGCAAGACTAAATACATTTTAATACTTTAAGCTATTGGTTATAAACTGGTTTCAGTAGTTCTTGAGCCAGAAACTTGAGCAGCTTCACATGGGACAGACCACAGCTGCCCAGACAATGCACTAAGCAACTGTGGTGGTTTCAGATTTAGCTTTATGGCAACCTTGTTCTGTCAATTTTTTACAGTTTCGAACCATAGTAGGCTCAAATGTCCAATTTGGTCTTTGTGTCCTTGGGCTAAACACTTCACCCACCTTGCCACTGGTGAAAATAAGAGGGTCCAGGGGCGCCAGTGTTCGGCACCCTTGCTGTCACTGTGCCCCAGGGCAGTGGTGTTTGACAACATAGCTTACCATCACCAGCGGGTGAATGAATGGGTGTATGTAGTGTGAAGCACCTTGGGATCCTCTGGACTAGATAAAGCGCTACATAAGTACAGGCCATTTACAGTTTCAAACTATCTAAATAAGTAGAAAGCAAAGTCCTGTTTTTTTTTTGTTTTTTTTGTGGCCATAGTGGATTTTATTAACATTGGACAGGTAATTGAAAGGGAGAGAGAATTGTGGGAGAGACATTGGCAAATGTCCACAGCCGGGAGTCGAACCGGGACAGCCACTTCGAGGGCTGATGCCTCTGTACATGGGGCCACTACACCACGCAACGCCCCCTATTTTTTGTGTGTGTATGAGCACTAAATAATCATTCATTCATAAAAACAAGCAAAACACACCACCTTGTCTGATGACATTGTCATATGCAAAGCAGGGCTTTGACGGGGTTTACGAAAACTGTAATTCCACTTTCAACCAGTAGGAAGGAGAAGCTTATCAAGTGATGCTTTAAGTCCTTTGTTTTGACTGCCCATTTAACTGATTTCTGTCGCTATGAATACGTCACATTGTTGGTTGCTCTAATTGGTCCGTGCTTTGTCCAATTGTGTGCAGTGACAGTTTGAAAGATAACCATAGATTCCGCCCCTAGGAGTTATTTATTTAATAGGGACAGTGATAATCAATGATCATACATTGAAATATCAATACAAGTAAATGTGCTGGAGTGCTAATTTACCTCTGCAGTCCATACGCAGGTCACAAAAAGACTTTTTAGAGCAAAGCAAGACAACATTTCCAGAGCAAAGGCTGATAAAGTCTGATCTAGATATGGCTGAGCTAAACAGATTCTTAAAACACTGTAGTGAAACTTTTATTGTGTTTATGAAAGCACAAAAAGGGAGCATTTCCAATGCTTGCTTGAAATTAGGACCATCTGGACCAGAACTGGAATGCTTTCCACTGATTAAATATACTTAAAACATATATTGTGATTTGTAGGACTTTTATTCTTTTTTTGATAAGGGAACATTTTTAGTTCTCCCCAAAATATTGTCTAAGTATTGTCTCATCTTGCTCTCACAAACCCAGTATCCTATCTTGTCTTGTGTTGAGAGCTGAATATCTTATTAAATCATCTTGTTAGCATGTATTATGTTACATTATCTTGTCATCATCAGTACTATCAATTGAATTTTATATGGGTGGCATTCTGAGTGTGCAATAAGCCACCTATTCATATTGACTAACTGATAGGCATGTCAGGTATTTCTCATGCAGGTCTAAAGTTGGAACCTACGCTTATAAAGACACTCAAACATTTGTCATCGTGTCCATGTACTTTGAAGAATCATGCAGTGCTTAGCTAGCAGCCAGAAAACAATAGGTTGGAAAATTAACTTGCTTTAAGGTTTTTTTTGGGACCACAGTGGCCTTTATTTGACAGTGCACAGTAGATTTGAAGGGGGAGAGCAGTGAGGGAAGACATGCGGCAAAGGTCATCTGGGACAGGATTTGAACCAAGGACAGCCACGTCGAGGACTGAGGCCTCCACACATGAGACGCCCACACTAACTACTATGCCACACGACGCCCCAGAAAATCGTATTGGTCACCATGCCAATGATTTAATGTAGATGCTAGAGAACTGTTTCCATCTAAATCTGCAGAATGAGTTGTAAAACAACTGGTTTCATAGAGGTGGACAAACATTCCTGGGGAGATTAGGCTACAGTACTTCCTGGTTTAGTCATGCACTGAATTCAGAGCCAATCCTGCAGGACTGTAACATCTAGGATCTGCTCTGTAACCTCCAGGATGACTGCTCCCTGGTTGGCTCCCAAGCCTGTCCACGCTCCTCTCCGCCCTCAGCCTCCTCACAGCTGTTATCAGCTGCAGGTCTGTTTACCTGGCCTCGGGTCACTGGCAGCCGGTCGCATGTTTGGTTGCTGGAGACAGATAAGGCGTCTCTCCACCCACCTAGCTGAAGACTTTATCACTCTCCACTGTGTTTCTTAGTGCGGCTGTGTGTTTGTGTGTGTGTAAGTGAGCGTGCAGTGATAACCCCTGGCCCCAGCACTGGGCTGCGGCTTAGCATTCAATGTTTACAGCGGGTCGGATCAAAGCGGTCTCACTGTGCAGTCGGTCAGCTCACCAAACTGCAGGCAGGCTGCGAGAGGTTGTGTGTGATGGTGTGTTTTCCCAGTCAATAATCCTGAACCGAACAAGGCCTGAAGCAGTTTTGTTAAGTATGTCGCTCTACCTTACTTTGTGAAGTCTTTGCACGTCACGGTTAAACATGCCTGGGGGAAAAATACTTGCTTTAAGCTATTTAAAGCAAGCATCTATATTATATTCAACAATCTACTTTCAAAACGGCCTGATTTTCAAAGCTAATGACATTTTTAATACTTAAGTGTGGTCTTCCGGAGTTAGCATTTACATTTCCATACAACTGCTGCTACTATCAATATTATTATTACCACTATTAGTATCCATTCATTCACTGTCTATACCGCTTTTCCTTGCAGGGTCACAGAGTAGCTTGTTACTCTTTCAGGCGCGAGGTGGGGTACACCCTAAACAGGTCACCAGTCCATCACAGGGCAACATAGAGACACACAACCATGCAAACACATACACAATCACAACTAGGATCATTTAGGGTGCATTCAAACCAGCCCTGTTTAGTCTGCTTGAAACGAACACTAGTTCGTTTGCCCAGAAAGTCTGGTTCGTTTTGGAAGGAGTAAATAGGCAATCAAACTCTGATTCGGACCAAACAAACTCTAGTCCACCTTAAAAGATTGGTCTCGGTTCAATTGAAATGAACTCCGCTTCAGGTCGATTGCATGTGTTAATGGTAAACGCACCAGGGCTGCAGCAAAAGCAGGAAGCCGACTGTTTTACAGGGCATCCTGGGTAAATATAATCTAAACAACTGCTAATGCTGGAGAGAAATTTGAGGTCTTTTACATACCTTGCTCAGCGTCTGTATAAGGAGGCCATCTGTGACTAGAAGTTGTATTCAGGAAGTGCTAGTCTTTGCACACTGCTCTTATGGAACAGTCTAAGCCGTCTTGAATAAAAAAAAAAAAACATTCTCCATAGTCCTCCGCCTCAATCTATGTTCATCCTAAATTATTGCTGCAGTATTTATCTGACAAATTTGCCAAACACAACATATCAATCCTAAAACCGCAACAATCTGCTGATCCTCCGTGTTGGTTTACATTCAGCTGTACTGGAAGTGTCCGCTACGGCATGAAGAAGCACAGCTCTACAACAGCGCCACCACAGGCGGACAGGTTTAAATTGTTGCTTAGAGCTCTGGACTTTCTGATGATAAAAACCCAGTGTGAATGCAAACTGCACCTGCTAAAAACAATGTCGCAATTATGGGCCCTAATCGAACCGAGTCTACCGGACTATCAGGTGTGAAAGCAGCCTTACCCTCCTTTGCACCGGAGGCGTCCACAGGTTGTCCACAGCATGTTACAGCAGCCACCGCTGTAGTCAATAGAATCCTTTCCACCGGAGGCAAGAGCAACACGAGTTTGCCCCGTCACACGAGCGTCATGTCGCAGCACTTTTCTAAATATACGCGGCTGTCTACGCGCTACGCCTCTGAAACGTGTTAATTTAGACATTTTTGATAGGGGAAGACAGGAAATCAGACGGCCCAGCTGCTTCTGTAACGTGCTGCTGATGCGTCAGGTGGAAAGCTAGGGTTACAGAAACCAATTAATCTAACAGTCATGTTTCTGGACTGTAGGACGAAGTCAAATAACCTAGAAGGAACTCACGCATGCACAGAGAGAACATGCAAACTTCATGCAGTAAGACCCAATGCTGGGAATCGAACCCAGGACGTTCCTATTGCAAGGCTATTATTATTATTATTATTATTATTATTATTATTATTATTATTATTATTATTATTATTATTATTATTATTATTATTATTATTATTAGCAGTAGTAGTATTATTGCAAAGACTGAATTATTCTAATGATGTTGTGTCACAAGAAGTTCAATAAGGGTTCAACCAATAGGTCTGTGTGTTCATTTTACTTTCCACACACTCATAAGAAGTTGTCTTTGGATAAATCCCAGCCGACCACATCCTTCCTATTCCAGATAAAATGTCTTAGAAAAAAATCCTTCAGGTTAAACCTGTTGTTGCACAGCAGGAAAGGGCTCCAAAAAGCCTCACATTTACTATACCTCCAAAAGATCAAGTGACATGTATAATTAATAACCTCTCCTAAAGAGGTTTAGACAATATGCAGTTAGGAGTATTGCACAGGAAGTGTAAAGGTCGGAATTCCGTTGATGGCGTGCGTAGAACAGGTGAGAAAAAAGGTAAAGAATCGAATTCAGTTCCTTAACCAACAAGCAAAAGGGACACAGGGTGACAACTTTTTCTTAACTTGTAACACAAAGATTATATGGTTCTAAAGGTCAATGCCATGGTTCCAGATGGTTCAAAACCAATACAAAGTATTACATGTTACTGTAACATCAAATGCTATCCATTTCCTATCTCAGGCATAACCACATTTCAACAGCTTTTTAAAATTTTTATTATTATAAATAAATAATAATAATACAAATATTTTAATTATAATTATAGACTTTAGTTATTATTATTATTATTGTTGTTATTATTATTATTATTATTATTATTATCAGTTGTTGTAGTAGTAGCAGTAGTAGTCAACATATCCATTAAAAAAATAACAGAAAATGTAAGATATAAGAGTCTAAGTTTAATAAACCGTGCGTACGGATTCTGAATACTTGCGCATGGTTTATCACACCATGCTTGGATTTGGCTTCGTGCTGGAAACTAAGCTATAAACATAAGTGTCATTTTAGCTGCTGACGGTAATATTTATAAATCAGTTCCAGTATGACCAGAGTTTCTCAACAAAATGACACATCACCCATTGGACAGTTCAAGTTCATAAGCAGGGTAAAACCAGAAAGCCTTATGAAAGTAGCTCAACATATTTTGCGTATTTAACCGGTTTTAAAACTTGATAGAAAAATCTGAAGGTGACAGCCCGTTTAGAGTGCATCTGGGGCTGCACAGGTAGTACAACACAGACTGTGCGCACCCATTTGTGCCTTGTTCAGAGAGATTTGTCGTATTCTAATCACTTCAGTTGAATAAATGTTCCCTGATATCAAAACTATGGTTGAATTGGTGCTTCAGCCTCTGTTATGCAAAGGCAGAGCAGTTCAGCTACTTGCAGCGTATTAAGCCTGATGAAATGTTAAGACATGCAGCTTTATAATCTGCACAATGTGCGATGGAATGATTTTTATTTTTTGTTCAGTTTGTTTAGTCTTAATACTAAATGTTAATTTCTTTCATTTTAGTTTATCATTTACATAGTTTTAAACAGTGAGGGGAAAAAACAAATTCTAATCGGATTTTTCAAACTATCAAAATGACCGACAACCAAAGATTGTAGCACAACCTCTGTACAGCTACAGATCTCAACAAAAATATTTGAGCATTAAGACCTTTTAATGAAACATAAAGTCTACACTAGGATGGAGATAAATGGATTATATAGAATTAACATAACATTCTAAATACAAACAGAATGTAAATAGACTGTACTGATGTCACAATGGGGATATTCACAGCACTCGTATGAAAATCCAAACAACACAATTATTTATCATAATGCACCATAAAGATGCGTGCCTTTGCGGATTATGAAGGTTGTTTTTTTGTTCACTGGGTCGGATGAAATTTGCATTCACACCTGATGTGCTCCACACCAGGGGTCGTTTGGAATCGCTCTGAGACCACCTCTTCAGCTGGGTCTGGGTTGTCTGGTGCACCCCAGAGTTCACTGGTTTGTATTCACACCAGCTAAAAAGTCCCGGACCAAGGGAGAAACTACATTTTGTTTCAAATGAACTAAAAAAGGCTGGTGTAAATACACCCTAACTTTCAGTTGAACAAACCTGGTGACTAGTGACTTTAGGTATAGCTTAGTTGTCTTATTTACAAATTACAGGAATAATGCTCTCTTCAATTTAAAGGTCTAGGAAAAGTCCAGCACGAAGCCATGATCAGTATGCACTTTTTAAAAAACCGAGGGTACAGATTCCGAATCCATGAACACGGTTTCTTAAACCCAGGGTACATATTCTTACAACTTAAAATGATATCTGCACCTCACCCCTGCTGGGCTCCGTAACATCACAAATTACTGGAGGGACTGAAACATTTCTTCAACATCAGTATTTGACAGTTTTTCTGCAATTCCCTAAAAAAAGTTGATAATTATCAACTATGTCTAACACTGAAATATCTCTTAAGGAATGGATTTTAAAAGGTCTGGTAAAGAGAGAATAGTCAGTAAGATTATTATAGCTCAACAGATGCATGAGGACAACATTTTTTCCTTAGAGGCCAGGGCTGGAGCGCTATACAGTCAAAAACAGAGTATTTAATGCACTCTGTTCAAACATGAACTGATTTAAATTGTGTCTGTGTTTGTGTCAGACCTTGGCCTCAGTCTCGCCACGGTGGAGGGTATAGAGATGGTGGACAGCACTCTGTGAGGAAGCCCAGGGGTGGGTGAGGATCTGGAATACATGGAAGTCGTGGCCCAGTGTGTCAGCTGTCACCAGGAGCATTCCTACAACAAGCACAGATACAGCATTAGAAATCATCAGCTGGTTTCAACATAAACCAGAGCATGTTAGTTGCAGCAGGTGCGTCTATACGCATGTTCCATCTTTGATATGCATTCTATAGAATATAGGCTGCACCAAAACCTCATGGCATCAGATTTTAGGAGAATACTCTTTAGAAAAAAGTTTGTAATTTCTGAAAAACAGAGAATTTTCAATACATTTTGATATTGGCCCTTACTTAAACTTAATCAAGAATTAAACCCAGACTATCATGACAAACCTGGACTGAATAATTGTATAATCATTACAGATTATTTAAAGTTGAGTAAAAAAAGACACTTTTGTCCCAACTCTATAATACATTAAATTAATATCACATAGACTTGAAAACTACACTGAACAAAAATATAAACGCAAAACTTTTTTTTAACTCCCATTTTTTATGAGATGAACTAAAAGATCTGAAACTTTCTACATACACAAAATAACCATTTCTCTCAAATATTGTTCACAAATCTGTCTAAATCTGTAATAGTGAGCACTTCTCCTTAGCTTAGATAATCCATCCCATCTCACAGGTGTCCCATAGCAAGATGTTGATTAGACAGCATGATTATTAGACAGGTGTTCCTTAGACTGGCCACAATAACAGGCCACTTTGAAATGTTTAGTTGTATGACACAGCACAATGGCACAGATGTCGCAAGCTTTGAGGGAACGTGCAGTTGGCATGCTGACAGCAGGAATGCTTGTGAACTGAATGTTAACTTCTCTACCATAAGCCGTCTCCAAAGGCATTTCTGAGAATTTGGCAGTACATCCAACCAGCCTCACAGCCGCAGACCACGTGTAACCACACCAGCCCAGGACCTCCACATCCAGCATCTTCACTTCTAAGATCGTCTGAGACCAGCCACTCAGACCGGAGCTGAAACGATCGGTCTGCATAACCAAAGAATTTCTGCACAAGCTCAGAAACCATCTCAGGGAAGCTCATTTGCATGCTCGTTGTCCTCATCGGGGTCTCAACCTGACTCCAGTTTGTCGTCATAACTGACTCAAGTGGGCAAACGCTCAGATGCAATGGTGTCTGACACATTGGAGAGGTGTTCTCATCACAGATGAATCCCATTTTATGCTGGTTAGGGCAAATAGCAGACAACGTGTGCAGTGTCATGTGGGTGAGCGGTTTTCCGATCTCAATGCTGTAGATAGAGTGGCCCATGGTGGCGGTGGGGACAAGATCCTGAGGCCCATTGTTGTGCCTTAGATCCTACAACATTACCTCATGTTGCATCATGATAATGCACGGCCCCATGTTGCAAGGATCTGTACACAATTCTTGGAAGCTGAAAATGTCCCAGTTCTTGCATGGCCAGCATACTCACCGGGCATGTCACCAATTGAGCATGTTTGGGATGTGCTTGACCGGCGTATACGACAGCGTGTTCCAGTTCCTGCCAATATCCAACAACTTTGCACAACCATTGAAGAGGAGTGGACCAACATTGGATTTGGTTGGATTATCTCAGCAAAGGACAAGTGCTCACTATCACAGATTTAGAAAGATTTGTGAACAATATCTGAGTGAAATTTTGTGTATGTAGAAAATGTTTCATATCTCTAAGTTCATCTCGTAAAAATTGGAGTATAAAACAACAATGTTACGTTTATATTTTTATTCAGTATAAATAGCCATGCTGTTAAATCATGCTACATTTAAATCAATAGTATATGGCCAATATTAGTATTGTGATCCATTCAAGTCAGTGAGCGACTATGTTGAATGACAACAAAAAAAAAATATTTTCTCCTAACAGGTGATTCTGTTAGACAACATTTTATCACCAAAGCTATATCTCACTTGGTACATAAGGTTCCTGTTATTACTAAACATGCATTTGTATGCTAAAAATATTTTCATGCTGTGCATTTCTTGAATGGCTATATGTACTCCTTGTTTTATATGACTTCTTGCTACTTTGACTCGTAACAAGGCTCAATCATAGTTGAAACGGCTGATTATTTGAAAACAAAACAAAAAAGTTCTCCTGCTCCAAACATTCATCACTTTGCATTGGGTTACATAAAATTTAAAAACATGTGTCCAGCAAATTCAGAAGAAGCTAATGATTTTCTGACTACAAAGGATACTCCCAGAGCACTGACATGTTATTCTCAGCTAGTCAACTGATCTTTTTATGCGGAAAAAAATAAAATAAAAGAAGACAAAGACATCACAAAAAGTTCCACACCCCAGTGTTAATGCAGCTGACCAGTGTGAATAATACCAGACTAATCGAAGTATAAACAAACTATTCAGAATGGGAACACATCTAAACAAGGACATACGCATCATGTTCAGACATAATGTTACCCAGAATCCTTAGTTTTCTCCTCAAGACACTTCTAACCTGTTTTTTAGAACAGTTTGGATGCTGCTTAAGATTCTAAGGCAAAAATGATTGCTATTAGCTTAGAAATAATATATCTATAGAGCAATTTAGCTAAGTTTAGTCAGGAACTGTTAATTTAAAAATATAGTTAGAATTATCAGGAGTGGATTCGGATTAGATCAGGGATTGCAGACCTAAATTCATAGTTTTACCCAAAATATATTTTTTATTTTTGTCTTATCATCGTAAATCCAATATTGTGTAATGCCTTGGCTTGTGAGGTAGTTAAATCCAGTTATTTTATAGTTGTTCTTAAATATAAACTTTAAAAACGTTTATATCTACAGGGGGCTACTTTATCTTATAGACTTAAACCTTAAACCATCTTAAATGTCCAAAAATGTAGGTAACAGATTTATTTCAGGATTGTAACTAAGAACGTTTTAAACATGTAGTAATTAGTTGTTAATCACAATCAGCTTGTATTGAGCTATAAAGTAGAAATGCTAAAAAGCGCGAATGTAAGGCAAAACACGTTATTCCCCTACATTGGACTACACAAAATGTGCCAACTCTACCAACTCTGTAGGAGAGATGCTAGACAGCCTGACAGAATTATTGTCCCTTTAAAACAAACAAACAAGTCCATTAAACCAGCTATCGTTTGTTCCTGTCATAAAACCCAGCTTTCTCTCACATGATAGCTCGGTTTGGTTAAGGGCTGGGCTAAAGTCGTGTGCTCCTTAAAGAGAAGACAAGATGATAAGTATCTGTAAAGGAGAGCATCCAAGCATCTATTCATCTAAAGATCACCATGGCTGTATGCACGCACACTGAAAATCACTGAAACACTGAACCACAGCTCAGCACAAGTCTAACCAACACTGACAGGCCCATTCATTTGGGCCCATTTTATTTGAAGCTCGTCAAACTGCAGAAAGTATAGGCCCTCACCATAAACAACATGCTCAACAAACCACACCAGAACAAACCCAGATCTGAACTGGATTGGCCGGCAAAAAGGCAGCTCAGAGACAACCCCAAATCCAGAGGCAGAATCTTTTTGAGACATTGGAAACAGAATGTTGAAACAAAATCAGTGTGGAGACTCTGAAAACTGGCCAGTCTCAGTCATTCGGAGGAATACACCACACATATAATACTAAAATAATTAGTCCTTTTCCTATGAGCTGTTCCACTTGGAACTATTTTGTGGAAGTGGCAGTAGGTTTTAATTAGTGGCCGGGTTTTATTGGGTGGCATGTCAAATGTGAAAAGAGAAGGCTGCAATGGCAGGAGATTAAAAGGATTTAGCAAGGGAGATGGAAAACACTCCTCCACGCCCTTAAAAGAATGAAGAAATCTTACATATCTAATAAATTTAGCACAATCATTAACTGTTAAAAGATTTCCTTTTTTTGAGCAATTTTCTTTCAAGATAATGCCGAGGTGGAATGAGGGAGGTAGAAGGGATAAGCAGTAGGGTCATATATATTATCAAGTGGAGCCAAGCAAAGTGTGGACCGAGACAGTGGTTAGTTTTTCATGCTGTATCACAGCGACCAGAAAGGCAGAGCTTAGGCCCAGGGCCTGTAAACTCTTCAAACCCACACCCCAAACGAGGTGCCAAGCCACAAGAAGCATTTGCGTCAACTGGGGATACACAGAAAAAAGGAACAGGGCCCTTCTAATTATAGAGTCTGGAAACGGAAGCGCGGGGTGATTAGGAATTGAGGCGCTGCGGTCTGTTTATCTGGGAGCTTCCTCTCGCTCTCAAAGCCTCCCTCACCCACACTCCACTCCTCCTTTTAGTTCTCCTCTGCTCTGTGTTTTGGTCAAGCCCTGCCCTCCTCGCGGCTGCACAGTCTGCCCTCTGGCTTTCCAACGGATGAAAGTTGGCTGCTGATTTCTGGCATGGGCCAGCATTTCTCTTTTGTTGATGCTGGTGTTAGGGCCCCAAAAAAGTAAGGGATCAGAGAGGCTGGAGCTTTGCGAGTGTCAGAGCCCCAGGAATTGGGGATTTTGTGGCTGTGTTGAAATACAGATGCGCTCACTGAGAGGCGTCAGTCGGTTAGCCCGCAGGAAGGACAAATTAAAAAGTAACCTCGTCACTCGGCGGCTGAAAAGACAGGGTTTCAGGGAAACCAGAGACTGGCCAAGGCACGGTTTGACACATCCTATTTATAACACCTTGTCCTAGAGGGTACAGTGTTATTTGTGATGATTTACAACTAGAAATCATTGGCACACACACTTACAGATGCACTAAAATGGAAGAGATGACCTCCAATTAGCCATGTGTTTAAGACAAGCATGCATGCATATGAAACATCAGGGAAATTGAATAATCATTTCAATAAATGTCTGCTTTTAGTTGTTTTTTTGAGTGCTTCCCTAAAATTGAGTATTTTGTTTTGTTGTTCTCTAAGTTGTACGGTCCCATCTCTGCAATTCAAACAGAAAACATCTGCTCAAGCTCCATTAACATTGGACAGAACACTAATTTACAAAGTGGTTGAGAGAGCTTCCTGCAAAACAATGACAGATGGGACAAGATGGTGGCACAGAAAGGTACAACAGCAGCGAAAATAAAAGTCATTTATAAATGCGTTGAATGTAATTGCTGTTATTGTTATTGAAAAAGATACACCGCAAAGCTAAATGTATTTAGCACAAACCTTTCAGACCTGTTTCAAATAACTAATGACCACCAGTTAAGTAAGAGGATAACTAATAATAAAGTCACTCCACATCATTCCATGGACACATGGAAAGAAAATGTTTGATATTACAAAGAATGCTCCAACAGTAACTATAAATAAAAAAAGACAATTATGACTTCTGATCATCTCCTTACTTTGATGTTTATCATTTACTCTTTAAAATGCACCTAATATAATCTTACTTCAATCTCTGATATTCAGTCAAGAGGTATCAAAGACATTTCTTTTGTAAGAACATTATGGGCCTTATTGATCAAAATCCACATAAGCACAAGATTGCATGTGGCACACTTTTGTCCTTAATTTGCGGATGATCTACTAAGATTGTGTGTAATTTGTAACAGGTGCAAAGAGCTGTATTAAAATGAGGATTTTTGTGCCAGCATGTGAGTGCACTGCGCCACAGCCAAAGAGAGGAGCAATAGGTGCAATGGATTCATGATGTGTCTTTGGCAAAAAAGGGAAAAAAACCCACATGTATGTCAAGTCAGGGCTAGTAGGGAATTAATTACTATTAGGCAAGATTGTCTTTGAATGTTTTTTTTTGTGTCAGTAATACATTTACGTGCAGTGTACATGCACCGCTCCCTGCTCCATGCAGGTGTCTTATTCCAGACTCAGACTTAATAAAGCTGCCGCATGTCCAGGCAAGGTTGCTTCAATGTGTATATTCCACTAATGCTGTTGAAATGAGCCACACTTTATCATAGCCTCTATTAAATGTCAAGTTGCAGTACAAAAATTCCATTTTTTTATCTTGAAAATATTTTATCTGAAATGCATAGATTTTGTTAATAAAATGACATATATTTAGCCTAATTGTTATTGTGGTATTGTAAATGATTAACTACCTAGGATCCAAGAGGATCACAACTCAGTGAGCACTCAGCACGTCTTCAGCAGGTGGAGAAGCGCTGAGTGCACGGTGAGTTATGAGTCTTGAGTGAGGGTAGGTCTTTGAGAAAAAAAAAAGGAAATATCAAAATAACTGTCAGGTTTATGTACATTAGAGTTTTGATTAATATTAGTATAGAATCTGCGTGATTTATATTATTTGTTTGTAAGTAATAAACATGTGTTGAATGTTGTGGTACAAAGTTAAGACATGCCTTTCAGTGGTGGTAGAAATAGGTCTTAAATTAGCCAGTGCAAAAACCTCAATGTTTAGTAAAAGACATCTGGAACATCTACTTAATTAAGTGTTCACCTCCCAATACGTTGCATCTTCTGACAAAAAGCCTACATTGCATATTCATCTAAATTGATTCTAAATGGATTGTACGCATCTTGCTGCGGGTTTAATAGGTGTAGTCTTACCTGCTCATAGATAGTAAATCAGTTCCTGCCTGTTTTTGCAACGCTTTGCTGTTTGCACTTTTTGTGACAAGCTCAAACTGTTGATAAATCAGGCCCTATATCTCTTGGTAAGTATCTTCTGCCTTAACGAGCACTTCCTGCATACAATTGAAAGAAATACCACAAAACATCCTTTCTTTTAATTAAAACTTGCATATGAGCTGGTTTGTATATACCAGGCTTCAAGCTAAGCATTACAGAAATGAAAAGGCCCAAATCAAGTATTCCTAATATAGCAGAGAGGCTGCAGTCAGGCTAATTCCAAATTTATTTGAACAAAATATGAACAAAAGTTCACCTTAAAATGGTGTCAAATTACCATCCTGAAAAATACAGACCACTGCGTTTTTTAGATAAAAAGGCAAATGTTAGATGTTCTACATTATCATTTACAAAATATCAAACAATTCTAAAAACCTGCATATGCTCTACTTTGACCCTAAATTATAACTACAGTCCAAATGATGAAAGCTACAAAGGGAAAGCAGAGAAAACAACAGAGGAGGGGGCTGCTTATGGTTCATTGATGTACAGTGGGGTGAAACCAAGGGTTGTGTTTTTCTACGCACTCCACAGGCAGACCACCTGTGAGCACTTAGATATTAATAGATATGAAAAAAGGGTGTTTGTGCGTGGCTAACCTTGCTGACAAGCCACTATTAGTTTGATATTCCAATACTGGAACGCCGGCCCTTTCAACAGGGCAAAAGTCACCTGGCTTTAAAGCAGTGCCGACGAAGAAGCAGGCACCGTAGCGGTCAAGATCACGAAGCATGACTGGTTCCCAAGGCAGAGCTTAAGGCTAGTTCTTTCATCAACTTAGGCGGAAAGCAAACCACTTAGGTCCATTTTTAATGTGGCATTTACATATTTGCACACTTCCAGCTGGAGTTGTTTTAAGCTGAGAGAAGTTTCTATTGTAGACTGTCAGAGGCAAAGGGGCTGTTCCTAAGAACAAAAAAGTTCTCACCGCAGTTCATAGAGAATTTAAAAAACATAGCTAGTTTGTTGTCCAGGTTATAAACAAAACTTCTTAAACAAAATAGTTTGCTGCAGAATCTCCAGACAAAGACTTAAGGAAGATCATAAAAAGCTAATCCCTTTTTTCGAGCAGACAGGGAAACAGTGCAGGTGAAAAGCTAATCATCTTGCATTTACATGGTTTGTTAAACTTTAATTTGCTTCTGACAATCTGTGAAAAATCAATCAGCCTTCGCTTAAATAACATTTAACTAATCTACAACTGTCCATTTTTATCATTAATATCAAAAAGAAGATATTTGATATTTAACATTGTATAAAAGTAACTAATAAACATTTAAAGACAGCTAAATATGTCTTATAGATTAAGCCCAATACAGATGAAAAGTTTAACAAATATATCTGTTTCTTTAAAAAACAAAACAGATTAAATGCAAAATAATGCAGAAATGTCTTACTGTAGTGCTTAGTTAAAAGCGAAAGACAAATTGTGCATGGTTTTATTTGTTTATTTATTGTTCAAATAAAAACCTAAACAGTGTTTTGTCTTGCCACCAATTTTGGACTGGTAAATTAGGGATCACTATAATTTTTCAGAGTCTAGTTTTGCTTAATTAATGTAATTCTTTTTAAAATATGTTATTAGGTTATCCGCACACATCCTCTAGTATTGGTCAAATTTTGGGTGATTGCAATGATGTTGAGGTGGCCAGGTCCTGCTCCATCAATTAATCCCAAAATAGTTACACTTCCAGTTCTTTAATTCATCTGTACAAGGTTCTTTTTCTTTATGCCAACGTGTCCCCTTTGCAGAAAAGCCATGCACCACCGCCATGCTTTAAATTTGAGATGGTGTTCTTGGGATTGTACTCATCCCTCTGCTTTCTCCAAACACGACAAGTGGAGTTTAGACCAAAAAGCTCCACTTTTGTCTCATCAGACCACATTACCATCTCCCATTCCTCCTTCAAACTTCAAACGGGCCTTGACATGCGCTGGCCTGAGCAGGGGGACCTTGCATGCACTGCAGGATTTTAATCCATGACGATCGAGTGTGTTACTGACGGTTTTCTTTGAGACTGTGGTCCCAGCTCTATTCAGGCAGAAAAGCCATGCACCACCGCCATGCTTTAAATTTGAGATGGTGTTCTTGGGATTGTACTCATCCCTCTGCTTTCTCCAAACACGACAAGTGGAGTTTAGACCAAAAAGCTCCACTTTTGTCTCATCAGACCACATTACCATGTCCCATTCCTCCTTCAAACTTCAAACGGGCCTTGACATGCGCTGGCCTGAGCAGGGGGACCTTGCATGCACTGCAGGATTTTAATCCATGACGATCGAGTGTGTTACTGACGGTTTTCTTTGAGACTGTGGTCCCAGCTCTATTCAGGTAATTGACCAGGTCCTGCCATGTAGTTCTGGGCTCATCCCTCACTGTGCTCATGATCATTGATGCACCACTTGCATGGCACTTCAGATTGAGGGAGATTGACGTCTTGAACTTCTTCCATTTTCTAAGTATTGCACTAACAGTTGTTGCCTTCTCAACAAGCTGCTTGCCTATTGTCCTGTAGCCCATCACAGCGTTGTGCAGGTCTACAATTTTATCACTGATGTTTTTGCACAGCTCTCTGGTCTTGGCCATTGCGGAGAGGTTGGAATTTGTTTGAGTGTGTGGACAGGTGTCTTTTATATTTGTAACACGTTTAAACAGGTGCAGTTAAAGCTGCAGTAGGTAACTCTGAGAGGAGAGCAGACTTTGCTTGAAAATTTGAACTCAAACAAGCTTCACATCACTCCCTCTACGGTGCACTCATGCCCCGCCTCCAAGGCCCTCCTGCTCCTCCCTCCTAGTTGAGAATCTCAGCTGACGCGACTTGAAGCGGCAAGCGTAAGCAATGGAGTGCGAACCGGTAAGAGCAAAACATAAACTCACCTCCACACAGCTAGAAAAGATGTTGCTGTCCTGTTGCTCGGCCATAGCTTACTCCATAGCTTACTCCTAGCTTCGTGCCGCTAGCTGTTGTGACAGAGCTCAGGCGGTTGCGTACATAGTTGCGTAGCGGACGGAGGGGCGGGTCGTGGTGTGTGTGAGGAGTGAGAGACAGATGTCAGACACTCCATCAGACGCTGCTCTGGCTCTGATTGGGTGTTTTCTACCGGGAGCGGTGGATTCTTGCAAATCGCAGTAGGAGCAGTAGGCGTGACCAATGGAGCTGCTTTTTTTTCACAAATTACTAATCTCATTTCCTAATTTCAGGACATATGGACAGTTTTAGGAAAAATCACAAAACGTGACTTTTATTATAGTTACCTACTGCAGCTTTAATACAGGTAAGGAGTGGAGAACAGGAGGGCTTCTCAAAGAACAGCTAACAGGTCTGTGGGAGCCGAAATTCTTACTAGTTGATAGAGCAAATACTTATGTCATGCATTAAAATGGAAATTAATTATTTGGAAATAATTCACTGTGATTTTCTGCATTTTTATTTGAGATTATGTCCCTCAAAATTGAAGAGTACTTTATATACAAATTAAAGACCTCTGCATGCTTTTTAAGTGGGAAAACTTCCAAAATCAGCAGGGTACCAAATACTTGTTCTCCCCACTATTTTTTTCTGTACCTGACAGAAAAAGCTACAGTAAGTCTACTTTCTCAATACCATACCATCTAGGCAATACTACACCCACAACTAAGAGTAATCAGAGATTAGTAAAGCTAAATTTAAAATGAGCTAACCCAGATTTTAAATCAAGCAAACTTTTGTTCCACCATGTAAAATGAATCTCAGTTTAGTAAAACTCAGTTTATACGTTTAAACTGTGCTTAAAGTGATTTGAATCAAAGGTGGTGGATATCGAAATTAGAAGACTAAACAGGCTTTGAAATAAAACTAAATTTATCTGAAGCATGTTCTGAAGACCCCAAACTTATTGTTTTTTAAAACAAATAAAAATGCTACACTGTTGCTAAGGTCTGTAGCAACAACGTTATTCCTGTTTCTGAGCCTTACTTTGGCTTGCAAGAGAGGCTCAGACTTTTCTTCCTTTTGACCAATTTTGTGGAGCAATGAGGGCAAATAATTGAGGATAAAACGAACGACAACAGTACGGTGAAAAAGAAAGTCACTGCTTGGCTGAAACTGGTTAGAAGTTTACACAAATTGACCAGATGCAACCAGGACCCCTAGAAATCCAGTTTGCCCGTAAAACCCAGCAATATGGTAGTGTTGAGTTGTGCTGAACAGGTCTCCATCCACCCTCTAGAAACATTCTGCAGTGTAGGATCTTAGGGAAACCAGGAGATGTTTGACAGTTTGTCCCACCTTCCTGTTCACTTCTAAAATAGTTCCCTTGGTAAACTGGTATCCAACCAAAAATTGAGCTTCATCATAAAATTCTATTGGACTGAGCCTCTCTCTCAACTTCCTTTTTGGGACATCATAATTTTGCTTAATCCACTTTAAAACTAAAACCATTGCTAAAATTAAACCTTCTCAACTGTCAGTTTGAAATTAATCCTAGTTCACAGTTTAAACTGGGGTTTAAGATTATAATGCAATAGACAGCTTGTTCTTGGTTCAGTGTAAAAATGAATGAGGTTTAAATTTAATCTGTCTTAATTTTGAACTAGGTTTAACGTTTGGCGCAACATAATTTAAATTTAAACCATGATTTAATCCGAGTTTAAAGTTAAACCTTGTTAGAGCAATCCAGCCTGAGGGTAGAACAAGGGCTGATATCCTTCAAAACACTAGCTGAAGATGTCTAAACATGTGTACCTCAGTGATGAGCTCAGGTGAGGGGTTTTCTTAATTCTTCACCAAATTATATATTGTTTTATTTTATAGAAATTGTTTTAAAGTATTTCCTTTTCATCTTTAATTAAGATTATTTGATTTTTTTAGTAGCATAAAAAAACATTAAACATCCATGTGTCAAAATATGTTAGAAAAATACACAAAAATGATCTCTTCCTCTTTTGGAAAATAGTGCCTGAGTTTAAAAATCAACTTGAACAAATTTTAAACTGTAGACCCCTGTTAAATTGCTTTTCCTCTTTTTGCCGTCCCAGTTGGACACAACTGTATGGATATTTAGTAACTCTACACTGCTGAGGTGTGTGGTGTAGGAAACCCCATCATGTCTACTAGCGAATACATGTGGAAAATGAACATCTAATTATCTTTTTTCACCCTCTCTGTTATTAAACTTAGCAGGTCATCCCACTAAAATCTAGATGACGAGGTATAATTTCTATCGAAGGCAATAACTTCATAATAAGTTTGGTCTTTACAGAAAACTCTGCAACATTACAAAGGTTATGACCCATCCTTTCCCAATACAAATGTGGAAAAAGTCAACAATATCCCTCCACAGTACTGACTGTAAATCACATGTGAGGCAGCTGGGAGTGCTAATTACCGTCTTGGTGTGAAGACACAACTCAATCCAAGCTAAATGTGTGGCTATAAGTGTGTGGCTGAGTGAGGCTGCTTGTGTGTGGGAATTCCCCTCGTGTTCAACATGTGCATGTGGGTCGAGCTTTTCTTTTTTTTTTTTTCAGAAGCAGCCTGGTTTTTTTCACACATCAGTAAGATGCAGAGACAGAGTTATTACACCACGGAGAGCTGCCTCAATGGCACAGCTGCCTCGATGGTCAGGCTCGACAGGCCTGGCTATTCATTAGACCGGCATGTTACTAAACCAGGAATATGGTTTATGGGACAGTTCCGTGTGGGGAGAAATTTAGCCTTGATTCATCTGCCATTACCCGAGGCTTTGATGGGATATTCAAAACTTCCATAGTCAGAACATCTAAATGGCAGAAAAAATACAGTGTTTTATGAGACTGAAAAAGGTAATGAAAGAGACTCTTCCCAACGTGAGGATGGACATACAGTTATGTCTGAGAAGTGACCATTTTTGTTATTTTTAAGACTCCAATTTATAATTACCCACTGTACTTAGGTTTAAGGGGTGAATTTCCAAGTTAAAGCAGTACTTAATAATTTATCACTTCTCTTTTATTTCTTCTTTATCAAAATAAGTTAAATCCATTTGTTACTACTTTGTGTGAATTTAATGAGTCTTGGGCATTCCATAGTTCTTTCTGTGGTCCAAAGAAACTAAGCAATACAGCACAGGTAACACAGGCTTATGCCCGTAGGAAAAAAATAAATAAAAAAAATATTCAGAACATCTAACCAAGTTTGGATCACTTTTTCAAAGTCTTATCCAATTTGCATTTTAAATGACTCTTTGCCCCTCAATTCAAGGTTTGAGGAGGACGTTTAAAATATTCTACTGCAAAGTTAAACATCTTTTAAAAAGTTTTAGCATCACCAGAGGTCACCAACTCATTACATCAACAGATGTGAAAGGGTTATGCTGGAATCCTAATACACCATCCTTCTTTCACATCACACTGATGCATATTTGCCTAAGCATTACATTTCTATAGATCAGATATTGTAGCATGCACAATTTGATCACCAGGTCCCTAATGTTGCACTTGCCCGCTGCAACATTAAGGACGACGGACAATGCATATCGCGTCATTTCCTGTTTGGTGACTAACTTGGCTGACGCATCTCGGTGCTCCTGCCCTCTTTAATTTATCTAATTGTCTCCATCCACAAGCTTTTCTGAGTTATTCTAACACACAAACACGTTGAAACATCTATTTTCTGTTGGTGTTCTTTACGTTTTGGGAACTCGTTAAGCAGGGATCTCAAGTTTTCAAGATTGCTTGGAGTGAGATTGAGACGGGGTCCCGACCGGTCCCTTTTGCTGCCGGCAAATCGTAGAGCACGCGCGGAGGGGGGTCAGGTCTAGCCAGCGACAACACTGCCTATTTTGGATCTTACCCGGCTAGCAACAAGACATTCTGTTTTCTGATTGGTTTAGAAATTATATGTTCTGATTTGCTAACTCAAGACAGCTGTAAGATGAGCTGTACAAGCGCACAGCTGTGGTGGGCATTGACTGTTCATAGTAACGCGCCCTCTAGGTGCCAGAGCTTTTTTTCTGAAACATTTGATTATTACATATTAGTTTCAAAAGGCTATACCTTAAAAGTGATAAGAGATAACGACTTTCTGTAAATTAGAAAAATATTAAGGATGAGCCAAAATTTATATGGGGATTAAATTCCCCCATCTAATTTGCATATTATGACGTCATATGACGTGGTGGCCATCTTGGATTATAGAATTTTCATGAAAAGTCACAAGTTTGGATTATAAAATGCAGCACTTCTTTCTCCCCAAAAGGTCTCTCACCTTCTGTATGCTATATTGCACAATACTGAATGCTCAGGTAAATAGTAAGTAGTAAAAAAACTGTGTAAATCATTACTAATAAATGGCAGAAACAAAACGAATGTAGGTAGCGGTAGGCTAGCGATTTTTCATTTACTACATACATTAGGAACTGTGTTTCCATTTATGGAGCCGCTATATATTATTTATATGATATATATACATGTGTGTCACAAAAAAAACTGTGCATGGGCCCCCTGCCCCGCCCCAGCGCAACACCGCCTCTGCTCCTGCTGCGGGTGGCACGGCCAGATCTGCTTGGCACAGATGTGTCTCTGCCTGCCCTAACTGTCCTAAAAACACTACGACCTCGTCTGACATCTCCAGTGACCTTACACAGCTGCTCCACCACGTTTCTGTCGCTACGATTGCGGGGAAGCACACGGTCAGAAGACAAAGAAGCGAGCTGGACAGCGCGGTAAAAAGACTGGACCCCCGCGTAATTTCCAGCCTCGTTTCCCACACCCCAAACAAGCCTGCTGACTTTCAGATGAACACCCCAACCCCGTGAAACATTGTCCCCACCATCTACATCGGGAAAAGGAGTTTGTGCTTAGGCTAAACTCTCCCTTTCTCCAGCTGCAAGCTGGGGACGCATCTGAAGCGCGATCACTAAATGAATCACCGTCATGTTCTGAAGGCAGATATTCCGCTTCAGAATCAGGGTCAGCAAAGAGATAATCCAACACCTCATTGCGGGTAAACTTGCGGGGGCACTTCGTTGATGACACTACCCAATAATATAATGTAAATACTCACTAATGTTTACACTAACGCTCTTACTAAAAATAGCTCAGACGCACACTAGATCCGCTATGCAGGAATTGATTCAATTCGCTCAAGCGTGAAAATTTTGTATAGAAGGATTATATTTTTGACTCAGTGATGACGTATGACATGTCACCCGACCAGTGGAGTAGAGTTTGAATGAAATATGACAACCTATTTGACACAATTGGCCGTTTTATTCAGTGCCGGATTTTGTCGAGAAAACACCGTGGCGCCAAGAGGCTTAATCATTTATCAGCGTGATAAAGGGCATGTGTGGCGTGTGAGCGTGGGAAGTCGGTGAAATGCGTGTGTCTCACGCTCATTGCGTGACACTTGAGAGCACTGTCGTTAAGTGTTAAACTAGATTTCTGGGCTAGGTAAGGTATCGCTAGGTTAGCTTAGGTTTACTGCAAGCATGGTTATGGCTTTGTCTCCTGTTCTTCCGTCTCTCTCTGAATCTCCTCCTCTCTTCTGCTCTCGGTGTCAGATGTTTAGCTACTCCTCTGCTATTTTGTTAGTAGCTATGCTGCTTTAGGCTAACCTGTTGGAGGACATTATTAGAATCAGTTCCTACTTTCTCTCCTACTTCTCCCTGACTGGATGATGTGCTGTCAATTCAAGCGCTAACCTGTTTTCTCTTAGTCTCTTCCTACAGTAGGTTTTCCTGACTCGCCCTGCTTGACGACCCTGACTAAGATGGCATTCCAGTGGAGGAACATTCTCCACGTCCTGCTACCAGCTTCTGCTTCTGCATCAGTTCTGTTGCTCTTTCTGTGCCTCTCCTGCCTTCTCCAAACCCAGACGGTCTCAGCAGATGACCGCTTATGCTCAGCCTGGTTCTGCTGGAGGTTTCTTCCTGTTAAAAGGGAGTTTTTCCTCTCCACTCTCGCTTCATGCTTGCTCAGTGTGAGGGATTGCTGAGAAGTCATGACGCAATCTTCTGTGGTTCTTTAATTTCTACATTAAACATTGTATTGTAAAAACTCTTCTTGTAAAGTGCCTTGAGATGACATCTGTTGTGAAATGGCGCTATATAAATAAACTGAATTGAAAATTGAATTGAAGCTGGCTGCCAAGGATGTTTAAGACATTTGGAAAAAATCTGCAGAATCAAATTCACAATTCTGAGACGCCAAACATATCATACGTTTGCAAGTCACCAAGCAATGCAAAGTTTGCAGCAAAACCCAATAAATACATAACTCATCCTACACTATTCAGATGGCCTTGGGGCTCAATAAGGTGTGCTCACTGTTTATAGTGCACCAGCCTTTTATCTTCAGGTCCTTAACTTATGAAGAAAAAAAAAATCCCAAACAAATCAAAAAAACATAGAACAAGGGAATCGCATTGCCAAAAATGCAAAAAAAACACGAGAGTAAAGAAAATGAATTTGATTAACTTTATGATCAATCCTAATACAGTACATACACACGATGAAAAACAGGGATTGAAAAGCAACAGACATATCATGGGCGTGGCAGGACCTGATGTTTTAAGAGTCTGGGAGAATGGGCAATTTTGGCCACAATAGCATGTATTCGGTAGTGACCTTGCTTTCTTTTTCTATTTCAAACATATTTCATCTGAAACATATGGAACACTCCAAACAAACTATACAAAAACAAAAGATTATAACTTAAACAGCCAGGCTAATAGCTGCAAGAACAAAGGGCAAGAGATGAAACTAGCCTCAAAGATTACCTCAAAGACAGACAAAGAAGAGGCTCAGCTCAAGGCAACCTGAGAAACTATTTTCATATTTTTCATACACAATGCTTTCATAGGATGGCATTTTTTTTATGCACTGCAACTTACCATACCACCATTTGTAAATAATTGAAGATATATATTCTATATACCATGTAAAGCAAATGTAAAGGTAGTTTAAAAATGAGAGAAATCATATTCAACTGACATTCCAGGAACATTTTGAGATGGATGTTCTTTTCAGACAATGGCAATCAGCTAAAGTCTTAGTCCCTTTCTGAACTGCTGTTAATGAGATAACTAATAAACAGTCTCTTTTACGAAAGTTTTGTGTTATTTATTTAATCCTTTTTATTAATTTCAGTACTGTAGTTCATTGTTTAAATATATATTTTTTACTAAATTTATATTGAAAAACATTACGCATATGAAAACATCAATTTTTGAGATTTTATAATATTTTAAACTGTATTCCTTTAATCCTTTGTCCTCCAAAGTTACAAGCAGAACAATCTCAATTAAGGCTGGCATTGCATCCCATGATAGGGTGGGCTGAGAAGTATAGACTATATGCATCCTTCAAATCCTGGAAAAAGGGGAAAGCTTTTGTGTGCTAGGTCTCTGCATATGAATAAAATGGTTGTCCGAATTGCAAGATCCATCTGAATACATCAAACCCAGTACCATATTTTCCAGACATATAAACCTATAAACGTGGAACAGACAGAGTATACGAGAGCGAGACAGTTTGCGAAAGCAAGTTTTCATGCACAAACCCTCATTGTGGAAAACAAACAGAAATACATATGCTTTTCACTTGAAGGCAGTCAATCTTGCATTTAAAGAAGGAAATAGAGTGCCAGCGGCTACAGGTACCCTTGACAGCAATAAAGGTGAGATTTTGGCGACACCAGCGTGAAAAACTCTCTTAATGCAATAAGACAAAAAAAGCTTTCAAAGGTAATAAAAGCTGATGGCCCAAACTTGAAGTCTTTCTTGAAGATTGGCTGAACACACAGAGATAGGATGGCCGAGGTGTTCCCTCCGTGTTGGAATGTTAATAAAATCCAAGCTTGCCCAAACACTATTCACTTTACCAACAATCCCCTCTGCATGAACCCTTAAATATGGTAATTAAAAATAAAACAGCTGCAGCTTTAAATTGTGTGCGGCTTGTTTATACACACTTTTGTGTTTCCTTTCCCTAAAATAGGCTGTTATGTCTTATAATCAGGTGCACTTTATAGTCCGGTAATTCTCTGAAAGATTCAATAAGCAACACTGATTATTATAGTAAGATAGGTTTAGATTAAAGTGGAAGAAAGAAGCTCTGGAAAAAAAGCAACTAAAAAAACAGCAAAAGTGTTTTTAATCACACTTCAACATGAAGAAAAATAGGTTAGTTTATATACTTAAAGATTTTACAAAACAAAGATCAGATTTTCATTATAGTTCAAAGACTGGTCAACCAGTTGACATAGATCTGTTCACCTTGTATTGTTGCAGACTTTAGAACTCTAAGCAATACACTGAATCGGACTGAATGACATTGTTGTGGAAAATGCAAGAAACCAGAAAGTGGAGGCTTAAGGTTAAATCAATCACTCCATCTAGTGCCAGTCACTTATAACAAATCCTCAGCATCTTGGACAATATCTCTGGCATGAAAACATGAGGAAATTCTAAACTTGGCAATGTACCTAATAATCAAGTCAAGGATCATTGAGGATGATTAGAAAGGACGAGATGCGAAAGAAAACAAGCACACACAGTGCAGCTGTTAAAGGAGCACTTTGGCACTGCACTTCTTGTGCGTCCCTCTAATTACACCGCTAGGAATAGATGCACAAATCCAACGAAACGCCGCAGAGTGCTAGGCGCCACACCAAAAGCTGGCAGCCTCCGGCTCACCCTTCACAGAGCCTCTAACACACACAAGCCACTAAGGTTTTATAACTCTGCCCAGCCAAAAAACTTGAACTTTTCAGACTTAGTTTGAGTAATTTCATTGTTTCCCCTTTAGTCTAACATTATTATTTTTGTCGTGATGACCTTGAACTTTCTTCCATGTCGGTGATGTATGGAAGGAAGTAAAGGTTCAATATAAGCAGGTTCCAGTTTCTCTTGGAAGGGAGTTCACCTAGTGGCAGTCCAACAAACCAGCCTGTTAGATCTGGATTCCAGACCATCCTAGACTGTTATGGAACAGCCTAGACATTCAACGGGTTGATGTCGAGAATGATCCACTAACTCCAATCTCCTTTGGATGAGGTTTAATGTTACTTCAGGGCTCGTGTTAACTGATTATTTTCTATATGTGACCCTTTTTTTAAAAACTGTAATAAGAAAATTTCAAGGCTGCCAGTCATTTTGTCAGATTATTGTTTACACCTCTGACTACTTGGTAAAAATGTGCAGATATTTTCAACTTTACGCATGGAGTATAGGTAACTGAATCAAACAAAAGGTGATTCCTATAAGAGCATCACAGACCTGGACACCATACTCGAGACATCTCATAGCTTGCAGGTCAGGAAGTTTCTCATTCAGAGAGCCTTGGCTACTTCTGATCACTTCAGTTGGAAATTTTTTTCCCCCATTTCAAAACTTTGGCTGACGTGGAGCCTAATTCGATTCTCCCGTGTGGCAACGGAGCGTGGATTCAGCCTTCAGAACAACATCTGAACCCGAAAAGGAACTTTTTTTCTGAAGCAAAAATCCAAAACCTCATGACAAAAAAACTCTGCAACAATCCAACTATTTGATTACACACAAATGGGTGTGAAATTCAGTTCCTTGCAGAGCAAGAGGAGGCTGTGCGCTCAAGCAAGAGCTGGTGAACTATTTTTATTTCAAGTGCAATCGTTTCATTTCATTTTTGTATGTAGTTCACTGCTCAGGTTGTTTGTACTGAAAAGTATTTCAAATTAATAAAAAAGACATACTATTAAATATGTTATTTAAAAAATTGACGGGTAAAATTAGATTACGACCAGATTTTTTTTTACCTCTTCCGTGAAAAGGACAGACAAAAAAGAAAGTTTAGCGTGACCTCTTTGCTACCCTTACACTATTGCTAGGAACTATGAGAGCTATAGATTTATAATGGAAGATGGAGCTTTATGAATTCAATACATTCATGAAAGAACTTCAAAATATCTATTGGAATACATTTGAATGCATCCTTTAACATTATGCTTTCCATTTGTAAAAACCTTGGATTTCTAAATGAAACACACACCTGCAGTGTCAGACATGTTTAAAGAAGCAATAGTAATAATCTATATGTATGGTCTGATAAAAATTAGGGCTGGGCTATATGGCCTAAAAATCCAATTTCCGATTTTAATAGACTGTTTTTTTTTTTACCCATGTTTTCTGAAATAGAAATCGTAAGTGACAAAAATTTTTTTTTTTTTAAACATTCTTTAATTTCAATCATCCCATCCCGGAGCTGACCTGAATTCAAATTCCAACTGTGGAATTTGACTTTGGGCGACTGTGGCTCAAGGAGTTGGGTGGCGCCAGTGTCCGGCAGCGTCGCCTCTGTCAGTGCGCTGACTCCTGAGTCCAGGAATCCCTCATTTACTAACACTCAAGACAAACTGAGCTTGATTGTTGTAAAACAAGATTGTCCCTCTGCGCTGACACAGTTTTCCTGCTTTAAATGAAAAAAATATTCATGCATTTAACGTAGCTTGCCATCATCAGTGTGTGAATGTGTGCGTGAATGGGTGGATGACTGAATGTAGTGTAAAGCGCTTTGGGGTCTGTAGGGACTGAGTAAAGCGCTATACAAATGCAGGCCATTTACCATTTAACTAAAATCAAGCTGTAACGTATATTTGTAAAACAAGATGACAGGTTGAGATCACTCTAAGCTTTGGAAGGCCAAGTAGTGCATTGGTTAAAAATATCTAAAGTTTCCAAAAATGTAATCTTAACAGAAAAACTGATAAATGAATTAAATTAATGTATCGCCCAGTGAATTGCACTATTAGAAACATGTAGAATCCGTAGCTTTTTCAATGGACAAAGAATGTGTCCTGATCGTATTTTTAGTAATTAATTTGCCTGACCTGGGACGATGGTTTTCTATGAGAGCAATGGGGGACAGAGTCTAGACAACTATGTGTGATCCATCTTTGTCCACATTTTAATCCTTTTCCTGCTCAGACAGAGCCGCTCAGTTTGTCTTGAGTCTTAGTAAATGAGGGATTCCTGGACTCAGGGGTCAGAGGGTGAGAGTCACCTTTCAGCAGCTTTTTTATTAACTTACACACATACACTGGGCACGAGCATATGCTCACAGTTCCCACACACAAAATGAAGAGCGGGCCCGAAATATCCACATATATCCTCCCCTGTGTTGAGCCTCGGCATTGGAGGAACGGTTCACATAAGAGTTCAGATCAAAGTAGATATGCAGGTTTTATATCTTATTTTGACCAAACCCTGTAAAATATCTCTTTTTGGAGGACGATAAGTAATACTTTTAGGTGCCAAATGTTTGCAAACCTGTGAGTCTGAGTCACAAAAAGATTGTCCCTCTGCGCTGACACAGTTTTCCTGCTTTAAATGAAAAAAATATTCATGCATTTAAGGGATGCCCCACCTATAGTTGTGTATATGTACATCAGAGCCAGAGGAACTTTCACCTCCTCACTCAGGAAAACTTGCAGTGTAGGAATTGTGTTTAAGATATAAGGGATTGATATCCTCTTGGAAACATTGGTGCAATAAAAAGTGAAATATGGCACCATCCGATGTTACCTTTAAGCTGCACGTGTGTGAATTGAAAAAAACCAACAAAAAAACACAAAAATTTAATTCTGTGCTATTTTACAATATGGGTCAATGAACATGTGCGCTGGTTTGAGGTTCCAGCAAGGCTTGTGCACCAGCCCAATTAACAAAAAAACAGAAAAACATATCGGTTTTCCATGGTTAATTCCATATCAATGCGGCCAAGACCCGAACATTGACACTGTCAGTGGCTGGCAGTGGTTTTGCTACCTGGGCCTTCAGTGTGGGCTTACCAAATTAATTATGTTGTGACAAATATAAAAGCCATCAATACTATACACAAACATGATATAACATGGCCTGGTATTTTAGATGTCCTGTTTGAGCCTGCCATTAATAGCAGAATTGAGTGAAGGTTGTGGGAAAACTTTCTTCGGAAGGTGTACCGCTGCTTTGGTTTATTATTTTCTTTACATATATTCATACAGCTTTTTTCTGGGGACTGCCGAAAGAGGGAGGAGGGTGAGGGAATGAGAGACAGGGCGCTGAGTAATTAGATAACACATAGCTGTTTATTTATTAATTAGGCAATTAAAAAAGCAGTGAGAGGTGAGAGTAGGGCTGGACGATAGTTCAATAGAAATATATATCGATCGCTAGACGTGTTGTGCAATAGAAAAAAAGGGGTCAATAAAAAAGTTTGATAGCAAAAAACCCGTTCCCCTCTTTTTTTTCATTATAACATCCAGAACAACTTCCTCCGCTGCTCCCTAACTTCACTTAATACAACAGTCATTAAACAAATAATTAACGCAGACCCATGCAGCTCTGCCAGCCACCCCTCTCCCCCTTCAAAACACAAAAAGGATTAAATGATTTGAGCTGAAAGAGAATTGTTTGATAGTCCTAAGTGAACCATCGCCGTAAATTCATGTCACAGCAAGGGAGCAGCGGGGAAGGTGCCGGATAAATGTTTCAGTGGCTCAGGTCTTAAGCAGGAGTCCCCTCTCCCAGCTGCAAAGCACTGTTACGAGAGACACAGCTAACTTACCCATGTCGTGCTGCTAACAACACCTGTGGCTTTTAAAATCTCCACTCTGTTTTCCCCTGGCGCTCAGAAGCAAAAAAAGCCTTAAAAAAACACTATAGGGTTGGAAAGACGTGCCGGCTTCAGCTCTGACTAGACTGGGCTGCAGTGTTCTGGGCTCAGTCTACACTCTGGTGTAGCAGGTTAGCTTTAGCAAACAGCTGAACCAGAGCTAAACTGAATTAGAATAACCTTTATTGACAAACTAAACCAAACATTTCAGCCATTAATATTATAAGGTGTCATAGAATTTTTAAAAGATTAAAATGCATCAAGAAAAGCCTTTAATTTAAATTATTAACATAATTAAAAAATATATATATTATAATGGTTGTATTAGTTTTCTTTGTATTTACTGATGTTACTCAGGTCTCTTGATTTGTTTCTGTGTCTTACAAACTTATTTATGATAAAAAGAAGGGTTTGAAAAATAAATTAATTTAAATCTTAATTAAAATTAGTTCATTGAAGTATAACAAAAATTACTGGGGAGGCTCTTAAAATATAATTTTTACATTTTGTGATAAAATCAATAATTATCTATATCGATCAATATGACTATTCCTGTATCAATATGCACTTTCTCTATATTGTCCAGCCCTAGGTGACAGGCTGTTGCTTTGGATGCAGAAAGAGACGTGCAAACACTCTGGAAATCAAAGATCTTTTATCTTTTGTTTAAATTCAGGGAAGATTAAAAGCATCTAATCATACAAAAATGTCTTATTTTTTCTTAACTTTTTTTTAAAGTAATTACAATTAGGGTCATTTTTACCGACTCAATGCAGGCTCAATACAGCTATGGGCCGAGTTCAAGCGATTTTTGAGGTACTGAAGGGCTACCAGAGCAATACACTGCATGATATTCCGACCGGACTTTCTGTTTTCTTGTCTCACTGGATCTATTTTTTTAAACCTTCTCTTAAAAAGCAACTGAGTGTCTGTGTGAGTGTTTCTGTGGAAGTGGGTCTTACCGCTAGGGTTGAATTGCATGCAGGATATGGGTTTGTCATGTGCTGGAAAGTGAGCCACCACTCCCTCTCCATCCGAGTCCTCACTCACCAGGACCTGTGGTGGATACACACATGGACACGGACTCGAAATCATTTTCTGACCGCGGCAACAATAAACAGAAAACGGGACTTTCCTCAGTTCAAGGATTTCTGTTGACATTTTGGGTTTTGGTGTGAAAATCATCACAGCACTGAAGAGGGCTTTTTGACATCCCACCACAGAGAAACAACAGCCACTTTGAGCTGTTTTCACTTAGATTTCATCACCATCTCTTGGATAAAAGAGACACTTTGTAATAAAAGTCCTTTTGTACTCTTCCAAAGAAAAATGAGAGCGTCATCTCAAATACATTTCATGAATCCTATCACATCAACACAGGGAAAGACATAAAAAATTACCATGGCAAATAAAGTAATATCCTAGTATTATGCTTTACCATAACTATACTATCTGCTATGAGATTCAAGTAACAACAGTAAAATGCATAATTAGAACAGGAGGTCAGAAAGAAAAGAAAGAACTCTGACATGAAGCTGTTCTCTGTTATTACGAGGTATCCAGACATGTTTGTTCAGTGAGAGAATGATCTCTTTGAAACAAGCATCTCTTTTGGAGAACTTGGACTGGTACACAGGAGAGTGAGAGTGACTGTGTACAACAAGCTTTCTGCACCAAATAAGGAATTTCAAAACCTAAAAGCAGCTGGAAGTATCGAGAATTTCCTCCGGAACAATTGCTGCTGCCTTCATTTTTCCCCCACCCATTGTTCTAACTTCTGGACTTTCGTTGACTGGTTGACTCAGTCTTCATGGTTGGTGTACAGTTACAGTGTGTCACTTAGTGACAGAGTGCAGGCTTGCGTCTGATGGCCCAATCTGATTTATAAGACAGCAGACAAACTAAAGCCTGATGACGGTTTCATTGGGGGAGGTCTTTGGGTGTGTCAGCAGCATTTGTTACAGCTGCATTACGTCTGCCCCTATGGCTCATTAAAGATGCAACAGCTTCTGCGCTTTAATTAATTGCAATATACAGTAGTAGCAGTTTAAAAGTTCTAATGTTTCCATGATTGGTCCTTGACTGGCCCTTGACTGGTACGTGCCTGATCCGTCAAAGGTCCCTGACAGGTCCGTGGTGGTAATGTAATCCCCCGCTATGACGTCTTCAGTGAGGCCTCGCCCCCAAGGAGCCTGAGTGAAAACCAGCTGCAATGCCTCTTTTATCCACGGGGAGGAGCAGTGATTTTAATTTTAATGATTTATTGATGTATCAGACTCAGGGTAGCCTATATAAATGTCATTAAAAATGTTCCCCTATCTGTTCCTCTATGGTTTGCTGGTTTGTATGTAGCCTAAGTTGGAATGTAACTCAGAAACTCAGGGTTCAAATAGCCTACCACTGTAGTCTTATACTCAGATAGAGTAGTTTTATAGCATAAGAGTGCTCTGTAATGTGAAACGTATGACAGTACTGTAGGCAATTAGCCTACTTTTTGGGTTTCATAGGGTTAGGGAACCTGGCCAGGTTCGGGCTTAATTTCTATCATTGTCCACGGTCTCAGGACAGGCTTTAGTGATCAGCTGATCATCTCAGCGCGATCATTTATACTGTAATAAAGTGCTGCAGTGGGCCACTAACATTATTCCAACAATACCTGTTAAGATGTTGCAGGCACACTCTGTGTCACGATGTGGAAGACCCACTCCTCTCAGATCAAAACAGAAAACATGCTTCGACTGCTGCGTTGCGCTCTCACAGAAAATACTGAAGTGTAAATGCACTATTATCCCAAGTTTCAAGTTGCAGAAGTCTCCTGCTTTTATATAGCAGCTCCCTGATGGCCACAAGTCAGACAAAATCTCCTGAAATCTAGAGCAACAGTGAGAGCGCACACAGAGACTCACACAGGCCAGACAGACTTTTACGCAACAGAATCAAGTGGTTAAAGCTTCATATAGCTGCAGACAAAAAAAAAAAACGTTATAAATCAACATGCCTTGAAATTATTCTTATTCATTTATAATTTTAAGTTTCAGGTAACAGATCCTTTTGACCGGAGTTTCAAACATTTGTCCAGTAAATTGAAAACAGGTGTCAGTTTTTCTAACGCATGGATTCGTAGTCCTGCAGGAAAGTACTATATATGAGTCTTTGTAGCCGGGGTAATATTTATAAATTACAGTTTTTTCCCAACAACTTAAAAACCTGATAGTTTTTTGTTTGTTTTTTTAAACAGTTTGTCCACTAGCGCAATTTTCATCCAGTCAGTCTCCAACTTTTAAGGCCAGATTACAGCTCTACTCTGAATCAAAGTGTGATTCACAGATGTGATTTACCTGTGACTAATAATGGTCATCTACCATTAATAATAAATGAAACTGTGAAGCTATAACTTTTTTTTCTTCCATTTTTATTTAAACTAGCATATTTCACACAACACAGCAAAAAAAAAAATAAAAAAAAAAATCACATTTTGAACGTTTTTTTTAACGGCAATAGCCAAGGCGCTGTGCCTCAGGGTCAGTCTTGCGGGGACTTCTCACTCTCTCATTTATTTTGTTTCTGACTCTTTGCCAATGGTCCCCAGACAGGTTAGGGAAGCGCTTTGAAACCTTTTGGTGGACCCGCTCCTTTATAATTTGAGGCAGTGGACTTTTTCCGTTTGAGCCGCTCCAGTTTGTCATCTTTCCCCAGCTCTTGTACATATTAAATGGAGTAAACTATAAGTATCCTTCGCTGGTCCACATATCCCAAGATTCATTGCGGGCTGAACAGGAGAATTTACTTCGAGCAACACGGCAGACGAAGCGGCAGGCGAAGCGAGAGAGTAGCACAGTTTTAGATGTAAGTATATTAAAATCTGGCGGTTCAAAAATGAAAATCTTAAAGCGGGTGTGTTGTTTGCCTTTTATTCTTGGCTTAGACATGTATTTTAATATTTTTTTGTAAAGCATCGCTCGTAAACGAGCTTGTATGGTAGTGTAAAAGTTTCTTCATCTTTACGCAGCCACTTTCTGCTTTGGTAAATTAAGTAAAAAGTCAACTCCTCTTAGGAGAAATTATTACCTCTTTACCGAGTAAAAATCGGGGCACGGTGGCTTGGAGGTTGAAGATTAAATCCAGTTACACAGCTTATGCTAGAGGACTCTTATTGAGCCTCATACAACACAGAACCTGTGATCTGCTGTGAAAACTACAGTTCTGCATTCTTAAATCAATACAGTTGTCACGTTCCTCTGGTATTTATTTTCTATCTAATGAGGAAAATTCAGGAGGAGTTGTATCTGCAGGAGAAATTAATCCCTTGCCGGAAAACAAAATTGAGAGAAAAAAATAAACCTACTGTATGTATATTTGCAACAGCGCAAATAACATAATTTAAGACTGATCACTTTAACAAATATAGATTTCATAAATGTTGTGTTGCTCTTTTTGTAAACTGTGTTTATTGTCTTCTTGTTTAGGATATGAAGCAGCAAAGGGAGACTGGAGAGGAGAGCAGGGACCGAATTGATGGGCTGTTTTTCTTTTTCATTCATGTTTTTGTCACATTTTTTATTTAGGTGTTCGATGGGTGTGAATAAATGAATTTCTAAAAATGTTAAATATCATGAAGTCATTTCATTAAAAGTTGTATTAGTGTTTTTAAAGAAGCTTACGTTGAACAGTTTAAAATAACAACATATTGGCATTAGGATAAGTTTTTTTGCAGTTATTTATATCTATATAAATGACCTATTTAAGCTTAATTAGAACAAACGGGCAGTGTTGCTGGTTCAGTTGAATACAGATTAATTTCATATTGTCTGGTTGACGAGGGGAACATCATACAGGTTGGTCTGCAGAGAGAGTTTAGGGCAGCTTCGTCATGCTGTCCACTGCATCCATCATCAGGGTTTACAGTCTGCTTAAGTCGACGTGCACAAAAGACAAGTTTTTCCAACCAGAGAGCCCCACAGACCTCCAGCAGCTTCATCTTCAAGCACATCCCAAGAGGCAGCTGTGCAGAAAAGTGTTATGACCTGCAGTTTCGTTAAAACACAATGTTAGTTGTTGTTGCAGTGGTTGTTTACAAAAAACAGTTCAGTTTATTTAGGAAGAGCCAATTTGGAATATGCTTGGTAAAAAAAAATCATAGATATATAAAATCAAATTAGAAAATGCTGTTTTGATCTAAAAGGCATATATTTTAAGCTCACAAAGATTTTCTACAGATAAAATGAATTTAAAACATGTAATATTACAAATTTGTACATTTGATCACTAGTCATTCAATTACAGAAATTATCATGAGAGTAGATGTCTTAAGTAGTAACCTGGATTAAATAAAATTATCTTGATATGATCACCTCTCAGACAGAAATATAAAACATTTGCGCAGACAGTAAAACTTGTTGTTCCTCTAGAGTAAAAAAGGTGAGTAAAATACTGGGAAATATTTCTTGCTTTACCAGCTGGTTTAGCGTGATCGCGGTTGCTAGGAGACAGGACGTTCGGCAAAGTGGGGGCGGGAATTCAACTGAAGGCTAGACCGTCCAAATTCACAGCCGTTAACATCCGGTCTACCGTGTCAACGAAGGACCCAGCCCATGTAGACCGAGTAGACCGGGTCCTTCGAAGGATCCAGCCGCTGGATTCGGACACAGCCTCTGCTTTCTTACTAGATGAAACGTTGACTGTTCATAGGATTGAAAGGATATATCAAAGTCTAAAAATAATTTTGCCGCTATATATATATATATATATATACTTTTGTAAGATTTTAGGAACTTGTAATGTAACGTTGGGCCTAAAAGGCAGAAATTTTCTGAACAGGGCTTACACATTCACACATATAATAGTCACACAACACTGTCTGGGTAACCTATTGTACTCGCTGATGATCATCCTGAATACATCGCCCAACTTAACAACACACCATAGACTCCAGATCATTCACACCTCCTAAAGAATTACCATCTCCAAGCATCCCCCCCACCAAGCTTTCGTGACCATCCCTACAGCATGTAACCATGTCTATTCTGTTGTTATTGTGAGTTGTTATATGATTATATTAATATATAATATACACAACAACGTAATTAAGAATTTATTATAAAATATATAAATTGATAAATATGATAAATACGCTATTACGTTGTTTTTGCGTTGTGTATCTCATTACCATCTTCAAGCATCCCCCCACCAAGCTTTGCTCCCCATCGCTACAGCATGTAACCAGGTTTATTCTGGTGTTGCAAACATTCCGTGGTGAGCCAAATAGTCATGTGATTGCATAAATATTATAAATAGGCTATTACGTTGTGGAACTCTGTCATTTTCATCCAACAACAATAACATAAAAAAACACGAGTTTATCACAAAATTAAAGGAAAGTACATTAGGTTTTAAAAAAGTTATACTTTAGGTTCATAGAAATAAATCAAATTGTTTACAGATATAACGTTTAAGGCTACTTGTTATAATGTTTTACAGAACTCATTTGGTGAAGTTTGGCCTGTGTTAGGAGAACTTAAGTTTATGGAGCCTATGATAAACTTTGACAATAGAAGAAGCAGGTTAATTACAAAAAAAGTGAGCAGTTTGTGTTGTTACATCCAAAATGGTTTGCGCAACCAGCTGGGCTTTTTCTGCAGTGGACGTGCATACTGATAATAACATCATGTCGATGAGAATTCTGTGAGAGAAGCGCCATCTCCTGGTCATACTCTGTATTTCAATTAATGGGTGGAGTTGCAGTAAAACTTTGACACTCCCACGAGAAAGACGGGAGGCCACTCCGGCCACTGGGATTTGGAGGGAACTCTGCTGTTAATGGGCTGGAAAGGGCACGCCATTCGTCCGGCGTTTACTCTGAATGAGAACTTTTAAACTGCTACTACTGTAGTAAAGCTGAGGAGAATTAGAGGTAAAAAAAATATTCAGTGTTCTGATTGACATTATGATAGCAAGTGACTGCTATGGTTCAGACTGTTACTATTTAATAACACTGACCCTTCAAATAACATGGTCTGTATGGAATAACGCAGAAATAAAAAATTTGTCTCTGCAGAAACTGGGGAGAACGGCCACTGTGTGGTTGAATTTACCTTCTATCACAACAAGACTAGAGCTGAGTATCATCTGCATAGTTATGGTAACTAATCGTATTGGTTGATATAATCTTGGCTAATGGGAGCATGTAGATATTAAATTGAACTGAACTTCATTCAAAAATACCCTAATGTTGATACAGCACTGCATATGAGCCATATGATGAAACTTTTTATAGATTATTGTCAGCATTGTGTGGTCAGTATAGCTGATCATTTTTAAAGGTTATTGATGGATGAAACCTGAAACATAGTCATTAAAACAGTCCGGTAAACAATGGCCCGAGTTCATTAACAATTCTCTTGGATGTTTGTGACCAACTGATCTAAAAATTGTAGGCATAAGTAAAGAATAAGTTATATATGCTCACAGTTACAGTTTGCCAAACCAATCATAAACAGAAATCCTGAGTCCATCTAATTTGAAGAGTAATGTGTTTCATTATCCAACCTGTCCTTCGCCAACATTGTCTGTGTCGATGATGGTGACTACGCCAGGACTATGGGGGCTGCGGCGACTCGCACTGTGAGGTGTTCCCTCTTCGTCGGGTGTTGCCGCTGGTATGGTTCCTGCCAGCTGGGTAACAACTTTGCCCACCATTGTTAGGCCTGTTTTTAAAGTCTGAAAAAATATTTGCAAAAACAAAGGAGATTTAATTACAACCATGTATCAAATATTTCAAATCTAACACAATATACTCTGCATCAATCTGCTCTAAATGCTTTTTTAAAACAATAAAATTCAGGCTCCAAAGAACAAGGGCATCTATGCATGTGTGTGGGTGCATGCAGTGTGCTCACTTGATTCCCACTAATAACCTGTAGTGCTGATTATTTGTAGCCCTGCCGCCACCAGAGACTCCGACGTGTGCTAGAGGCTCCTCTGTGTCAGCTTAAGGTCCAGCCAGGGTGTCTGGCTCAAACACACCTCTGTGGCTCAATTGAGGGAAATGGATAGTGCTGCTTAAGTGGAGTCTATCTCACGTACTACACTGTCTTAGTCTAATGGAGTCCAATGCATGTGACTGAGTGTCTGTGAGTGTGTAAGCGCCAAAGGGGCCCTGGAGAGCCTAATCAAGCATTCAGACTAGGCGGCCCTGTCAATACACCATGGCGCCTGGAGTTTGTTGGGTCTGAGGATCACCTACTGTCTCTCTTTGCCACTTGGCCCGGCACACTAACAGTCTCTACTGCCTGGGTGCATTTGCGTGTGTAAAATGTAAGAAACGCCATCAATTATTAAGGGAGGCGTTTGGCCTCTAATTGATCAACACTAATGTGTTTTCTAATCACTGCAGTTGTGGAGTTCTTCGTGCTGTTTCAAACGGGAGCTATTGATTTATTTGAGGGGGGAGGGGGTAGAGTCAGATGGTTGACAAAAAACAAATACACGCACAGCCTGATGTCGCCATCGTGCACTTTTCAATTTAATATATCCAAGTGCTCTTTCTTGATCATATGCAAAGAAATCTTCAGCATAGGCCTGATATGGCATAAAGAGTGCCTACCTGACAGAAACAACTGTATGACTGCTCAGTTCCTGCTATCTATCTTTAATCTTTCTTATAAACAAAAGCCATTACAGTTTAATGCCCCCCCCCCCCCCCCCCCCCCCCCCCCTTCTGTGTCTCTGTCTCTGGACATCAGCACACAGAGCCAGCGTGTCGCGCCACGAGCCAGGATGAGATACCTTGTCATCCATATTGAGATATATGGTTCTAAATGAGGAGAGGGTGCGCGTGCGGAATGCCTGTCTTCATATCAATATCCCCTGCTGTTGGACAACCTCCTGCAGTCCTCCCGATGACAGCAACCTTTTTATGCTAATGACAGAATTCACACATGTCCTGTGGCTACATTGACAAATAAACCAGAATTTCCACAAAAAAAACCTAATTAGCACATCTTGGACAGTGGCTGAACAATGCTAGGAATGAATTTAACCCAGGATGAGAGGTGGGTCATAAGTGACTCATTTTAGAGCCACTCCCCAGAGGAGAAAAGTGAACCCAGACCAATGGCAAGAAGTAGATTATAGGGTGAATAAAAAATAGGCAGGTTGATGAAGTGTCTCATAAGCTCAGGCACAGTCAGCCAGGAACAGCCAGGCACATCCAATGGTGATAGATTTACAGATGATGGCTTTAGAGCTGGAAATGCTCTTCACTTCTTTTCAGTTTCACAAAAGAGTTTCAAACCAATAATGGTAAGATAATGAAAACATGTCTTTATACATATGCATGAAGCAATTAAAGCGAAAAGCCTATAATGCATTTTCAATGTGAATCCATCAAACCATGGGACGAAAGAAAATCTTTAAAAGAGAAGGTGATAAAAGCAATCATGGACTGTGCATTGCAAAATGTATTCAAGTTTCTTTTACTTTTTCCACATTTGGTCTCAAAACATCCACAGACTTAATTGTATTCTATTGGGAATTTATGGGATCAACGCAAAGCAGTGAATAATGTGCAGTGGAAGGCATACATCACTTTTCATCCTCTTTTACTCTGATTCTTCTAAATGTTTTCTCATCAGTTAATAAAGTGTTTTAAAAAGAACATTAGTGAATAAAAACCATCATAAAGACCAAGGAACACAGCAGACAGCTCAGTGATTAACTTATGGAGAACTTCAAAGCACCTTGAATTGCCCTGTGTTGAAAGTGTGCTATACAGATAAAATTGCCTTGCCAAAGCAGATTGAGGTTATGAGGCAACACCCCAAGCTTTGATAGAGCTGGGAGGATAAATACTATTTTTTCACTCCACAAACTCTAGAAATTAACTGTACAAAATGGAACTGAACAAAATGCAAGGTAACGTTTGCCATAAACATGCAGGGGTCAAAGCTAACATGTAGAAGTAGGTGCACTGATAAGATGAGACCAAATCGTTACATTTTGGCCTGCATGTACAAACTATGTATAATGTCTGCACATCACTCTGGAAACACAAGCCCAACAGGGTAATGGCAGCATCAGACTATTGGTGCATTCACACCGCACAGTTGGTCTGCTTCAGGCAACGCATTCAACGGATGAAGTTTGACGTATGTACTTTTTGGCTTCCATAGCCTGCTTCTGAGGAAAAAAACCTGAGGGCGGGACTTCCTCTGTTGCCGCACGTTCTGAACTATGGTGGATCGTAACAAGAGAGTGGCTTGGCTTTATTAGCTAGATAAAGCTAGACAACGTTGACATCGGGTGCATCAGCGCCCATTATTCAGATGTGTTCTGAGTTTGGGGAGTTTAACCATTTGCTCCAGGAGCTGCTTATGGATGAGGTTCGCTTTCAGTGCTACTTCCGTCTGTCCCGCGCCTAATTTTACGACCTCCTCGGCCGCATCGGAGCTTAAATCTCCTACCAGGACACCTACTAAAAGGTTTTCTGTTCGTCTTTAGGAGCGCCGCAGAGACTTTGATGGACCTCTGACGTACTCTACCATAGACTTTACATGTAATTTTGCCGCAACTGATGCTGACGCATGGGGTTGGTCTGAATGCAGCATATGAGGATGTTGTCATCATGTGGAAGCTGATTATGGTACTCAGGACTTTTCCTGAGTGAGAGGACAAGTAGGTATAGATGACGGATAGATGAAGATGGGGGAAGAAGACCTGTACATACTGCACACATCCTCTTGTACTTTTCAGAGTATTTCTCAACTCTTTCCAGTTATGTTTAAATTTATCACAGGTAAAATCATTTTACAGTATTTACCAATCTCATTGTATATCACATGTTTTTTTCCTTATATACTGCAGCCTTAGTGATGAGCATTTACAGACAGTTTGTTAAAGTGCTTGTTTTTGTCCCAAACACAATAAATCAACAATAAAAGAAATACTCATAATAAAATCAATATAGCTCAATAATTTTCCCAGCAACAAAAATTTCTATTTGTATGCTTATATGTGTTCCTCTTTCTATTATAGAGACAAAATGAAAAAAGGTGTATTTGCTCCAAATATCCATAGTGGCATAGTGGCATAGTGGCATTTTTTATTCAAAATGTGTTTTTGTGTTTAGTTTGCAATTCTGTTTACTAGACTTCTAACCAATAGTTCTTTCTGTTTTTCTTTTTTCAGTCAAGTAAATAATATTTCTTGAAGGGCAATTTTGTTTACAGAGTTCATCCATTTGTTTTTATTGTTTCAGTTATTTTGTTAATTTATATTGGATAATAAAATCATCTTCTAGTTGCAGTGGTAAATGTTCTTTAGAAATTAAACTTGGTTAATTTGTTGTTCAGAAGCTGTACATGAATTATTATTACATTAGATGAAAATGGTCTCAAAACAACAATATTATCATTTATTGTTATCATTTCTTGGCAATTTTTCATCAAGTAAATTTCTTAGAATGACAAACCTAAATGTCACTTTTATCTTGTCAGCACACAAAGAGGCAAACGTTTTTATTCTGGTCCTTTCCAAGCATTTTGTTTGATCAAGTAATAATAGCGATGCATGAAAGGAAAAAAAGGATATCATCCCAACCAGGTTCATATTTTTTTTTTATTGAAACAAATATAGAACAACAGATTTTATATGATCACTAAGACTTAGTTATGACAGGGCCTGAAGACTGCTAACTGATTATTACAGGACAGTGTTTTTGTAGCTGCTAATATTAGGCCTATTTTTTCATAAAGGTCTGATACCTTTATTGCCTTTTAAGAAGTAATACCTGCATGTGTTAAGCTTAGTACTGAAAACAAGTGAACACATCAGAGATGAACTTTTCTCTCCCTTTAAAATAGCGAAGAGTTGGAACTAATTAGATGCAGCAAGTATTACGCCTGACATTAAAACAACACTACATGTAAGACAAGTGTGTGCTTACTTTGGCAGCATTGATCACTGTAGCTGTGTAGGACTGTGCGTTGTCACCACAGGCTCCTCCATGAGACTGATGACATCGTATCAACTGCCATAAAGACAAGCATTAAAGAAACAAAGAATTATACATATAGTCAGCTGGAGAATGGCAAATAAAAAAATCTGAGAACTGAACTCATTTTCAAAGGGTTAAACTCTTGCTTGCTCTTGAACTGGTTTTGTTAGGGGAGAAAATACAGACGGGCAAAACCAAACAGCCAATCTCCACTGATTTTATTTCAAGCACATCAGTAGAAAAGCGTTGCCCCGGTACTGCTTCTCCTGTTGAAAATGCTACATTTTGTCATTTCTGAAAATCCTCCTCAGGCAGTCAAACAAACAGCGGTCCCATCTGTCAATTACTTGAGTGGCCCAGAACCAAAACACAGTTATGCATTAAATGTATTGCAGAATCCCACAGCAGAACATCCTGATTTTTTTGTAAATACTTAACAATCCCATTAAACAGAAAATGCCTGCGCATCTGTTGATTTTCAAAAATGTTATCATCTGTAGTGGACTCTTCTTAGAATGAGTTGTTTATCCAGACAGATTAAAGAAGCAGAAAACAGATAAAAAGCATTTTATTTTTAGGGTAAATATGTCGCTTCTCTTAGATAAGGCAATTCTGTTAGAAGATGAATGTCTCTGTGTCTGTGTGTACGTTTGTTTGTGTGTGTGCGTGTGTGTGCGTGTGTGGGTGGGTGTGTGGACCACCTTGTTCTCAGCATAGGCGAGCCAGCGGCTTCCCAGAGCTATTGGATTGAGGCAAGGACCAGGGCAAGGATAGCAGCCTAAAAACCCACAGCAGAATGTTTTACTAAAAACATAACAGGATACAATATGAAATCATAAAAATACATTCATTGACATTTTGGTAAATAACTCTGTTATCCAAAGGGATCAACGTACATCCACTTCCATTAATGTGTTTGTGTGCAGTCTCTTCATTTGGAAGAAAAATGGGAGTTTAATGAGGGTGACGTATCTTTGCGTGTCTGTTGGGGGTGGACAGGATGACCTAATGGAGTCTGTGGTACCCAATAAATTGAGGAAGCCTCCTTTGTTCATTGACCAACATAATTGTCCCTTTAGGGATACACAAATGCACACACTTTCAAGCAAACATGATCTATATTTTAGGTAAACGTAGAAATATAGGAGAAATAAACCAATATAGTCCTACACAGGTATTGTTATAATCATGGAAAAAAGTTAGAATTCTTTCACCTTTACTTTGCCACTTCTAGATTTCTCAAGAAGAAGCTAGGCAGTGCAATTATGAAAAATGCTGCTCAAGACAAAGTTTTTTAGTTTTAAAAAACAAAACCTGTTAGAGCAGCTAAGATTCATTCCAGGGTTCATGCAGTTTCTCCAGATTAAATTTTGCAAATATCTTCAGATATTTATATTAAAATTGAAAACTATGGCTATAATTTAAGTACCAACTCTGCATAAAAAATACATTTAATTCGCAGGAACATTTCAAACCAACTGTGGAAGGCTTTTAATTAGGATTTGTTTCAGAAAACATTGATACCTTGAGCTTATACAGTAGGTTTTTACCGCAAAGAGGTTCCACTTCTATATTTGGTGCTGTGTTAAAGCCAATTCTCAGTGGATTCCATAAAAATAGCAAAGACCATAATGTATTTACAGAGCCATGTGACTACCTCCATTGCAATCTAATGTAAATAAATATTATATCTCTTGTTAGCATTTTGGTTGCGCACGTCCTTTACAAACCAGAAATGGCATTTCCAACCTCTACTCAGTATAAGAGTGAAAATTATCAGACAGTAACAGATGTAAGTTTAAAGGAGGAATGTCTCATCTAATAAAGAAGTCATTGTTTAATTGAACAAATGAGTTTAAAGTAGGTCCAGTATGTCCAGATCCCTATTTAGTCTTTTGGAATAATGTTAAAGACTAATTAGATAATCTACAAGACAATTAATGAGTCATTGTGTTGTTAATATCAGCAGATGGCCGCTCATACTGAGCCAGGTTCTGGTTCTGCTGGAGGTTTCTTCCTGTTGAAGGAGAGTATTTTCTCTCCACTGTGGCTATGTGCTTGCCCAGTACGAGGGATTGCTATATAGTCAATGAGAAAAGGAGAATGTTCAGGAGAAGAGAATGCTGCAAGGCAATGACTGAATGTAATATGCTGGGTTTCCTTTATTCCTTTAAGGCAATGTCTATTATTTTGTTAATTTAACAAATCTGAGTTTACCTCTACTGACATAGAACAGTTTTTTCCTTGTTACAGACTTTGGACATAGAACATGCTAAATAAGCCCAAAGAAGAGACTAGCATTGGAAACCAAATGAGGAGAAAACGCTTTGATTAAGTAAAGCATGAACTCTGTGTTTGACAGCTGAGGCTTGGCACAGTTTGGCTGTATGTTTTAGATGTTTCTGAGGTTCAGCATATGTAATTTAATTTGATGGCTGATTAACAGGCTTTTGCTGAACTGCATCAGGTATGTTACAGCAAGGTAACATTTAAAACATGCAGGGCAGTATGCCTTAAGAACCAGGTTTGGGAAAGACTGGTTTAGTATATCCTACAAATAAAACTTTCACCAAAAAGGTTAGGCTGTAAAAATGAAAAAGGGTATAGTTTCATTATCCTTATTATTATTAGTAGTAGTAGGTGAGGCACAAATCATTCGTGAAATGGAGAAAGACTAAAGGAAAAACATTTTTCATGAATATTTTAAAATAATCCTACATAAAAAAAGGCTGGCTACAGAAATAGTCTGTAGAAAAGAGACAAGCAAAAGATGACAGGATTTAACTGTGTGCAAGAGCACAAAGTCAACATGAAAAGGCCCACACAGTCAGTTCATCTGTGTGCACAGAGGTGTGGGGAAACATAATTTTGCGCTCAGCCAGCAGAAAAGTTGGACGCAGACACCTCCTGTTGTGTGCTGAGCCAGGGAAGGGGCTGATATAGAGGGAAAGGAGGGGCTTGTTGATGTAAGCCACAAGTGCTGCTGGTAACGTCAGTGAGGCTTTTTGTGCCTTGCCAAGGCTGAGGTTGAGCCAGACAGTGAGATAACATGTGTTTGACATCCTGGGTGGAGAGGGTAGAATGTGCCGAGGATGCAGACATGATGTGTTGAATTCAAAAGAAGGCAGTATTCAGCCTTTTAATAGTCAAACCTTATTAAAGCCATGAGACCCTGATTCGCTTAATGTAATTCCCTAACTTTTTGCTCTTAAGAACTAGAGATGTAATCTTGAAGTGAACACAACTTCTCAACAACCTCAAAATGACAAGTAAAAAGTGAGTGAGTGAGTGAAATAATGACTGAATAAATAACTGAATGACTTAGCAGACGGACAGATTTTTGGATATATGGGAAGACAGACAGAATGAGTATTCAGAACAATTAGATTCAGGTTTCTCTAAAGTCCACCCACAAGTGAAAGTATGTGACATGGTCATTTCTGGTCAGGTCATCAGTCCATTGATTTAGTAAGACATTAAAAAATATGTGCAGCTTTTCATATTTGTTTTCAATGGAATGTGCAGAAGCTGTACTCAATCTGCATTCTGTCAGGCAGTGGATTTAAGATTATTTAAGTCAGAATTCCAAATTCAGTTCTACTCTTTTTTATTTTTTTTAATGGAAGTAGGAAAATCATTTCCAAACAGTAAAGAATCAAATTAAACAGCTGTGGATCAACATTAACTCCCAGTTTCGCTGTGTTGTTTCCACACCTAACAGAGATATTGGCCACAGACTTGTCTTTGATTGTGTTCTAATAATAGAGCCACAAGCTTTTGGACATTTATTTCCAGGATAAAAGCAACACTTTTTTATAGATTGCCAAGAAACAAATGCTTAAGCAACCAGACCAAACTGAACGGTCAGGATACTCTTTAATATGTAAAATATTTAAGATAAATGAAAAGGACATGTAAAGTACCTTAACATGACGTGTTGTGAATTTGCACTATATAAACTCGAAAAGCACTCAGAGAGCGCAGACCTCCGCCAGGGTCACTCATTCCCATGTTGTGATCTAATTCTCTGTGCTTCACATCAGAGTCTCCAAAAGAGTTCAGTTTGACCAGAAAGAAGTCGCTAAATTTGTATGTAGTTGCTTTACTTGAATCGAGTCGCTAAAGAGACATTAAAATCTGGAATAAATATAACGGCAAAATTAGGAAATTGTTAAGAAAGAGAGCAGCTTCACGCAGTGTCTCAGATTCCCTCACCTTCCCTCACCCCTACTTTCCACCGGATGGGTAAGCGGCTTGTAATGTCAGCGAAGTGTAATATGCAGCTGAGAGCCGCCATCAAAGTCAATGGGATGGTTTCCACCAGGTGCGAAGCAGAACGAATCAGACGTATCTCAGAAGTGTTGTGTTGTGGCCCTCTCCTAAATTTACACAGCAAATCTATTTTCTACGTGTTAGGCTCCAAAAGTCTGTCAATCTTACTAGTTTAGAACAGACCAGACAGGAAATCAGGCATAAAAGCAATGTAAAAAATCCAGAAATTTTAAAAATAAAGGACAGGCGTTTCAGCTGATCGACTACCAAAAAACAAAACAAATCATCACTACCTGTAACAGCTAGTCTCTGGGACTAAGTTGTAGTTTTCATCATGAACGAGAAGAATTTATCCTTTAAGGAGAGACTCACCCAGTCAATATGGTGCCAGTGATCATTTTTATAAGGAAAACATGAAAGAGAAAAAGGCATGGGCAAAATATCTGCAGTTCTGGGAGTGGATGGTGAATTGATGCTACTTATTAACATAGAAACTATTTTTTCCCCACAAATTACCCTTTAATTTATACAATTGCTATTCTTCTGTGATCTCCCAGGACTAGCTAGGGGGAACGCTTTCACAAGTGAAACGCGTCTATTACGTTACACGCCACTTATATGTCCGGTGGAAGGCAGGGGTCAATCTGACAATGCTGTTTATTTATTTATTTGGTTTTGGAAACATGACGTCCTTGGGAGAGGATATAAAATGTCCCTGAATAAGACATACGGCTGTGTTTGTTCGTGATCTCGCTGTGCTATTCCCGCTCTTGCCTGACATACAGACAGACTGGTACGAAAACAACCTCCTGAGTCAATAAACTGAAATTAATTGAATTAAATAAAAAACTAAGGAGTTACAAGTCAAAGAAATTATAACTGGTTTTTAAAAAAAAGCCCAATAATGCTAAATTATTCTAAAATAAGTAACCAAAAGTAGTCTGTAAAACACTGATTACCCAGTTCACTTGTCTGAAGCTAGACATGGTTGGAGAACAGAAGGAAATTACTGATATACTGTTTAGCTGCTTTGTTGTTGAGAGATCCAGCTTGGATTCAAAGCAAGAACATGAGCATAAACGCAACACTAAGTGCTTTTAAAAAATATGACACACAGCACCATATCTCCAGAGAAGCGGCAGACATGCAATAGCAGAGTGGCTTATCCAAAACAGATCCCAGAACATCACAGGGCCCTATGTTTACTGCTTTTATGGCCCAAACAGACCAAATAACGTTATGAAGAAGAGGCCCATGCATTCAGAAACGATTAATAACTATTGAGCATGTTTGGTTTCCTGTTGCCCAGACGCTGATAGGGAAGGCAGGCAGACAACAAGGAGACACATTAAAGCCTGTCGGTAAGGTCAGTTTACTCCAGTCAATGACTTAAGTGGACAGTGATGGCCTTGTAATAGTCTGGTCTTTCTTTCACAGCCTCCTTAAGCAGAGCATGAAGGTACAGCAAACAGGATAAAAAAGTAATGCTGTAAACAGTGTCACTGTGAGGTCTCAGAGGATGTTTCAGAAAGCAGGATTTGAGTGCACCACTACCCCAAAACATGGCAGGTGAAATGTACAGCAATTTCTTCTCTTACACTGAACGGCCAAGGTAGTAAAATGTGTTTATTTAACACAAGGTAATCTATTTTTGTTCCAACAGCAAAACAGGAAAATTAAGCAAAATCTAAACTCATGGGAGTTTTTGAATCCCCTCTAGAAGAAAGCCAACCTAAGGGTTCTAAGGTATGTTCAGAATCTGTCATTTCTAGTAAAATTATGTAAGAATGAAACATATGGGCAAATTGTGCTTTGAGACTGTTTCACACCAATGTTTTATTTCTATAAATTTTATTTGAGTTTCCAGAAAGATTTACAAGATTTTTAAGTAATCATTCAAATAATATCTTAATGTTTTAACATTTTAAGTATTTGATATTGGGAATCATACCCTTAGCAAGATTACAGACAGACAGACAGACAGACAGAAAGAAAGACAGAAAGAAAGAACTGTACAAATAAGTGTGAGGCAAATTTTCCTTTTAGAGTTTTAAGCAAATGTAAAATTCAGTTGCAAGTTATCTTTAGAGCACACACTTTGCAGGTTGCTTTAGTTAACACACTAACCACTTCAAATAACTAACCACTTGGATATATTTTGGTCACATAAAACTAATTATAAAACATTTATATTTCAATAATTGGAGCTGTAATTGGAACTGAAAATTAAAAGTGGTTGTCAAATATAGACAGAATGTTTTGCACAAAAAAGACTTGATCTAAATTATACATTTAGTCATAAACCATGTATACTGTATGCATTCTTACTTGTAACAAAGAACTTCTTGGTGAAGGTGCAGCTGTCAAAGGCTGCAATTTTCTCCTGAAGGCTCACAACAAGAATACTGTCAAAAGAAAAAAATAATCAATATATCGCAAAGAATGTCACATAGGAGAAAATGAGACTTTTCTTTATGTCGGTGAGACCTACTGTTTGTTGCAGTGGAGATCATAGATTGGTGTCTTGAATTGAATCGATTTAACCATTTCGCCTGTCCGTAAAGAATACAGGTCAGCACAGGAATAAGGGGGGCTTGATCTGAAAACAGAAGAACAAAGACACATGATACATTTAGAAAATATTAATTCTATCCATCCAAGTACAGTGGAGCAGTTGATCACATTGTTGCCTTGCAGTAAGAAGGTCCCCGGTTTGATTCCCAGCGTGGGTATTTTGTCTGTATGGAGTTTGCATATTCTATTCCATAAATATATATATATATATCCATCCATCCATCCATTTTCTTAACCGCTTATCCAATTCAGGGTCACGGGGCAGCTGGAGCCTATCCCAGCAATTATCAGGCGTTAGGCAGGGTACACTCTGAACAGGACGCCAGTCTGTTGCAGGGCCAACACAGAGAGACAGACAACCATTCACACTCACATTCATTCGTAGGGACAATTTAGAGTGATCAATTCACCTATCATGCATGTTTTTGGACTGTGGGAGGAAGCCGGAGTACCCGGAGAGAACCCACGCATACACGGGGAGAACATGCAAACTCCATGCAGAAAGACCCTGGGCCGGGATACGAACCCACGACCTTCTTGCTGAAGCAAGGTAACCTGCGCTAACCATATTGCAGCCCTTATATATATATATTTATATATATATATAATAATATATATTATATATATATATATATATATATATATATATATATATATATATATATATATATATATATATATATATATATATATATATATATATGGGAAATTGATTACAAACAAGATTTGTTAATTTTTGCACTCACAAAAAAATCAATTTTCCTAACAAATTAATTCAAGCCCATGTTGCAAAAATGATTACACGGCAATTATAGTCTTAGGAGAAAAGCCACACTTAGGACTACAAAATTCTAATTAACAGGCATTTCGCCACAGGTGAGTCAAATGAGTCCTTTAAGAGGTGTCCAGCAGACAGGTGACAATAAAAGATCATTACTTTACAAAGAAAGGCCCTTTCTATTTCATGCTGTCAGCAATGGCTCCCCATGAAAGAGAAAGTCATAAAATCGTAGAAAGGAAACCATTTTTTTACACAAAAAAGGTGAGGGCTACAAGAAGATCAGCAAAGCTTTATATATCAGTCAAAAATACTGTAGCAAAAGTGATCCAAAAATTTAAGAAAGAAGGAATTGCAACCGTCTTACAGAGACGTCCAGGCCGTCCACCGAAGTTAACATCTCAATAGGAGTATCTTCTGATGAGAAGGGTTGAAGAAATTCACTATGCAAGTTCACTGCGGTTAATTAAAGCAGTAGAAAGCCAAACCGGAGTGACTGCTTTCCGGAACACCATACGGCGCACACTGCAGAGAAATGGCATGCATGGGTATCGCCCATGAAGGAAGCCTCTCCTAAAGCTCATGAACAAAAAAGCACGCCTAGAATTTGCTAGGGCCCATGCTTGAAAAGATGAAAAATACTGGGACTCTATAATCTGGAGTGATGAAACAAAGATCACTGTTTTTGGAACAAATTGTTTAAAACCTGTATGGCGTTGTAAAGTTGAGGATTTTAAAGAAAAATGCATGGTGCCTACATTGAAACATAGTGGTGGCAGTTACCTTATGTGGGGCTGCATGAGTGCTGCTGGTGTTGGGGAGCTGTATTTCATTGATAGTATCATGAACTCAACAATGTACTGCTCTATACTGAAGGAGAAGATGCTGCCATCACTCCGTGCACTTGCCGTCGCGCACTTTTCCAACACGGCAATGATCCAAAACATACATCTAAAGCTAATGTTGCATTTCTGAAGAAGAACACGGTGAATGAGATTGAACGGCCAAGTTTGTCTCTTGATCTGAACCCAATCGAACACCTGTGGGGAGTTCTGAAGCAACAAGTTGAGAATCCCTCTCCATCCAGCATCCAGGCTCTAAAACAGGTTATTCATGAAGAATGGGAAAAGATAGATGTTGCATAGATTGCCTAGAAGGCTTGGTGCTGTCCTCAAAAATCATGGTGCTCATACAAAATACTAGATGTATAAGGTTTGTTGCGGGGTGAATTCATTTTTGCTTCAACCAATTTGAGTAACAATGAAAATTTTGTGATATAAATTAGATTATTAACCTTAATTTCATGTTATGGAGTTAAATTAGTGTTCAATAAAACTCAACCTTGTGAAAAGTTTGGACATTTTTCTTTTGTCCATTGAGCTACTGATTGAATTCGTACTTATTAAAGGGGGTGTACTCATTTATGCTGAGCACTGTATATATTATATATTATATTATATACTGACAAATAGTCAGCTCAAACAGCCATTATACTGATGGATTAAAAATGGTATAATGGCTGTTTGAGCTGACTATTTATTTAACTGTTTTATTATTTCAGTTTATACAATTAAATCATAGATTAGCTGGATTAGATTAGCTAAAACTTTCTACACAATATTTTGTGGGTCAGCAGCTCACAAGTCTTAGTTTCACTACTAGTTCAAGCATACTGCATGCCGTGGTAAGTGAAGATCTTCTCACATAGCTTAACAGTATGTAACGTTAGCACTGCCTCTGTAGCAGTAATACTTAGAATAAACATGGTAAAGGACGTCTTGTCCCACAACATCTGTGGCAGGCTGTCTTAAGTGGTGATCAATTTGTTGATACTAAAGTGTTAAATGCCTTGGAAGGCAACATGGGAAGTTAATTTTCCTAAGCTGTCGGGTCTTCTACCATTGATACAAATAACTGATATAAGGTGTAAATTCTGTAGTAATGGTGCTGACATTAAATTTGACATTTTTGGTGTAATAGACCACTACAGGCTATCAGCATATCCAACAACTCCTTGAAGAATTGAATAGTATGACCTACAAAAACGCTTAATTTTCCTCTGGGATTAACAAATTATTTTTGAATTCAATTCAAGTGCATCATGTATACGATTTTTGGTGTTGTGACACTGTTGCTGCTGAATTTATAGATTACTTGGCTTGGCTGGACATAAAAGTGTCAATACTCCAGAATTACAATAAATGATCATAAAGGCAATGCGGCACCAGCCTGTCTTTCAACCAATCTGAAGAGGCTTTTGACTAAAGATTGTTGCTGTGTGATTGACTCTTGACTGTCATGACATTCTAACAGCTTAATATTCAGGCAGCAAAGACAATATTCCACAGTAACATTTGCTGTAAAAAACAAAAAAACAAAGTGAATTGAATTGTATGACACTATCAGCTGTTGGTAACCACTGCTAATCAACCTCTTGTGCTTTTCCCGGTCCTCTTTATATCTCTCTAGCTGCATGGTTGGGAAGCCAGGCAGAGAGTTCGAGATGCTGCTGTGGTACCCTTTTAAACAGTCTGAAAAACAGTAACTTTTATTTTTATTTTAAAAATATGTTTCTATGTGCATCAATGAAGCTTGATCATCATGCATAACCCAGGTAATAGTTGACTTTCATCCTTCCTTCACCTGTGTTCAGAGGTTTCCCATCATTGCTGATTGTGGACAAGGTCGAGATTTGTTTCTTTACAGTAACTATCCGGTGCCATGTTAACCAAGTATGTCAAGTTTTCCCTTTCCCATTCTAAATGCCAGAACATTATTACCAATAGATGTGTTTATTTAATGCATTCGACAGCAGAAATTGCATTTTTGAGCAGCATGTTATATCTTTATTTCTAGTTTACAAAATAAACACATTTTATACAGAAAAGTACTTATTTACACATTAGCAAGTTTGGAGAAGTGCACATTAAAGTTATTCACTTAAAGACAGTAATATAAGTTTTTCTTTTCTTTTCTGCTTAATACAGTATTTGTTTCCACCACATCCTGCTGCTCTAATCCTTAGGAGAGTTTTCAAAGTGAGAGTGAGACATGTGGCCCAAAAGGAAAGGAAATGCTTTGACATAAAACACATTTAGGAAAGGTCTTTCAATCATCACAACTAAGAAATGAGTTGCATAAGCAAGCTCCTCCAACAGCAGGCAGTGGCTGCTGGCAAAGAACAAATGTGGACATAAATCTTAATCAAGAGAGACCCCACCACCACAGTCACCCCCTCTATCCCCCCGTGCCTCTTCCCTTCTTTTGTGAGAAAAGCTTCCACTGGTATTCTGTCCTCTGTCACCCTTAGTGAGGCCTGTGGTGCCGAGCTGGCTGAGAACAACCGGATGAAATAGAAAGATGGTTTTGTTTGTAAGCCTTGAATCAGAGTGCTTTCTTTCACCAATCCATTTGTTCTGCTTATACAGACAGAGTGGACTCTTTAATAGTCTCAGCAGGGATACTTCTTGGACATTTGGAAGACAATGATCAAATCTTAAAAGCAACAGAAAAGGTCAAGGCACACTAAAGTGTTCCAGCAATCACTGGGATCGGTCATTCTGCATCTTTGTAGCAGCATGTATAATCAAAATGTGTGCACTATGATGGAAAAGCAGCTGCTGGATTGTGACAGAGTTATGGAAGTAAAACCTGGTTGCATAGATGAGTTGATCAATGAAGAAAGGCTTCCTTTATTAACAGGAGACACATTTAGAAAATGCACATTACCACCTAACAGCTACTGCCAAATCACAGAGAAATTTGGACATTATTCAAATGAGAAGCTCATAATGGGAACTCCATCATCCATCACAAGAGTCAGATTACATCAGCGCTGGTGAATATTCAAACTGCACACACTGCACTGCTGACCCATGCCTGTTTTCCCAGTCAGTACTGTTTGATTTGATTTATTTAACTTAGAAAAAACACAGACAGTCTACAATAAACATTAACCTCAAGGGGAGAGATGCATTGTACCAGGTTATAGCTCAAGTGCTTATTTCCATCCGTACTACCTGGGTAGGCTGGTGTTATAATAAAAATACATAAAACATCCTGCATACATATGTAACAGCATTCTCATTAACATTTAGTAATAAAAATATTAAAGTCCTCACATGTATAAAAATCAGAAATCTTATTTGTATCTGTCATTTATTCAGGTCTGCTCTCATACGTAGACCTCAGAAAACACACTCACGAACATACACACTGAACATGCGGTCACATGTGGATGCAAATCTGATCTGACAAGAGCCATTTCTTTACCAGGCCTGAGAAAATGTAATAGTTTGTGCTTGTTCTTCTGCAGATTTGGTGACAGAGAGGGATTTAAAATATTTAGATAGTTTTTTTATAATGTACAATTCTAAGATTTTTTTCCACTGCAGCAAATGATCCAAAGAGGAAGGAATCTTTTTTCACGAAAGTGCTTTAATGACAGCTCAAAACAACTAGTTACATGCATTTGACTAAATTAGACCAAAAATAAGATTTATGATTTCATTATATGTTTTTATATTTTATCATCCAAAATTAAGACCTGAATGCACAATTAATTATTATTATTGTTGTTTTTTTAATTAAGATTCTTCCAAGCATCCATAACGGCTTGTAGAGTAGCTCCACTGTGGGCTCAAAGTCTTACCTGAGAAGTGAACAGGAAACAGGCTGGGTACCATGATTAGAAGGCCTACATTTGGAATTGGCAGATGAAATGATTTGGTAATTAGCAAATCAATGGATTTCCTTTCCGTTTACAGATTTCTCCTTAGTGCACATATTTACAATGCTCTAATAATTCTCATTACATGTGTAGGCAAACACCTTCTTTAATACATAAGGATTTCATTTTATGGTGTCAGAAATAAGAAATGTGTGAAATTTCCCCCATTTAACCTGTTTTTAAACAGCCTAATTTAACCCTCAGGGGTTCCCTTATATCAACACCTAAGAGCGATGAAAATTGATTTTGATCACTTTTTTTCTTAAGTTGATAAAAAGTTGTTAAGAAGCATATCTAGCACGACATTACCTCCACATGAAAAACATTACTTCAGGAAAACAGGAATTTGAACGCAGTGTTAGGTAATACAGCGAATAGCATTTGTAACATGAAAAGCCAAATGCCAACTATTAACGAAAACTAAAACAGGTTTTAAGTGATACCAACACGGTGGACTGTGGACTGGATGAAAGTGATATTAAGTGATAAATCTGCATCCAATAAGGCACATGATCTTAAATTTCAAACCATATCCCGGAAGAGTTGAATAGTAGACTTCTTGGATAAAGAGGAGGGAGAAGGAGAAAATACAAACCATCTCTTCCATCCATTGTAATGGGCAAGAATCAAATCCTCAACTTTAACGTCTCTCTGCCTGGCTGTTTAACCATGAGGCCAGACAGAAATTTAAAGATCAGCATCAAAAGCAAATGAGGCTGATGGTGCTGCCAACAACTGTACGGATCACCCAGGACATGTTATTGTGGAATATTGTCTAAGCTGCCTGGAAATTGAGCTGTTAACGTGTCAGGACTTACAGTCATAGGCTTTTTCAGATTGGTGGCAAGACTGAATGCTACTGTAGATCCTTCCTACCCACAGCATCACCATCCATAACCACGACAACTTTTAGAGGATGCTTGGATGATATTAGTCATGAAAATATTTCATTTCCCTATGGGATGAATACATTTGTCTAGAAGTGAATACCATAACAACCACTAGCAGGTAAAACTAATAATACTGACATTATTTTCACTGTGACACCTGTCGGGCTAGTTGGATATATTAAATATTAGGTTAACATTTTCTCTCCAAGTTAACCCCTGTGAAGCAGGAAAGAGTGCAAAATTGTGCTGATAAGAAAACCTTTACTATAGCCTGTTTCAAAAAACAATGCCGGTAGGGTGAGCCTTTTGACCATTTATAAGTGATCAGCCTGTGGCTGCAATGAAGCACAATCAGGTGTGTTTCATAATATTTACTTGCATTTTAAATATTGTTGAGGCCCGAGCTCAGCACTTATTCCATACATCATCATAACATGACATCCGCCTCTGTTGTAACAAGAAGAGATCTTTATTCATAAGTCCAGCGTTGCAGGAATATTGCAGTACGAATGCTGCAATATTCCTGCATTGCCAGGCCGCCAAGGCACAATGAAAAAGACACACCATGCCGGCGGCATATTAGGGTAATAATGCCAGCATGATGTTATGGCAAACACTGCCATTAGAGGGCACTAATCCACATTTTAGCTCCAACAAGAAAAGTAGAAGTTTTGTTGTAAGGAAACTCTCTGCTTCATGGACACTCGCCCTCTTATTCCATGGGCTCTGCTGGGCTCACATCAGAGGTAACTCGACCACCAAACTATTCTTCCTGCGCTGGCAAGGGAAGGACAGAAGTTTCTTGAGAAAACTCTCTCCAAGGATGCAACAGCCTGCTGATCGATCAGTTGAATTGCAATCGACTGATGAAACAAGCCCCACCCTTCTGACTTAAGCCCTGCATAACCTATTTAGCTGTGTAGCTAGTCATTTATAAAAAGTCATATTTCACGAAATTAAACTGATTCAAGAAAATAAAGTAGTCTAATTTACGAGAATTAAAGTAATAATTTAGGAGATTAAAACCAAGCTGTGGTCACAACAAAATGTATTTACTCTGTCCTGCAATACAAAACCAACATTAGTTTCAAAGACTACTCACCCCCAGCAGAAAGTGTGTCATGGTAACGGAAGCTAATTCCTCCTCCAATTGGACGTACAGCAAGTGAGAAATTTAAACAGTGTTACCCAGCGTGGCAGTGCTGCTGCATTTCCATCTCACAGCTCCGTGAAAAGCTGCATTGATGGAGGGACGGCTGCACAAGATCAACTGCACAAAGTGATGCATTATGCTATAACTACTCTTTATATTACAATTACACTAATAAAAATGACCGGTTCTTTGAGTACAGCCATTGTGTTTACATTTGGAGCAGCGGTGGGTTGGACACAGAAATGGTGTTGTGACGTCAAGCTAGCCATCCCTATAAAGATAGTTATTAATGGTATTCAAATTAGACACCGGTTTCAGAATAGCTCGTTGAACGTATCAAATAACATATCCCTTTTCAACAATTTTTACTTCTTTAATTAATTTAATTTTTGCATACTTAGTGATTGTTGAATATGTAAACTTGACTATGCTTGCCCATGTAAACAAAATGTTTGGACACCCCTGGTTCAAATTAATCACAATTCGTTTAAACTGATTTAGCTTGAATTCCAGATATTTCAATATAAGCCATGGTCTTTAAACTGTTAAATGAACGTCAAAAAAATTACTTCCTAATTGAGGCTGAGGTCATCATAAATAATAACTGAGACTAAAAAAAATGGCTATAGATTTTTTTCCTGAATATCAGGTGCTGCCCCAAATGTAATAATTTTGACATAAAATTATTAAACATATTAATAAATGCTAAAACCAGTTATTCATACCCAAAACCTAAATATCTATAAATCACTACAAATATAAGTCTTTTGAAAACGCTTATAGTATCTTCAAAACTACTTATCATTTGGTATCTACCTGGTCTGTAGTGGTCAGTATATATCAGTCCAATGAAAGAACAATAGTGAACCGGCAACCGGATCATAACAAAATAACAAAGACTCAGTTATGCATTTGGGGAGCAAATGTGATCTTATCCAGCAGATTAACTACTGGTGCTCAACAGGTTGAAAAATATAACCCTGGTTCTCAGGGAAAGTTATCAGAATACACACTGCACACTACTCCCTAAGAACAGAAATGATACCCCCCCCCCCCCCCCCCGATATAGGGTTTCCCCACAAAGTGAAAGTGATTACAAGTTTGTTTGAGGAGAACAGCAACCAATTAGGCTGTTGACCTATGCTTAGAATTTCCAGATCTCAGTTTAAATATCCATCAGCAGGATATGCTGGACAAACAATAGCTGGGATCTTACCTTGCAGCTTGTTGTAATGCAACAGATTTGCTTCCAGATACTAACATATATATGTGTCTTTAGAAACAATATAAGCAATTTTTTCACTGGCATTATCAGTAAAAAGTCCTGCCCATAGTCCAGTTAGGAAAGTGAAGTAGAATAAAGCCCGTTTTATGCTTCTACAACAGCAAATTTGCACTCAGACGAAGACGCATTGACAGAGACGTTTTTGATTTATGGTTCTCCATTTTTTTCCTCTCCACTCCATTGTATTTTCATTGTTGTTCAACCAGAATAGCAGGGGGTGCTAACTTTTCATGACTTTTCAAGGATTTCTGACTCCTTTCAAAGCGTCCTTTCAGTTTTTTTTTAGGCCTGTGAACGCATTACTTCCTCAAGGAGCGATTGACAACAGAAAGTAAGTTTTGATTAAGCTGTAAAGCTCTTTACGAGAAGTGCAGCTCATAGAATACTCTAAAAATACATGGAAGCTAAACTTGCAGCCTTTTTTGTTGTTTTCCTACACCTCCTTGTGTTCACAATCGTCAAAACACCAGATTAGATATATATATATATATATATATATATATATATATATATATATATATATAAATATATATATATATATATATATATATATATAAATATATATATAAATATATATATATATATATACTTTCAATATAAAGCATGTAGTGGCAAAACGCTGCATTAACTACTGATTACAGCGAGTATAGAGCACCATTCTGGTGAAACAATCTCTGGCTGTTACAAAACCGACCAATCAGATGCATACCCTCTCCGTTGATGGAGACGGATAATTGAAAAATGGGGCTCTACTCCGTGCTTCCTGGCGTAGGTGACGGAGAACCCTTGCGTCAACGGATAACGGCGTTGCGTCAATCCGTCTCCGTCAAAACGGAGGAGCATAAATCAGAATCAGAATCAGCTTAAACACAGTTCTTAAACTAGGCTTTAGAAAAAGGTGATGTCTATTAAATGTCTCCAATGGCACTGCCAATTTGTTTACACCAAGATTGGTAAAAACGTGTTTTTGATCGGCCAAAAACCACGCTACATTACAGTTGTACGTAGTGTTGTCAAAAGACCTGGTACTTCGGTACCAAATCGGTACTAAAAAAAATGTAAACGTCACAGCACCAAGTTTTCTTAGGTACCTGTCATAATGAGGACCTGTTCAAACCTGGTTCATGGACCGCGGGGCAGCTGATATGGTACATCCATTGGTTGATACAGAATGAGGAAAAAGCCATGTGTGGAAATACAGTATGTTGGATTTGCAGCTGATGACAAGGTGAACATCACGGATAATCTTAATCTTAATAAAAATATCTCAAACACAGACATCCGGGTCTGATGAAAGATTTCAAGCAGGTATGTTTCAAACTCATTTCAAATGTAGAGTTTCTGTTATGAATTATATATTATATTTTAATGTGAATGTCAAAATTAATCGGATAGACATAAAATGGCATTTGTGTAGTAAATCTTTAGCATCCGTGATGCAGATAATGCTTATATAATAAGTGTTCGTACATTCACAATGCCCAAAACGTCAACTGCCTGAACGGTAAGATTACATGTTAAGTCTATGGTTGAGGCCATCAGTCTCCATGGGGCTTTGGTCGCTGGAATTTTTGAACATTCTGCTGCTTGTTGGCAGAGAAAGGTCCACCCACGGGCTTTATAAGCTGCAGCCATAAACATGTATCGGCTTCAAACTAATCACTTTGTGAGCTTTTTTTAAATTTTTTTTAACAAACTTTGATTTGGTAACAAAATTGGTACGGGAAACCGCGGATTTTCACTGGCAACGGTACCGAATGCTGAGATTTTGGTACCATGACAACTCTAGTTGTAGGCTACACCTGTGTTTTTTATATTCGTGGCGGAACATTTGGATCTCTAAACAAATGCAAACAAAGAAATCCAGCACTGTTCCCAAACTGCATCGTTACACTGCCTTCATCACTATGAGGTTGTGAGTTTGCTTGGAGAGAAACAATAAATTCTGTTCTGAAGAGATATTTTGTCAACAAAAAAAAGAGATGCCACTGAAAGATGACCCAGACAATCACTGGATCAATTTTTCCTTTTTAATGGTTGACATCTCCGTCAACATTTCAAAGGTCCTCACTTACAGATACCCCTACCAATCAAGACTAAAAGCATTAAGATTAATACTGAATTTCTTCCCAACAATAATTTACTTTCAGGTGGCTGCAACATCGATTTCAGCATTATCAGAGTCCGATCTATCCAATTCAAAGCTATATGCTGAAAAATGGTGCTTTTGGATTGATTCAAAGGGACAGCGATAACGCACGGTTATAGAATCAAAATGGCACAGACTTCAATTGTTTTGTTTTAGCAGTATTTTAACAAATGGCTTAGTTCTAATGGAGGCAGTGCAGGGTCAGATATAATAAGATTACCTGATGCTAGGGACATTGGGGCGTTGGTTGAAAGCAAGGCTAAATCACAATTATCATTATGGATCATGGCGGGATGTCAGTCCTTGCACATGTTAAGGTGACGCCGAGCACCATTGCCCAGCTCAGTAACAGGCCTATTATGATGGCCCTATTAGATCAATGTGTCAATTACTATTACTCAAACTGGCTCTTGGGTTTGAAAGCATTCAAAATGCAGTGCATAGCAAAGAGAAAGCTAGGCCCACTTACTAAATTTGACAGGAGATAAAACCACTCCAGGAACTAAGAGTCAAACTGAGGGCCTCCTAGATGCAGAACATAAAAATAAACCTACATGTTCCTAAGAAAGAACCTGTATCATTGGAGAAGCTGCCTTTGTTGTTAATATTTTTGGGTGACTATCAGAAGGTTCTACTTCCATCCACTTTCTTTCAGTTTTAAATTTAAGCATTAAGATTGTATATGAAGGATAACCGCTAAAGGTACATTCTGCCACATCATACATACAAGTAAAGGACAGTGAGAGAACCTGTCGAATATCAGGAGAAAGTCACTAAGTCCAGAGCATGTGGGTAAGGTAAAGCTGATGCAGTTTATGCAAAGAGCTGTTGCTGAGCTGGATACATCCTTCAGCAACAGACTGTTATTGTACAGTGGGTAAAAAAAAAGAATTTAATCAGCCACCAAATGTGCAGGTTCTCAAACTCAAAAAGGGGATAGAGGCCTGTAATTTGCATTTAACTCTACTATGAGAGCCAAAATGAGAAAAACATCCAGAAATTCACATGGCCTTTTCTTAAAAAGATTTTTTTATTATTATGTTGAAAAATAAGTATTTGTTCAACAGCAAAAGTCCATCTCAGTACTTTGGTAAATACCCTTTGCTGGCTATGAAAGAGGTCAAACGTGTTATGTACAGTGTGTACGAAACATATTCAGACCACTTTAATTTTTTCACTCTTTGTTTCAATGCAGCTATTTGCAAAAATCGAAAACGTTCATTTTATTTCACAGTAATGTACACTCAGCACCCCATCTTGACAGAAAAAACAGAAATGTAGAATTATTTGCTAATTTATTAAAAAAACAATAACTGAAATATCACATGGTCATATGTATTCAGACCCTTTGCAGTGACACTCATATTTAACTTACACGTTGTTGATTTCTTCTGATCGTCCTTGAAATGGTTCTGCTCCTACATTGGAGTCCAGGTGAAATCAAATAAACTTATTGGACTTGATTAGGAAAGGCACACACCTGTCTATATAGGACCTTACAGCTCGAAGTGCATGTCAGAGCCAATGAGAATCATGAGGTTGAAGGAACTGTGCAAGGAGCTTAGAGACAGAATTGTAGCAAGGCACAGATCTGCCCATGGCTATAACAGAATTTCTGCAGCACTCAAGGCTCTGAAGAGCACAGTGGCCACCATAATCCTCAAATAGAAGAAGTTAGGGAAGACCAGAACTCTTCCTAGACCTGGTAGTCCAGCCAAACTGAGCAATCCCGGGAGAAGAGCCTTGTTGAGGGAGGTAAAGAAGAACCAAAGAAATCACTGTGGCTGAGCTCCAGAGATGAAGTAGTGAGATGGTAGAAGGTTCCACCAAGTCAACTATTACTGCAGCCCTCCAACAATCAGGGCTTTATGGCAGAGTGACCCAACGGAAGCCTCTCCTCAGTGCAAGACAAATGAAATCTCACAAAGAGTTTGCCAAAAAGTACAGTAAGGACTCCCACTATGAGAAATAAGATTATCTGCTCTGATGAGACCAAGTTTGAATTTTTTTTATGTCAATTTTAAATGGTTTGTGTGGAGAAAACCAGGCACTGCTCATCACCTACCCACTAAATGGACTGAGCTTTTCTAGTCTGACTGACTAGAAAAGACTAGTAAGACTTTTCTAGTCTTATTGACTTGCCACATTCACCCATTCACACTCGCATTCATACACCGACACCCAACATGGCTTGGTAGGACAATTTGGGGGTTAAGTGCCTTGCACATCGACATGTGACTGTAGGAAGCTGGAATTGAACTTACGACCTTCAGATTGCAAGCCAACTACTCTACCACTGAGCCACAGTCGCCACAAATCTACAATCCCTACAGTGAAACATACTTGGGTAAAATCTCTGAAGAGACCTGAAAATAGCAGTCCACCAATGTTCCTTATCCAAACTGGCAGAACTGGAGAGCATCTGCCAGAGCATACAGCCATGAAATCCGGATGTAAAAAAAACTTGTTGCATCATTCCAAAGAAGACTCATGGAAGTAGCTCAAAAGGGGGCTTCTACTCAATATTGATCAAAGGGTCTGAAAACGACGACCATGTGATATTTCGGGGGGTGGGGGGTTAAATAAATTATCAAAAATTTCTACACTTCTGTTCTCTTCTTTCAAGATGGGATGCTGAGTGCACATTAATAAGAAATAAAAATAACTTTTTTTAATTTAGCAAATGGCTGCATTAAAACAAAGAGTGAAACATTTAAAGCGGTATAAATACTTTCCGTACCCACCTTTAATTATTAAGAAGTTCTTTCACACTGTAGCTGGTATTTTTCTCCATTCCTCCATGCAACACTCCCCTAGAACAGTGATGTTTTGAGGCTGGGCAACACAGGCTTTCAACTCCCTCCATATATGTTCTATGGAGTAATAATATCTGGAGACTGGTAGGCCACTGCAGGAGCTTGAAATGTATCTTACAAAGCCACTCCTTTGTTACCCATGTGGTGTTTTTGTTATCATTGTCAAGCTAAAAGAAGCAGCCATGTTTCATCTTCAGTGTCGTTGTTGATGGAAAGAGGTTTTCACTCAAAATGTCATGATATATTGGCACCATTCATTCATTTACACGGATCAATCGTCCTGGTCACCTTGCAGAAAACCAGCCCCAAAGAATGGTGTTTTATATCTCTATGCTTCCCAGTAGGTATGGTGGTCTTTAGATGAAAATCAGCATTCTTTCTCCTCCAAACAACAAGTAGAGTTTTTACCAAAAAGTTCTATTTTCGTTTTATCTGACCATATGTTATTCTTCTAATCCTCTTCTGGATCATCTAAATGCTCTCTAGCAAACTTCCAATGGGCCTGGATACGTGCTGATATAAGCAGGGGGACACGTCTGGCACTGCATGTTTTCAGTGCCAGATGTGAGGTGTTACTAATGGTAGACTTCGTTACTTTAGTCACAGCTCTTAGCAGGTCGTTCACTAGGTTCCCCTGTGTGGCTCTGGGATTTTTGCTTATCGTTCTTGTGATCAGTATGACCCCATGGGGTAAGATCTTGCATGGAGCCCAAAATCGAGGGAGATTATCAGTGGTCTTGTGTGTCTTCCATTTTCTAATGATTTCTGTCTGTAAGCAACTTAACTCAAAAAGTTCCAGACAGATTGAATGGATAAAATTTTCAGGAAATGTCCACAGTAGCACCAGGAACAAGTTATTAGATTTTGGGGGTGATCCAGATCATCGTGGGCTGCTTTGGCAGAGGTCTGCACTCTACAAATGCTTCATTAGTTTAATATTTTTCTTGTGTGGCTCTGAATGATAGCTAAATTTCCACTGTGCAGAAGTTATCTGAGAGATCTACTTTTTGATTAAGAAGTCTCTGTATTGCTGTTAGACATGCATATTTGGGGTCCACTTAATACAAATCTCACAAATGTCCAAAGAGTTCAACTTTTGTTTTTTAAATTCCAGCAGACCCTCAACTATGCATATCTATAATATTCAATGAAAATTGCAGCTTGTGCAGCTTCTATAGCTATCTGGGAGCGCCTTTCATTATTCTTGCTGCTGATTAGCTTTACCTCAAAGAGTGGAGATAAGGAAGACCTCTAGATCAGTGGCTTTCAACCTTTTTGGGGGTCCTGGACCCCTTGCATATTTTTGATCAACTCTTAGAACATCCCCATCTCTAAAGGTGGTGGAGAGAGGGGGGACTGCAGAAACTGCCTTTAGAATTGCATTTTGGCATTTATAGAGCTTAAAGAGCTTTCAGTTGTAATTTCCAGACCAAAAAACATAAACAAAAGCTCCTTCACATATTTAGGCAGTTTCCAGAAAAATGTAACAGAACAGGATGCAGCAGCCTCTGAACATTGTGAAACAAAATAGAAGCAGTAACTTTCACATTTAGTACCAAAAAGACTTTTTACAGTGTTTTTCAGAAATATGTATGTAACATTAAGGTGATCCATATCTCTGAAAAATACTATATTAGAAATCTGTTTTATTACATACATATTTCTGAAAACTACCGAACAAATATACAGTAGCTTCCAGAAAGATGTGTGTAACAACAGATTATTATACAGTAGCTTTCAGAAATGTATATGTAACAAAACTGAATTTCCACTTGTATTTGTATGTTACTTGGATGTGGTGTGTGTTAGTGAGACACATTCATTTTTCTCCTACCAATGAGTTTCTGTAACCTGGGTTACATAGTGGCAACAGCTGTAATGATACCTTCTCCATTTGAAGTCCGTTTCTCCGTTTGGTCTTTATGTGTGTCAGAGCTGATTAATTATGAGCTGATTAGTGTGGCATCAGGTGTCTTCAATACTGAAAAATATCTCAAAATCATACTTTTTTTTGAGATATTGAATCAGGAACATTTATTAATTCTCAGTTATAATCATGAGTATTAAACGAATAGAAACATTTGAAAATATCTGTCTATGTGTACTAACTAACTATTTTAATGCAATTACTCAACTAAATCTTTTTTTTTCATTATATTCTAATTTTATGACGAGAACCTGTACAATGAATTACAATATTAAAGAGAATAATAAGGTCATGTTACCTTCGGTAGTTTAGGTAGATAAAGGTGTTGGTCACATTTGAATAAAATAATCTATTTCTATAAATGTCAGAAGATCTTTAAAAAAATAACAAAATATTTGATTTTCAAGGAACCCTTGCAACACCACCACAGACTACTAGGGGTCGCGGACCCCCAGTTGAGAAACACTGCTATAGATGTTAGCCTCTGTGGTACTGCTAAGGTAATTTCCACTGTGTTTATTAATGCATATCAAAGCATAATTGGCATCTGAGTTATTATTTGGCACTGGAGATATTTCACATGTTACTTGTAAAAACAGTTGCACCTAGTGGATTAAAAGATAACCCAAGTTGACTGCAACTATACTTGCCTTAGGTGAAGACTACAAACAACCTAAAATTTAATAGTTCTCATCTTAAAATGAAATGTTAGAAAGCACACCTGCTGAATCTTTTTTCTTTTGACTCCGACTCATTATATATATATATATTATTAAGAAATTATATGAAATTATAGTTTTTGCTGTTGCTGGATTAAAATGCATCTGATTGCAGCAAAAATAGTAATAAATTACATGTTTTTGTGTTGTATTGTTAAATACTTCTTTAGAACAATTCATGATCCACTTATATGTTTCATAGAGCCATTATTGAGCCACTTTGTCCATTTTCATATTGATAAAATAGGTTCACATGTACTTTTTTTAAATTTTACATCAATGCTGATCTTATTCCATGAGGCTAAAGGAACCTGAACACATTTTTATATGAACATGAACAAAATCGGGGGCTTAATCCACAAGACTTCATGTGGATATGGAAAGCATAGATGGAAGCCCTAATAAGGACTTAAACAATAGGCAAATCATTTCATTCACAAGGAAAATTTGTAACCACATTTCCTATAACTGCTAAGTTTTATAAGCTCCCCAAATACATATAGCAATTACATGGTGTGGAAATGTTATACAGACAAAAGTTCACTTCGGGATGTTGATGCTGGTTTTACAGAGCCAGAGATTCTGGATTTCTGAGGAATGGTATTTCCATTGGTATAAAACGTATATGAGCCACAAACTGATCTAATAATGACTGAAAGTGAATGTTAGTGTTGCCAATAACCAATATATGACATTGACATTTATTTAACAAGCAGTAAAAACTCCTCAAAGGAACTAGCAGAACAAAAATTTCTAAGTTTCAGAAAAAAAGGTTACAGACAGTTTGGCAAACGTACTTTTTTGCAAACAGAAAAGCTCTCATGTGAAGTGCAAGAAGTTAATATTATACATAAAAACGGCAGTTGTCTTAACTGTCCTCAACTTTGCTCAGTGAGTGAACACATGACACTCGACTTTTATGTCAACCTAAAGAAAGAATCTACAATTAAAAAAACAGAGATTCTTTCAATACATCGTTAACAGAAGACGATGTAAAAACAGAATCAACAACATCTGTGGAAATTCATTGTTTCCATGCATGTTACCCAGTAATGTACAAAGCTTCGCCCAAAACACATAGATGAATTGATAATGAGCTACTGCTGCTCTGCATAAGGTATGTCCCAGAAAACAGCAAAGGTTTTGTGATTTTGGCTAAAAATGACATTATTATAATTTAAAGAACACTGAGAATGCTTTAACATTGCTCAAAAGATGATCAGAGTAGGTCTTAAAAGAATTTATTTATATAATATAGCAAAATTTCTGTCCCCCACAGATTTGTTAATTCTTCTTTAAGAAGCTCTTCTATCCTTCGCTAGTTACCTGTATTATTGGCACCTGCTAAAACCTGTTATCTGTATAAAAGAAGAGATTTAAAAAAAACTTTTAGGCAAATTAATTATAATTGGTAAGTAATTAATCTAATTAATCTCTTTTTAACTTCAACTACGGAGAAGCATCCTCAACTTAAGGTATGTAGTTTTAAATTGATGACATTATTGTGGTAGAACAAAATATCAATACATAAAACAAAAAAAGTTGATTAATAAAGACTTGAAGAGATCAGACCCAGCCATTTACATTCATGAATAATAAGCATTCTGGAATCAGTGGGGTAAATAACTGCTCTGAGTCCAACTGCATTATGGGTTAAAACAAAACGTAATATAAACCTTATTTCTGATACAGATGGCTTGCCATACAGCTAGATCGAGAAGGTCGGGCAGAGCTGCCTGCTGTGTGCACTCTGAGAAGAAAGAGCAGCCCATGGCAGCACTGCAGCTCATACCTTGTCCACACGTAGCTGGGTATATCACAAAGCGCAGATATTTTTCTACGGTCTGGCCTATCATCAACACGTAAACGCCTATTTTTGGCACCAAAAACTAATCTTTCTAAAAACCCCGGCCAAATCGAAGATCTGGGTTTTCTCCATTTTCAGTGTCTACGCATGGACATATGAAACTGGAGTTTTTAGTCCCGTAACGTCACTATCCACAACAAAAATGCCCCAAAATAACTGGTGAAACATGTGTTTACACTCAGACTAGCGCTTTTCTAGTCATACTGATCAAAGCGCATTGAAGCTACATTCACCCATTCACACTCACTTTCATACACTGATAGCCAACATGGCTCGGTAGGACGATTTAGAATTTTTGATGTTAAGTGCCTTGCCCAGGGGCACATTGACCTACAACCTACAACCCTCCGATTGCAAGCCAACTACTCTACCACTGAGCCACAGTCACCCTATGATAAAAATCATCCAAAACACACCATCCGGGCAATAAAGGAGAGAAAAAAGCATTTTGAGGTTCTTGAGTGGCCTATCCAGTCTCCAAACCAAAAACCAAAAACACAATCTGTGGAGGAAGTTGAAAGTCAAAACATCACAGCTCTAGAGACTCTCTGTATAGAAGAATGGGCCAAAACACCAGCTAACGTGTGTGCAAACCTGGTGAAGACCTACAGGAAATGTTTGACTTCGGTCATCGGTCATCGCCAAAACAAGGTTATATTACTAAATACTACTTTTTTTATTGACCAAATACTTATTTTCTGCACCATCAAAACAAATACATCATCTAAAAAAGTTGTTTTACATTCCTGCTCTCACAGTTGAAGTGTACCTATGATGAAAATTATAGATCTCCCTCATTTTTTTAAGTAGCACAACTTGCACAATCCGTTGCTGTCAAATACTTTTCTGCCCTATTGAGTCGCAGAATATGTGTAAATCCCTTTACAGATCATACAAATGTTGGAAAAGGAGAACCAAATAATATAACTTTAGTAATGATGGCAAAGTAAGTAGCCCAGCAGTTTTAAAAATTAAAAAAATTAAAATATAGATATATATACAGTTCATAAACTGGACCTATTTTTTTTTCCCTGACAGCAGCCAAGTGGATATTAATATTTATTACATAAACCACAGCTTGCATTAGATCCAATTTTAGACATTTAAGCAAAATCTGCCAGTTTTTCTGTCAAACCTAAGTGAAACCACATGACACATAGAAACATATGCTCTCTGAAAAGCACTCTCTTTACCAAGTAAAAATGTCAGCTTTCCCGCTGCATATTGATGTCAGTTCTGTGGTGTAAAAGAAATAAATCCAACACTTGAATTTGTTCAAATTATTTCTGAATGAGAAGATTCCTTTCCAGAATATCAAACAAAGCTATGCTAAAACCTTTTTGCAATCTACTTTAACTAAAAGGAAATAAAGCAAATTTGTGTCACACATTTAGAAATGAAAATAGATCATTCACACTGCTATCCTTTCTAGCCAACAGATATTAGCACATTTTTTAATTTGACATGAGGCCAATGACTGAGGCAGATCACAAAAGTCTTAATGGGTAAGACCAGTTTTAATGATCATCCAATAAGCTCTCAAGTGATTTCCCTACATGAGAAATTATTATGAATTATAGGAACATTGAATCTGCCCAATGAACCAAAATAAATCTATAATTAATTCAATTCAACTCACACAATTAAACAATACATTATACATTTTGTTTTGACTAGTATCCAAATATCTAGAGTCATCATAGATGGTGATGCTGCAGGCAGGAAGGATCTCCATCAGCAATAAATCTTGCAACAAATCTGAAGAAACCTTTGACTGAAGACTTTTGCTGTATGGCAGTCTCATAACTGTCATGACATGGCAACAGCTCAATTTCCAGGTAGCACAAATGATATTTTACAGTAACAAATCCTGGATGATACCATCAGTGGTCACCATATGATCTCTGTGCATTATGATGGGTGGAAGAGAACATCTCAGCTTATTCTGGTTACTGTTGGAATTTATCTTATTTTATATACCCAAATTTTTTTAAATCTATTTTACTTTCTATTGTTCTGAAACCATTTGCACTCAGGTTACTGTTTTGAGTTTGTTTTTATAATGTCTTTTATTTGAAGTTCAATAAATATTTAAAGACTTTTTTTACTTTTTAATTTATCTTGCACACAGTGACCGTTCAGTTGTCTTTCAAAATCAATGTGCTGCTAAAAAGTATATTTATCTGCCCTGGATATTGGCCTTAAGAATTGGCTTTAGATATCGACCATTGACGACCAAAAAAAAAAAACCGGTATCAGCCTTTAAAAACCTATATAGGTCAGCCTCTATATTTGATATGCTAATCAGGTACTCCAAGTTGTAAAAACAAACAGAGGAAAAAACACATCGTTGCCAAGGTTAAGCATTGTAACAACTGTCTGAATGTGAAAAAGTCAGACAAAGAAAGATAAAAACATCCTTCCAGGTGCACAGCACCCAACACAAGAACACACGCACTGATTCTCAGTCTTTCGTTTGGGGAAAAAAGTACGAAAGAAAAAAAATGCAATTTTCTACCTAGAAGTTTAAGGCTTTCAGAAAAAAGTACCTTAAAATAGAATCCGTTTTCTCAGAGTAAGTGCGTTCACACCAAAGCGTCAAAAATCTGCCGCACATCCCTAGTTGGACGCTTGATATTTGCACCTCCATTTAAAATACACCATTTTGACACGTAGCTGTCCACTGCCCTCCTTCTCCTTTCCCTCCTTCTCCTGACCCCCCAGGCTGGGTAGGGGGCGCCATCTTTGTTTATCTCTGCATGCACAGCTTCTGTTGGACTTTGGTCTCCAAGCTGTGTGGCCTGGTTTCAGGGGAGCTGGGTCTGCTTCGGGGGGATCGGGGGGCTAAAGACACAGTCTAGCTGCGGCAGATGGATCCACAGACCTACATACATATACATATATATATATATATATATATATATATATATATATATTATATATATACACACACATAGGTATACAACTCCTCCAGAGAGGCTGTCCGGCTGAGGGAACTGATCACGGCCCACTTCTCAGCGGAGGGAGCAGTGCCTTGGCTCTTTAAAGAGCCACACACAAACCTATTTAGAAAATTCCTATCTAAATTGTTTAGACTCTTTATAATATTAAGGATATGTAATTACTGTCTCTGTATAGAAAACAACTGGTGTCAAATACATCAAGGTGATTCGCTACTGCGTTTATCAGCATTTCCCCCACGTTTAATGAATGACTTTTGCCGGACGTGGCCCTGTGAACTGGGTCATAGCCATGGTCGCAGTATCACTGACATCAGGTCACCAGGCTCCTGATCAGTTGATGTGACGCAAATCAACACCAAAGGTCAGATTTTTCAACTTCAGGGACAGACACAAAAGCTCTTGGGATGCACAGGTGCACAAAATGCACCAGATAAAATGACGTGCATATTTTTCTGACGCGCATCAAACGGCTCATTCGCACCAATCTGACACGAGAATGAGTCAGAAAAGCTTTTTTGCAACACAAATCTGCTTCTGACGCGACACAGGACTCTCCGACACATGTCAGCATGCTTCTCCATTGACTTTACATGTAAACATTATGCCCATGATGCTTCAAACGCATTTGGTGTGAAAGCACCGTTACTCTGAAAGGCATTCTAAGGAACACCTCAACTAGGCAGTGGCTAAAAAATCCATCGCAGAAAGGGGAAACTCCTAAGAAGCTGAAATACGTTTAACATGCTCATAGGTGACAGGTAAACAGCTCATGGAAAATTTTATAATTCATCTTGCAGCAAAAAAAAATAAAAATAATCACTTCACAATAATCTATTCAAAACACATTAAAATCTTTAGACAAAACATTGCCAACTTAATATCAAAAGACTACATTATATAGTATGTATTTGTTTCAAACAAGTAAACTTTAAACACCTGACTCTTGAAACATGTATCAAGTATATAGATACAGTCACGATCAAACGTTTAAGACCACTTGGAAAATGCCACAAAAAAAAACATATTTTGCATAGATAGATCTTAACAAGGTTCTTCGAAGAGCTTTAACATGCAAAAAGAAGAAATGGTAGGGAGAAAAAGTTTTTTTAAGCATATCATTTATTGCAAATAACTTGAAACAGACTGTTTTACTGCTGACCAGGTGACCATATGCCTTTAAGATGTCAAATCTGTGAAAAGATATAGATTCATTGTCATTTTTGGCAGGTAGCCACAGTGTCCAATGTTGTAATGGCTAAGGCAAGAAAAGGTTCCCATTTTAAATGTAGTTGTGCTGCTGAACCACATAAGCACACTCTGAGGTGGGGCACTGTGAGACAATCATTTGGAATTTTTTGAATGATCCTGAGGGTTATGGAAAAAAAATTCAAGTGGAAGGCCAACAAAATTTCACCAGCACCGAGAATATCCAATTGGCTAGTATGTGGCCAATTGGCCATTACTAGTGCAGACAGTAGCTCCATTACCACTAGACAGACATCTCAGACTGAAGGGCTTCAAAACATAACCCAAAAAAAATAAATAAAACAACTTTAAAGGCCTCATCTCCTTCAATGCTGAAGAACTGACCTTTTAAACTTTGCCAAAGAGCTCTGAGCATAGGATATTGAAAGGTGTAACAACGTTTTATTCTCTGATAAGAAAAAAGTAACCTTGATGGTTCTTATTGGTTTCCACCATTGCTAGCATGACAAGCAGATCGCACCTGAGATGTCCTCTACGCGCCACAGTGGAGGCGCCTTAATGGTCTGGAGTGCTTTTTTCTTCAGTGGAACAATGATGCTTCTGGCTTTGTCCAGATGTTGCAGAGAGCATCCATCATGACTGAGGCCCTCGTCTGTGTGGTAACGAGTGGGTTTTGAAACAGGACAACGCCAACATACACAATGCCTGCAGGACAAGGGACTTCTTCCAGCAGAATAACATTCCTCTTTTGGACCATCCTGCATGTTCCCCTGATCTAAATCCAACTGGGAACCTTTGGTGATGGATGGCAAGGGAGGTTTACAAAAATGGACAACAGTTCCAGTAGTTGATCCCCTTCATGCAGCCGTCGTCACCACTTTAGGAGGTTTTTTTAGAGGACTAGTCCTTACTTTTTGACACCTGGTGAGCTGCATGCCGCTTTTGCAAAAGGACCGATTCGTGGGAGAAGAGCCGAAAGCTGCTTAGCCAAGTCAAGCCGGGAGGACAACCTGACATCCGAGCTAAATGTAGCTAGCTGCGGCCCCATTAGCCACTCAAACTTTTGATCAGGACTGTACTTGCTTACTACCTTCAAAATAAGAATGTGAACATTAAATAAACTTTGTAAAAATTAGATGAATCAAACTATATATTAAAGTATTTTTCTGTTTTTGTGCTTCTGACGGTTTACACTCGTAAATGTGATGTTATTTCCCATTTGCTGCTTCAGGAGAAAACCTGAAAATGATATCAAGCAAACCAGCCATTAAAATGGATTTTGTGGTGGATGATGTTTAAGGAGTGATATTGTATTCAGCCTCAGTGCCTAGTAATGAGCAAAATGATTTTCAGACTGAAAGTTCTTAGATAAATAAAGTCCCTAAAAACGAAAAGTTACCTGACCAAGCCATAGAATAGACTACATTGAAAGTGTACGGCTAAAAAAATTGTACAATAAAATATTAACTAATTTGACCACAGGGGGCTTGGTGTAGGGCATGAGGTTTAGGGTAACGGTTTGAAAAGTCATTACCAATCATTCAGCCTGTCGGGTGTGTTTATACGCACCACTTCCAGCACTACTGAGTTTAATCTGACTTCCTATTTGAAGGAGGAAAACTGGTAAGGCAGAACACATTTTCGACAGACATAAAACAGACCTGCAAGTCAAAATAAACTACTCCAGAGTGAAACTAGAGCCCCCCAACCCTGTCTACTCACTGAACAAGAGTGTGTGTGCTTGAATGTTCGAGGCTATGAAACGGGGGAAGCAGAGGGCTGTACTAAAGCCACTCTCATTTTCATGCCGCAGATGACAAAAGGGGCTTGGAATGATCTGATTTTTGTGTTTCAATGGAAAACATGAAGCTATGTTCACAAATTGAAAGCAAATTCTGGAGACCAAACCTTCTGGCTCAATTCTCTGACAGGGCCTTTATCTTTCTGGATCCCAATCATCCAAATAACTACAAAGATTATCAGTACTACTTTACATCTAAACATAATCCCAACATTAACAGAAAAAAATCTAATTAATGAACATACTTCACCTTAGTTGATGATGGACACAAACAAAGTCTTGTGTGTAGTGTTTACAACATAACAGTGAGAAAAACCATGTAATGAACAGAACTAAACGCTTAACGCCACAGTAGAACTTTTGCCACCAAAATGGGAATTTGCAAAAATAAAAATTAAGATTCAGTGTTTTTATAATAGTGTTTCAAAAAGATTTGAACCAGATGTTCTGGAAGTGCCACAATCACACATAAACACAGTAGTCTTTATTAGTGAGATTGAAGTAGCTTGTGTAAAGTAACGCATACTTAGTAGAGGAAGCTAGTATAGCATCATCCGATTCAAGGATATCACATCAACAACTTTTATTGAAACAGGAAAGTTAATAACAGCTAAGGTTTTAGATGGTTCAGAATCAGCTCTCATGTTATATGAACACTGGCAGACATAATTGGTTTTATAGGGGCGGATTTACAGATAAAGCCAAACGTCTTCACAGTATCACAGCTTGTCTCAACAGCTTCTGTTTTAGAACAGTTTATGGGACTATTACATGGATATTGCCACATTTGTTTTAGAAAATGCTTATTATATTTGCAAATTAACAGTTGCTCATGCCTGAAATGTCATGTAAACAGCCAAAAAATGTTATGTTCAATTTATTAACCTAAGGACTAAGATGGAAGTCTCAAGTGAAAAGAAGATTAAAATATTACCTTGCCTTCATTGGGGGACAGAGAATAGACTTTAAAATACATTTATAAGTTTATAAATCAAAGAATGGCTTCGCACTAACATATATTAAAGATCTGTTGTTGTTGTATCAAGCTTATAGACCACTTAGGCCTTTCAGTTCAAATCTACTCAGCATCCTTAGAATTGGAACCAAACATTGAAAAGCACCTTTCAGTTTTTATTTTCCTCTAATCTGGAACAAACTTCGGTACAAACAGCAAAACTGCTGAAACACTGAGTTCCTTTAAATCAGTATTTAGTGAGAAGTGAGTAGCAGGAGGACTTTTTAGCATTAATGCCTTTAGTCATGCCTGAGCAATAAACAAGTCTCTGGTCACTGGGTGGCATCAGTGTGGAAACAAAGCCCCAAACTTCCTGTTCAACTTAGTAGAAGAAGTAGGGGGACTTTACACAACATCGCCATTTTTGTTTGAATTTGAGGGTGCAAACGACACTATGTTTACACGACAGTTGAAAACTATGTATTACATAAGCACAGCCTTTAGATGGCAGTGTGCCCCGTGTATCCAGTCTTCTATGGTTTCCCCCTCATTACCCAAAACACAGGCTTCACTCAGCATGCAAACTGAAGGATGCCAGAGTGTGCAAGTCCAATATGCCGTGGGCAGCTGATAGCGAAATCATCCGTTTCTGGCCTTCCCTTTATATATCAACGAATCATCCAACATTGTCAGAATTCTTAACCCTCTAAGCGCCAAAGTCGCAATATTGCGTCAAGCAACATTGCTGACTTTAACGAGCCACAGCTGCAAATATGACCACTAAGTTAATTATTACTATACATAAAGAGATGGTGGAAATGTGTATCTTTAATCTAGGACACATTTTTGGGTGTGTTGCCATGGAAACTTTTGGAGTAAATCACAGTTTTATGCACCTCTGCGAGTGAGAGAGACAGCTTGCAGCTGCTGCGGTCACAGCGTAGAGAGAGCGAGTTTTAGAAAGATGAAAATTATGATGCCGAGACGTCTGAGTTCCCCCCCGGAAAGTATTGGCTTTTTCATATTCTGAAGAGGAATATTTAGCCTACAATCTGATCAAGATGTTCAGTTGACCAGGGAGAAAGAAAGCGAAACTCAAGCAGCGCGCAGCAGCCGGCTGGCCGGTCCCGTTCGCCATTACGATCCACAGCAGCAACAGGTGCAATGCTGTTCGTCGCGTTCTCCCGCTGGGAGAAAGGTATGTGATCGGGTAGCAGGGTGGTCATAACGCTAATCCAGAAGAAGCAGGAATGTAAAAATCTGTGGAATCCGCGGTAGAAAAAAAGCGAGATAACTCTGATGATGTGGAGGTATGAATAAGAGTTTTATGAAGATCATCAATAGTGGATCAGACAATTTTATGAGCCTGTTTGTTATTTTGGAGATGTCTCTGTAAAATTCTGAGCCCAATAATTTCTATTCTATTTTATGTAGTGAATCGACTAATGGAGGCTCATAACAAAGGAAATAAACATATATGTCCACCTGTTCTTGAAAAAAAAGACCAATAAATACTAAAAATACATATTTAGAAAATACATAGGCCTATATAGAAAATTAAAAGAATAATATTCAAAATAAAGTACATTTTAAACTATGTAAAAATGATAAAGACCCGTAAAATTATTGCAATCCAAAATTGCCAATGCCTGATGACGTCATAATATGCAAATTGGATGTGTGAATTTGTTCCCATCATAAACTTTGGATAATGCTGAAGATTTTTCTCATTTACAGTGTACCTGTATCTATAACCATATTAAAACTACAGGTGCTGGCCAGTAAATTAGAATATCATCAAAAAGTTGAATTATTTCAGTAATTCCATTCAAAACGTGAAACTTGTACATTATATTCATGCAATGCACACAGACCAATGTATTTCCAATGTTTATTTCTTTTAATTTTGATATTTATAAGTGACAACTAATGAAAACTCCAAATTTGGTATCTCAAAAAATTAGAATATTTTAAAGGCCAATGAAAAAAAATGTTTTTTAAATGTTGGCCAACTGAAAAGAATGAACATGAAAAGAATGTGCATGTATAGCACTCAATACTTAGTCGGGGCTCCTTTTGCCTCCATCACTGCAGTAATGCGGCGTGGCATGGACTCGATCAGTCTGTGGCACTGCTCAGGTGTTATGAGAGCCCAGGTTGCTCTGATAGTCGTCTTCAGCTCCTCTGCATTGTTGGGTCTAGCGTATTGCATCTTCCGCTTCACAATACCCCATAGATTTTCTATGGGGTTAAGGTCAGGCGAGTTTGCTGGCCAATCAAGGACAGGGATACCATGGTCCTTGAACCAGGTACTGGTGGTTTTGGCACTGTGTGCAGGTGCCAAGTCCTGTTGAAAAGTGAAGTCTGCATCCCCATAAAGTTGGTCAGCAGCAGGAAGCATGAAGTGCTCTAAAACTTCCTGGTAGACGGCTGCATTGACCTTGGACCTCAGGAAACAGAGTGGGCCAACACCGGCAGATGACATGGCACCCCACACCATCACTGACGGTGGAAACTTTACACTGGACCTCATGCAACGTGGATTCTGTGCTTCTCCGCTCTTCCTCCAGACTCTGGGTCCTTGATTTCCAAAGGAAATGCAAAAATTGCTTTCATCAGAAAACATAACTTTGGACCACTCAGCAGCAGTCCAGTCCTTTTTGTCCTTGGCCCAGGCGAGACGCTTCTTACGCTGTTTCTTGTTCAAGAGTGGCTTGACACACGGAATGCGACAGCTGAATCCCATGTCTTTCATGAGTCTCTTCGTGGTGGTTCTTGAAGCGCTGACTCCAGCTGCAGTCCACTCTTTGTGGATCTCCCCCACATTTTTGAATGGGTTTGTCGTCACAATTCTCTGCAGGGTGCGGTTATCCCTAGAGCTTGTACACTTTTTTCTACCACATTTTTTCCGTCCCTTCGCCTGTCTGTTAATGTGCTTGGACACAGAGCTCTGCGAACAGCCAGCTTCTTTAGCAATCACCTTTTGTGTCTTGCCCTCCTTGTACAAGGTGTCAATGGTCGTCTTTTGGACAGCTGTTAAGTCAGAAGTCTTCCCCATGATTGTGGAGCCTTCAGAACAAGACTGAGGGACCTTTTAAAGGCCTTTGCAGGTGTTTTGAGTTAATCAGCTGATTAGAGTGGCACCAGGTGTCTTCTATATTGAGCCTTTTCAGAATATTCTAATTTTCTGAGATACTGAATTTGGTGTTTTCATTAGCTGTCAGTTGTAATAATAAAAATGAAAATTATTAAACACTTGAAATATATCACTATGTGTGGAAGGAAAGTATACAGTATACAAGTTTCACGTTTTGAATGGAATTACTGAAATAATTCAACTTTTTGATGATATTCTAATTTACTGGCCAGCACCTGTACAACATTTTGAACTAGTGATATCAAAATTGAGTATTTTATAGAAAAAACCCCGGCGCATAAAGAGTTAACTCTGGAACCCATTTTCGAAAGGTTAAGTTTCTGCCCCCCATCAACCCGTTCCTGTGTAAACGACAGGCCTAAAACATTTGTTTTGCTGAAAAACATTGTTGTGTAACATGCCCAAGAGTCCTTAGGCACACTGGCATAAAGAACTGATGGAGTAGGGCTCAATGAAAGAATAAGCTTATAACCTTAACTGGTAACTAACGTTTACAGTTTTTAATGTTATTGCGTTCAATCTAAAACTGTAAAATAAAGTGAATCACTTGCACTTTGTCTCACACAGACTGAGCATACTTGATAATATGTTACACACTGATTTATTAAAATACATTTGGAAATTATTTTAAAACTTCAAACAAAAAAGTGGACTGAACCAACTGAAGTTGTGGGGGGCAAGAGAGGAATTACGTTTCCTAAGGGGGGCATGACAGAGAATAACTGAAAACCACTGCTTTAAATTAAAGGTAAAAACCCATTTGTTTAGATCTGCCTTTGATGATCACTGCAACATCGTCAAATCGAGTCTGGATTGCAGTTTTTTACTAACTTTTATTTTTCTGTCACTGTAATGTCTTTTTTGTTTGTTTGCTTATTGTGTTATGTTGTTTCTTGCAAAGCACTTTGAACTGCCTTATGCTATACAAATAAACTTGACCTGAAACATTTTGTAAGTAGCTGGCTGAAAAGGCAACAGGAGCTTACTACAATAACTCAGATAAATATGTAAAAAGTATTTTATCCAATGTTTTAGAGTTTTAGACTTTTTAGAGATTACTGTATCACTTATCCAGAAAAATCAACGTGTATATCAGCTGATTGAAAATGCATATCCAGAGAATCCATTTTGTTAAAGAGGACTTGGTTGAGTGGCCAGAAGGCCACATCCTCTGCACATCTGGAGATGCAGTGAAGGGAGGAGAAGGAACCTGAAATTCTCAAACTCCAGAGAACAAAGTTTGTTAATTCATTAAAGTCTTTTCATCTGACAAGACGGTGTCTCCAAACTTCTAGAAACAATAAAGGTGCATCAATTTCCAAATGTAAGACTGAAAATAAGAACAATACTGTGCCATGTAGCATGCATCTAGTCCAGAAACATGAGCAGTCATAACCAATAAACACTGCACCTTCACTGTTTACTGAATCCAAAAGCACTGCAGGCACAGCAGCAAAGGGACCCACACATAGCTTAACTATTAGGAAAACCACTACAACTATACATTGTTTGGACTTATGCACAGACCTTTCCATTGATAAAATTATGTTGAGTGTGCCTGGCTGCAAATCCACAAGTACAGGCCTTCAGCACATGTTTTTTTTCTCTCTCTCTTTTTCCTTTAATTTGCAAATCTAGTAATCTAAGCCCAGACCTGACTGAACCAACTTCTAAACCAGCACAGCAGCAGGAGCCAAGGCTCCAATCTGTTTTCCATTTAAGTGTCAGGACGGCATCCTTTTTGGTGGTTAACAAAAGCTGTTATTTCGAAATGATTATATAGAAAAAAAACATTGTGTGAGGACCGTAGTAAGTTTATGAACAGGCCGTATGGAAAGTACTGCGCCGCACCCGGAAGCCTTTTTCCTCCTGCGTCTTACCAGAGTGTTATTTACCAAGCACTTCTCCAGGAGGAAGAACCAGGCTATGTCATTCAGCCAGAGGTCAGGGTTTCTGCTTTTCAACATAGCGCATGTTTTCAGCATTAGTGGCAAGCGACGCCTGGGTGATTCGCCAAACCCTCAAAGTGCTACATGTCTCAATGTCAGTGAGGACGTAGGGGAAAAGCAGAGGCAATGGCGACAGTGTCAGAAAGACAGGGGCAGCAGGTCCTGGAAAACATCAAGAAGGTGGTCTTTGTCAAGACCCGGCTGAGGACAGACTTCCTCATTTCATTTCCTGGGGAGGATGTATTAAGCTCAATTTATGGTTGCTCTGGAAGAGTAAGTCAAGGGAGAGGTAAGGGGAAGGTTATTGACTGATTAAAGAAAATGAGGTAGAAGTCCTTGACATCCAGCACCAAAAATCCTCTTTTTTACACAACCAAGACATTAGACTCCAGGCTGTAGGCACCATGAACTGACATGTACCATTTACATTGCTACAGAGGATCAATGAATCAGACTCACTATACCCACATTACTGCCTCATCTTTACATGTTAGCTTGTTTAGAGTTGAAACTAAAAGCCCTCATACCCTCAAAAAACAGCTTTCAAGTGTATGATCTTTTGTACTTTAAAACAGGGTTTATTAACCCCAGGGCACTGGACTGGTACCGGTGGCCAGATTCTCTCTGTTACATCCGGCTATGACTATTGAGACCTCAGTCACGTGATACATCACCTCTAAAAAGAAGCCCACAAGCTGAGAAAAAAAAAAGTTTCCCCCGAATGCTTTCAAAAAGATCGAGAGAAAAGACAGAAGAGCCTACAACTTCCAAGAAAAATAAAGCTATATTTAGGAGATACTACCAGGAATCCTACTTAAAATATGGATTTATTGTGACAGGCAATTTCTAAGCACCAGGCCTGCCCTAGATATTATACTTAAAACCTGCTTTCTAATGAGGCAATGAAACCTTTAACACTACCCCAGAAGGGACCATCTCGTTACAAGTAAGTACCCATAAGGCTCCCACTGAGCCAGCGTTGTAGTGAGTTGGATTTCTCATGCATGTGTTTTTTGACTCTAAGCACATAGCTAAAATAACTAAGGGATGGCTTCAGAATAACTTTGTGGTGTTCAAAACTTGTTGCATCATTCCCAACAAGTCTAATGGCTGTACTAGCTCAAAATGGTGTTTATACACAAAACTAAGCAAAGGGCCTGATTATTTATCACACTGTGAAATTTCAGTTATTTTTTTCTTTAATTAATTTGCAAAAAAACAAAATGTTCTTGGGGGGAGGGGTGGGGGGGTTCTGTCAAGATGGGGTGTTGAGTGTACATTAATGAGAAATAAAATGTACTTGTTTGATTTTAACAAATGGCTACAATAGAACAAAGAGTGAAATGGGTCTGAATTACTTCACTGTAGCTACTATCCAAGTGTAAAAATATAAACAACATTGTTGTCTTTATATGTATCCATACTGTGTATGAAACTAAACTTCAAATTATGTTATGTGATGATCAAAATGAAATCAGGTGGCGTGTTCGTGTTATTAATAGAGGTGTAGCAGTTCTGCAAAGACCAAATGGCAATAACCCTGAACGTTACAAGAGCAGACACTCTGAGCAGAATGAGTCATTCTGCAAAGCAGGATTTGTCTGCTGTTAGCTTCACTTTAAAATCATAAACCTTCTGAACATTTCAGAAATTTTGATCTAAAAATAATCTAATAGTTTCCTAAAAGCTAAAAAATAAAACAATTGGAGGATTATGTCCAAAACTGAAGATATACATCATGTTTTGAAAACAACATAAAAACGGGTGTTTGCATCAGTTAATTTGTTTTTAACCCGATACAAGGAAGCACGAATTTCTGTTTATTGGCCACCAACAAATCCAGCAAAGAATGTGAATAAATTACCCTCTTCACCACTGTTTCAAAACAATAAACAAAGTTAAAATATCAGTCCAAGATACGTGTACAGTCTTCGCCAAAAGTTTTGAGAATTACATAAACATTGGAAACTGGAAAAGTTGCTGCTTAAGTTTTTATAATAACAATTTGCATATACTCCATACTGTTATGAACAGTGATCAGATGAATTGCATAGTCCTTCTTTGCCATGAAAATTCCACTGCATTTCATTGCTGTCATTAAAGGCCCAGCTGAGATCTTTTCAGTAATCGTCTTGTTAACTCAGGTGAGAATGTTGATGAGCACAAGGCTGGAGATCATTATGTCAGGCTGATTGGGTTAGAATGGCAGACTTGACATGTTAAAAGGAGGCTGATGGTTGAAATCATTTTTCTTCCATTGTTAACCATGGTGATCTGAAAAGAAACATGTGCAGCCATCATTGTGTTGCATAAAAATGGCTTCACAGGCAACGATATTGTGGCTACTAAGATTGCACCTAAATCAACAATTTATAGGATGATCAAAAACTTCAAGGAAAGAGGTTCAGTTCTTGTTAAGAATGCTTCAGGGCGTCCAAGAAAGTCCAGCAAGCACCAAGATCGTCTCCTAAAGAGGATTCAGCTGCAGAGCTTGCTCAGGAATGGCAGCAGGCAGGTGTGAGCGCATCTGCACGCACCGTGAGGCGAAGGCTTTTAGAAGATGGCCTGGTGTCAAGAAAGGGAGCAAAGAAGCCACTTCTCTCCAAAAAACAATCAGGGACAGATTGATGTTCTGCAGAAAGTTTGGTGAATGGACTGCTGAGGACTGGGGCAAAGTCAGATTCTCCCATGATGCCTCTTTCTGATTGTTTGGGGCATCTGGAAAAAGGCTTGTCCAGAGAAGAAAAGGTGAGCGCTACCATCAGTCCTGTGTCATGCCAACAGTAAAGCATCCTGAGACCATTCATGTGTGGGGTTGCTTCTCATCCAATGGAGTGGGCTCACTTACAATTTAGCCTAAAAACACAGCCATGAATAAAGAATGGTACCAAATCACCCTCCAACAGAAACTTCTTCCAACAATCCAACAACAGTTTGGTGAAGAACAAGGCATATTTCCAGCACCATGGAGCACCGTGCCACAAGGCAAAAGTGATAACTAAGTGGCTCAGGGACCAAAACGTGGAAATTTTGGGTCCATGGCCTGGAAACTCCCCAGATCTTAATCCCATTGAGAATTTGCGTTCAATCCTCAAGAGGCGGATGGACAAACAGAAACCAACTAATTCTGACAAACTCCAAGAAGTGATTATGAAAGAATGGGTTGCTATCAGTCAGGATTTGGCCCAGAAGTTGACTGAGAGCATGCCCAGTAGAATTGCTGAGGTCCTGAAAAAGAATGTAATTGTCGATAAAAGCCTTTAAAACGTATTAAGTGCTTGTAATTATATTTCAGTACATCACAGAAACAACTGAAACAAACATCTAAAAGCAGTTTACCTATTTTTTCATCAATTTTTATTTTATTTATTATTTTTTATTATTGTAATCTACATTCAGACTAAGATGAACAGAGACATATAAGACATAAACAATTAAATTAAAGAATTGCACTTAGAAATATTAAAAGTTCACCTGCTGTGGACTGAACACACAGGCTCACAACTTTCTACAGGTCCCCATGGAACTTAAACGCACACCCATTTGTGCATAATCAAATTATTCAAGTGGGATTGCTGCAAAGGTAACTGTCATGACGGTTGGATTTGTGTCATAGCCAGATATCTTCTCATGGGCTTTAGAAGTTGTTCTAGAGGCTGAATTCACGCTTCAATATGAATAGAATTAAGCAATACTTTAACCAAAGTTTTAAAATAAGGGAACAGTTCTCTAACAGAAGTCGGAAAGACAGCGCTTCTGCACGGGTGGTTGGCATGACACCTTCACCAGGTTCTAAATTTCTTTTTGTTTAACCTTATGTTTAGAAATTCATGCACCAGACTTCACTATGTCATTATTTATGAAGCAAAGATGAAGTTAAATTAAAACATTTATAAAATATTAAGAGTACATCCCAAAAACTTAAAATAAACCTAAAGATTTATTTAAAAAAACTTCAAACGCATTAGTATTAACAAAGGGTGTGCTTTTTCTTTTTAGGAGGAACTGTAGTATTCCAATATCTTCTTTTTTTTCATTTTGTAGTTGTATATTTGATAAAACCAGAAAGATGCTAACTTATTAAATGCAGATGTGTTATTTTTAAAGTGACCTTTACTGTAAATGCCATCTGGAACAACTTATTTAGTGCTTCAACAAAGAATAAAAACACAAGGCAATCTAAAAAAAATAAACAGGTTTAAAAAGAAGTTTTTAGGTGACATTAAACTTCTAGAAATTAGTGACGGAGTGCTGTCAGCTTTATAATGATTAATCAACTCACCCTGAGGACCCCACACTCTTGCAGACCCCCAGCAATGGCCTCTTCTCAGCAAAGCTGTCGGCTTTCAAATGACCTAGAGAAGAAGAGGAGTCCATTGAAGAGACAAGCACAATTGTGAACATGATTACACATGTTCAACACCTGAGAGCTCTTTTGCTTCCCACTCTCAAACAGTGAAAAACCATGTTAGGTATTCATGGTAATATGCTCTGCCAAAAATGACCAAAAAAGTAATGTTTCCATTGATTTCAAAAGAAGGCAGAGGGAGTAGAAGCCCTACTCTTGTTTATTTTGAGGCTGAGAGTTTGAAATACAACATTTTAAAACCCCAGGAGCCATTTAAAAAAACAAAGAAAAAACAAAAAACAAAGACAAAACATGTTTCATTAAGTGAACTGATCCCATGTCTGCCTTAATTGTCCCATATTTGAAGTTGGGCAAGGGATCAGGGGATCGGGGAGCTTGGATTGGAGAAGATGTCCCCCTTTCAGAAGGCTGTAATTTGAGGCTCGACAGTAATCAGCCTGAGTTCCTGTGGTATGGCGTGAGAGCAGAAGTGGCTGCCCCAGCAGCCCCTAACACTCCCAAAAGGGTCCTTTCTCCTTTCATGTTTGTCATCAGGCATCTTTCTTAGTCATGATCCTGAGCTCTAACATAAATACTGCTTCTCTGAGACTTAGCAAAATGACATAGTTACTAAAATAAGTCTTCTCAGTAAAAACGAAACATCTTACAAATACTTAACTTTGCTTTGATGACCACTGTAATGGACTGACAGTGAAGCGTCTACTGATCACTACGGACAATGAATACTTGGGTAGAAAAAACGCACATGGTTGGATGCGAACTTTCAAAATCAAGTATGACTGTGTTTTAAAGAAACACGAACTGGCTTCAGTTTAAATAAAATATCTTTATTAAATATTGTATGGTTAGTTTTTAGAACACTGGCTTGTCAAGAAAGACTCAAAAAATTTACAAGTCAGACAGGGAGTGAATACATAGGTTTCATTTTGGAAGCACATACTTTTCTGTAACTGTTCGGAAAGTAGGACCTTGCCTATTATAATCAACACCTATTTTCGGGGCTCCTTAAGTCCACCCACACACAGAGTTTCAAGCCAGACAATTGGCCTTTTAATGGCCTACCACAGTGCAACACTGTTTGCACTCTAGAAGATTATAATCAGTATCCTACCCAAAAGAGGCACAATTCATATTTATTTTTTGCTGAGAGAATTACTCCCCTCATGTGTCAAGCTATCTGCTGCTTCTTATTACTGAGCTTTGCTTTCATCTGCTTCCAGCTCTCTTCAAATGCCACCATTGTGTGGTGTTGAAATTTGCCAAAAGACCGGAACATTGATGAGAACAAAAAACTGTTTTATTCACAAAAAATTGAAATGCCACAAACCAGCCTTTACAACACCGACCGACACCTGCAGAGATTAAATTTGAACCTTGTGTCTGAGGAGCGTCTAATCTTTAAAACAATTGAACCATGCGGATCAGGACTTTAGAAATAAGAACAGTGGTGTTTATACAGCAGTTGCAATTACAGTATTAGAACAAAAGAACCATTGAATTGTTTGCCATGCAGGGGGGAAATCATGCTTCCACTTGGGCCGTTTTATAGGTCACCTCTTTGCTTCAACATAGTTTTTGTTAAAGGAAATTGTAACCAGCCAGGAAGTCCAACAAGAACAAATTACCGTGGTTCAAAGTGGGCAGGCCGTTCGACTACATCTCACTTCTTCAGGTCATACTGTAATTCGTTAGATAGTGTTGATCCACCTAGCTTGTCAACCGAGGACACCAAAAAGGCTCCTGCTGCTCAGACCAGTCAAAACTAGAGGTCAACAAGAATTCTAGTTGCAATAATCTATGCTTTTCCACTTCCAGAACTTCTGGGTAATTTTACGTTTGCTGTATGTGTCCACTACATCGGGTTGGTGCAATAGGGCCATTTTTTGGGACTTTTCAGGAGCCAGCAGTGTACCAGTCTGAAGGTATGTACTCGTAAATGGCCCGATAGTCGCTGGGTGGGAGCTGTGGTTAAGCCATTCTGATTGGTTGTTGGGTTGATAGGACTGGCTTTGTTGTTTGTGAAGCAGTGTAGAACAAAGCAAAGAGAATGGAGGAAACAATCTGTGCATCTTTAATTGCGATCTCTTATTCTCTGCTACTGTGGCATCTTCTGCCACTGATCAGTAAAGAGGTCATTTTTTATGGAGACATGACGGCTAGAGGACCGGGCAGACTGATTTGTCCTTTTAATGTGTTAGTTTTTCAAACTGCAAAGGTTTGCTTGAGTGTAATGTTTTAATCTGCCATGTATTCAGATTTAGTTTACCTGTAGGTACTTGAATCAAGAGAATGATTCCAAAGCTAAAGTTCAGAGTAAGCGGTAGAAACACCGAGCTAAAGGTAAACTGCCACTTTCCCCTGGTGAACACATTTTATCAAGGAGAATAGGAGACAGAAATAAAGGCAAACGTGGCTCACCACCATTAATCAAGAGTGACTTCAGACAGGAATAACACTGGGCAGAGCTTTAGAACTGTTGGAACTTGGAATCTCCCTACAGCAATAATCAGTGCACCTATTTATCTGTCTGTCACTGTTTGACAAGCAGTTGGCAAATCTGGCATTTTAAATTTGAGACAGCAGGACTGATTTGTTTTGGGGGGAGAATATACGTTTTTTATTAATTTCAATCTCCATTGTTTAAGAACGTCTTGGACAAGTTTATCATTTGAAGTAGTCAAATAAATGACAGAGAATAGTCAGAAAAACTGAGCTTTCCAACAAGAATTTGGCAACTAAGAGATACTGACTGTGAAGCCTTTCTACCACTGACTGAGACAAGGCCAAGAGAAATCGCAAACTGGCTTCAACATGAGCATGAGGTAGCATGGAACACTCTTTAATTTAAATAATAGAGCATCATTTAAAGTGCCCACAACCCAAAACTACACACAGTGCACCGCTGAGAATTAAGCTTTAAGTGCTGACCTTGGATGCTGAAATCAAGTTAACCAAAGACCTTCTTGGAACAACAGGACAGATGGACTTAAAGCAGCACGGAGTCAATGACTGCACGGAGTCAATGACTTACAGCAATCACTCCTTCCTGACGAACATTTAGCGACAGCAGAATCTTGTCTCTGTCACATCTTTGACTTTGCAACATTCCCTCATCCTGAGAAAGCCTGTAGCGACAGTGGAGAGGAAAAAACTCCCCTTTAACAGGAAGAACCCTCCTGTATAACCAGAACCTCGCTCAGTATGAGTGGCCATATGCAATAAATGAGTTGGAGAATACAAGGCACTGAGTCAGGGCTTCCTCCTATGTTAGAGTAACGAGATGCAGACTAATAGCTGTACAAAGTTACACTATTCTCTTTTAATCAATATGCTCATAATTTGTTTTCACATCAAAACCTTAATAGTTCAGAGTAAAAAAGCTTTGAGTCTGTGTTAAACTGGTTTCACATATTTACTTGGACTGAATAAATTTATGATTATGGTTAGTTTATTACACATGTAGCATGCTAAATTCTCAAGAGAACACCACTGTTGTATGGCAACTTGTAAATCAACTCATGTTGTACTCACTGATGTGAGGAGCAGGAAGAATCCGAGCGGCTCGCACAGGTCCATGACGCACCGAGAACAGCTCCTGGGCTTCTCCGGCCAACTGAGGGAAATGGATGGAGGAAACACATTTTTATACACTAAAGACAAATATTATTTTAAAGTTCAACACTTTTTTTGGAGTTGAGGTTGTTATCTGAAGGGTAATAATGAAGTATAATCATACAGAGGTAGAACATGAATCAGGAGCTGGGAAAGAAGCAGTATGTGTCACATTGCTTGATGCCCAATGATAAGAATAACTGTTTAAGAGATTACAGTAAATTCTTGATCAGAAATAATGTTATGCCTGCATTCGGTCTCCAGGGTAACAAACAGTTCTGCTGGCTAATACATCAAATGACTCATCCTGCATTGTAAGATTTTTAAGGCAAAATAAAGAAAATAACAGGTGTTCATCCCTGCTTGTGCTTTCAGGGGTGAAAAAACATCCCAATTTAAGCAGACTATATGTCCAGCCTTTCAGCTACTATGTGCTACATTGTTTCACAAAAAATGGTGTACAAACTGTACCTACGCTAAAAGAATGTCAGATCAGTATATTCAGATCCATAAGTGATGGTAATCTCTGTGAATTCCATTACTAAATCAGATTATTAAAATAGGGATTTACAGTAGGTTTTCCAGCACAGTCATCACTTTTTCTCCTGGACAGATTTTAACTGTTAAGTAATCCAGCTAGATCGAGACACAATGCTACTGGGACTGAGTCTTTTACAGGTGTAGGTTCACATGTAACATTTTACCTTCAGTTGTAATCAATCTATCCTGTGACCTCACAAAGAAAATATGGCAGTGACAAAGCTGTTTTCTGGAGATCAGTTCTAAGTAGGGGTATCACAGTACACAAAGATCAGGATTTGTTATGTTTTCGGTACACTTTAATACAGAAAAACAAATGCAAATTTGCATGACTTTTTTTCTTTTGCTTTAATCATTACTAAACAAATAACTATTTCCTTAACTTCCTTAATTTAAATTCCTGAAGAGAATTACATTTAATATGTTGTGTAACTTAAAAAGTTGAAAATATAGAATGGTCTCAAGATCTGACTGAATTTTTAAAAAAAGTACAAGCAGACATAGCCAGAGTAGAAAACAAATATAATTACTTGAAAATAGTCAGTGTTAACGTTTAGAAATGTTTAATTTGTGCTTTGCCCATATTAGAGAATAAAACATGCATAAATGACTGTGCATTTGTTTTGATGTTTTGACAGGCTAGTCTCCCAACTATACTTGAATGCAGCATGGTCAGGTGTTGGGAAAATCCCTTCTCATTAACAGGGATCAAGTCAATTAGTGTTTTATCCAATAAAAAGAGTTTGGTTTGATTGTGGATGTCAGCTGGTCTTTCTCTAGTATCAGTGATGTTTCCATTCATCTTAACATCATTTCAGGTGAGTCATTCAGTTCTGTGCAGAGCGTGTTATGGACCTCATTGCTAAAAAATATCACTCCATCCTTCTTTTTTACTGTGGCTGTAAGAGAAATCTTTAATGTTCCCAAATAGGAGAACTTAGTGATAGCTTTGGTTTTGGTTTTGTTATCGCAGAACATTGCACTACGCTCTGAGTTCTGCACAAAAACATTCTGCATGTGTTTAGTTAGAAAACAGCTGGATTAGCTTGGTACATGTGCGTACCAAATCTACAGGGCTGTTTTGAATATCCATTTACGATAAGATAAATCTTTAATGTCCACCTACAGTTGAGACAGAAATTCTTCTTTGATATGGCTCACAACACAAATACAAAATTCACATCCATACAAACAAGAACATGGAGTTTTTGGAAAAGTTTCATCTCTTGGTATCTACTGTTCAAATCGGTTTATTTATATAATGCCAATTCACAACAGATGTCACCTCAGGGCACTTTACAAGAAAAGTAATTTCAATACAATTATACAAACATTCCAATTAATTAAAAGTTTTCTACAAAAGGAATCCCAGCAGAGTTAATTAGCTATTATTATGTGATATTGCCGTAATGTAAATCTGCTCTACCTGCTACTGTGTGTGATGTGGAAGAGAACTTTCATCAGAGTTCCATGTATTATGTCAAAGTAAAGTAAGACACAACAGTGAAGCAGTCTACAAAACCAGTAAGAGCAGAGTCTACTCCTTGATTAAGCTTAGGTCAGTGAAGGTTTGCAGCAAGATCCTGCAGATCTTCTGTACGTCTGTTGTGGAGAGTTTATCTCTTCAGCCCTCATCTGTTGGGTAGCAGCATCAGAGCCAAGGCCTTCTTCAGTTTCGCTGCCACAGAGACCTCTACAGGAGACCATTCCTGCCAAGAGCAATTATGATCTGCAACAACTCCTTGAAAAATTAAATAGTCTGAGCTACAATAACACTTAACTTTCCTCTGAGATCAATAAAGTATTTCTGAATTAAACTGAACTTTTCACCGTAGTATTTTCAGAATCAGTTCCAGTTTAGCTCCCAAGTGCAATGGTGTTGCAAAGCAAACCACCTTAAGCAAACCCAGCAAGGTCTACTGAATCATGCAGAAGGGGTCCAAACCATTTTACTTAAATATGAACTGGATTTATTAGAAAGCTGATTGGTAATGAAAAATTACCTGTTTACATGGTTTCCCCCATCATAAAGCCAAGGAAATTCTGACTTAAAAGAAACAAAACTTGAGCTTTTTAATTAAAGGAAAATCATAGATAATCAAATACTGCAAAGTGTTTTCTAATATTTGATGCAAAATGATGGATGTGATTGTTTTTAAATCTTGAATTGTAATACATTTACAGATACTCTGAATGACATTTAGCATAAACATTTATGGGTTTATTAATAGAGCAGATTGTAAAGTTTGCAGCACAACTGGTCTTTACTAAACGGTAAAAAAAGCACTTTAATGGAAGTCTGTCCATGCGAGGCAGGTCCAGATTAGGCTTTCTGCATTTGAATGACATGCCAGTGTATTAGGTCACTGCTCTGTGAGGATCTTTGCAGAGTGACGTGTGTAATACCACATTGTTCTAAGTGCAGAATGCCCCAGTTTTGTTGTTCTTTTATAGGCTAAATTGCGGTGAAACCAGCATTATCACTTTAGTGGTGCTGTAATCTGTTTGTTTTAAATCTTTAAACCCATCCAAGGGGATGATCACTCTTTTTGTGCAATTAGTAGCCTTTCCAAACTGATGGATTTGGAGCTGTGTTTTTATTCAAAGAGGCCCGGTGATGGAAGATTAACACTGGAGATATGGGTTTGTTATATGAGCACCAACAGCCACCAACACAATAGGATTCCTATGGAGGCAAATGGACAAGCAAGAGGACAATAATGGAATTTGCCGGATTAAAATGAGAAGGGGAAGGCTGAAGATTAATACGCAGGGTTATTGTGCATTACCCTGCAGCTCATCCTCGCCTTACATGGCTCCGTGTGACATCCTCTGCCATCAACAACATTCGTAGCATTACATTAGTAGCACTGAATGTGCAATATGCTAAATTGCTTTCTCTGAGATGCATTCCCAACATAAAGCCATTCATTATATTCCTTTCATTTGTGGTTCAATTGTTTTTGTGGAATCACAGTGTCTGCTCTTCTGTTTTAATCTCTCAGATGAAATGCTGTGAGCTGTTAACAGATAACTGGTCCATATTCACAATTAGATACATGCACTAACACTGTGGTGTACATATTGGAGCTTTGGAGGAAGCTCCTGATTAAAGAGAGCAGCAGGTGTCTGATTTTGGTCTTTTGCAGAACGCAGCTTAAAGCAGAAGATCCAAGAATTATAGAAGCATCACGTTCTATTTCCAAGAATGTGGTTTAGTGAAATGGCAAACATTACTGTAACTCAGTGCCATATAAGCAGATGGAAGTCCAAGACATTAATGGTCAGGTATGAAAAAAACCCAGTTGTCACTTGTGGAACTTGAAGAGGAAAAACTCACACCTGCTTTTGATAAAGAACAGTTCCGTGTACCATGTTGAGTTTTTAAAAAAGCCCTTTTCATTTGTATTACTGTTGCACTTTTTAAAATTAACATACTTCAGCATGATTGTATTCATGCTACATGCTCTGTGAAAAAAATTACTTGCACCATGGGCTGGCCTGGTGGTGGGCACGATCTTCATCGACAAAACTAGGCCTACCAAAATGAACGTTCATCTGCCATCCCAGCGTTTATTTAGCCACACGACTCAACAACAAAAGCGCTACTCAGGCAAAAATGATGTTGACCGAACTTCTGTCCATCGTGTCATAGGTAGCCAATAGGCTCTTTGCCAGCCCTCACGTAAAAATTAAGTTCAACTCCGAAATCGAAAAGGCTTGATTGAAGCTTTTTATTTGATCTGATCCTGTTTTAGAGTGATCCTGTTTTGACCCCATAGCAAAGATCATTTCAACAGTTTTAGTGTGAAAAAAAAATCCAAAGACCGCAGATTGGAAAGTAAAAGCCTGAAAAAGGAAAGCTTTCATTATGGAAATTAAGAAAACATTTTTTTTTTTTTTTACAAAATAACTACCTTTTTTAAGTTATGGGAGATTTTAACAAAAGCTGCCATTTATCCAAGCTAGGCATCAGTATGACTCCTGTTTCCAAAAAGTTGTGTTGCAAGAAATTACAAAAACATTTTAATCTCATCTAATAATTGCTGAGAAATGCCCTCATCTTGAGGTATTCTCATTTAAATTCATTTCTTTATTGTGGTAGAACAAAGTGTTGATATATACAACAAAAAAGGGGCCTTATGCAGTGATTCATGGCATTTAACAGACTTGAACAGATCAGTCCCAGCCATTTACATCCGTGATTGATTACCATTCTGGTCTCAGTGGGGTCAATATCTGCTTGGAGTCCAGCTGTATTACATATTAAAAGAACCACATAATATACACCTTATTTTTGATACCAATGGCTTGCCAGACAGCTGGTCCTGGACAGTTAGGTATAGCAGCATTGCATGGACTGGCTGCCTGCTGTGAGCACTCTCAGAAGGAAGAGCAGCCCCCAGGAGCACCGCTGCTCAGTGAGAGTAACAAGGATACATGCTTCAAACAAAAGTCTCCAATATCCCTAGAAAAAGTCACTAGATTTGTCACTAGTTGCTCGCAGAAGCTTAAAAAGGCAATATATCATCAGCAGAATTTTTCCCATAGTGTTTAAAGGCACATTTGTGTTGGAGTATACAAAATACTGAATTTGAAGAAATTAATCAAATAAACTAATTTTAGAAATTCTCTAATTATTTTGATATTTTGTTTTCTTTAAAAAAAAGAAAGTAAATGGCAGTAATCCTAACTGTCCTAACAGTCCTAATAGTGTTTTTTACAGTGTATATAAATATATAGTTTAAACTGCAGCATTTTATATAATATATTTTATAATGTGGATGTTCTTTCTAGTACTAAAAAGTTTCTTTGGTTTGTTCAGTGTGGTTTTTCCAACAACCTGTAAGACTATTTAAAGATAAATCAAAATAAATGTTTCTTAGCTGATGTTCTTTTTAAATTTATGTAAATACTTGTGACTAAAATCATGATTTTACTAATAAAAGATGTCTCATATGTCTTTAAACATTTCAGCACCATGTTACCCTAGAACCATAGGCTTATTTGTTTTTTGCATAGTATATATATTTTTGCACGTTTTTGTCACACACACACACACACACACACACACACATCCCCTGACTAGTAAGTTTAGGAATTCTAAAACCCAGATATTGGTTTCCTCCATTTTCACCGACACCTTACTTCACAGCTTTTCATCCCAACACATATGCAGACAGACAATTAGTCCAAGACAGTCTGCCTCTTATCAAGCTGTGCTTAAAGACACCTCTTCAGTGTGAGGCGACAGTAATCTACATCGCCTACACGCCCCTGTCAGCATACAAGTCAGAGCCCCCATCTCACAAGTACCTCAAAGTATGTGCGAAGCCATGTACGTTCACACTGTGCTGGGCCATTACAGAGGGTGTTGGCTTAGCAAATGTCACAAACACTTCACAGTCACTCAGGTGAAAGAAACTGACGCACCATCAGTGCTTATTTAAAACCCTAAAATAAAAAACACAACCCAGAAATATCCTGTAAACTTTGACAAGTGGAAAAAACAATGAGGAAAGCGAGGGGTGCAACTAAAGAGGCTAGGATGTGTTGTGTGAAGTATAATAACTGTCAACCTAGCCTAAAGCAAAGGACATTTGCTAACCGCGCTTATATTTCCACTGGGTGTGTGTAGCATGGTAAAAACAGCTGTACAGCTCTGCTCCACCATAGTTGCAACAGAAAATCTGTTAGCAGATCGGGTGTTGCCACATCACAGCGGCCAACGTGTGTGATCACGGATAAAGAAAGAGTGCGTCCTTCTATCTGCGGCCTGTGGATGTTTAGAAAGAGGCTGATTAAGGACTCTGGAGTGTTTAGATCTCACAGGATGTATGTGAAGTTTGCATGTTTCAGTGACAGTCTCTACATGAAAGGCGATACTCGGTGAAAGAAATCTCTGCAGCGTTGTGGGTAATTTGTAATGTTATGAAGCTGACAAAATCCTCTAATGATTTTCCAAGACTGAGTCAGAGCTGAAGTCAGAAAAGACTGACTAGTTTTCTTGCTAAGGCTTTCAAATTATAACATCCTCCACATTACAAAAGGATATTTGAATTGAATATATTTTGAATAGAAGAATTAGATTTGTACCAACTGACCTGTAGCTCCATTTTGCTTAAACTTTGCCTAAAAACTGGAATCTCAGTGGAATAAAGCCCTATGAATAGCAAAAATCACTTCACTATTTCTATGTGAATATTATTTATCTTCTAACAAAAAGCTCTCCCTCTTGTGGTCACCCTTTATACTACACTCATAGGTATCCTTTTAAACCCATGTGTCATAAACTGCACAGCTTCAGCTTAGGCAATGAAACAGTTGAGTTCTCTTATCAGTGGTATTCTTTTAAAAATCCCATTTGAGTTGTATTTGCGGGTAAATAACAGCATTCAAAGCCTCTCAATAGGTTAGGGGTCTGGACACAGGGAGTGTAACTTTGTATAAGAAAAACAAAACTAGATTTCTACCTTCAACCTTCAACTAATCTGAATGAATGTATGAAATGATAGTTTTCTCAGATGAGAAGCTAAAATAAGCTAAGACCCACCCAATCAAAACAAATACATAGTGACATTTAGGGTGCTGAGGTTCTGTTTCCAAGCATATGGAAGCCCACTGATCCAGATTAGAATTTCTACAAATTTCTGATTGATTTTAAATATTCTGGATACCAAACCTTAACGTTCAAGATGTATTTCAATTCAGCAGTGTGGTAAAGGACTTTTTCACAGCTTTTGGCAAGTGGACTAATTTAAATTAGCTCTAATCCATGACACTTAGATGAATTTAATCTAAATCGGCTACACCTACATCAAATAGCCACCTTCTTTATTCCAATGGCTGAACTAGAGTTAGTAATAAAACTGGATGTATTATGTATCAAACCGGTTATCTAGTTATATATATATATATACACACAAATCGCTTGACCAGATTCTTTTCAATACAGATCCCTAGATAAAATTGCCAAAATGATCAGTATCAATGTTGCAGATAAATCTGGTTAACCTTGTTTTTTTTCTCAGTATTTTTCTCTCCATAGAAGCTCCACCTCGTCTGGTATCCTGCTCAGCTACAATGTCCTGTTGGATGCAGTGAATCGACTCAGATGATGCTCCCTCTTCAACATTTATCAATTAAACAAAGGTAAAACTTCAAAAGACCAGTGGATTCTGGTACAAGTGGGGAAATAACCGAACAGCAGTTTTAGTTCTATTAAACCTAGTCTACACTACCATCTAGTGGACAGTCTGCTGAACTACTGTATTGTGTGGTTTATTTTTTTTACAATCATTAAATGACACCAAGATCATTTTAAACACATTTTGAAATTCAAAAGAAGATGTGAATCTTCTTTTGAATTTCAAAATGTGTTTAATGTGTTTATTGATCCCCTTGGGGATCAATAAAGTATGTTGAATTTGAATAGAATTTGAAATCCAATGATTATAGATAAAATGTACTCAGTTTGTTAAATTAAAGATTATATTTTCTCTATATTACGAAATTTTTACCTTAATTCTGTTGTTGCTCATCTTTTTAAGACTTGTGCAAAATGTAATCATTGGGTGCTCAAACGTTTTGTGAATTTTATATCTCTTTTCCCACACATATTTAAGATAATATAACCTGATTGATGTTGATACATTTTTGATAACACATTGATAATCACATTTGGTCCATGCCTATTTAGTGTTTTCCTAAGGCATTTCCATTTCAACATCCACATACTTGGATAATGGGCTTGTTCCAACATATTCAAGACAAGAAAAATGTCTTTTGAACCCAGTTGGGATTTAGTATTGACATTGACAAACAGCTCTGCCCTTAAAAGTTTGAGCACCACAATTTTTATTTAAACCAGCTCAAATTTTTAAGGTAAGCTACAAATATTACATCCTAATGTAATTTAGTCTTGTTTTTGCCCATAAAAGTTTTGTCACTGATGTTAAGAGGCATGAAAAATAAAAGTTTGACTTTTTTTGGTGGCTCTATCAACAACACATAGAAAGAAAGATGAAAAAGGAACACAATATAATGCTAATATAATAACTGATTTCCACATTTCCTCACATACAGTGGCTTGCAAAAGTATTCTGCCCCCTTGAACTTTTCCACATTTTGTCACATTACAGCCCCAAACATGAATCAATTTTACTGGAATTCCTCGTGAAAGACCAATACAAAGCGGTGCACACGTGAGAAGTGGAACGAAAATCATACATGATTCCAAACATTTTTTACATATTAATAACTGAAAAGGGGGGTGTGCGTAATTATTCAGCCCCCTTTGGTCTGAGTGCAGTCAGTCGCCCATAGACATTGCCTGATGAGTGCAAATGACTAAATACATAGAACCTGTGTGTAATCTAATGTCAGTACAAATACAGCTGCGCTGTGACGGTCTCAGAGGTTGTCTAAGAGAATGTTGGGAGCAACAACACCATGAAGTCCAAAGAACACACTAGACAGGTCAGGGATAAAGTTATTGAGAAATTTAAAGCAGGCTTAGGCTACAAAAAGATTTCCCAAGCCTTGAACATCCCACGGAGCAACGTTCAAGCGATCATCAGAAATGGAAGGAGTATGGCACAACTGTAAACCTACCAAGACAAGGCCGTCCACTAAACTCACAGGCCGAACATGGAGAGCGCTGATCAGAAATGCAGCCAAGAGGCCCATAGTGACTCTGGAAGAGCTGCAGAGATCCACAGCTCAGGTGGGGGAATCTGTCCATAGGACAACTATTAATCGTGCACTCCACAAAGTTGGCCTTTATAGAAGAGTGGCAAGAAGAAAGCCATTGTTAAAAGAAACCCATAAGAAGTACTGTTTGCAGTTTGCCACAAGCCATGTGGGGGACACAGCAAACATGTGGAAGAACGTGCTCTGGTCAGATGAGACCAAAATGTAAAACGCTGTGTGTGGTGGAAAACTAACACTGCACATCACTCTGAACACACCATCCCCACTGTCAAATATGGTGGTGGCAGCATCATGCTCTGGGGGTGCTTCTCTTCATCAGGGACAGATAAGCTGGTCAGAGCTGATGGGAAGATGGATGGAGCCAAATACAGCAATGTTGGAAGAAAACCTCTTGGGAGTCTGCAAAAGACTAGAGACTGAGGCGGAGGTTCACCTTCCAGCAGGATAACAACCTTAAATATAAAGCCATGGCCACAATGGAATGGTTTAAAACAAAATATATCCATGTGTTAGAGTGGCCCAGTCAAAGTCCAGATCTAAATCCAAACGACAATTTGTAGCAAGATCTGAAAACTGCTGTTCACAAACGCTGTCCATCTAATGTCACTGAGCTGGAGCTGTTTTGCAAAGAAGAATGGGCAAGAATTTCATCTCTAGATGTGCAAAGCTGGTAGAGACAAACCCAAAAAGACTGGCAGCTGTAACTGCAGCCAAAGGTGGTTCAACAAAGTATTGACTCAGGGGGTTGAATAATTACGCACACCCCACTTTTCAGTTATTTGTAAAAAATATCTGGAATCATATATGATTTTTGTTCCACTTCTCACGTGTAGACCACTTTGTATTGGTATTCATTTGGAATTCTAATAAAATTGATTTATGTTTGTGGCTGTAATGTGACAAAATGTGGAAAAGTTCAAGGAGGCTGAATACTTTTTCAAGCTACTGTATACAGTGGGGTAAAAAAAGTATTTTGCAGCTACAAATTGTCCAAGTTGTCTCACATGAAAAGATGTGAGAAGTCTGTAAATTTACTCATAAGCACATTCAACTGTGAGAGATAAAATGTAAAACAAATCCCAGGAAATCACACTGTTATTTTTAATAACTAATTTGTATACTGGTGTAGAAAAAAGGACTTTGCTCAGTAAAAATAAAAAATTAACCTCAAATCTTTGTAATGTAACCTTTGTTGCAAATGACAGAGTTAAAACGCTTCCTGTAGGTCTTAGTCAGGTTTGGACACTACATTTTCATGCAGACCTTCTCTAGAGCTGGGATGTTTTGGGGCTGTCACTGGGCAACATGGTCTTTCATGTCTCTCCACAGATTCTCTATTGGATTGAGGTCTGGAGACTGGCTAGGCCACTCCAGAACCTTCAAATGCGTTTACGTAGCCACTTCTTTGTTGCCTGGGCGGTGAGTTTGGAATCATTGCCATGTTGGAAGACCCAGCCACGTTTCATCTCCATTGCTTTTTACCCATATAATATATGACCCCATTCATCCCTTCACTAATACAGGTCAGTCATACTGTCTGCTTTGCAGAAAAGCAGTCCCAAAGCATAATGTTTCCACCCGCATGCTTTAAAGTGGGTATTGTGTTCTTGGGATGCAACTACACATTCTTCCTCCTCCAAACACAGTGAGTGGCGTTTATATCAAACAGTTCGATTTTGGTCTCATCTGACTTCATGACATTCTTCCAATCCTCTTCCGGATCATCCAGATGGTCTGGAGCAAACTTTAGACGAGCATGGATATGTGCAGGCTTAAGCAGGGGGACTTTTCTAGCACGGCAGGATTTTGATCCATGACGACGTATTGTGTTACTAAGAGTAACCTTCATTGACTTGTTCCCCCATTTAGCTCTGGAATGTTTCGTCACTGTTCTCAAGATCATTTGTAGCGTACCCCATGAGGTGAGATCCTGCATGAGGCCACAGGTCGAGGAAGATTGTCAGTAATCTTTTATTTATTACATTTTTTAACAACTGCTCCAACAATTGATCTCTTCTCACTAAGACACTTGCCTATTGTTGTTTGGCCCATCCCATTTATGTGTAGGTGTACAATCTAGTCCCTGGTGTCCTTAGATAGCTCTCTGGTCTTGGTCATGGTGGAGGTTGGAGTCTCACTGATGGTGTGTACAGGTGTATTTCATATAGATAAGTTTAAACAGCTGCCATTAATACAGGTAAATATTAGAGAATAGAAGAGTTTCTCAAAGACGAAGTAACAGGTCTGGCCAGAATTAATGCTTGTTTGTAGGTGCTAAATACTTTTTCTCTGTACCATTTTACAAATAAATTATTTAAAAATCATGAAATCTGATTTCCCGGATTTTTCTTTATATTTTTTTTTTACATTCTGTCTCCCACATCTGTAATGCAAAAATGCAGAAAATTACAAACCTCTCTCATTTTTTTTAGTAGGACAATTAGCAAACTCAGTGCCTGCCAAATACTTTTTTTGCCCTACTGTACCTTTGGAATAAATTAAATATCCTGGAAAAAGGATGTATACACAATCAAGTGAAAGTTGTTATAATACACAACTAGTGGTACTTACAGATATGCTCCAGATCTGCATGCCATCGGTGTAGCCGATCATGAGGCAGAGAGGAGGGTCTGAGGTGCCACTGCGCATCTCCAAAAACTCAGGGTTACGTGCCGTGTCTGTCCAAACAGAAAGACAGTTTAGTTATTGTACAGTGTGTAACTTTCCAACATTCTGCACCCCTCACAAATAATATCAGGATGACAGGCCATTGGTTTGTTTTTAAAATTGATGGGGGCAATAACCATAAACCCCAGAGTAGTTTCAAGATTGCTGAGGACAGTTATTATTACATATACATATGTATTTATCCATTTTACGTTTCATTACTATATGCATGGTACCATGTAGTTGGATCATAGAAACCGTATCTGTTAACCCGCAACCTCGTGTCCATGAAAACGTTCTATATAATAATGTTCCTTTAAATATGAAAAGCCCTTTTAAACACCACTGTATGTTTCCAATAAAAATCTAAATCTACACTTTCAACACAATTCAAGGTGCTTGATTCGATGGTAAAGACACCAAACATAGCATTGGATTAAAAATAACAATTTAGGAAAAGATAAAACAGATAAAACACAACAATAAAAGAAAACATTTAGCATTTGATTAAAAACAGCAATTTACAGAAAACATAAAAAGGAAAATGTATGTCAAAAATCTGTACTATACAAAATCATCTCTAAACAGTAGAGTTTTAATCTTTGATTTGAAAGAACCTAACGATTCAGCAGCTTTGCAGTCTTCAGGAAGTTTATCCCAGATTTGTAGGGCATAGAAGCTGAAAGCTGTCTCTCCATGTTTGGTTCTAATTCTAGCGATGTTTAGTAAACTACAGTTGGAGGACCTGAGTGTTCTGCTGGGTTGGTATAGTGACACCAAGTCTTCAACATACTTTGTTGCCAAGCCATTCAGTGATTAATAAACTAGTAGGAGTATTTTAAAGTCTGTTCTCTGAGTTACAGGGAGCCGAGGAAGGACTTTAGAACTGGGGTTATGTGTTCTACTTTCATGGTTCTAGTGAGGACGTCAGCAGCAGCGTTCTACATCAGCTGCAGCTATCTGCGTGACTTTTCAGGTAGACCTGTGAGGACGCTGTTGCAGTAATCAATCTGACTAAAGATGAAGATATGGATCAGTTTTTTAAGGTCCTGTTGTGACATTAGTCCTTTAATCCTAGAAATGTTCTTTAGGTGATATAAAGCTAACCTTTTTTCCCCTTTATGTAACCCTGGATGTTCAGGTCTGAGTCCATGATTACACCTAGATTATGGGCCCGATCATTAGATTCTGTGTGCTGACTCTTGATTGTTCCTCTTTAGGTCCAAAAATAACTACTTCAGCTTTGTGAAAGTTATGGGACATCCAGTTAATGATTTGCCATCCATCCATCCATCCATCATCTTCCGCTTATCCGGGGTCGGGTCGCGGGGGCAGTAGCCTAAGCAGAGAGGCCCAGACTTCCCTCTCCCTGGCTACTTGGGCCAGCTCCTCGGGAGGAATCCCGAGGCGTTCCCAGGCCAGCTGGGAGACATAATCCCTCCAGCGGGTCCTGGGTCTTCCCCTGGGTCTTCCCCTGGGTCTCCTCCCGGTGGGACGTGCCCAGAACACCTCACCAGGGAGGCGTCCAGGAGGCATCCTGACCAGATGCCCGAGCCACCTCAACTGGCTCCTCTCGATGTGGAGGAGCAGCGACTCTACTATGAGCCCCCTCCGGATGACCGAGCTTCTCACCCTATCTCTAAGGGAGAGCACAGCCACCCTACGGAGGAAACTCATTTCAACCGCCTGTATCCGCGATCTCGTTCTTTCGGTCACCGCCCAGCGTTCTCAGACCGAATCTCATCCATCCCCGGAGCCTTGCCACCAAGGAGCTTTTGACAACCTCGTGACTGCAGCACCAGAGATTTCAGAGCCCATCCCAGAGTCCCCAGACTCTCCTTCCAAACAGGAAGGAGTGTCGGTGGGATTGAGGAGGTCTTCGAAGTATTCCATCCACTGACCCAAAACATCCCGCGTTGAGGTCAGCAGCACACCGCCCCCACTGTAAACAGTGTTGGTGGCAGATCGCCCCCCCCCGAGACGCCGGATGGTGGACCAGAATCGCTTCGAAGCCATATGGAAGTCGTTCTCCATGGTCATGGTTAATGATTTCCTTGATGCATTTATTTAGTGCTTGGATCTATATATAGTTACCTGGTAACATTGTAATGTACAGCTGAGTATCATCTATATTTATCTAAAAATCCAGAGGATTCTAACCAGTTAAGTAGATCACAGACATGTCTTGAAGATGTAAAAATCCAGAAAACTTCACATTTCCTGCTTTTAAATTCTGTTCAGACAGAAGTTGCCTTATTTAGACCAGAACCTTTAAAAAAATGAAAACTCTTTAGTCAGTCAACTAATCTGGATGCTAATAAATTGGCTTTTGGTAATAAAGTAAAGAACCTTGGTGTTATTTTTGACCAGGACATGTTCTATTTCCATATTACATCCCAAAATAAACAGGCTTCTAAGATTTTATTCTTTCATCTCTGGAATATTGCCAGTGTTGTCAGAAAAAAGAAAGTGTCCAGGAGTGACACTCGTACATGCAAGTGTTATTAAATAATGGGTTATTGTAATGCTTTACTATCAGAAAGTTCACAAAATGCACTTAACATGGCATTTGATTGTGTAAATTAAAAGTTTTTTTATATTAATATATTTATATTTTGTTAAATCAGGATTTAAGAAAAACAGCTGTATAACTAATTTAAAAAAGTGAAAATAAATGGAAGCTTTCTAAACAGGAATAAACAAAGTTAACAAGACAAGGGTACTGTCTTTCTTCAAATCTTTTCAACATCTTCAATGATCCGTTAGCAGAAGCTGTCGGACAAAATAAGAATATCACTACAATTTTAAGTGGAGAAGAGGAACACAAAATCAGAAAATTTGCAGATAATGTAGTGACTTTCCTTGGACAATGAGATGCAGCGCTTCCACATTTAATGTCATTAGTACAATTATATGGTCAGATGGCAGGATATAAGATAAACATGTTAAACTCAGATATTTACATTCAACTATAAACCATCCACAGAAACTCTGAATAAATTTAAATGGACCACTAACACCATCAGGCAAACCTTTATAAATCAAATTATGAGACGGTTAGCAAAGGGATACAAAAAGATGTACAAAGACGGACTTCCCTTGAAATTTTAACTTGAGAACTGAATTCAGAATTAAATTGGAGACTGTGAAATGTATAAATCACTTAAGTAACAAAATTCAGTTAATGTATTTATGCTAGGTGTTGGGCACAAACTATTAATATTATACAAACTACAGGAACAGAGTAAAGTTTTTAGGATAGATAAACTATGAAAAGGATTTCACCCCATCAATATATGACTCAAGATTCATAAGTGGACAAACAAGAGGATCAGAGCCTGGTGTACAATAAAAGTTGAAATGGTGTGGGATTCATTTTCCATAAATCATATGCCGTCTCCAGCATCCTTTTGCATGCCCTAAACTCATCCTCATTGGTCTGTGACCAGTGATGACAACAGAGCTCACACCTTCCCTCAGTGTATTCTCATTGGTCTTTGGCCGGTAATCACAGGCAGAGATCTTAAAAGGACTGTGCTCAAAGAAGCCATTGTCTTTCATGCCTATTGGGTGTCGGGGACACTCAAATCTTTGCTAGCAAAATCTCCCCTTTGGTTCCAACCTGCAGGCCAGGACACGACCACTTCCCTAAACCTCCGGAGCATTATTTTTGCCACGTTACCTGACCTCCCGTTTCTGCAGACAGAAGGTCTGCTTGGCACCTGAGTTATATGAAGTAGCTCTCTAAAGACAGGATCGACTGAAGTCGCTCCCTGAATCTGAACGTTTTCTTTTAAAATCAGCTTTGCGCTGCTGCTCCTCAAAGGACTTTGCCCGTTTGGAGTGTTCCTCCTTCTCCCTTCATCGTTCGCCTTGGACTGGCAACGTGGTCGAAGTCATCACCAGTAGGATAAATTTAGTTTGTCTGGGTAGGGTGTAGGCTTCTGTTGGAGGTTTTAAAACGAGTTTAGACTTGTGTGAAATGGTTTAATTGATTCTTCTGTAATTGTTAAACCACCGTTTGCTCATTGCTGGTAGCGTCGACGCACGCTGGCTTTTGCTGTTGCATGCTTGTTTTTGTGTTCAGTGGTTCTTGCTAAAGCGTTATTATATCTCCTATCTTTTAATATTCTTTCATTTTGTTTGTATAGTGTGGTTGCATGTCTTGTTAAGGGGGAATACTATTCACCCATTGTCCTGACTCCAGATCACACGCTGCAGACTCTCTGCAACGAACACACACAAAAACACACACACACAAACACACTCATCCTACTTATGCTTTTAAGCTGTTTTTTTTTCTAATTCACATAGTGTTATTTTTTTGGTTGCATCCGTTTTTAAATAGTTTGTAGACTGCATGATTTAGAGTAGATCGGCTGTTGTCACAGTGTTCATCTATAGGATTAAAACAACTGTGTTAATAAACCCCGTTATATTTTAAAGAGAAAGTCCCCTGTTTTATTCAGTGCATGTGTAATTATTGTCACTGCGTCTGAGTTCACCCTTTAGAAAAGAGACTGAATTTGTCTGGTTTATGTTAACGTTCTCCTTGATTTATAAGAGTGATGCCCCAGTAGGTTTAATTAATACATTAAGTAATTGAATTTAATTGATAGTCGTATTAATATTCAGTTCTTATTCACGACTACTGGTGTTGATGTCAGCCAGACAAATTGCATGCACATTGGGCAGTTCTACAAGTAAAGATGCAACAATGGAACGTTTTTTAGAATTTGTCTTTACAATATGATCTAGAACAGAGAGAGATTATTATGTTAGAAGATTTCAGATGGACACCGCCGAAGACACAAATCAAATTATAGACATTTTTATAAAAGCATATACACTACCGTTCAAAAGTTTGGGGTCACCCAAACAATTTTGTGTTTTTCATGAAAAGTCCCACTTATTCACCACCATACGTTGTGAAATGAATAAAAAATAGAGTCAAGACATTGACAAGGTTAGAAATAATGATTTTTATTTGAAATAAGATTGTTTTTACATCAAACTTTGCTTTCATCAAAGAATCCTCCATTTGCAGCAATTACAGCATTGCAGACCTTTGGCATTCTAGCTGTTAATTTGTTGAGGTAATCTGGAGAAATTGCACCCCACGCTTCTAGAAGCAGCTCCCACAATTTGGATTGGTTGGATGGGCACTTCTTGCGTACCATACGGTCAAGCTGCTCCCACAACAGCTCAACGGGGTTCAAATCTGGTGACTGCGCTGGCCACTCCATTACCGATAGAATACCAGCTGCCTGCTTCTTCTCTAAATAGTTCTTGCACAATTTCGAGGTGTGTTTTGGGTCATTGTCCTGTTGTAGGATGAAATTGGCTCCAATCAAGCGCTGTCCACTGGGTATGGCATGGCGTTGCAAAATGGAGTGATAGCCTTCCTTATTCAGAATCCCTTTTACCCTGTACAAATCTCCCACCTTACCAGCACCAAAGCAACCCCAGACCATCACATTACCTCCACCATGCTTAACAGATGGCGTCAGGCATTCTTCCAGCATCTTTTCAGTTGTTCTGCGTCTCACAAACGTTCTTCTTTGTGATCCAAACACCTCAAACTTGGATTCATCCGTCCACAGCACTTTTTTCCAGTCTTCCTCTGTCCAATGTCTGTGTTCTTTTGCCCATCTTAATCTTTTTCTTTTATTGGCCAGTCTCAGATATGGCTTTTTCTTTGCCACTCTGCCCTGAAGCCCAGAATCCCGCAGCCGCCTCTTCACTGTAGATGTTGACACTGGTGTTTTGCGGGTACTATTTAATGAAGATGCCAGTTGGGGACCTGTGAGGCGTCTGTTTCTCAAACTAGAGACTCTAATGTACTTATCTTCTTGCTCAGTTGTGCAACGCGGCCTCCCACTTCTTTTTCTACTCTGGTTAGAGCCTGTTTGTGCTGTCCTCTGAAGGGAGTAGTACACACCGTTGTAGGAAATCTTCAATTTCTTAGCAATTTCTCGCATGGAATAGCCTTCATTTCTAAGAACAAGAATAGACTGTCGAGTTTCAGATGAAAGTTCTCTTTTTCTGGCCATTTTGAGCGTTTAATTGACCCCACAAATGTGATGCTCCAGAAACTCAATCTGCTCAAAGGAAGGTCAGTTTTGTAGCTTCTGTACCGAGCTAAACTGTTTTCAGATGTGTGAACATGATTGCACAAGGGTTTTCTAATCATCAATTAGCCTTCTGAGCCAATGAGCAAACACATTGTACCATTAGAACACTGGAGTGATAGTTGCTGGAAATGGGCCTCTATACACCTATGTAGATATTGCACCAAAAACCAGACATTTGCAGCTAGAATAGTCATTTACCACATTAGCAATGTATAGCGTGTGTTTCTTTAAAGTTAAGACTAGTTTAAAGTTATCTTCATTGAAAAGTACAGTGCTTTTCCTTCAAAAATAAGGACAGTTCAATGTGACCCCAAACTTTTGAACGGTAGTGTAAGCATAAAGGAAACAGAATTATTTCATCACTGTCTAAAGCATTAAAAATTAATGAGAAGCATAATACTATTTACATAAAAGAAAAGTGGGAACATGACCTAGGGAAAAAGATTGAGGAGAAAGAATGGCAGAATATATATGCATCACCCAACAGTCATCAACAAGTTCCAGAATCTGGAGAGAATTTGCCTGGAAGAATATAATCAGGTATTTCATTACACCAAAATTAAAAAGTAAGTATTTAAAAATCTCCACAGATGTGCTGGAGAGGCTGTGGAGTACAAAATGTTGGCCATCTGTACATATTCTGGAATTTCCCCAGAATAACAAAGTGTTGGGTGATAACTTCTGCATTACTGGAGAAGGTCCTGGCCTATAGAAAACCAAGGAAAAGGAACATGTTGTATTTTTCTTCATTTACAGATATAATTGCAAACAGAGGTAAGTATTCAATCAAGATAATGCCTGTGGCAACTAAAAAAGTGATTACATGAAACTGGGGAAAGAACGATGGACCAAAAAAGGAAAAATATGTGGAAACTGTTGAAGAAATATACAAAAATGGAAAAGACGACCCATTACTTAAGACTACAAGAGAATCAAATGGAAAAGAAATTGACTAAATGGTCTCAATATAAAATACATACTGGCGACATCTGAAATAACTGAAATATAAGGTTTTGATTAAAAAAACCATTGTAAACCCAAGCACCTTTGCTTTGTGTTGTCATTTAAGTTTTATGTGAAAAAATATATATAGATAAAAAATGCTGCGGCAGGAGTTCTGATGAAAACTAAAGGGATCAAATTTCTCCAATTTTAGCTTCCCAACATTGGTTCCCTGTTAAATACTGAAAATAATTTAAGATGCCTTCATATGTTAGTTATCAGCCTCCTCTCCTGTGGAACCAGCTCCTACAACAAAAACATTCCAGTTTCATGCAATTCTCTATGATTCTTTAATGTTGATGTTGGCTACTTGGCAACCTCCCAACCAAATTTTTTCTTTCATCAAAACTGTAGAAAAGTATAGTTTCCTTAAATGTTCTTGTTATCCCACATTCCCTCATATTCCGTCAGCACTAAACTGTAAACATTATACTGTGGATATTTTCTTATTTTTTTCCTGACTGATATCCTTAAAATATTATATATTTGTTCCTTATCCCTTGTAACCTGTCTACCAAAACAGTCATGGCAACTTTGAACTTGTACAAACTAGACATTAAAATTGGATCAACAGGTGCTTACTGATGGATACATTTATTTATCTCCGGATTTGTTTGTTTTTGCTGAACTGTACAGGGTATTAGTTATATTTTTATCTTTGCAAAATTCTGGAATTTTAACAAGGTAGTAAAGAGTTAAGGTTAAGAGTAACGGTACACAAAAACCCAGTTTTATTTAGGGTTTTCAAAGTTACGGTTTGGTAATACAAATCAACATTACTTCTATTTTCTTTTAGTCTGAGCAGCATTAAACAAAGAACCTTTTTCCTGAATTCCTTCCTTTCAATTCCTGAAATGTATTTAACTTAATTATGTTATATCTATAATTTTAAAAAGTTGAAAGTATGAAACTGATTGGAGATTTGATTGGAGTATTTTTTTTTCCAAATAATTAAAATAGTAAAAGCAGACGTAGCTAGAGTAGAAAACAATATAACCCCTTAAACAGTTTAGAAATGTTTAAGTAATAATTTGACCATATTTGAGATTAAAAAAAACATGCTTAAATCAGTTTGGAAGTGTCCTAGTTTCCCAAATGGGGTGCATGGATGCTACTGGTAGCCATGTGGTTAGCTGTTTCCATCATACTTGCAAACATTGAGACCTCAGAATTAGGGAGACTTTCAAAAGAATGGGGGGTTAAAAATAGAAAATTATATAGACATCCATATGATTATAATTATTAAGAATATTATTAAGAATGGCTCAGTGGTAGAGTAGTTGGCTTACAATCTGAGGGTCGTAGGTTCAATTCCAGCTTCCTCTAGTCACATGTCGTTAAGGCACTAAACCCCAAAAATTCTACATTGTCCTACTGAGCCATGTTGGCTATCGGTGTATGAATGTGAGTGTGAATGGGTGAATGTGGCTTCAATGTAAAGAGCTTTGAGTGGTCAGTATGACTAGAAAAGCGCTATATAAGTTCAGTCCATTTAACCATTTTTTTTTTATTTGCTTTCATATCACATTGTCAAATAAAACTTAGCAAAATAAAATTACCTTAAATTGTAATTTTAACATGACGACTGCTCAGATTGGGTCACACAAACAAGAACACCTCTGCTTTTATTTTGGTGCTACAGTCCCATCCTGGGCCCTTTTAGCCACTCTTTATTAAACTCCTGGATACGCCCCTGCTCAGCAGCGCTGAAGAGTTTAGAAGGTTAGGAATAGTCACTATTAATCGATCCAAAAACTCGTAAGAGTCTCTGTGTAGTAATAAAGTATTTTTTTCTTAGTTTGGTCGCAACACAAACTAAGAAAGCAATGAGTCTGTTGATTTTGACACAAACTTTGGTTTTTGCCAGACCAAATGCAAAGACTTCTGTAAACTTGTGGCACGCTGCTGCACCGTGCATCACTGATTGTTTTCCTCAGACATAAGAATCACGTAGGTGACCTATTTTTGATTCAAAACGGCAACTTTCGCCATACGTGAGGGATTTATATGTCCAGAATGAAGAAACTGTTCACGTATTTAAAATGTAACACATTTTATTCTCAATTCCTCTCACATAAGAAAAAGGGAGTGTATATGATATGCGACACCGTCAAATATCGAGAGAAATTCGGGAGAATGGTGGCCCTGGGGGATTTTCGGGAGGGGCACTGAAATTCAGGAGTCTGCTGGGAGAATCGGGAGGGTTGGCAAGTATGGTTTCCATTCAGCTCTGCATTTTTTCAGGTGCCTCATTCAGTTCAGTACTGAGCAGAGTGGGCTATGGATATAATTATTGTTGTCGGTCCATCTCGCTTTTTCTATTGTAGCTGAATGAAAAACCATTAATGTTCACTAATAGAGTTTAGTGATAGGTGGGAGTCCTGTTCTATGGTCACTTTTAAAAGCGCTGCTGCAGAACGTTGCACATACCGAAAAACCTGAATACATGAATACATGTACCATTCCACCCCTAATAGAACACTTAAACAGCTCTGTACTCCAGTTGATTGTTTAATGATAAAAAATAACTGTTAAAAAACAAAACAATAAAAAGGCTAAGTTAACGTATAAAAATGTCAGCATTACCTTAATTTCTAGACTTACCATTGATGTCGGCTTTCTCAAATCGAACCCAGATTATTTTCTCTTTCTCATCCGTAGGTGGAGCTCCAGTGTATGCCTGTAGTTTGAAAGATCAAAAAGAGGGTAGACAAAATAGAAACAATGCACTTGAACAGCAGCAAATTCCACAGCAAATTCCAGTTTTTAAACATCTGGCTCCCAGAAACACAGCATTTCATAAAAGTGGGTGCACCTCTCACATTTTTGTTCGTACTTTTTTTGTTTTGATGGGATAACACTTAAGATATGACAGATGGATACAATGCAAAGTAGCCAGTGTACACCTTGCATAGTTTGCTATCCCTTTAAAATAACTCACCATGCAGTCATTAATTTCTAAACCCCTGGCATCTAAAGTGGGTATAGCCCTAAGTGAAAATCTCTGCCTTAACCGTCTTTGGTTCACTGAAGCTTCACAGGTTGCCACTAAAGTCCTCTTCCACTTCACAGATGCTCAGTAGGGTTTAGAGTCTGGAGACCTGCTTGGCTAGTCCAGCACCTTTACAGTTTCTTTAGCAGGGCAGTGGTCATGTTGGAAGTGTGCTTGTGGTTAATATTACGTTGGAATACTGCCCTGTGGCCCAGTTTCCAAACGGAGAGCATCATACTTTGCAACAGTACATCACAGTTCCTTTTGGATCTCATGTTTTCCATGGGGCTTCCTGGAGCACTCACGCAACCCCAAACTAACAAACCCCTCGCAGCTTCTGCCTCGACCACAAGACTTGCGCACCATCTCAATGCACTTCCACAGAGCCTCATCATAAAATCAGCATGACAAATTGTTTAAAAGTTTGGAATGGCAGCTTTCAACCAAGATGGCTGACCTTATGAGGGAAAGGTCTTTGGCTACAACATTCTTTTGAAGAGTCTATAGAAACAATACATGTTCTGAATTTCACAATACCAGTTGAAAGCATAGCTTGACGAGGATTGTTTAAATAATTCTAGGGGGCACTGTGCAGGTATTAGGCCAAGACCATCAAATATATCCACACATATGTGTTTAGTGCCGGATTAATATCCATGTTGTTGAATTTGGAGTAGATGAGATTATTTGTGTTGAAATTAGAGCCAAACATATTTTCATGGTCTGAAATGATGATTTGCCATTCTTCTACTGCCACACCCTCTTTCCAAACCTCTGAACTCTGGACAAAAAATTAAAGAAGCCTCTCTTCAGTCTCTCTCTACAGTCAGATGTAGATTTTGGTAAAAGGAGCCATATATGGACCAATCTTACTGGAATATTGCACTTACTGTTTTGAGGGGGCGGGGCTTAGATTACATGAGTAAATGACTTCAAGACAGTGTTCACTCGTCGAATGTGATGACAGCCTCTAAGTATGTTAGAGCTGTGGTGTTTAAAATGGAAGATAATACACCTTCTAATTAAGTGGCGAGAAGGTAAAACTGTAGACTTTGCCACGTCCACATGACGCAAAGTCCTTCTAAAAATGCTTGGTCCCGCAAGCTTGAGAGGATGCTCACTTATTTCAAGTGTGTAAGTCATTAGCTGAAAGAGGAGTCTGTTTTTATTTAACATGTATAAATAGTACAAAATAGCAGCTTTTATCCCAAATGGCTGGGTGTCTTTGAGGGTTGGACCAAGGTTCAAAATAGTTTTTGTCCATGATCATCAAAAACCCAATATATAAAATGATTTTGACTCTTTCATATGATAGGAATGCTTGTTGATGATTATATTAATGTTCATAGGGGGCGCTGTGCAGGAAATAGGCCCTACCCACCAAATATTTGCAGGTATATCTATTAGGGTTTGGACCAATATCCAATGGTCTTGAATTTGGTGCAGATCAGACAAAGCATGTGTAAATAATAGCCAAACGTATTTCCATGGCATGACGCCAAGTTTCACCATGCCACCGCAACGACATCCTCTTTCCTAAATTTTCAGCAAAAGATAAGATTCTACCATAACTTGTTTTGAGTCGCTGATGACAGCAAGATGTTGATTAATTAAAGGGAGGCAATATGGACCTTTCAATGTAAAACATTGCACTTCCTGTTGAAAGGGGGCGAGGCTTAAATTACATTAGAAAATGAGCCAAGAAATGCTTTAAGAGTTGGTATGTGATCACAAGCATGAATTTTCCCCTACCTGTGATCTTTAACGTTGAGCTTAATACATGCTGTAGATTTATGGCGAAAAGCCTAAATTTGAGGCCTAGCCACGCCCACCTGGTTTAATGCAGAAAAAATTCCTTTGATAACTTTTGATTCCCAATGCCTGAAGTCGATGTTCCCTGGTTTAGAAATATATTTAGGTTATTTCTGACTTACCTTTCATTTGTTCTTATTTTTCATATGAGATCACACATATCATCTCCCTCCTCACATTTATATCACCCAAACTTGTATCAGCAGCGGTGTGGAAATATATATATATACACATATAAATAATAAAGAGCAAAATAAATATAACAGCTTTTTCTCCACCATATCTTCTCATACTCTGATTGGCTTTAAGTTGAGCTCTTTAAGTGGTTCTCCCAGTCTGAACAAGTACCTCTGTAGACAGCTCAGTGTTTCCTCCTTGACAGTAGCAGTCTGTGAAGCAGCAACACTGTTGAAGCCTCTGACTGAAAATTTTTGTTGTTGTAGGATAGTCCTATTAAGAAGACGCTTTGGGTTGTCCAAAACAGTATGATTAAGAAAAAGTCATCTTTACATACAGAAAATTTTAGCCAGTTAGTTTGCCTTAGCAACTGGTTAAAAGATCAATATGTCAATGTACGAATGTATGTAGTCATTGTGTGAATATGATTGTGGAGTTAAAAACAAAATTCTACTAATCTCTATTTATGAAAAAGAGCTATGGCAATTGGATTTTAGTCATTTTTAGGAATGTTAATTAGTTGGGATTAATTCACAGCTATCCCTTAGGTAAGAAAAAATATTGTTTGACAACCCTAATATCTAGCCATCATCAAAGCGAACGAAGGCAGTGCACTGACCAACGCACGCTGTCAGTAGCCTCTTTGTCCATCACTTTCTATCCTTAAAACCTGGTGTAAATCTGTTTCTGTCCTGATTCATGATTTAACCTTTGTTCAATTCTCTAATCATTTTATTCTGGTAAATTAATACATTACTGTTAGACATTGGAGAGGGATTATAAGGTCTAGGGTCTATATAAGTAACTATAAGCTTTATCAGAAAGGAGAGCTGGTTCCACAGGAGAGGAGCCTTATAACTAAAAGATTGGCCTCCTATTCTACTTTTTGAAATCCTAGGAACTACCAGTAGACCTGCATTCTGAGAACAAAGTGCTCTGTTAGGAATATATGGAACAATCAGATATCTGATGTACGATGGAGCTGATTATTAAGGGCTTTATACGTAAGGAGGAGGATCTTAAACTCTATTCTGGATTTAACAGGGAGCCAATGGAGAGACGCCAAAACAGGATAAATGTGATCTCTCTTTTTAATATTCATCAGAACTCTTGCTGCAACATTTTGGATCAACTGAAGGCTTTTGATTGTATTTTGTGGACTTCCTGATAGTAAGGAATTACAGTAGTCCAGCCTCGAAGTCACAAATGCATGGACTAGTTTCTCTGCATCACTCCTGGACAGGATGTTTCTAATTTTAGCAATATTCCGAAGGTGAGATAAATAAATCCTAGAAACCTGTTTAATATGAGATTTAAATGTCATGGCTTGGTCAAAAATTACACTGAGGTCTTTACATTAGTACCAGAGGCCAAATTAATGCCATCCAGAGGAAGAGATTGACCTAGCAGTTTCCTTTTTAAAGGTTCTGGTCCAAAGACAACAACCTCTGTCTTGTCTGAATTTAGGAGCAGGAAATTCAGACATTCAAATTTTTATGTCTTCCAGACATGCTTGTAATCTACCTAACTGATTGGTTTCATCAGGTTTTATGGATAAATATAATTGTGTATCATCAGCATAACTTTGGAAATTCCTACCATGTTGTCTAATTATTTTACCAATTGGAAGCATATATATAGTAAAGAGAATCGGTCCAAGCACAGAACCCTTTGGTACTCCACAAGTAACCCTTGAGTGTGAAGAAGATTTATCACCGACATGAACAAACTGGAATTTGTTGGACAGATATGATTTAAACCAGCCTAGTGCTGTTCCCTTGATCCCTACAACATGTTCAAGCCTTTCTAAGAGAATATTATGACAAGACCAGAACACTCACAAATCCATTATCTGAGGCCATTAGAATATCATTGGTAACTTTTACCAGTGCTGTTTCAGTGCTATGATGAGCTCTAAAACCTGACTGAAATTCCTCAAACAGGTTGTTGCTGTTTAGATGCTCACATACTTGATTAGCAACTATTTTCTCAAGAATTTTGGATAAGAAAGGAAGGTTATATATAGCTCTGTAGTTAGCTAAATCATCTGGATCCAGGGAGGGTTTCTTAAGTAAAGGCCTAATTACAGCAACCTTAAATTCCTGAGACACATATCCATTTATTAAAGATAGATTCATCATGACTAGAATAGGGCCAGGAACCAGAGGGAACACTTCCTTAAATAATTTGGTTGGTATTGGGTCTAACATACAAGTTGAGGTTATGGACAGAGAGGGAAAAAACAAGAAAGAAGAAAATAAAGAATGAACAATCAGTAAGATGGAGCAACATAAACAAAACAAATCCAATGAAATGAACTAAAAATTACACATCCACAGCATAAAAAAAATGGGTATATTAATACAACAACAACGCCCCTAAATATCCCCTGGCAATAACCAACCATTGACAACACCCTCAGCCCAAGAATGCCTCCACAAACACAGACATCCCCAAACTAGTGCGTGTGTGAGCATGCAGGTACACAAAAGATTTCCCCACACGAGTACCCCACAGCTGGCGTGAGGAGCCGGAAATCTGCCGAACAGTAATCAAAGCAGACATGAAGGAGGACGGGGACATGGATGCCCAGAGGGCCCATGAGTCAAGGAATCCAAGGCGGAACAGGGCCAACCATTGCGCTGACGGAGGAACACAGGGAAGTCCCCGGCGAACATCCAGCAGCTACAATGCAGGGGCCCTGGAGGCCGTAGGGGCCCTGGAAGCCACAGGGGCAAGCCCACGGCCTCCGCCGGCAACCGGCTACGCCAGGGTGGGCCCTGTCCAGGACCCGGGACCCATGGGACCAGAGGTGCCCGCCCCCAGCAGCCAACGACCACCCGCCCCCACTGCCAACGCCCCACCCACCGCCAACCCCCCACCCACATCGGGACACCAGCGGAACAACAAAAGCAGGTAGACTATGGAGCTAGAATTGGGACTTAAGTTTTGTACCTGTCTTAAGTTTTGTACCTGTAACTTATGTTTTGTACTTGTAATTTATGTTTTGTAACTTGCACACATTTTAAAAATACAAGTTACAAGTTTCAAGTTTCAGATTTCAAGTTTCAAGTAACAAGTTTCCATTCTCAGGTTTCAAGTTTCAATTTTCAAATTTCAAGTTTCAGTTTTCAAGTTTCAAATTTCAGTTTTCAAGTTATATGTTTCAAGTTTCAAATTTAAGATTATTTTTTTACCATATTTGGCTTGCCTAGAAGAACCAGTAAGTGGCTTGCTGATTTTGACCAACATATCATGTTTTGCTAATTTCTATCAAATCATGGCAGAAGGAAGGTAGGGCTCTACACAGCTCAAATCAAAACTTGATTACATTCACACCATTTACCAAGTAGGTGACTGTAATAAAAAGGAAAGAAAGGATGACATTTGTTTAAAATAACTGGGGAAATCAATATTAAGAGAATATTAGAGTAGTAGGGATCAAAAAAATAATACAATGTTTGAGAAAGGGTCATATAGGATTAAATACTACACTATATTTAATAGGAAAACATCTCTCAAGTATATGTAGTGAATATAAAGAAACAGAACTTGTGTTGCTGTGTTAATTAATTAGAGAATAGATGGAAACTCCAAAAATAGTGAAAAACAGTGAAAGATGGAGATTTAAATAAAATAAAATGTAGCACTAACCAGTGACACTAGGGAGGTAAAATGGCTAATAGGGTACATTTTCACTAAGGAAGATATTCACCTTTGTTGCAATCGCTTAATACATTGTTGGCTGTTTGTTGAGTCATTTTGAAGGGATATCTTTGTACAAGTTACTCAAGTGTCATATCTTTAGCGTTGTCTATTGAAAGAATATACACAATATTTACTAAATGTGAAGGGTGTGCACACACTAACTGTATTTGAAGGCGTTTTGGTTTGCAATCTTTTGGATGTGAAACCATTCCTCTGAAGAAGTAAGCATGGATAGAACATATCTAATCATCCTCTGCACAACAAATAAGAAACAGTTACCTGAGGGACCACATCCTGCAGGAAGGTGACAACGCTTTCCATATATGTCTGCTCCCTGTGAGAATAAAGAGCTCAAGTCAAAATTACCTGAGATTTGATGGAATCAATAATGTACCTGGGGATTCACAGCAGTCAGGCTAATACAATCAAATATAAGAAGCTCAAAGCCAGAGTAGTTAAAAAAGTGGGCAAATCTAAGCTATCAACATCTACGGTGCATTGTTAACACATTCACACCCTTTATTACATTGCAACCACACACCTCAATGTGTTCTTTGGGGATTCTATGCGATAGATCAATACAAAGTACTGTGTTACTGTGAACTCTAGGGAAGTAAGATGGCTTTCAAAATCTTCAACAAAAAGAATTCTGAAAGGTATGGCATACATTTATAGTCTCAGTGTTATCCATTATGTATTTTTATTTTACTTTATAAAGAATCCTTCTTAACCCGATCATCTCCAGATGTTCCATAGTCGTTCCCAGAACATAACCAACATTCTTTATAAGGTTGTTGAGCCTTTTTAAGTCCCTGGATCTGAAGCTGCTACCCCAACAGATGATTGCTGAAGAGATTCTACGGTCTACAACAGACAAGATCTGCAGCATCTTGCAAAACCTTCAGTTTCCTCCAGAAATAGAATCTGCTCCATCTCTTTTTGTAGGATGCTTCACTGTGGCATCTTCGTCTACTCCACATATAAGGAAGTGTGGTTAAAAGAAAGCCACTGTTGAAAGAAAGCCATAAAAAAGCTTTTTTAAAGTAATCAAGAATAAATGTAGGAGAGAACATGTCAAAGAATTAACTCGACACGAGACAGAAATTAAACTTTTGGCAAATATGTGAATAAAATACATCTCACAAATAAAGAATGTGGAAGAAAGCTAAAACTGAACATTACAATAAACAACAGCAGTGTCAAGATTACATGTTAAATCTACGGTTGAGGCCGTTGGAGGAGTGTTGCAGTCTCTGCTGCGCTTTGTGAGCGTTGGCTCCGTCAACTTTTCAAGCTTTTCCTGTGTTTCAAGCTTCTAAGCTCATAACGCTAGCAACGCAGATGCTCAGCTAGTTTAACTTTTGACGCTCTTGACGCAGCATGACAACCAATCAGCGCGTCTCACAGTAGTGACGTTTCCCGACGTCGATGCTGCCTAGCCAACCACGATCCACGAGTGCTTAAAACATCCAGCAGAGAAAGAACCTCGAACTAGTTGCTTTATGAGCGTTGCTTGACACTGACACAGCTTGCGGTCTGAATGCACCATAATGGCTTCCCCCCTGTTGAGAGCCGAGTCCCAGTTTTTATGTCTCTCAGAAAATCGAATTATTAAATGAAGTACATTCAACTCCCCGACGATAGATGGCGATATTAGCCTTTTAGCGGTTAGCTTTGAGCTGCACACAGGCAGTAAACAGAGGCTGACAGGAGTGAAGCAGATTGAGTTAAAGCAGGATATTCACAGTCACAACGCATTGCATCTTCATAAGTCCAAACATGCACTGATCGGCCGCTTAGGTTTGTCTTTGCTGCCATATTCTTCTTCTACTATTGTTGCTGAGTTAAATATTCCATGTCTCCTAACATCACGAGGGGGTTGGCACGACAACGGGCTCTCTGGAGCACATCTATACCCAACTGTACCTATCAAAGTTACGCTTTAAAGCCTCTGTAACAATTGAACGCGCTGTCAGCTCCAAGTTAGCGAAATTTTGGCTCTAGAGTCCAGATATCAGATGATCCTTCCACGGGAATAATTTTTTATTTGATTGGCTCAGTTTTCTACGGTCTGTGCATAAAATGCACCTGCATCTGTGGTGTGAATTGTAATATCCCAAAATGACGGAAGGCCTTTAGATTTTTCTATCACCGTTCTAAAAAAGACACTAAAATACAGAAAATAACGGGCTAATTCCATTGAAGCATTTATCACATGTACATTAACATACAGGGACATTGAAGGGCTCTGCACAGATAGGATGAAGAACCTCGTGTAAAGCATGTCACCACCATATGCGGGGTCTAAACAGCTGAGTCCAGAGTTAATAATGTGGCCTAATGATCCCTAATTTCTGCAAAGTGAACTAAAACACAACCTGTCGAAGGATTTTTGCGGAACTGTGTGAGGAAATCTGCCTGCCAGGGGTCAGGTGCAGAAATAATTTTCAGCTGCAAGAATCTGCACACTCGGCTTATTAAAACCTTGCGGACAAATTCATAATCCGTACTCTCGTTTACTTAAACCACGCGTACGGATTCGGAATCCTTGTTTTATTAATATGTGCATACAGATTAAAGATCTTGCAGGAAAATAAAGATATGCAAGTTCCCATTCACTTTTGCTTCCAGTATATAAATAATCACTATCCGAACTGATTGGCATTCCACTGTTTTAAACAGTTTCTTTATGCGCCAATCGTGCAGCCTTCTTTGTAGAGGATGAAGTTATGTTGAATTAAAAAAAAAAAAAAAAGTATCCAAAAGCAGGTACAGTATCAACAGGTAACTGATTAAATCCATCCATTCATTCATTTTCTGAACCGCTTAGTCCTCCAGGGGTCGGGGGGGGGGCTGCTGGTGCCTATCTCCAGCTGTCAACGGGCGAGAGGTGGGGTACACCCTGGACAGGTTGCCAGTCCATCACAGGGCCACATAGAGACAGACAGGACAAACAACCATGCATGCATGGTTGCTGCCATATTCTTCTTCTACTATTGTTGCTGAGTTAAACACACCTAAGGACAATTTAGAGTAATCAATTACCCTGACAGTCATGTTTTTGGACTGTGGGAGGAAGCCGGAGTACCCGGAGGGAACCCACGCATGCACGGGGAGAACATGCAAACTCCATGCAAAAAGGCCCTGGGCCAGGATATGAACCCACAACTTTCTTGCTGTAAGGCAACAGTGCTAACCACTGCGCCACCAGCCCACTGATTAAATCATATCTCTTTAATGAGTTGTTCCAATCAATATGCATAGATGGCGCAGGCTTGTACTGTATGCCAGGGGGCAAGGTGGACATACGCTTTACGATTTTTGGTCCATTTCCACAGATTTTGTGACCGGTTTGTCTTTAAAACCGCATCAAAATAATTATTGCATTTGTTGTGCATGGACTTTTACTTGAGATGAAACATACCTGGTCACTAGTGAGTTTAAGTATAGCTGAGCAGTCTTATTTACAAGTTACAGGAATAATACTTTGTAGTCAGTTTAAAGCCCTAGGAAAAGTCAGGCATGAAGTCCAAATCCATGCGGGTGGTTTAAAAATTCGTACAGATGCGGATGGATTCAGAATCCGATTTAATAAACAAAGGGGACGGACTAATAACCTGATTATACAGAATTCTAATCTGTACACATGGATAATTAATCTGAGGGTTGCAGATTTTTACACTACCCGACCCCTTGTGTGTGTGTGTGTGTGTGTGTGTGTGTGTGATGGGAGGTCATGAACATTTACTTATAAACCAAAGGGGGGCCCAGTAGAAAAAGTTTGGGAACCACTGCTCTAGCCTTGAGGCTTGTGGTTGCAACAAGACAAAACATGCAGATGTGACTTTTCCAATAACTTTTCTTAATGTGAAAATAAACCAACAAAAATAAAATAAATTAGGTATTTGCTTACATATTCAAGTATATATATACAAGTTATATCGATGCCACTTACATTACTGCACATTGAATGTTTACTATGAGTGTAATGGTAAAAGTATTCGGATTTTTCGGTGTGGCACTGTCGGTTCAGTAGACACGACTCATTTACCAAGCTAATCCATCTGTTTTAACCTTAACAAATGATGAATATTTACGTGCAGAACTCAGAGCGCAGTCCAACGTTCCACGATGAAAACAAAACAAAACAGAAAGGACTCCCAGGTATCACTAAACTCTGCTATTAGGGAACTTTAAAGGTTTCTAATGCACCTATAGTAGATATGTGGATCGAACCAGATGGACCGAACCAGAACTTTTTAGGAGAACGCATCTTTCAACAGCAATAAGGTACAGAACACACTGCAGTGAACTGAATACTCACCTTAAACAATATTAAGGTGAATTAGGGCTGGGAGATTATGAAAATAAAATAATCACGATTATTTTCACTACGTTGAACGATCTCGATTTTCAATTTGATTTAGTCTAATCAAAGCAATAATAAAAACAATTATATATAGCCTTCCCTATTAATGTTGCATAAAGAGTGTGCGTCCTGCTACTGTTGTATTTCTAACATCACATCACTTCAAAACTGTGTGTGGCTCTTTGTACTCAGAGGGATGAAGGGACTTAAGGTGATTAAATAGATAGTTTGCATTACCTAGCTATGTTAAAACGACCTGACAGATTTTACAGATCGATTTAGTCTGGCTGCTGTCCTTTCGGAAATATCCAAACTATCCATTTCCAAACTACTGAGCTCACATTGGCACTTTTCTCCACAATGTAATGGCCATGTTCTCTTCTGTGATCCGTGTCAACAACTTGGTCATCTTTATCATCTTTCCCTGTTGTCAATTTCCCTTAAAAATTCTTCAGCAGCCATACACTTTTGACGCTCCACTTTTGTTTTACCTACCAGCATAGGCCTTCTGAATTTAAGTACCACATGTTTACTTCGACTTGACTGGCCAGTTAGCTTGACAACAAGGCAGTCATTTGGTTTTGGATTGGTCAGTTGGCATAACACACCCCATGATTAATTGTGATCAAGCTTTATAACATCAAGATTTCGCTTAAAATTTCATTAATCACACAGCCCAAAGCTGAATGGAAACATTACAGATGCTAAAGAAAACTCCTGATTCTGGATAAATCGCAAATTAACAGAAACCCTGTTAATGAGAAAGGATTTTCCCAACATGCTGTATTCAAGTACAGCTGGGAGACTAGGCTGTTGAAATATCAAAACAACTCCAGTTATTTATACATGTGTTATTCTCAAATGTGAGCAAAGTATTTTTTAAACATTTCTAAGCATTAACACTGACTCTATTCAAGTGGTTATCTACTATGGCTAAATCTGCTTCCACTGTTTTATTTTTATTTTATTCAATCAAATATCCACTCAGTTCTATACGTTCAACTTTTTAAGTTGTAGCACATAACATATAATTAATTTCAGGAATTGAACCGAAGGAATTCAGGGGGGAAAATGGCTTCTTTATTTAATGCTAAAAAAGTCAAAAACACATTTGTATTTATTTTTCTTGATTAAAGAGAAACAAAAACATACTGAACAATAGTTTCCTAATATCATCGAGCTCCAGTGACAGTGTTTCAGTTGTCAAATGAATAACCAGATAACAGGGAGAAAGTTTCTATTCTTACGTAGCAGCTTGAGCTCGGACCAGAACTCCCCCAGCACAGCGGCTCGGTCTGCGGGGAGAGTCAGACGCCATCTTTCTCCTGCTTTTTCTTTTCACCTAAAGTGGAAATACAACAGCTTACATACAAATCTAAATATGCATTTGTGTCAGAAAACTAAAAGCAAGTTTTAGGATTTAAATATATAGTTGAAATCAGATATTTACATACACTACAGACAAAAAAAACCCCAACATTTTCTGTCAACATCAAATCAAAGTAATTTTTTAAAACACAGTTACGGTATTTGTGAAATGTCAGAATAAACAAAGTCAAAAGTAAACAAACTAAGTTTATTATATCTTTAAACAAAAAGAACATTCTAGATGATTCTATTCTGAGTTTAAAAAGGTTCTGATTGGTTAATTAATTTAATCTGAGTTAATTGGTGGGACACCTGTAGATGTATATAAAGACACCCTCCAACCATGGAGCCTGTTTCTTTGTAATCCTGGGGAAAAACCCCCAAAGAGAAATCAACCAAGACATCGGGAAAAGAGCTGTGGATCTCCACAAGTGTGGCTCATCATTAGGTGTAATTTTCGGATGCCTGAATGTCCCACATTTATCTTTTCAAACAATACTACACTAGTATAAAAACATGGGAATGTTCAATCATCACCACTCAGGAAGGAGACGCATTCTGAGTCCCAGAAAGGAACGTTTATTTTTTTGGTGCAAAATATGCAAATCAACCCCAGAAAAACATCAAAAGACCTTGTAAAGATCCTGACAAACTACTGAGACAGTATCTGTATCCCCAGTAAAACCAGTCGTGTACCACCATGAGCTCAAAGGTTACTCTGGGAGGAGAAGGCATTACTTCAGTAATTCAGATCAGAGCTGGGTATGGCCCAAAATCTATATTGTGATATAATCTAAAGCATGAGTGATAACGATGTGTATTGCAGTATATCTTTTTTTATATACATGTCAAAAGGACTGCTTATGAACATTCTCACTTTCCAGATACATTGCAGCAGAACAACTTCAAAAAGATTTGAATGCCATTTAAAGAACATTTACTGTGCAAAATGCATTTAAAAAATTTTCATTTTTCCAAAATAACGCAAAACAGAAATTACAAGCTAAATATTCTGAAAATAAAGTTCAAAATTATCCGCTTTACTGGTTACTTATACATTTAGTATTGCACACAAAAAGAAACTTACATATATTTGAATACAAAATGCTTTAAGTTCAACAGGTTTCTATTCCGTTAGATGAAAAACGACAAACTTTAAACGTTCAATATCTTGTGTGAAGATAAACCCTTATCTTCATTATCCTTGCGTACTTTGTGCAAAAGATGTGCTAGGTACACACAGGAATGCACAGCTTGATGGCATCATCAAAATGCATAACCACAATATGGCGGTATAGCCTTTGGCTAAATTGATATCATTTCTACCTTATACCTTTTATATTGCCCACATCAGACTGCAGATTATACATTATCACAAAAATCTGGATTTCTGGTGACATGTCCTGAGCTCTGATGAAAATCTGATGAATTGCTCTGTCATAATGATCAGCTGTATATTTAGAGGGAAAAGGGGAAGCTTTGAAGCCCCAGAACACCAACTGTGGAGTAGGGGGGTGGCAGCATCATGCTGTGGGGCTGTCTGGATAGAGAAGGGACTGGTGCACTTCACTAATTAGATGGCATAGTGAGGACAGAAAATGGTGTGTTCTTAGGCAACACTTTCTAAACCTGTGCCGAATCCAGAGATGTCTGACTTTATTCTAGCCGTTTTTGAGAGGTTTGCTCCAGTCTCTCAGCTCTCAGAATTAGTAAAAAAGCTGAAACATTGCTTTTCCCCAGAGAATATTGTTAAAACAAGATTGCTATTAGAGGTTTTTGGAGCCATCAGTCCTCATGTTCTTAAATTACTTAATGGCTCACTGACTTTACATTGTGTTCCAGCTGCTTTTTAACATGCTGTGGTCCAAAAAAAAGAAGGATTTTGATCCCAATGTTCTTTCAAACTTTAGGCCCATCTCCAAATTACCTTTTCTTTCTAAAATCTTGAAAAGATAGTTTATATTCCATTTCTTGTGCATTTGCGGTTATATGAAATAACAGAAAAATGTCAGTCTGGTTTTAAAAAGGGACAGTACAAAAACAGCACTTCTTAAGGTTTTTAATGATTTGCTTTTAATTTCTGATGCAATTATTCTGATATTTTAATACTGTTAAATTTTTCGGCTGCATTTAATAGTGAGGACCATGAGATTATTTTATCTCGACTTGACCAAACTGTTGGCCTTAAAGTGGACCTGGCATGAAATTAGCATTTTTTGAGGTTTTTGATCATATATTTTAGTTCCCCCAGTCTGCCTATGGCCCCATAAGGTGTTAAAATTACTGATTCGTATTTCCTTTTTTTCCGGGGTATGTCTGCCTACATCGTGAAATTAGCACTCAGAAACGGGCTGTTTGGAAGTTCGGCATATGACGACATGTTTCAGCATATTACGTGTTGAGTTTCAGCCAGGCAAACAACAAACCAACTGCATGGATTCCAGACCGCATCCAAACTCCACTGTACCTGGGTGTACAAAAGGGAACATAAATCTTTTTGTACTCCCCACCTCTGAGCCACTGAAAAGCTTGTGGATAGATTTTATGTATGCAGGGAATGTGCCCGACCGACTGCCGAAGCTTGTGGTAGTTTGTGGCAAACATTTCTAGGACAACCGTTTTTCAAACTTCGGACAATACAGCAGTGGATTTACAGATCGTCTTAAACTTCTACCAGGATTAATACCAACTCTCCGTGAATCAGCAAATATTCCTGTACAAGTAAGCATATTTCCTCTATAATTTCCTTCAGTTGTTAGTACACATTGTGGCATTGTTTGAGTTGTTCGCTTTACAATTAGCTTCATAGCTAACATTCAAAATTAGCTTCACAGCTAATGCCCCAGTGTGTTTATGTAGCATTGGTGCTAGTATGCTTTTATTTAAGGGGAAAAAAGATTATATATTATAGTTGAACATTCAAAATATCGTTAGAGACTCATTGACCACAGAAGTGCATAGCCTAGGCCCCGCCCTCTGAAACCCAGTCGTTCTGTGCTAATGCTAACAGAAGGGCTACCTCGTCACACCTGCAATTCTACAACAAGGCTGAATTACGGCAAGCGATCCTTTGATATAGTTTTAAGGTACTTAGAGTGTGGCTAAAAAGGGCCCAAACGTTGCGGGGAATTTCATGCCAGTTCTACTTTAAAGGAAAAGATTTCTTTTTCTAACCTGGATCTTGTTTTTTGCAGTTTTTATGTAGTTTTACTCATCCTGAGAAGTTCTGAGCAAATTTGGGGGCTTAACAATAAAACAACAATACAACACTGACGAGTCTGCCGAGCACTTCCTTTAAGGGCCCAATTCTTGACTGGTGTCGTTAGTATTTGTCAGATAGGACGTTTTCTGTTAATGTGGGCATGTTTTCGTCTTCCAAGGTTCCCTTAAAATGCAGTGTTTCCCAAGGATGCATTCTGGGTCTGATACTCTTTTCATTGTATTTGTTGGCCCTAGGATCCATTTTTAAAAAATGTGGGCTATCCTTTCATTGCTTTGCAAATTATCTGCAAATTTATCTCCCATTGGAAGATAGAGGAACTCAGTCTGTGGAAAACCTTATCGACTGTTAAAGGGAGGTTAAATGCTGGATAGCAGCAAACGTCTTGCATCTACACAAGGATAAGACTGACTGAGGTTTTATTATTTGGAAAAACTGAACTGTTGCTGCAAGGTACCAGTCCATTGGCCTTTTGAATTATTTTAACTGTACAGTTGCTCGGAACCTTGGAGTTCAAAATGACATTAGTTTTAAACTGGATTGGTGCAGTAGTCCAATCTAGTTTTTCCACTTGAGGCTTCTTAGTAAGATTAAGCCATATCTACCTTATTCTGGTTTTGAAAAGGTGATTCATGCCCTTATTACCTCTAGACTGGGCTACTGTAACTCTTTTTTTCTGAGCTAGAAAACTGTCTTTTGCAGCTTGTACAGAATGCTGTTGCTAATCTCTTAACGGGATGCAAATGTCATGACCATATTACTCCAGTTCTTTTCTCCCTGCACTGGCTGCCGGTTTGTTTTAGGATTGATTTTAAAACTTTAATCTTTGTCTTTAAATGTTTAAATGGTCTAGCGCCCCCTACCTGTCCGAGTTTTTACACTCCTATGCCCCTAAGAGGACACTCACTTGCTTTAAGTTGTTCCAAGATCCCAGCAGGTAACCTGTGATGACAGGGCTTTTTCTGTTACTGCTCCTAGGCTAGGGAAAGCTCTTCCATTCAGTCTAAGGAAGGCAAGCTCACTGTGAGCATGAAATTAGAAATGTTTTCAGCAAAAGTATAACAGGCAGTTAGAAAACATATGTCCTTAATGACATGAAATCAAAGTAAACATTTCCTTTTTAAGATTTACTAAAAAAATTTTTTTTTATTTTATTTTCATTTTTTCACGGGAAAAAAGAAATAGGTAAAGGAAAAGAGAAATCACAGCATCAAACTGCAACCATGTTTAAGGTTTAAAAAAACTGCTGATCAAGGCTATGGACTGTGGATCCTTTTTAACCATTTCCTTATTAATTTAGAGGAAAATAGGTCCGATAATAGCAAAAATGATTTCTCACAATAAGATATTTGGCCATAAAGCAGATAGCTTTTAAACCTGTCTTCAAATATTGACATATTAGCAAATGATCAATAACCAGGGAAAAGCCTAGAGGCCACTAATGTTTTATTATCACAAAGTATTTCCTTTATCTAAAACAAAACCCACTTATGTCTGTTGGATTAATTTGACTGGCATAAAACCTTGAAACACATATCCAACAAAAAAGGTTTGTGAATTGACCTAAACATCTTGCAAGAAAGCTGACTCCATGTTTATTTCCAGGTGAGGCCAGACAAGCTGAAAAACCAACATGACGAGCCCACAAAGCCTCTGAAGTAAAGTATCATGCAAAGGTCAGCCGGCGGCCAGCTGGGATCCAAACAACTGACATCACCTAAACAGTCTGTGTGTGGACTACATGGATGGCTCAGTAACACACACCTTACCAAGAACAGCGGTGACAGGCAGACAGCCGACTGAGATGGAATTTACCCAAAGATCATAATGAAATGTTTGCTTATCCTTGCCCCTGTTGTTGTTAACCCTGAACATGTACGTCCGTGGCGAGCCTCCCCCTCCACAAACCATCGTCCGCATAAAGCGAACTCAGACACTTGTCAAGTCAACACAACACCCCAATTATCAACCCTGAAGTTCTTTTGGTAGGTTCCAACAGCTGGGATAGCTAGCTAACCAGCTAGCTTGTGGATATCTCCTCAGAGTTAAAACGCCATAGTAAAACGTTGGTTTTATTACACATTTGTTAGGTTATGTACACAATAAGACCGACACAGTTACTAACCGGAGCCGCGAAACGTCGACTGTCAGCTTCTTTCAAGACGGACCTTTGCTTAACAGAAGAGAAGAGAATAGCTCCACAGTAAACAGTCAAAACACAAACAGAGTAGAATAGCGGAACTGTGTTATGCAGCTGCAAGCCAATCAGAGCAACGGAACGGTGCTGTCAGGCCAATCAACGTACACGAAGGGCGGGATTTCTGATTTCGTCACTTCAGACGTTTGAAAAATAAAATCTCCGCTATATTCAAATATAGGATGAAATATGGTGAAAATAACTGTGACTAGAATAACATGTGCATATTGGAAAAATAGTAATAGAATAGATTAGAATAGAATAGAATAGTCCCACGAGTTGCCAATACAGAAAAGGATACCATAAAGAAATTAGAAATCATCCATAAACTTATGGTCTCAGTCTCAGCTGAAACATTAAGTAAGTATTTGGTATAAACAATATGAAACATAGATCCACCCTGTGTTGTGGTAACAGTTCAGGGTGCTGCTGCTGCATGTGATGTGGGGCCATTTTCTTCACACTCTTTGCGACCCTTAGTATATCCAGTGATTCCACTGATTTCATTGTGTACGAATGGCTTCCTTCCACAGTCACCAGATCTCAATCCATCAGATCCTCTTAGTGGGAGTGGAAAACCAAAAAATAGAATAAAATGTCAGGCATTTTCCATATATGTGACATTTACAAAACTGAAGCATACTGACTAATATATATATATATATATATATATATATATATATATATATATATATATATATATATATATATATATATATATATAGATAGATAGATAGATAGATAGATAGATAGATAGATAGATAGATAGATAGCACTGAACTTTATGTGATTTTTGAACCAGTTAACATTTAATCTTCTTGGTAAAATAACCATAATTCACTTATACAGACTTTGATTAATCATAAATGAGGTTCAGACATTCCAGTAGAATTTTCTTTATATTTGCTCATTTACATGCAACAAACATACAAACAGCTCTCAATCTCTGTCAGTTGCTTTTTTTATTAGGCAAGGCAAGACAAGGCAAGGCCATTTTATTTATACTGCACACTTTCAACACGAAGGCAATTCAAGGTGCTTTACATGAAGCAGTGGTAATGAAACCAAATACATGATAAAAATAAGAAAATTAAAACGGATCATTAATAAAAGAAATGCATTTAGTAACTGAAGCATGGAAAATAAAATTTATGTGAGAGTATGAAATTTAAAAACAAATAAAACATAAGAATAAAAAGAGAAGGTGTAAAGAACAAATTTATGCAAAAGTATATAGATTAAAAACAGATAAAACGCTATCAATTAATCCATCAATAAAGAACAAATTCATGCAAAATAATATAGATTAAAAACATATAAAATACAATCGGTTAAAAATAAGAATTAAAATCACACCACAAGAATCAAAGAGTGGTCAAAAACGCAATTTAGGACTCAACGGAAGCTCTGAATAGTAGAGTTTTAATCTATGATTTAAAAGAGCCTAAAAAATCAGCACTTTTGCATTCTTCTGTAAGTTTCTTTCAGCATTGTGGAGCATAGAAGCTGAAAGCTGCCTCTCCTTGTTTATTTCTAATTCTAGGGATGTTAAGTAAGCTCGAGCTGGAGGACCTGAGTGGTCTGCTGGGTTGGTATAGTGACAACATATCTCGAACATACTTTGATGCTAAACCATTCAGTGATTTATAAACTAGTAGGAGTATTTTAGTCTGTTCTCTGAGCTACAGGGAGCCAGTGGAAGGACTTAAGAACTTGGGTGATGTTTTCTACTTTCCTGGTTCTAGTGAGAACATGATCAGCAGTGTTCTGGATCAGCTGCAGTTGTCTGATTGATTTTTAAGGAAGACCTGTGAGGACACTGTTGCAGTAATCAATCCGACTAAAGATGAACGCATGGATCAGTTTTTCAAGGACCTTCTGTGACATCACTGCTTTAATCCTAGAGATGTTCTTCAGGTGATAGAAGGATGAGCTTGTTATTGCCTTTATGTGACCCTGGAGGTTCAGGTCTGAGTCCATTATTACACCAATATTACGGGCCTATTGAGTCATTTTTAGTTTTATTAGCTGAAGCTGTGTGCTGAATCTTGATCGTTCCTTTTTAGGTCCAAAAATAATTACTTCCGTTTTGTTTCTGTTTAGCTTGAGAAAGTTATGGGACATCCAGTCGTTGATTTGTTCAATGCATTCATTTAAGGTCTGGATAGAAGTTTCCGATGGACACAAAGAACTTCCTATTCTTGAGGTAAGACTCAAACCATTGAAGTGCTGTACCAGTGAGTCCGACCCAGCTCTCCAGTTGTTCCAGTAAAATTTTATGATCAACAGTGTCAAACGCTGCACTGAGGTCCAACAGAACCAGAACTGTGGTTCTGCCGCTGTCTGTATTTATGTGGATGTCATTGAAAACTTTGACAAGAGCAGTCTTAGTGCTGTGATGGGCACTGAAACCAGACTAAAATTTACCTAAGGAGTCGTTTATTGTCAGGAATGTATTCAACTGTTGCGATTCAGCTTTTTCAATAATCTTATTGATGAATGGGAGATTAGATATTCTTCTTTAATAAGGGTTTTATAACTGCTGTTTTAAGGGTGTTGGGTATTTATCAATTAAAATTGATAAATTTAAGTTATGGTCTATCTGGTTATGTTAAGAATATTAACTAATAATTGTAAATTAGTAGTTTGATTATTCTTAAAATAATTTAATCGGGGCACCACTAGCCTCTGGGCTAGAAACAAGATCTTATCTCTATTCAAAGAAAATTATCAACCAATAATCTCACTTATAATTATTAATTATTAGTGATTACCAGAAACACCTTATCTGAAGGAAATTAATTCTTATTTCACACACACACTCAGATTAAAAGAAACCATAGATTTGATTCAATTTAACAAATTTATTCTAAAAACACAACTAAAATAAAAAACACTACTCATATCAAAATGGTTCTGTCAATGCTAACAGTATACCTGAGCAATATTGCGACAAGTAGTGACGTCACTTAGGCGCGTCACAGAGTGCTTCCTGCTGACGTTCGTACACAGCCCCTCACGTGCATGCGTAGCGGCGGTGTAGGGAGGTGAACGCGCAGCTTGCCGAAAAGGGGGGGGGGGGGAGTAATTGTTTTATTGCAGACAAGGCGCCGCGTGGCTTTCTTTAACAAAGAAAGACCTCATGGTCCTTATCAGTGGGGTAACTTTTGTTAGCAAAGGCTCTGGTTCAGAAAAACGGGAAAAATAAGGATTTTGAAGGTTTACTCTCAGCACCGCCCGTTTCCAGAAAACACTCCGTGTGTGTGCAACAGAACGCCTGTGTCGTTAAACACTCACTATGGTATATGAAATAAAATAAAGGGATTTTCTACAATCAGCCAACTTTGCTTATTACTAAAGGACAAAAGGTACCACAGACATGAAACTTACACAACAATTAAGATCACAATTTATCCGTAAATACGAACAAAACACAGCACAGAAACTTCAAGAGCGCTCATTAGAAATGAGAACATGCATGCATCAGAATACACAGGATTCCTGAAAGCTCCACCCAGGTCAAGAAATAAAATCAGTTATAACAGTCTTACTTCATAGAAGTCAAAAATGCAGGAGAAAGGCACCGCGTCCTTGATTGCGACTGAAAAACTCGAAAGAAAGAGGGAAAAAAAAGGGAAACGTCCAACTCATCTGCCATGTGGAAGGGAAATAAAAGTTGAATAAACGAAAAGGTAAAGACTTTGAAGGCCAGCTTCAAAGACGGGAGAAGTTGTTTGTGCAAGGAAAAGGGGTCAGACCACGTGTTGGGAATGTAGTCTCTTCTTTGTATCTTTGGAGCAAAACCACCGCTCATGGGGATGAGAGCGTGAAGAGAGGGGGATCTCCTTTAGTCCGGGAGTCGAACCCGAGAGGACGCGAAGTTCTGTGATTCAGAGCTTTAAACGAGGTTCACATGCTGTTCCCTCCTGCTTTGTGCGGATGGTCCACTCACACTGCACGGAACTGCAGCGGTTCTGATGGATTGGCACTCCTGCCAATCAACGTTGCAGATTCTCAAGCGCTCAGCTAGGGAGGTGAAAGAGGGAGACGGACGGTGCTGCCATTGGCCCAATGGAATGCTGCCGTCATATTTCTAGGGCCCTTTCATATCGTGTACATGACCCAGACTCCAACAAGGGCATGGGGGAAGACACCTGACTGGAGAGCTGAGTTAACTATTTCCATGAGATCGGACTTAACGACAGGGAGAACTTTGTTTAAAAAAGGTGTGGGTGAGATATCGAGGCAGCAAGAGGAGGAGTTTAGCTGTTTAATAATTTCATCAAGATGTTTTTGATTTAGTTTTTTAAAATCAGACATTCTATCTGCATTATTTTTACATGGGAGTGAAAACTGTGGTGGGTTGGGTGCTGCTTTACAGATTGGTCTTCTAATTTCCCGAATCCTTTAATTGAAGAAGTTGGAATATTCACTACAGGCCCTAATGGAGTGTAGCTCAGGAGCTGCTATCACTGGAGGATTGGTTAGTCTTTCAGCTGTTGCGAATAGAATCCAACCGTTATTAATGTTTCTGTTAATGATTTTAGAGAAGAATGAGTTTTCAAAGTTGAGGTATATTTGTTTTGCCTGTTTTTGTACATCTCATAGTGAACCCGAAGTTGAGTTTCCCTCCATTTTCTTACTGCCTGGTGTTGAATTAAATAATTATCATAAGTAATTCTGTGCATGTTCAAAACAGAGACAAGGAACCAATCTCCAGTTCTTAACATTTATTTTGAACAGATTAACAAATTGCAGTTTTACAGAGGAATTTTGCCCCCGTCAGTTCCTCTGTGGTCCAGATTTAAAGAAATCTGAACATTGAATGATTTTCATGTCAAAACTTTTATAGACAACCGGGCCTGCCAGGGTTGTAGGCGTTCCTTCTCCTCGAAATCTTACTCCAATCCGATCATTTCCAAACAATGTCTGAGCAATGATTTGCTGTCAGAGAATCCTGGAGTCAGAAAATGAGTCGTCTCTGTTCTGGGTCAAAGGTTCATTATAAAGATTTATGGTTAAATGGCTATCTGCTTCTCTAAAAACTTTTCTCCCAGTTTCTTATCTAAACATCCTGTTTTTTACAGCTTGCAATAAAACTCACCCCAGAGTTTTATGACTTAAAAGCTTACCTGCATAAACAATAGTGTCAGACCCATTTTTACAATCATGCAAGCTAATTAAAACAGACTTTTACTTTCTGAACACCAACCAAGGACTATACAAACATATTCAATACGAGACCGTTGCACAAAGTAGCCCCAAAAAATATGAGTCACGACACTGGTGACACTCCCTTAATTCACTACATACTAGAGGATTGCTGGTCCATGGAGACTGATTTCTACCTGAGACTACTTTAATTTTAGTTGGAGCAATAGTATCTTTGATGTCTGAAACTTTAGAGAAAATGTTATCTAACAGCTTGTTAACAGAGTGTGTGTTGGGTAGTGGGGGGAAGTGTTAGGGGGATTGGGTAGAGCAGTAAATTTGTTTAAAGATTTCAGCTGAGCTGTCAATGAAGAAGCGTTCTTTTACTATGGTCTAATTTTGATTAGATAGTTTAGCCGACATGCAGAAATGGTCAGATAATTTAACATCCAGAATGGAGATTTTCAGTCCTTTGCTAATGATTAAGTCTAAAGTTTGTCCTTGTTTGTGTGTTGGCTGATTGACATGTTGGGTTAGACCAAAGTTTTGGAGAGAATCACTTAGTGCTTTATCCTTGGAGTTGTCATTATGAATGTTCAAATCTCCCAAAATAATTAGTTGGTCATTTTCAATACATATTACAGATAGAAGGTCATTGAGGTCATTAATAAAGTTTGAGCTAGCTTTGGGGGGGTTTGTACATATTTATAACTAAGACCTTATTTGGCTCTTTATATCTCTGTGGCAAGGTATTAATACCAATCTGGTAAAGTGTGGTGCTATAGAGCAAAAGATAAAGTGGTAAATTCCCCCAATGGCATACTCAAACAGCAAGCCATGCACACATACAAAATAAACACAAACAGTTGTCCAAAATTTAAGGATTTGTCAATACAATACTTCAAGTTTCAGTTAAAATACTCTAAGTCAATAAACGCTTTGGCTGAGATAATAACATTTAACTAAACTACCAAAAAGGAAAAAAAGAAAACAGTAGGGGGAAAAAAGGAGGGATGTCCCTATCAGCATTTACGGCCTCTGATCCCAATCAGATTTTTTTACCTCAAATCCAATCCAATTTCGAGTCCCAATCAGATCTTTTGCCCTTATTATTGACATTTCTAAAACTTAATTATAATTTCAGAAAGTAACTCATCTTAACTTTTTGTAATACTAATTTCATTAATAAGCATGACCAAAATATTGTTGCAAATACCATGAAATATTTTTTTTTTTACAGAGAATTGAAGGTACGTATCAGTTTAATATTTGAGACAAAAGTAAAAAGCAAAACACTTTAGTACTTATTATCATATTAATACTATATATATATAAAAAATAACTATTTCCAGCAGGCTACATGCTTATGTGCACAATGCTGCCCTTCCACTGTCATGGGATTATATTCACTCTATATTTTTGAGTAAATACCAGTCAGAAAGACCACATTATTCTAAATTTGTAAGTTGCAGTACTATTGGTGTTTTCACTATAAGGTATTTGAATGTACCAGAGCTGCAACTCAGCATTTACCTTTTTTCTCTTTCACTGCAGGAGCTAACAGAGGAGTTTATCTTTGTTTATTGATGGGTGTAAATGCCAGAGGGTGAGTTTCTATGCTTTTATTACATAGTTTATAGTATTGTTAAGCATATTTGTTGATGTTGACCCATATTAGAATTGTGTTTAATATGCTATAGCTACTAATTTGTGGTGATTAAGAGTCCTTATGGAGGTTTGTATTATTGCACAATCACGTTGAACGTAACTTGGAGGTACTTTCGTAAAAGTCATTGTGACTCTTCGGCTAATATAGCCAATCTCAGATCACTGAAAAATTTGAAAATTACAGCCCGATCTGATCTTGAGATCAGAATTTGGACATTCCTTGTTATATCATGTTTAAAAAAAATGCCTAAACCTACTTAAAATATATATATATATATATATATATTTATATATATATATATTATATATATATATATATATATATATATATATATATATATATATATCTTAGGTTTGGTTACACAAAGCAATCTAACAGCTAGCCTAAGCTTGTTTGGAGAGTCCATAAGGCATGTTTTTCAGAAGAACCATTGAAAGCAAGTCTTTTAAAGATGGATATGTCATTTCTGAGTACTCAGGCTATAATAAAATTCATTTAGATCTAAGCAGAATCAAAATCTTAGAAGTCTGTTGGAGGCAAGGCTAGAGGCAGAGATGAATCACACAGACATAAGGTTAAAAACATAAGAGCCAGATAGACTGCATGGAGCTGGGAAAAAAGGCATATAATGTGGATGTTAAAATATGCTTTCACAATACAAAGACCTTAATGTGAATGGTGAAAAAAAATAGGAAAAAAGTTTATCTGACAGGGACTCAAAAGATGTAGAGGGATTAAGTAGATGCACAATCAGGTGAGCATGATGAGCTGGACTGGCAAGAGTTAGCTGCAGCGCAGCTATGTTTGGTTAGGCAAGAGGTAAACATACTATTCCTATCAAAATTAGCTCAATCTGCATAATGCTGTGGCTGAGCACTTTGTTGTACTCCTCATGATAGCTCTCCAAATGCATTTAGTGCTTTAAATATAAAGTTGTGTGTCAACAACATATCATTATCTGCATCTCATTATCTGCATCCGACTCCGCTTTTCCATTTCTCTGATCAGATCTTCTTCAGCCCTATCCCGTCCAACACTACACTCAACCTATCCTTATGTGCATTGACGATCATCATGAACAGATTCAGTTTCTGATCATCTTCGCTAATTTCTCCCCTCTCATCCTGGGCTATCCTTAGTCATGACCCCAACATTTCCTGGTTGTTGTGTCAGATTTTGGAGTGGTTTCCCAGATGCGGACAGCACTGGGTCCAACCTAGGACTTCTCCTATGTCCGAGGCCTCTATGGAGTCGGTTGATTTCGGGAAATCCCTCTGAAGTGCCGAGACCTCAATACTGTTTTCAGTAAAGAGCGAGCCTTCACATTAACTCCGTACCACCCCTAGGATATGGCCATTCATCTGCTCCCCGGCACCGCTCCTCCTCACGGGCATCTTTTTTCTCTGTCTCCCGCGGAGAATAAGGCCATGGAAGAATATGTTGCTGAGGCACTTAATAATGGATTTATTAGACCGTTAACTTCTTCAGCAGCTGTGGGTTTCTTTTTCGTCCAGAAGAAGGATGGAGGACTCTGCCCTTGTATTGATTGCAGGGTCCTGAACAAAATTACAATAAAAAAAACGATATCCCCTCCCTTTGATTTTTACCGCTGTTGACTCTCTTTCTCGCGCCATAATTTTTTCTAAATTGGATCTTCGCAGCGCCTAGAATCTGGTGCGCATCAGAGAGGGGATGAATAGGAAACTGCATCACCCCCACTGGCCTCTATAAATATCTGGTCATGCCGTTCGGACTTTGTAACAGCCCAGCCGTGTTACAACATCTCGTGAACGATGTCCTTCGAGATATGATAGGACGCTGGATGTTTTTCTATTTAGACGACATCCTAATTTACTCCCGTTCTGTGGAGGAGCACTTTCGTCATGTGGGATCAGTGTTGAACAGACTCCTGGAAAACCACTTGTTCTGTAAGTTAGAGAAGTGCTCTTTTCACCACCGCTCTATCTGCTTCCTGTGTTTTTCAATCTTTTCTAATGGCCTGGCAGATTGGAGAGAGAACAGCTGTTAGCATGCTGTCGACACGCTCCACCCTGGAAACATGCCTGCCTCTACAGCGCCGACCTCTGCGGCGAGATGGTGGAGAAGGGTCGTTCCTCCATGACCCAATGTCAGGAGGACGGTACCTTGACTGTGTCTCACAGAGGCCGATCTGCTGCTCTGGGAAGTCATCCGAGGGGCAGTTCGGACATCTCCCGTGGGATGGTGAGGTAGCCCACTGTGACGGAGGCTGTGTTCTGCTCCCCGCTTCCAGAAACAGCCCTAGCGCGGCGGAACTTCCGCCAGAGGCGTGTGAGGAGAGGCGGAGATCCTGGACAGATTAACACAGACGTCCTTCTGCAGGGCGGCAATCTCCTGGGTGACAGCTTCCGCTGGGTCCATCTTTTCTGGCCAGATCATTCTGTCAGGAAGTGTGGTGGAAGGTATGGACCCAAACGCAGAGTGCAAGGTTGTTTATTGAAGTGCACAGTGATGATGATGATGGTGGTCTGGATGGCAGGAACGAAGATGTAGGACAACAGGGACAGAGATCACAGGCACATACACGGTGGACATCGGGAATTAACTCCTGTAATGATCCGCCGCTGACTGAAGGGAGGTGACGGGATATAAGGACATGAGGTGAGTGGCTGGAGATTGAAGACAGGTGCGGTTGATGATGAGGGAGTGAGAGGAGCTGAGTGTAGAATCATGACAATGACATAACTTTCACCTAGCTTATCGTCCAGGTTCCAAGAACACTAAGGCAGACTCTCTATCCAGACATTTCTCTGACTCTCCTCCTCAGATCACCCCCGACCCGTTCTACCCACCCAACGTTTTCTAGCCCCCATTCGCTGTCCTCTTCAGGACTCCATTTGCATGGCTCTGCGCGATGAACCTGACCCTCCCAAGAAACCTCTGAATCGCCTCTACGTTCCTACCAGTTGCAGACAGGAAGCTCTGGTTTGGGGCCATTCCTCCCCATTTTCAGGTCAACCCGGTCCTGCCAGAATGTTACAGATTTTACAATGGGCTTTCTGGTGGCCATCCATGAGACTTGATGTATGGGAATTTGTCTCTGCCTGTGATGCTTGTGCTCATGCTAAACTGTCTTCTTCCTCCTCAGCAGGCGAACTTCAACCCCTTCCGGTTCTGAAACGCCCCAGGTCCCATATCGGCCTTTACTTTGTTAGTGGCCTTCCCATTATAGATGGTTTGGACACTGTTCTCATCATTGTGGATCGGTTCTCCAAGGCCGTCCACTTGGTGGCTCTCCCGGGCCTACCCTCTGCCAAATGAATGGCCGAACTTCTGTTGGAACATGTTATTTGCCTCCATGAGTTCCCCAGGGACTTTGTCTTGGACAGAGGCCCTCAAATTACTTCCAAATTTTGGAAGGCCTTTTGTTGTCTCGTCGGTGCGTCAGTTAATCTCTCTTCAGGTTACCATCCCCAAGCTGCTGGTCAGATTGAACGTTTCAACCAACAACTGGGCTGTTTTCTGAGATGTTTCGTGGCTTCCCAGCCTTCACAGTGGCCCAAGTACTTACTTACCTCCATATCTCCTCATCTACCGGGGTTTCTCCCTTCGAACTCAGGGTTTCCATTCTCCTCTCCTTGACCATCAGGAGAAAGAGGTTGAAGTTTCCACAGCTCAGTTATTTGCAGTCATCTGTCTTGGATTAAAGGCAGGCCTTCATTCTCCCGTGCCAATTCCCAGTCTATAAAACAGCATCGCCGCAGACATTGTGCTGGTCCTTCTTTCCAGCCTGTCAATAGGGTTTGGCTTTCTACCAAACATCTCAGACTGCGGACAGAATCTTTCAAACTTACTCCAACGTTTGTGGGCTCCTACGAGGTACTGTCTAAGATCAATCCAGTTACATATCGTCTACGTCTTCCCTCCTCTCTGAAGTTCCATCCAGTTTTTCATGTTTCACAACTTAAACGAGATGTTTCTTCACTGCTGGTACCTGCTCCTTTCCCCACCCCCACCACAGGATCATTGTCCGACGTATCCTGGACTCTTGTCGTGGGGTTCAGTATTTGGTGGACTGCGCTAGCTATGGCCCTGAAAAGCACTCCTGGGTTCCATCTCGATTCATCCATGATCTCTCTCTTTGATTGAGGACTTTAATAATTGCCGCTCTGGACTGTCATGTGCCGGTTGTTGGGGGGGATTCCTGTCAGGTAATGATCATGTGATCCCTGCAATTTCCTATTTAAAGGGGGTTTACTCACCTGCTCGACGCTCTGACATCAAATCCTCTGTATCCTGAGCCACATCCTCAAGCCTGCTTCCTGCCGAGTTGGAATTCCAGTGTTGTAGACCCTCTGAACTCAAGAAACTCAGCTTCCCGTTTCTCTCTCTCAAATCACCGTCTCCCTCTGGTATTCTTCCATAATCCCATACCGGACTTTTTCAGGTGTTGCCAGATTAAACAGCGTGCTCCCGTTTTCCCTTTGCTCTACTTCCCCCGCGCTTGGGTCAAGTCATTATTGCCTCATGACAGATCCTGTGTTTACCTATTCAATGTTGTTCTGTGATTGGTCTTGTGATTATCCTCTGATGCATAGAACAGAGTGTTAGTTATCCTACGATAACTGTATGATGTAATGATCGGACAGAAGCTGATTCAATAGGGTGTGGCTGACTACTATATAAACCCATGCATCTGTCTGAAGCTCCAGGGTTCTCATCAGGAGTCCCTCCATGCATGTAAATAAACTATGTACGAATATTTGGTTTTGTTCTCTCATCCAAGGCCTCTCAGACACTCACGCTGTTTCCACACTGAACGCAATAAGAGCACCTATAAAGCGCGACACACGCCTAGCTGTTCGTGTGCACATTCGCACCTTGAAGCGTGTACAACATGAACTGGTCGCGCTTAAAAAATGGTATTTTCACCCACGAACTGGCCTTCAGCGGAGCTGGGGCCAGAGTGCGTCTGCGGTGGATTAGGGACCGAGCTGATGGAGGACAGCGTGTTCGGCCTGGGCTTCAGCGGAGCTAGGGCTACAGTGCAGCTCGCGGTGGATAATGGTCCGAGCTGACGGAGGACAGCGTGTTCGGCCCGGGCTTCTTCGGAGCTAGGGATACAGTGCAGCTGGTGGTGGATTATGGACCGAGCTGACGGAGGAGAGCTTGTTTGGCCCGGGCTTCAGCGGAGCTAGGGCTACAGTGCAGCTCGCGGTGGATAATGGTCCAAGCTGACGGAGGACAGCATGTTCGGCCCGGGCTTCTGCGGAGCTGGGGCTACAGTGCAGCTGGCGGTGGATTATGGACCGAGCTGACGGAGGACAGAGTGGATTATGTGTTCGGCCTGGCCTCCAGTAGACCGGGGACCGCTGCACTGGAGGTTTGGTGAGCTACAGATACAGTCTAGCTACGGCGGAGGGATCCATAAACAGCAGCGAGCCTCTCATAAACACCGGCTCCTCGCCGCCTGGAAAACGTGACCTGAACGTCCAGTTTGTGCCGTGAAGGTCCAAGCTTCGCCTGCCGAAACACCAACTACATTTCTGAGAAGCTGTCCATCTGTCTGCGGTTCGTAACAATTTATAATATTTGAGCAGCGTAGGACGTGGTGCGGGAGCTGCTACCAGGAAACTAGGTGAGGAGGCTGTTTCAAGGCTCACGTCTTGGCCAAGACCTGCTTTTACAGCAACAACAGATCTTTTAAGAGCCACCCACAAACCTCTTAAGAGCATTCCTGTCTAAATAGTTTATTTTTTTATTTCTGTCTCTGTATAGCAAACTGCTTGTGTCATGTAGCTCGGGGTGATTAGCCACAATGTTTATCAGTATTTCCTCCATGTCCTGCTAAGGCTGTGACTCCATGACAGTCACAGAATCACTGAAACTCTGTCCCCTGATTGGTTGTCGCGGCGCGATTTGACACTGGAGTTCAGATTTTTTTTCAAACTCGAGTGATAGACGCCATGAGCGCGAATGCACAAAGTGCACCACATAAAATACAGCGCGAATTTTCCATCGCATCTGTAGCGCGAAATGTTCACGCAAATCAGGCAGAAAAGCTTTTTCGCGACGCAAATCTGCTTCTGAAGTGTCGCGGGACCCCAAGTCGTGCTTCATCGCGCTCCTCCATTGATTTTACATGTAAACCTGAAGCTCTAGTCGCTCCTGCACGTTTGGTCTGGACACACTGTCAGATTTCTACCACAGCATGTTTAGTTATGGGTTATATGTTTGTTCAGTCCATGAGTTTTAATGTGGGTGAGATGTCAGGAGTCAGAGTTCAAGAGTCTAACATTCATCCATTCATCCATCTATGCCAATTATCCTTGAAGGGTTGCTGGTACCTATGCCCAGAGGTCATTGGGTGAGAGATGGGTTACATCCTGGACAGGTCGCCAGTCCACTGGCGTTTTTTTCCACTGGCAGAACGTTTACATTCACATCTAAATCGAGCTTTTGGTAGTAATTCAAATAATACCTTAACCAGAATGAGAGCTTTTATCCCAGTTTACATGTTACTCAGAAAATCTAATTATTGAATGAAGTGCTCTAGGTTCCACAACAGTGGCAACATGCGTCTTATCACACCGGCATTCTTCCAGTTGGTAAGAGTGAAGAAGCTGAAGTAAAAGCATGGTATGCACAAGGAGTGAAGAAATGGACAACAACAACGCTGCAGCACAATACGTTTCATAAGTATTGTACTGTTTGATTATTTTACAGTTGTTGCTGCTGTGTTATTGTCATACTGGTGTTGTTATTCCCGTTCGCCGCCTTGTAACTTCTGGAGGAAGGAGTGCCAATCCATGCTCGACTAAGCATGGATGGCATTTCTATACAGAAAAATGCAACTTTCTAACCATATTTTATCCATGACTTAGTTCGATTATTTGAAGGTCAGTTCGGTTGGACTTCAGTTGAACTAAAGTGTATACAAGCATTTCAAAAGTCGGAATTCAGTTGTACCAAGCCAATAACTTGGTTTTCTCTGACTACATATAAACCCACAGACTATTCCACAATTCCATATTACCCATTGTCATTCATGGTGGTTAAGGGTGTTTGATCACCTCTATTGGTGGATCTCAGAAACAATATTGGTGGGTTTTATTCAACCATCCATTCTTTGTCAGAAATATTCAGTTAATCTTAACTCCTAAACACATGTAATTATTGGAATTCACATAAAATAGAAGGTCACATACCAGCAATACTACGATCGCTTTTCTGGTTGTCAAGGGAAATGGCTAGCTTGACTCGTTAATGTATGATGTGAAGATCAACTTTAGAATGTTCAGGAAAGAATTTTGTGGAAAATACTGGTGCATGAATAACAAAATCCTTAAATGCTATTACTTGTTTACAGTCATCACTGAATAAAAAGCTTTTCAGAGAAGAGTCTACAGAAATGTGCATCTTTCTATCAAAGATACACCTGTTTTATTTTTTATTTCAACTGTTTATGTTCGTTTGTAATGACAGAATGTGTTTATGCTTACACTGTAGTTTTCAAATGATCCATGCAGTACAGCTGTACAGACGGACAGCTGTAGTAGTTAAACAGGGTTCTGCTCTCACTACATTAACTACATTGCAGACAGTCAAGCATCACCTCTTCCTTGACATCATGAATGGCTCAATTAAATAACTGACCAGCATTAATGTTGATCTTGCAGCACCCACATACGCACGCACATACACGAACACACGCATGCACGCATAGACACATTCTGGGTCAATGTCACAGAGAGAAGAAACCATTCAGGATGAGCCGTTGTGATGTAATTACTTTTCATTTGATGTGAAAAATTATTCAAAGTCAATGAGTCGGAAAGTGTTCTGCAGTCTGTCACAGGAACTGGCATTGTTTACTTCCCCTCCAGCACATCATTTGCTCTATCTCACAGTCACAATTATTCTCTCTGTCTTACTGTCATACACATTGCACTACAGTGTATCACATGCCTCATTTAACTAGACGCCATTGCAATGCATGCGTGTGTCCAATCCCTCATATTTCTGTTGCTCCATTGTGTTTTTTTAACCATTTGTTTTCATTTAAATTAAAGTTGGTGGGTGTTTGGGAAATTCACTTTGATGATAAATGTATGTGTTGCTGAGCTGTGCTAGTCCAAAATATTGTGCTGTATGGTGCTGTGTATATCTGCTACAAGTATGTAATGTGTATTAAATATCTTGATATATATATATATATATATATATATATATATATATATATATATATATATATATATATATATATATATATATATATATATCTTTATAAAATAAAATAAAAAAACCGAAAGCTATTTTTATATGGAGAGTATTCTCTTAATTTGCTGTAAGGAGTACTTAAATGTTTCTCTTCAGCAAACTAATTTTAATGTCAGAATCTAAAATAAAATTGTATTAGTTTTTATAAAATCTCCTTTAACTGTTTTTGTAACTCCTATTAGCAGCACGGCTAAAGACAATGTTATGAACGCTAGTGCCTGCTGGCATTGTTTATGATCACCAGCTGTTGTTTAAATACTGCTCAATTAGAAATCTGATATTAACATATTTTGTTGTAGAAAAGTAAACTGCTTACGAAAATTAAAAGTAGCACTTTTTTTTGGGCCTGGCCTGAAATCAATTAAACCTGTCTGATAATTTTCTGGTTGGTTAAGCAGCTGAGGGCATCGTTAATCACTTTCAGCTGTATTGGTGTTCATGGACTTAACAACAGGTGCACTACAGTGGCAACAATTAGAAAACCCTCAAAACAGAACTGTCAGGATCTGTCCTTGTTTGTGTCTAATTGTTCCCTGATGCGTCTTGTTACCTTAATTGTTCCCCGGTGTAATTAAGTTCATAGTTTCCGTCATGTCTGAATGCTGATCCCCAGCCATTTTTTCGAAGTCGGCGTGGACCTCGCTGCCGGACGCCGTGCTCCTGCGTCCGAAAAGGTCCTGCTTCTCTCCTCACCGACATCCACAAGAAGGACGATTCTCCAAGAGACCCGTTGATCACTGTGTCTCCGAGACGCACTTCATGCCCTGTGCCTGCTCCGAGACGCACTTCAGTCCCTATGCCTGCTCCGAGGAATTTCAACGTTCCTGTTCTTCCTCTGAGATACTCTGACGTTCCTGTTCCTGCTCCGAGGCATCTCAACGTTCCTGTTCCTCCTCCGAGATGCTCCGACGTTCCTTTTCCTGCTCCGAGGCGTCTCAACATTCCTGTTCCTCCTCCGAGATGCTCCGACGTTCCTGTCCCTACCCCGAGGCGTCTCAATGTCCCTGTTCCTGCTCCGAGGCTATCCAGTATTCCAGTTCCTACTCCGAGGTGTTCCAGCGTTCCTGTGCCTGCTCTGAGGCGCTCTAGCATTGTGGCTCCTCGCAGTCCGGAGGCTCTGACAGTTTCTCATATGTCTCCTGAGGATGTTTGGACTTTCACTCCTTGCCTGACTTTTCTGCTGCTGCGACCTTGGCTTCGGTCTCCTGGCGGTCATCGCAGCAGCTCTGGGTCCTCCTCCGTCCACCGAGGTAAACAGGAATAGCCTGCCTGCCGAGGTTCATCTGGCTGCCGTTGGAGCTGCTGGCTTCTCCTTCCAATCTCTGCCCACTGTTGTTGTTGGTCCAACACGACCTCTTCTTTGCGTAATCCCTCGTAGAGGTCCTCCTGCTCGTCTTCTTCGCCAGCTCCGTCATCTCAAGGGCACAGTGCCCCAGTGCGGAATAGTACGCTCATCAACTCTCCGAGCTGTGCAACAGACTCTGTTCCTCAGGGGAGTCCTGCGGCGCTGTAATCCAAGCCGTCGCTGGGCTGCCTTCAAAAGAAGTGGTCGACCTCCAGACTTCCTCTTAGGATGGTTTTGGCCGCGTGGTCGGCCTCCTGATCGGCCCAGAGGGCGCATACGGCCCATTGGAAGATGAGAAAAGTGGTCCGTTCCTAATTTATGTTTTGAACTTTGAGAACTTTAAATGTATGATTGTTAACTCTTCTAAAGTTTCTGAGTATAACTCGTCTTTTGATTTTCAGGGTCAGTAGATGCCCTATAGACCTAATTCATGGTCCTGCTGCACTACGCAACAACTGCCCATAACTGTTTGGACCTAACTTTCTGTGTAATTTTTTTTTTTTAATTCAGTCACACTTCAGGATTTTTGGTTCTTTAAGGTAATGCTATACTAGGTCACCGATCATGGTCCTAATGAAAAGGTTAGGAACATGTAAATTTGAGGTTAAGAACATAAACTGGTGGCCAGAAATTCTTCTTAAAGATTTTCTGTCTCTTAATGGAATTCATGCTTCCCTCAGCTTGGGCAGATTCCAAAACAGCAAAGCAGCTCAAGACCATTGCATTGCCTCCTTCATGGTTGACTCTTACCATGATGTTTTTTTTTTTTTTTTTTTGGTCTCTTAATTTCACACCAAATGTAAAGAAACACACACATTCCATAAAATTCTACTTTGGTCTCATCAGTCCATAAACTATTTTCTCAGGGTGTTTTTTGGAAAATGTTACATGTATATTTGTGTTGTTTTTGCTTAGCTTTGGGTTTCGCTTTGAAAACCTCCAATAGTGGCATTTTTTTCCTAGTCTCTTTCTTTTTTAAACTTTCTATTTATTTGCTTTATATAGAAAAAAGAAACAAAACAAAGAACCATACATGCTGAACATAAAGACAATAACTGTTTGGATAATTATAGTAACTATGCATCCATTTCCTCCATTGCTTATTGGACTTGAATTATTTTAAAATAAGTTCACTAGCAGGGACCACGCCACAGATTGAGAATTTTAACAGTTTATTGAAGGCATGGAGAATTGAACAGTCTGAGGAGGGACATCGGAGACCCAGGGGAAGACTCAGTGTGGGGGTGCAGTCTTCGAGAAATCATCTTTCCGAGCCTGCTCAGAACCCCCTCAGACAAAAGCCTATACAATGTGCAAGGCACAGAGAAAGTCATCTCGAGGCCCTTTATGAGAGGTCGTTGCAATCCAATCAGATAAAAGTTTGTCTGAGTAAGGAATCCCAGCAGATTACCGAGTCGTCAACGCGGGGTTGAGCAGTTCCTCAGCAATCCCTTGTACTGAGCAAGCATGTAGCGACTGTGGAGAGGAAAAACTCCCCTTTAGCGGGAAGAAACCTCTGGCAGAACCTGGCTCAGAACAAGCGGTCGTCCGCCACGACCGTCTGGGGGTCTGAGGAGACAGAAAGCAGGGGGCGTTGTAGTTGAGCAGGACGCCGGACCGGATGGAGCTTGTTCTCCAACAGTCCGAGCCCACGACGGAACATCTGCGGGAACGGCTCGGGACCTAAACGAGAGATTGGAAGAGTTAGTAGAGGAGTGAACAGGGGCACAGAATGTGGAGGCTGTGTCCGATGGACGCTGCTGAGAAAAAAGGGGGAAGGGTAGAAGGGGCGGGTCGGCAGTTACCCAGGAGAGAAGGAGCGGGTCGGCAGTTACCCAGGAGAGATGGAACGGGTCGGCAGTTACCCAGGAGAGATGGAACGGGTCGGCAGTTACCCGGAAGAGATGGAACGGGTCGGCAGTTACCCGGAAGAGAGGGAACGGGTCGGCAGTTACCCGGAAGAGAGGGAACGGGTCGGCAGTTACCCGGAAGAGAGGGAACGGGTCGGCAGTTACCCGGAAGAGAGGGAACGGGTCGGCAGTTACCCGGAAGAGAGGGAACGGGTCGGCAGTTACCCGAAAGAGAGGGAACGGGTCGGCAGTTACCCGAAAAAGAGGGAACGGGTCGGCAGTTACCCGAAAGAGAGGGAACGGGTCGGCAGTTACCCGAAAGAGAGGGAACGGGTCGGCAGTTACCCGAAAGAGAGGCGACGGGTCGGCAAGACCCTGCAAAGAGCGGCGACGGGTCGGCAAGACCCTGCAAAGAGCGGCGACGGGTCGGCAAGACCCTGCAAAGAGCGGCGACGGGTCGGCAAGACCCTGCAAAGAGCGGCGACGGGTCAGCAGGTACCCGGAACCTAGAGGGAGGGGAAGGGAGGGGCGAAACAATCGAGCCAAACGAGGGATGAAGAGCGGGCAGAGCTTATAAGTGTATCGTGATGTGATTAGAGATGTAGGACAGGTGCGGGGTACCGGAAGAGTTGATTAAGACTAATTACGAAGTGGTACGAAGTGGATCTGAAACGTGGTCCCTGCTCCCGAACCTAAGTCAACAAGTTAACTCCATTTCACTAGCAGGGACCACGCCACAGATTGAGAATTTTAACAGTTTATTGAAGGCATGGAGAATTGAACAGTCTGAGGAGGGACATCGGAGACCCAGGGGAAGACTCAGTGTGGGGGTGCAGTCTTCGAGAAATCATCTTTCCGAGCCTGCTCAGAACCCCCAAAAAGGTCTTGATAAAATGATTAACTGAAAGGCGAATGCACGTGGTGTAGATCAGATTATTTTGGATCGATATGCTGAAGGAATGCCAGCAGGCTAGAACCTGGGTTAATGTCGTCAGAGATCCCTGATCCCTTATAGGGACTTAGGTCAAAAAAACCCAAAAGTCTGGAGAGATAGGCCTGGTAATAAGTGGGCATGACATAGACGGTATAGATTTTGAGTAATTAACAGAGAAGCGAATGTGCGCGGTGTAGATCATACAGATTATTGCGGATGTAGGATCGGTAGGCGGAAGAGGACCAGCGGCCCAAGATTTGGATAACGTTGTCCGATATACCGGACCTAGCGGCTGAGGTAGCTGCACCTATGCGTATGGAATGGACAGAATATGGATCGGGGGAGATACCGGACCGGTGGAGGATCTGGCGAAAGTGACTGGCAAACCAGAACCTAGTAGCGGGGCTACCAGACTCTGTAATGAACAGCGGGTCGAATGGAGAGGCGTTGGCGGATAGTCGAGACTGGACGTAGTGAGTAATAGGTTCATATGGACTGAGGATAGAAGTGAGACGGAAGAGGTGTATTAGGACGGAGGTACCGAGCTGATCGGTTTTACTTCTGCGAAGGTTGTAAATGATTGCGAAACAATCGAGCCAAACGAGGGATGAAGAGCGGGCAGAGCTTATAAGTGTATCGTGATGTGATTAGAGATGTAGGACAGGTGCGGGGTACCGGAAGAGTTGATTAAGACTAATTACGAAGTGGTACGAAGTGGATCTGAAACGTGGTCCCTGCTCCCGAACCTAAGTCAACAAGTTAACTCCATATTAAAACATTAAGTATCCTTTCCATTACTTACATTTCCTCTACTATCCGGATCAAATCTTCCTGATTCGGTGGATCTGATTTAAACCATGTTTCATTATTTCCTTTTTTCTTGCTGCCAGAATTATCATTGTTGAGAACCTATCCTCATTCTCCACCGCCTTGGTTATACCACAAACCTCTGATATCTTTCTTATGAAAAGTTCCAGTTTTATAATTGGCATCATTCTCAGTTTTCTCTCACAGTTTCATATGTGATGATCATTTTGTAACCCACAGTGGGCTTGATGCTACTTGGGGTACTGTTGACTATATAATAAACTTCATCTAAAAAAAACAAACAACCTACAGCCATAATCATTTTCCATCAAAATGATCTCACATGTTAGGATACTGCTGAAAAGTATATTGAATTGGAAATGGCAGTTTTCTATCTTATTAATAGTTTAATCAGCATTCAGTTGCAAAGAAGAAGGCTTCATGAAATCCATAATGCTCAGGAAGTGCGAGGACTTATTCTTGAAGAGTGTCACACAGAATCTTGAGTTTGCTAAAATATCGATGGACAGTGGGGTGAATCGTAGACAATGACCTTGGTGTGAGACATGCATGCAGGAAGGATGTCATTTCTGTCCAAAAAAAAACATCAAGGAAAAAAGATGACTAGTGGGAAGTTAATTTCTCAGATTACTCCTCAATTTGATTGTTTGGAACATCACAATTATAATTTATTTGAAGGGTAAAATATGACAGCTTGTCCTGTGTCATATGAACAGTGAGGAAAGCTGATACAGTGTGGGGATATGTATCATACCAAGGATTAGAGTTACTTAATGTTTTATCCTGAAACATGCCATGTATAAAAAGTAAGAAAAAAAGAATCGCGTCTTGAGCAATTTCATTCAACATTATACAGTAGATAGAATTTAGGGATGATCTGTGTTTTTTCCGGAATTATGAAATACAAGTTCACAAAACTTAAGCAATACTGAAATTTGTCAAAGATCAAAACATTGAAATATTAAGGTGCTTTTCCACTATTAGGGTAATTTTACCGAACCTTCCCGGTATGCCGGTCTCCACTTCGCCTGACAGCGACATTTTGGGGTTCATTTCAGGAACCTACTGACTTCAAGCCTTAAGGTATGTACTCAAAATGGTCCAGTAGAATCGCTGGGCATGAGCTGTGGATAATTCATTTTGATTGGCTTTGAATCAGAGAGAAATTACATCAGCAGAGGTTGTGAAATAACTGGCTTAAAAAAAATTGCAATTTTGTATGGAGACAGGATATCTCAGGGGAGTGGGCCACCGATTTACCCTATACAATGAAGCTACAATAAAACTACCCAGACTGATAGTGGAAATGCGCCTTGCGAATTATAATGCAATTTCCACTTTTTTATCTTTTGTGTTGCCATTTTGGTCTTTGCTGCCTCTATAAACACAACAAACATGAATGAAAACTTTCCATCAATTTCTTTTTTGTGCACATTTTTACTGTCAAAAATCTTGTGCTTCTACAAGCTGTGATTGTGATGCCACAGTAAGCGGAATTTGCATATAAACGCCCCTCACCTGTCAAACCCTGCCCGCTAGTTTCAATGTCATGCGTGACAAACCTGCAGTCTAGTGTAAATACAGGTGAGGCTTGGTCTGAAACTGCTAATATGCATAAAAATAACAGAATCTATAAACAGCTCATTCTGAAAAAAAATAAAAATCGTTAAGAGCTCACTTTATGTCTGAGTGGTTTCGTGCAAAGAATTTTATTAACATGTTTTGTACAGACCATAGCTCAGACCATGTTTAAAAATATGCAAAATATGTCCCCTTTAAGACCTGGAGCCATGGAAGTCCCCAGATCTCAGCCACATTTCTCAAAAAGCGGGGACATAGAACAGGAGTCATCAGATTAAATAACACATCTGGATCTCTGTGTCACATTCTGCTATAAAATCACATCTATGTAATGGCTCTGTATATTTTGTGTTATATGGTAGAAAATGCTTGTGTCAAAAAAGTTGAAAGGAATGCATCTTCAGTGGAAAAGGTGTCATACAGTTGCAATTTTGTTTTTTTTTATCAGATGTTAGGATCAACTTGACTGTTTGCAAGGAATATGTTGAAATAATAGCAAAAAGTTTGATTTAAGATTATTGTTACATTATAAAAGCTCTCAGATCGGCTCCTGCAGAGTTTCCCTTTGTCCACTTGAGGGCAGTATGATCCCAATCCTGAAACTTTTAGGGCATCCTCCTTCTTTGTTCTCCTGCCAATTTCTCCTCCTCTACTACCCATCCACCCCCACCCACGGAAAAAAAACATCTATGAGAGGAGAGAAAAAGACAGAAAAAAATGTATCCTCGGGTTAAAATAAATAGCCTTTCACAGTTAATTTAATTGACTATTTTGTACACAATCGAGGTAATTCCGCCTCGGCTGCAACAGCAAACAAGAATAGCATTGCCTCTGCAATCAGTTACCACGCAAACACACAGAGAGAGGCTTTAATCTGCTTTTTATCACAGACAAGCCATGGCTGAAGTTTGTTCAGACATTGTATGCCACTGTCTTTCTTAATTTTTGTAACATCCCAGAAGAAAATTACTATCAGTGCTGCAGGAAAAAAAAAAAGAGTTAAAATGCACTCTGTAACAGAAGGTAGAGAAAGAAAACAAAGTGCAGGGAAAGTGCATGTGTAAAATCAGATTTATTGAGATATATGTTTCGAGCTTTGAAGCAAATTTAGGAAGCACAATCTCCAGTAGTTATTGGCGAAACAATAAAACTGGAAAAAACTGAAAAAAACATACTGCATTATTTATCAATTTATTTTAGCGTATGTATATAAGGTGACTTCAGCTAAATAGCGACATCAGGCAAGATGAGCCACTTAAGGTTTGAGCATTTTAGCCTTTAAATTTTGTAGAGAGAATTGCTTCAAAAGATTTCAAATTGTTTGCACAAGTGTTCTTGAAAAAAACAACAACTGATTTGACTGGTCTAAAGTTGCCAAAAGGTGCCCCAATTTTCCTGATGTCACCTTATTCTTATTTTTTTAATCAACATTGGGAAAATATGCTGATTCTGTTTGTGTAGTTCCATGCATTCAGATTTAGGGTCAATGTCAGAATTGCTCTTTCTCCTCAACTCTCTAACTTCTTAATCATTTTTCTCTCCTGCTGGCCAGCTGCAGGTGTAGAAGTACATCTTTCTTTCTGTGAATGTGAGTGTATGTGTGTGTGTGCATGTCTGTGCATGTGTGTCCCTCAGTGTCTGCCAGTGTAACACAGAGCATGTCCGTCTGAGGTGTTGCTGTTCTCGCCTGTCCTGCTACCTCCAGCTGTGTGTCTACCGCCCCCCGCAGGCCAGTCGAGGTTACCCCACGCTGACCTGTTTAATTGTCTGCCTGTCCCAGAGCCCACCAGAGAGTGCATACGGGGTGCTCCCGCTGTGCCAAGGAGGACGAGGGCGACAACATGCACATACACGCACAGATACACACACATATGCATACAGAACAAGTCCAAGGAGTAAGAGCATGAAAACACGATGCCACACAGCGGCTCTGTCAGATACTGTCAGACGCACATTGTAAGTGTGTGTCCCATTAAAATGTGCTTATAGCAAAGAGCTTCTCTCGTTCTGTGTGTTGTTTTAAAGCTTCTGAAACAAGCACGTACACATCACTTCAGCAAATCCGGAGGCTGTGACTTCACACCAACAGCCAGAGAATCAACGAGTCTGTACTTGTATAATCAGTCATTAACAGTTGGTTTAAATAAACACAAATGGTAATCTTTTGCAGTATTATTGCTGTTGATTGATCGGAATGGAAAGAAAATAGTGCACAGTAATAGTGAGCTGTGAATTTTGGCAAGCCTTTTTTTGTGATGAGAGTGAATCATGCTTTAAAATGGATATCATTTTCTGAAGCAAAACAGCACAGGTTGATGGCCCCAGATACTAGCTGGGACGACTTTCTTGAAAAGCTTCCAACAGCAAAAGCTCTGACCAGGAGGTGATTACAGAGTTGGGTCAATGTGTATGCACTATGTTGGTGGTAATGATGGGATACAACTTCATTCCTAAAAATTTGAACTATCCCTTTAACATCAGTGCATTTAAAACAAAACTGTATCCTGGTTAGTGTGCAGGCAGACGGTCTTACTTACTTAGGATTTAGTCAGTTTTGTACTTTCAAAATAATATTTTAGAAACTCAGGGAAAGGTGGCTGTACCATTTTGCTAATTAAGATTTTTAAGTGATTTGCAAAAATAGAAAAAAACAAACTAGTATTTGTATCATGGAGGTTGAAATGCATCAATGAATGCACTACAAGAATATCTTCCCAGACGCAGTAACTTGCTTCCCTTCAAAACCAAACTCAAACGTAGCACTTTGGTACCAGTGATATTTAGTTGTTTTGTCCGTATTTTAAAGTGTTCCTAGAGCTTAGAACCACATTTAACTTCTTGTTGTTTAAATTATGAAGTTTAGGGTGTCAGATGTACCATACCAAAAACTGTGCCATTCTGAACTGCTTTAATTAGAAAATTTGTAATGTTTTAATCTTCTGACAGGAAGGCAGTCTAACTGCCTGCATTTCGACACATACTACTTCCAGACTATAATAGCTGACAAAGTACACAATGGTTAGGCTGAAAGGCACTTGTTGCAACATATAAAAGAAAACAGCAAGGCACATTTTGTTGGATGGATTTGGAAGTCTTTATATTGCACTGAAACACATCACAACTACAGTCTAGAGAAGGCAGACTTATTAGGCCTTTAAAGGTTGAGCAAGATGTCACTGAACTGCTGCCCGCATACATATACAATTTCAAAGGAATTACACTTTGAACATCAAATATGTTCTCTTGAAAGCTTTGATGCTCAAAGTTACAATATTCTACATTACAAAGTGATCATGCAAAGGGATTTTTATAATTTGCTTTAAACCATGTCTTGATACTGTATCAGTCATGATCTAAAGTACACTTGCTTAAAAGTGAAGGTTTAACCTCTGATGACATTATTCAATGATCTGTACTTTAAAAGGATCTGCGACAATATACCCAACATGGGCTGTTGATTAAATCTACTTGATAAACTTACCATTATCAAATGTGAGCCTCTAGAAAAAGCACAAATATTGACTGCTTCCTCTCCTATAGAATACAGGTGTTTGTTAACAAGGTTAAAATATCTCCTTAAAGAAGCAACTGCTGCTGCCTGCCAATATATAAGCTGTTATAAAAACATTACAGAACTATTTGAAGCCCGACTATTTGTAACAAAAAAGGTTTTACACATGCAGATAGCATTTAAGACAGTTAAAAAACTTCCCAGGAGTGGATGCGCACTAAATTTACCCCAAGGTCACACTTTGCAATGCTCAGAGAGATTGTAAAAACTTAACAGCTCTATCTCAGCCTCTGAAGTCCTCAGTTGACAAGGTATGTATGCTCTTATACTGTGTTGTGTGCTGTGTTGTAAGTTGTATGGTTTTATTGCGTTGTCATGTTTTGTCTCAATCTGTGCTTGACTTAGCCTTTGGGGACATTAAATGTTTTCAAATCAAACCCAATATTTGTTGAAATTCAGGGAAGGTCAATTAGAAAAATACCTAAACAAGTATGACTTGAAATACACTATGTCTTCTAAAAAAAATATCCCAACACAAAATATATAAAGATATAAAAACATGTCTGCTTGATTTGTCGAGTTGCTTCTGACTAAACCAGAATCAGCTTTATTGACTTACATTATGTGCACAGGTTGTGGTAGTGCCAGTACCCTTATTTGGTTTCACAGTAGACTAGCTGACCGCTCATGCTCTAAGGTGTTCATTGTGTTCATCAGAGAGACAGCCTGGGGGAAGAAATTGTTTCTGTGGCGACTGGTTTTTGCAAATAGTGCACTGTAACACTGACCTGAAGCAGCAAACCGCAGCAAACTACAAGAATTCTGAAACAATCTTCATTACACATTAAGGCAAGGCAATGCAATTTTATTTGTACAGCACACTTTCAACACAAGGCAATTCAAGATGCTTTACATGATTCGGTGTTAATGAACTAAACATAGCAGTTGATTAAAAAATACAAATTTACGAAAAGCATAAAAAGAACATTTATATCAAAAATCAATATTACTCATAAGTATCTCTAAACAGAAGAGATTTAATCTTTGATTTGAAAGAACCTAACAAGTCAGCGGCTTTACAGGCGTCAGGAAGTTTATTTCAGATTTGTGGAGCATAGAAGCTGAAAGCTGTTTCTGCATGTTTGGTTCTAATTCTAAGGATGTTTAGTAGACTAGAATTGGAGGACCTTAGTGGTCTGCTTGGATGGTATAATGACAGTATGTCTTCAACATACTTTGGTGCTAAGCCATTCAGTGATATATAAACTAGTAGGAGTATTTTAAAGTCTGTTCTCTGAGCTACAGGGAGCCAGTGGAAGGACTTTAGAACTGGGGTGACATCAGCAGCAGCATTCTGGATCAGTTGCAGCTGTTTGATTGACTTTTTGGGTAGACCTGTGAGGATGCTGTTGTAATAATCAATCCGACGAAAGGTGAACGCATGGATGAGTTTTTTAAGGTCCTTTTGTAACGTTAGTCTTTAATCCTGGAAATGTCCTTCAGGTGATAGAAGGCTAACCTTTTTATTCCCTTTATGTGACCCTGGAGTTCAGGTCTGAGTCCATTATTACACCTAGATTACGGGCCCGATCATTAGTTTCCAGTTGTATCAACTGAAGCTGTTTGCTGACTCTTGATCTTTACTCTTTAGGTCCAAAAATAACTACTTCAGTTTTGTTTCTGTTCAGCTAGAAAAAGTTATGGGACATCCATCCAGCTATTGATTTGCTCAATTCATTTATTTAGTGCTTGAATCGGTATATAGTCACCTGGTGACATTTTAATGCACAGCTGAGTATTATCAGCACAGTTATGGTAATTAATCTTATTGGTTGTTACAATCTGGGCTAGTGGTAGCATGTAGATATTAAATAGAAGAGGCCCCAGGAAGGAGGCTTGGGGAACCCCACATGTGATTTTTCTTCTTTTTGATGAAAAGTTTGCTATGGAAACAAAGAAATCCCTGTTCATCAGGTAGGACTCAAACCAGTCAAGTAACATACCAGAGAGTCCGACCCAGCTCTCTTGTCATACCAGTATAATTTTATGATCAACAGTGTCAAACACTGCTCTGAGGTCCAACAGAACCAGCACTGTGGTTCTACCACAGTCTTTATTAATGTGAATGTCATAAAAAAACTTTGACGAGGGCAGTCTCAGTGCTGCGATGAGCATGGAAACCAGCCTGATAAGTATAAGAGCGGTTGGTCATTGTTAGGAAACTATTTAATTGTTGAAACACAGCTTTTTCAATTATCTTGCTGATGAATGGAAGATTAGGGATCGGCCTGTTGTTTTGAGATTCAAACTAAAAATACAAGCAACAAAAGCAATAAAACAAATAAAAACAACAAACATATAGTTTTAATTTTATGATTACTTCTTGTAACAACAATAAGATTGGAACAAAAGCAATAAAAACAAATACAAACTAAATTACAGCAGAAAGTAATACGTTTCAGCACTCCTAGGTATTTCAAGCCTGACAGAAAAGGTACATTTTAAGTCTACTTTTAAAAAGTATTATTTGCACAAAATATTATTTGGGGGTCACAAATAAAAGGAGGAGCTGCGAGTAACACAGCATCGTTGCAGTGGTGTGCTTGAAATTATAAACAAGGGGGAGGCAAAGAGGAGTATGGCATGTCACAGCAACATTTTCATTCATACTCGATATTTTTTGTTTCAGGTAAGGGACGAATTTGGGGGCTGACTGTTGGTTGTGGGTTTGTGTGTTTCTCAGGGTGTAAAAGTCTGAAAATTTGCCTTAAGGAGTTAGTCACCCCAAGGTCACTATTTTTTTAAACTGATCAATGAGTGTCGAACAGTGCTGTCTACATGTGTACAGTGCATCTTATTTAAAATATATACTTACTGACTTTGTACCCTCTTCAGGCTAAAAGTTTGGACTACATTTGAATTTGAATATGCCATCGCTATGGGGAACATAAGTCTCCTCCCCTTCCTGTCAGCCCATGAGTCCCTGGCCAAAAAAATAAGAAATGAAAGTAAACGGAGCGATAAAAGTTATTTTCTGCTCCGCTTTGTTATACCCCCTGCATCAAACATATGGTGAACCTCAATTTAAAAGATAACTAATAATGTGCGTTGTCAAGCGATTTGTGATTTATTTGCTTGTAAGAATTTACAATTTAATATGACTACAAATTAGAAGTCACATCTGACGTCATCATTCTTTTTCTTCTTCTGATGAGTATTATAAAAGAGAGATTACATTTCTCCTGTTTTGGCTTCTCTCCATTGGCTCCCTGTTAAATCCAGAATAGATCTTAAGATCCTCCTCCTTACTTATAAAGTCCTTAATAATCAAGCTCCATCGTACATCAGAGATCTGATTGTTCCATATGTTCCTAAAAGAGCACTTTATTCTCAGAATGCAGGTCTACTGGTAGTTCCTGGGATTTCTAAAAGTAGAATGGGAGGCAGATCTTTTAGTTTTCAAGCTCCTCTCCTGTGGAACCAGCTCCCAGTTTTAGTCCATGAGGCAGATATTCTGTCTATTTTCAAGACTAGCCTTAAAACCTTCCTTTTTGATAAAGCTTATAGTTAGAATGGTTTAGGTTATCCTGAGCTATTTTTGTAGTTATGCTGCTATAGGTTTAGACTGTTGAAGGACAGACTGACCACTTTTCTTCTCTCTTCTACTTTTCTCTTCTACTACTCTCCAGATATATTTTTTGCTGTCATTGCGATTGTTAACCTAGTTTTCTCTCAGTATTTTTCTCCCCATACAAGCTCCACATGGTCTGGTACCCTGCTTAACTATAATGTCCCCTGCTGGATGGGGAACATCGGTCCAGATGATGCTCAAAGTCACAGAGCATCCTCCATGCTGTCTCTTCTCTGTCTTCTCAGATCCCCAGACGGTCGTGGCAGATGACAGCTTGTACTGATCCAGGTTCTGCCGGAGGTTTCTTTCTGTTAAAGGGGAGTTTTTCCTCTCCACTGTCGCTACATCCTTGCTCAGTATGAGGGATTGCTGAGGAATATCTGTGGTTAGAGTCTGCATGATCCGGGCACAACCTCATGTCGATGACTCATTGGAATCTGCTGGGATTCCTTACATAGAAAACTTTTAACTGTTTGGAATGTTTCTATAGTTGTATTCTTCTTCAGTTGTAGTGCACTACGTGTTATCACACAGAACATACAGAAGTTTTGCCACTGGTTTAAAATCAGTGCTTTCTCTGCATCAAATTGTGTCTTTAAAATTTATGGACATCATATTTTCAACCAATGGCACATTTCAAAGGGAATCAGAAAATAACTTTTATTGCACCATTGACTTTCATTCATTTTTCTTGACTGTGGGGGACCCATGGACTGCAGGTGGCTATGTGTGACTTTGCTCCCCATTGCTTCAGTGGTGATATGTGACATTATCATACATGTGATGTTAGGTGCACTGGCACCGTGGGGTGTAAAAGCAGCCAATTCTTGGCCACCTCTCTATTACGAGTTGGAGTTGGAATAGCAAATGTTTACGCCTAGCCCTTTCCTCCCATGTGTCCATTGGTCTGCTGGGTAATGCCTTCTTTTGGTGCATTTTTAAAACTGGAAATGTTGGTGAAGGAAGATGCTGGTAGAGAGATAACTTGCTCTTTAAATTCACAATTTTGCCATCTGACCAGAAGCGTTGCCAGTTTCCCCCATGTCCAAAATATGCACAAGATATTTCCCTTACACTTCACACCGGGTGCGTTATTTGTTCAGTCTTGTGTCCATATGGATCTCACATGGATGAAAAAACATTTACTCCAATCAGAGCATTCACACCAGATGCAGTGCATGCATGGTGGAATGCGAAGCTCAGTTAAACTTTCCGCATCAAGTTTATTTTTTCAGCACACTCTTTTTTTTTTTTTTTGAGTAAAAAAACCAAAAACTAATTTAGTGGTAATAAAACGTGTTCAAAGCACATGACTTAGCTCCATTGCTAAGGTTAATACAATTTTCATATTTAAAAGACAAAAAACAAACTGAGACTTCAACATAATAACCAACTGTATAAAAATAGAATGTACTTACCCATTTTAGAACAACCCAAGTGAATAAATACTCTTCAACAAAAGCAGGAGAAGGCGAGTGTGCCTTTTGTTTACAATCCTTTCTCTCTATATATGTAGTTGTTATCACGTGAACCACTAAGATTCAGGGCTCTAGATAGAGCAAATTTCTGAAGACGTTCTGGACACAGAACCGCAGCTGGTGTGAATGGCAATCTGTCAAACAGCCATACGGCTTAATGTTCCACACATTTTTCTGCATGTTTTTTTTATAAATCTCAATGTTTTACTAGAAAGTTATTTACCTTATGTTAATACCCCATTTTTTTTCTAAGATAGCTTTATAAATCAGTTTCTAGATTATCTTACTTTAGGATCCCTGATGTAGAGGTATTAAGTTAGTTTTGATTAAAACGTTTCACAATCAAATTTTTCAGATTCACCAGTAAGTTGGTGTCTTCTTCATCAAAGAAGTAGAAAAATGTGTGGTCCCTCTATGTGATATGCATGCCATGTCCATGTTGCTGAGATTAGATCAAAATTCCCATTAGGCCATCTCCAAATTCAGCCATGCCAGTCCAATCTCATTCTCATTTCAGACTTCTGCCGATCTTTACATGGTAATGTTAGCTAAATCACTAGCTAATGCCACGTGCATACTTGATAGTACATACTTGAAAGTTTGGGACTCTTCTGTTGATCTTAAACTCAACAGGGACCTGGTGCCACAGCAAACACAGCTGACTTAGCAGCAAATCACAAGAAAAATATGGAGCAGAATAATATGAAATCCATACACTGCGTCACGGCAGAGAACTGGATACTTTTCAGGATGACTGTAGAGTGAGAGCTGAGCAGGGTTTCATAGTGTGCTTCTAGTTGCGGATCATAGATGCTCAGCCACCCCAGGGCAACACGGGGCACCGGGATGAACTACAAGACCAAGGGACTCAGGGCTGATGTGTATCTTAGCTCTGTGTGTGTGACAGTGTGAGAGTTATACGTGCATGAGGGTGTGAGGGCTATTAGTGGGAGGTGTGTGACTTAAGGGGTGGTGGTAGTTGTTGCGGTAGGGTGGATACTGAGGGATGTTGTGCATGTCCGTGTGTGTTTGCGTGCATGCTTGAGTTTGTGTGTGTGCACATTTGCACTTCGAGCTTCCAGCCCCCGGGCCGGCCCCATAGTAATTACACACTCCAGTGGCTGGACTGCGAGGGAAATTGAAGGCCTGGGCAGGAGGCCCCAGCTGCCTCACGCTCCCTCTCCATCAGCCTGCTGCTGATTGAGCTAGTCCAACACACACACGCACATACACCCATCCACACACACTAGATAGATAGATAGATAGATAGATAGATAGATAGATAGATAGATAGATAGATAGATAGATAGATAGATAGATAGATAGATAGATAGATAGATGTGGGTACACTCTAGCTCAATTTTGCATATGCAAACACTGCCTCACTCTTTATTTCACACACACATGCACTCAGCAATCCTCAGAGGAAATTCTGCTTTGTGTTGTGGTAATGAGATTCTCACACACTCTGCCTTATTTACCAGCCCAGGCCGAGAAGGGGTGGGATTGACTGAGAGGTTGGTGTTCATGTGTGTGCATCTGTGTTCTCACCTGGTACGTGGGTGTGTGTGTGTGTGTGTGCGTATGTCAGTCTGTGGAAGTGTTTGAAGATAGGGGTACAGGCAGATCCAGACGTCTTGTCCTTTCGATCATATTCTCATATCAAAATACGTCCTCCTCCTCCTCCCATCAATCAGACCGGAAAGGTTCAGATGGTGTGCTTAAAAAAACAGGATGAGGTTCTTATATGAAGCCTTGAAATAAATCACCGAAAGAAAAAGAAAGCACATGGCATTCATTGATTACCCTTCTCTTTGGAGAGGCGTGTCCGTTTCCATCATGTGTATGTGTCTGCTGAAAAAGGCCCTGGCCTCTAGCCAAGCACTGTCAATCCTGATCAAGGTACTTGGTCATGGTGCAGGGAAAGAGGAGGGGATCCATTCATGTTGATTTGTTTCAAAGCCAAATTGGCATTTGTTACCGATCAATGGCTTGCCTTGCTTTTCACACGTCCAACAATGCCCACAAACACGATTATTCGGAACTACATTTCTTTGAGTATTTGGGGACTACATATTACAAACTGACCAGATGACTATTAGAAATGAGTTTATATTTTCATTAGACACAATCTAAAGCATTTCCCTTCAATTTAATTATACATGTATAGTTTTATGACATCAGAGCTCATTGAATGGTTCTCTTGGTGAACCCCTTCCTCTCTGACCCAACAACAATCTGAAATGTTACAAAAATAAAAAAAGGATTGGTGATATTACTAAAAAGTCTCTGGTAACATTAATTTAATTTGTTACCTTACTTAACTTGGAATATTGATTATCTATGTTTCACTGGAGTAATTTTCCCACATGGACAAAAAAAACCCTAACCAGTAACTGGATGGAGTGAATTTGACTTCTGTTGGACGATAATTTTAAACATCTACCATTCTGACAACCTGTTGGTTTGTAATCAGTCCATTTCACACTGAGTACAACACAAACCACTTTACAGTCCAGCCAGGGCGTAGTAGAGACGTATGTTGCTGAGGTCAAATCATATCTTCCTTTTCCATGAAACAGGTATTGATGCTCATCAGTATATATATATATATATATCATGCATTGATTTTTAATTTACATATATGTAACTGAAATAGGTAGCCAGTGTATCCTAAATTTTTCAATATAAATTTTTTTTGGGACATTACTGTATATGCTTTGTGACTCAGGTAAAAATGATTTTTGTAAAGGATGGTGGATATAATTTATTTATATTAGTTTTACTTTTATACTTTTAATAGTTTTGAAACTGTAACTTTAAAAAAACTTTTACTCAAGTAAAAGGCTTGAAAAGCTACTGAAGTCTTTTTAAGCCTTGCCTGTACCTGAGTATTGAATCTGAACACCTTTGACACCTCTGGATATTACAAAGGTTGCATCTCAAACAGCGGAGCCACTTACTCCCACATTAGCAGGATATGCAAATAGGTAATAGAAAATGTGTTTGGGTTAATACTGAAAGACAACAAAAACCCTATTTTAATTGTGTATAACATGCTTTCCTGTTGGTCTTAACTGAAATACTGCGCAAGACAGTGTTGACTTAGGAACAACTGTGAGAAATCTTTTTTTTTATCTCATGAGAATCACAAAACCAAAAAAAAAACACAAAAACATTTATCTTTTCATGATATAAAAGAAAGCATTTCTCTACATTTACAAATAACTCAAACATTTCAAGAAAACACTTATATCACATACTGATACCCTGGAAATCCATCTTTTCTCTACATCTGCATTTCCATGCAGTATTGTGGTGGGCTAGTGCCTATTTCTAGTGGTGATTGGGTGAGAGACATGGTGCATTCTGTACAGTTCGCCAATTCATAAAAGGACATAGATACAGAAAGAACAGACAATCACACATATACATAAGGCCAATTCTGAAGACAGCAATTGACCTACCGTAACACTGGGAGAAGGCTGGAGTACCTACAGATAACTCCTACATATATGGGAAAAAGTGCAAATATCATGCAGAAAGATCTTGGGTTGGGAATCAAACCCAGAACTTTCTTGCTGCATGGCAACAGTGGCACCACCTTGCAGCCCCATTTGAAAATGTGTCTCATGTAAATTTCAGTGCTTCTAGGCTTTAAAAATCTGACTCATATGATAATATATGGAATTGTATCATATTAGCTGGTTCCAGTTTGAGATTTGTGTAATATGAAAAATAAATACAAGAAAAAAAAAAAAGCTAGTGTCATTTTATACCGGCACATGTCACTTAAATTGAGCATACTACTGTGAAAAAAATCACTTCATTCCACTCTGCACCTCCTCCACTCGCTCTCCTGCGTCTTTACATGCAGCAGTGTTGCTGGTGGTGGTGCAGGGTGGAGGGTGTGCTGTATGCATGGATGAGGCAGATTCTGTTTGTGTGTCAGAGGCCACAGTGTTCGCCGAGGACAAGACGGAAGCTGTCTCTTTGAGGATTCGGCCCGCTCGCCTCGTCTCGCCTGCCTGGCTCTTTGAAGTTGTTCGATGACCGCACAGGGCACATCACTGCAGGTGGAGGGGGAGAGGGGAGAACGGGTGGTGGCGGTGCTGCTGTTGGTAGGGTATGGAAGCTTGTCATTTGTATACAGCTGTTCCTTTCATCTTGTCGTGTTCTCTTCCTCCTCCCACCCCTCTATCTCTTTCACTACTTTCTCTGTTGCTACCATGTTGCTGTTACTTCGCTCTTCCATAAAGATGCCTTTAAGCTCTTCATGCTGCTCTCAGGCACCCATGCCTGCAGCCAGATGAGTTTGAGGAGGCACCAGGAAGCAGAAATAATCTTGAAAGTTTCTTATGCAATGGGTATCATCAAGATCAAATGAAACAGTTGTTACGAAGACTGATCTGCTTCTTCCTCTCACTCTGACATTCTACCCAGGTCTCATCTTGTGCCATTCTGTCAATAGATTCAGTTTTTAAGGATTAATTTAGAGCAATAACAGAGGGATTTTATGCAAATGATGCCTACCTTTACTGGATAAACAGTTTCAGTTCCTTTCCAGTTATCTTAAAAAACACATAACGTGTGTATATGCCTACCTAATATGTTTTCAATGTGGTGCTTAGATTTTATTTATTCACAAGCAAGAACAATGGTACAGATTCTAAATTTTAACAGTTTATTGAAGGCGTGAATGATCTGGAGAGAAATATTGTCGGAGTCCTGGAGGAAGACTCAGTATGGGGGCGCAGTCTTCAGGAAAATAGTCTTTCTGAGCTTGCTCAGGACCCCCCCAGACGGGACCTAGAGAGAGATGTTAGAAGGGTGGTACAGGAGTGAACGAGAGCGCGGAACAGGGATGCTGCGAATGGTGGATGCTGCAAAAGAAAGGGGGAGGGGTTAAGAGGGGTGGGTCGGCAGGACCCAGAGTCAGAGGGAAAGAGAAGGCAGGTTGGCAGGACCCAGAGAGAGGGAGAGAAAAGGAAAGGCGGGTGGGCAGGACCCAGAGAGAGACAGAGAGCGAAAGAGCAGACGGTTCGGCAGGACCCCGAGAGAGAGAGAGAGAGAGAAAGAGAGAGAGAGAGAGAGAGAGAAGGCGGGTCGGCAGGACCCAGAGAGAGAGAAAGAAAAGGAGGGTCCGCAGGACCCAGAGAGAGAGAGAGAAAGAGAAGGCGGGTCGGCAGGACCCAGAGAGAGAGGTTTTTTCTCAGTGTCTGAAGATAAATCAGACTTAACTTTCCTGGTTTTATGTCAGATAGAAACAATTTTATCGTCAACCTTTTTGATGTTGCTCCTGGAGCATCTACCTGCAGACTGGGACAGGCCCGGTACCAATAAGTGGGACTATTCAGGTATCCGGCAATCAAGAAAGATTACAAGATTATGCATCCCTCCAGTCAGGTGTCTTCCCCCAGGCCCACAAAACAGCAGTTATCAAACCCATTTTCAGTCTGGTTTCCGTGCCCATCACAGCACTGAGACTGCCCTAGTCCAAGTTTTCAATGACATCCACATAAATACAGGCAGCGGCAGAACCACAGTTCTGGTTCTGTTGGACCTCAGTGCAGCGTTTGACACTGTTGATCACAAAATATTACTGGAACGATTGGAGAGCTGGATCGGACTCACTGGTACAGTACTTTAATGGTTTGAGTCTTGCCTCAAAAATAGGCAGTTCTTTGTGTCAATTGGAAATTTCTCATCAGAACAAACAGAAATCACATGTGGGGGTCCCCCAGGGCTCCATCCTGGGATCCCTCCTGTTCAATATTTATATGCTCCCACTAACCAAGATTATAGCAGCCAATCAGATAAGTTACCATAACTATGCAAACGACACACAGCTATACATTATATTGTCACCAGGTGACTTTGATTCTATCCAGACTTTAAATGAATGCATTGAACAAATCAACAACTGGATATCCCATAACTTTCTCCAGCTAAACACAAACAAAACACCAGTAATTATTTTTGGACCTAAGGAGGAAGCACACAGCTTCAGCTAATACAGCTAAAAATGACTGATCAGGCACATAATCTAAGTGTAATAATGGACTCAGACTTGAACATCCAGGGTCACATAAAGGCAATAACAAGGTCAGCTTTCTATCAGCTAAAGAAGATTTCTAGGATTAAGGGACTGATGTCACAGAAGGAGCTTGAAAAACGTATCCATGCGTTTATCTTTAGTTGGATTGATTACTGCAACAGCGTCATCACAGGTCTACCTAAAAAAGCAATCAGACAACTACAGCTGATCCAGAACGCTGCTGCCCGTGTTCTCACTAGAACTAGGAAAGTAGAACACATCACCCCAATTCTTAAGTCCTTACACTGGCTCCCTGTAGCTCAGAGAATAGACTTTAAAATACTCCTACTAGTTTATAAATCACTTAACGGTTTATCACCAAAGTATGTTGGAGATCTGCTGTCACTATATCAACCCAGCAGAACACTCAGGTCCTCCAATTCGAGCCTACTTAACATTCCTAGAATTAGAACTAAACAGGGAGAGGCCGCTTTCAGCTTCTATGCTCCACAAATCTGGAACAAACTTCCAGAAGAATACAAAAATGCTGAATCATTAGGCTCTTTTAAATCAAAGATTAAAACTCTACTATTCAGAGCTGCCTTTGAGCCCTAAATTGCACTTTCTGATCACTAATTGATTCTTGTGGTTTAATTTTTTATTCTTTTTTTTATTTTTAATCTATTGTGTTTTATCTGTTTTCATTCTATTTTGCATACATTTGTGTTTTATCTGTTTTTAATCTATATTGCTTAAATTTGTTCCTTACACAATCTTTTCTTATTTATTGATTGTGTCTATCTGTTAAACCTATATGTTTCTGTGTTTCTCCAGTCATGCTTCTGTAATCTTGTATTTGGTATCATTATCACTGAATCATGTAAAGCACCTTGAATTGCCTTGTGTTAAAAATGTGCTATATAAATAAAATTGCCTGTTGAATGCCTGTTGAAATTTAAAGAGCAACTCACTGAGAGATAAACTTTTTTTTATTTTTTAGATAAACTGTAAAAATAAATAACTTGTCTAATAGTACTTTCTGCTTGTAAATGGTCTGAACTTATATAGCGCTTTTCTGGTCTTACTGACCACTCAAAGCGCTTTACATTGAAGCCACATTCACCCATTCATGCACCGACAGCCAACATGGCTCGGTAGGACGATGTAGAATTGAGGGGTTAATTGCCTTGCCCAGGGGCACATCGACATGTAACTGGAGGAAGCTGGAATTGAACCTCCGACCCTCTGATTGCAAGCCAACTACTCTACCACTGAGCCACAGTTGACCTTGTCTGGTAATTAGTTGTGTATATCTCACTACAGTTTAGTTAAAATATAAATGTTCTACAAAACAAATATCAGTTTGGCGGCCTCTTCAGGTTAAAACTCTAAACTCCATGCAGAAGGACCCTTGGCCGGGTTGCGAACACACAACCTTCTTGCTGCAAGGCAACAGTGCTACCCACTACACAAATACATTATGGCTTATTCACATTCATTTTTTACTTCAGGGGCTACAAAAAGCTTAACTAATGGTAAGTTACTGAGGAGGGAATGATTCCTAAGGGATTCCAATGGTACTAATACTGCAGAACTACAACTGAACATGATAAATTTTATTAGCAAATAGGGAACAGGAGGTTTTACCAATATGTTACATTTTTCCAGCTGGCTGAACTGGCCTCCTTGCTGGCAAACAGCTACAATATTAACCTGTAGTGATAAACAAGGAGGGCCTGAAAAGTCAGCCACAACACAGGAGTGGGTGAATGTAAAGGTTTTTTTTATCTCTGATTTCTCTGGTAAGGAAGCTGGACAGCTGTGGGCTCACTGTGGAGAAACAGGTGAGGAGAGTATACAATCCTCCACAAGGAAAGTGCAGCAAGGATGTTCTGTGGCACTAATCTGCTGCTTGAGGATGGGAGATGTGGTGATGGCAGGGAGGCAGACCGTGACCTGAGGTCACGTGGAGGGAGGATTGATGGTTGAGTTTCCAAGTGCTTCTCTTCAGACAGAGCCTTGGGCAGAAAAGCTTGCAGAATCAAGCAACTGAGAGTCAAATTCAGGATGATGGAAACACAAGACGAGGTTCATACACAGAGAGGCAGAGGGCGTTATACTCATGGTTAAAGAGCAGAGTGGAGGTACTGTTTCTGGAAGTCAGAGAGGCAGGAAGGAACTGACTGGGGCTTGGTGACAAAAACTAGAAACCAGGAGGGAAAAAACAAAATCATACACAGGACAGCAAAAACCATGGATCTTGGAAGAACGCTGGATTACTACTGAAATAGAAGCTTTCGATAATCTGGCAAGGGAGTGGAGAGTGAGGAGAGTTTAAGTAGTGTTGAATGCAGATGAAGGCAGTGAGCTAATCAGGCTGGAGCACAAGTGCACAGCATGAGACATGCTGGCAGGGAAACACAAGTGAGCAGGGAGTGCAGGTGAGAAATGGATCATGCCACTAACCATTAAAGAATAAATGATTAATCATCAGCAGATCAATCATGATTAGTTCCTGATTTGGTATGTATGACCGACCAATCACTAAGCAATCATTCAGGAATCCTTACCCAAAAAAATTGATGTGGGACAGGTGTGAAGCTTAGGGAATCATTAGTTCCTGATTCTTTCTTGACAAGTTCCTTTAGTAGGAAAGCAAATTTTGTGATCCTTATTTTAAGAGTTACATTTTTTATTTATCCTTTGACTTATTCTTGTTTTCTGATTCTGCATTTTAGTTTATTCTCTAAGTGTTAGACTTAGTTCCCTTTGTGTTTTAGTTGAGTCCAGTTAGTATAGTATATAGTGTATAGTATAGTATTCAGTATAGCACATTTCAACAACAAGGCAAATCAAAGTTCTTTACATGATATAACTAAACACAACGAACAAACCAAAAGGAAACGTTGCAGTAACAAAATAAAAATAACAAATACAATGTTGCAATATAGAAAATAATTAATCGATGTTCACTTATTGTTAATCCAAGGCATCTCTAAAGAGATTGGTTTTTAGGCTTAAATTAAAGGAACTCAACATTTTGGCAGTTTTGCAAATTTTTTGGATGTTTGTTCCAGATTAAGGGCATACAGACTGAATGCTGCTTCTCAATGTTTGGTTCTAATTCTGCAGGTGGGTAGACTAGAACCAGGAAATCTGAGTGTTCTTGAAGGTTGATATTGACAACAGATCTTTAATGAATGTTGGTGCTAAGTCATTGAGTGGTTTAAAAACAAACAAAATATTTTTTATGTCTATTCTCTGAGCTACAGGGAGCCAATGTACAGACTTTAGAACTGGGGTGATGTCAACTGCAGTTGTATGATTGGCATTTTAGACAGACCTGTGAAGACACCATTGCAGTAATCAATCCAGTTGAAGAAAAATCCATGGATGAATTTATCAATATCTTGCTGGAGCATTATTAATTTAAAAATTGGAATGTTCTTCATGAACATTCAGTTCATTAGCAACATCTCTGGTGGACATTATGTCAGCAGGCCAATTGTACACTCACTCAAACCTGGCTTCATCCGTGGGATTGTGCTGTGTTATACAACTGAAGATTTCAGATTAGCCTTTTATTGTGGCCAGTCTAAGACACACCTGTGCAATAATCAAGCTGTCTACTCAGTATCTTGAAATGGCACACTTGTGAGGTGGGATGGATTATCTCAGCAAAGGAAAAGTGCTCACTATCAAAGATTTAGACAGATTTGTGACCAATATTTGAGATAAATTGTTATTTTGTGTATGTGGAAAATGTTTCAGATCTTGGAGTTTATCTCATAAAAAATGGGAGCAAAAGCAAACGTCCATCTATCCATCTTCTTAACCGCTTATCCAATTCAGGGTCACGGGGCAGCTGGAGCCTATCCCAGCAATTATCAGGCGTTAGGCAGGGTACACTCTGAACAGGACACCAGTCTGTTGCAGGGCCAACACAGAGAGACAGACAACCATTCACACTCACATTCATTCCTAGGGACAATTTAGAGTGATCAATTCACCTATCATGCATGTTTTTGGACTGTGGGAGGAAGCTGGAGTACCCGGAGAGAACCCACGCATACACGGGGAGAACATGCAAACTCCATGCAGAAAGACCCTGGGCCGGGATACGAACCCACGACCTTCTTGCTGCAAGGCAACAGCGCTAACCACTGCGCCACCGTGTTTGTGTTTGTGTTTATATTTTTGTTCAGTGTAGGTGCAATTGCTCCATCCCTCTATCTCCCTGCTCTCATCTTGCTAGAGCTGTTTAATTTTCTCTCTTATTAAGTTCACCGGGTTTCTATGCCATTCTCCACCCTTGCATCAGCATATAAGATACTTGGTTTCCTTTGTTTGGAGCAGGATTCTTCTTTTACACTTATTCTGTTTTCTTTGTGTCATAAATCTCCAGTCTTTACTTTCATCCAAAATTTTAAAAAACACACTTTACTACTTTTAATCACTCTGCCTCTGGTCTGCCTACATTTAGGTTTAATAATACACTAACCATGACAATATCAAGGTTACAAAGGCATGACATCAGAGTTTCACAACTTTTCATAATAATCTGAGTTTATGTAAATTTCTTACTCTAAAGTAATACAAAAAATATCTCTTGCTAATTGTCCTGGAATGTAGAAAACAGAAATAATTGTGGTAATCCTAATTGACTAAAAACAGGAAAGCTTAATGTGATTCATCATCATACAGCAAAGGGGGAATAAAAAAAAAACTTTTTATACAGAGTTTCTCTATCTGGTTTTTATGCTATCTCATTCCACTATATCTGAACCTGTTTAACAAAATTACAATGTACAATAAAATCTATGATAACAGTTTTAAGATAGGGATGCCTATCATGTCTGTACAGAGAACAATTGGTATTCATTGTGTGCTCTTGAAAAATCTGCTTTTTGTGATTTAAAAAGGGAGATTTTTCTTTTACCTTTACATCAACTTTTAAAATGTCATTTCCAAAGTTAAAATGCATTATGTCTGCATTAATTACATGTTAATTTGAGTTTCTGTCAGTTTTCATCTCTGAAAACATGTCACACATGTACTACTGTCCAAACTTGATTTGCAGTTTGAATGTAGAAAATGCTGAGACAATCTGTGGTATTGATTGTTCTTGCCAGTTGTACTGGTGCTTACTTGCATAAGAAGCAAGAAATTCTGTAAAATTTCTGACCTGCAGATGGAACACATTTAATCTGAAGTTGATGACCATCTAAATTGCTTGGATTCTGTGATTGTGGTTAATTCTTATCTAGAAAAATCACAATCATGACCCAATAATACATTTCTATATTGAGGAAAACCCTAATTTTAACTTTAAATGGAAAGTGGATCGGCTTTTGAGAAGAAACTTTAGTGTGAGAGCTATTGTCAGTGTGCTCTTTGTAAAATACGGAGCCTCTGGATCATCTTGGTTCTGCCACTGAGACACTTGACAGTCCCCTCTGTTCTCAGTGTAAAACACACATACCACATATGCCTTGATGTGTTGCTACACCAATTAGCAGCAATTAACACTAGCCCACTGCGCACCTGCGTTTTTCGCTCTGGCATCTGGGTTGAATTATCAGAAGTATGTTGTTGCTCTATCAGAATTAATGCTGGAATATTGAAGCATTCCACTGGGGGTTTCTGTGTACTGAAAGAGTTTATATGCCTCCTTTGTTTTGTCCTTCAACATAGAGGCTTCAGTGCTTGGTTCACCAAGTCTCATCATTCAAAACATTCTATTATTACTGGGCCAATAAGACATCGTTAAAACATTGTTTCTGTTACATGAAAGAGCTCCAGCACCTTGGTTCTTTTTTCAGCTGTGTTGTTGTAAATGATTGCTTTGCATTGAGTTTTCTGAGTACCCTGGTTGGGTTGAGAGACTGTTCTATACAAACAGACTGAGTGGCTGTTATTTCAGCAACGACGCCTGCCTCAGCAGACACAGAGCAGTTTATCGATTGACTGCTGCTGAGCATGCAAAGCAGCACACTGAAGGAGACACATGAAAGTCAGCACAATATGCTCAGGGAAGAGAAAGCAGCTAAATAAAGAGTGAGGCAGGTGGACAGGAATGAGCATGTTGGAGAATGTTCAGATGTTAAATTGGGATATCAAACTCCTATGCAACTGCATTTTGCTTTCATCATGTTAAATGTGATTTTGGTTCTGACAAGTTTTACATACAGTTATAGAGAAAGTATTTCTCCTTAGTAGATATCTTCTGTTTTTGTTTCAAAATGAACATTTTTACATCACAAAATTAATTAAACGCTAAGGACAATTAGAACTTGTGAAGTGAAATCTGTCTGTGAAGCACTCTTTAGTTGCTGTCAGCATAATGCATCATCTGGTGAAGCAAGAGTAAAATTTAGAAAGCTTCAGATATAAATGTATGCGCCTTAAGTGTGATACAGTGGGGCAAAAAGTATTTAGTCAGCCACCAATTGCGCAAGTTCTCCTACTAAAAAAGATGAGAGAAGTATATAATTTCCATCATAGATATACATCAACTATGACAGAAAAAATAGGGAAAAGAAATCCAGAAAATCACATGCTCTTATTTTTAAATAATTTATTCGCAAATTATGGTGGAAAATAAGGACTTAGTCAGTAACAAAAGTTAATCTCAGTACTTTCTTATATACCCTTTGTTTACAATTATAGAGGTCAAACGTTTTCTGTAAGTCTTCACAAGGTTTTAACACACTGTTGCTGGTATTTTGGCCCATTCCTCCATGCAGATCTCCTCTAGAGCAGTGATGCTTTGGGGATGTTGCTTGACAACACGGACTTTCAACTCCCTTCAGTTGGTTTTCTATAGCATTGAGATATGGAGACTGGCTAGGCCACTCTAGGACCTTGAAAGCTTCTTACAAAGCCTTTCCTTTCAAATCATTGTCATGCTCAAAAGCCCAGGCATGTTTCATCTTCAATGCCTTTGCTGATGGAATGAGGTTGTCACTCAAAAGGTCACAATACATGGCTCCATCCATTCCTTTACCAGTTATACTGGTCCCTTTGCAGAAAAAAATCCCAAAACATAATGTATTCACCCTCATGCTTCACAGAAGGTATTGTGTTCTTTGGATAGAACTTAGGATTCTTTCTTCCCCAAAGTAAAAACAGATACAGTCTTTTACTCTACCTTGGCACACTTCAGTTTTGTTAAACCGTGATGTCACTTAATCACGATTTAAAAATCCTTCCTTCTAAAATCTTAGATAATATGTTAATGCAGTGCATTCTGAAATTAAATTTGTACCGGCCTCTTTCTTTCTCTTTGTGTAGTTTAGTCCTTCATGAATGAGCGCAGCAAACTTACTAGATTGAAGCCATAGATTTAATAATATCTATAGCTTCAAGCCTATAAATTTTTTAAGGTTGCAGCTTGCAAAGCCTGTAGGCGGGCCTTTCTCTTTTTCTGCGGGATATTTTAATCGATGTGGATCGTGGGAGGCTAGACAATGTCAAAGGCAGGCAACATCACAAAGTGATATGCTCTGACTGGTTGACGCTCAGGGGACAGAGGTAGAATTTCAGCTAGCGCAGTTTCTGCGTTGCTAGGTTTTACCTCTTTGAAGCTTGAAAAGGGGCAAAAGTTTCAAAAAGTGCTGCGGCCAAAGCACACAATTCAATTTAATTCAAAAATAGTTTATTGATCCCAGAGGGAAATTAAGTGTTGTTGTAGCTCAATTCATTTTTCAAGGAGTTGTTGTAGACCATGATGGCTGTGGGGAGAAAGGATTTCCTGTAACGTTCTGTGTTGCAGCGACTGAAAGTACTCTGTTGGATAGTCTCATGAAGAGGATGCTCGGGGTTGTCCATAATCTTTTTAATTTTATGAAGAATCCTTGCATCAATATCTCCAGTTGTTCCACAGTTGTCCCCAGAACAGAACCGGCCTTCTTTATCAGGTTGTTGAGCAGTTTAAGTCCCTGGCTCTGATGCTTCTACCCCAACAGATGATGAATGGAGAGATAACACTCTCCACAACAGACTTGTAGAAGATTTGCAGCATCTTGCTGCAAACCTTGAAGGACCTCAGCTTCCTCAGAAAGTCCAGTCTGCTCTGTCCCTTTTTGTAGATGCTTCACTGTTGATTCTCCAGTCGAGTCTGTTGTCCAGGTGAACTCCGAGGTATCTGTGCTCCTCAACCACCTCCACTTCTTCTCCCATGATAGAGACAGTCTTTGACTTGTCTCTGTTCTTTCTGAAATTTACGATCATCTCCTTTGTTTTGTTCACATTCAAGGTAAGATGATTGTTTCCACTACATGCCACAAAACGCTCTACCAGCTCTCTGTTTTCAGCTTCTTCTCCATCTCTGATACACCCGACAATTGCAGAGTCGTCTGAGTATTTCTTCTTATACTAGAAGTGTGAGGTGTACAGAGTGAAAAGGAATGGTGAGAGTACAATCCCTTGTGGTGCTCCTGTGCTGCTGACCAGCTGGTTTTACACACAATCCTTCAGTCTCACAAATTCTGCTCTGTTTGTCAGGTAGTCTTTGATCCAGCTGATTGTTGAGGCCTCCATCTGCATCTTCAGGAATTTCTGACAAATCAAATCAGGCTGAATTGTGTTAAATGCACTGGAAAAATCAAAGAACATAATTCTCATAGTGCTGCCTGCTTTGTCCAGATGAGAGTGGGTTGGTTGAAGCAGGTTGATGATGGCATCTTCAACACCAACACCATGGCGATAAGCAAACTGCAGGGGGTCCTGATAGGGTTCTAGTTTCCTTACTAAGGTGGGGCAACAGGAGTCACTCCAGGACCCTCAAGATGTGGGATGTCAGGGTGACAGGTCTGTAGTCATTGGTGACTGATGGGTGAGTTTTCTTTGGTACTGGAACAAGGCAGGATGTCTTCCACAACACTGGAACCTTCTCTTGGGTCAGGCTAAGGTTGAATAGTTGCTGCAGAATCCCTCAGAGCTGCTCTGCACAAGTCTTCAGTACTCTGGGGCTGACACCATCTGGACCTGCAGCTTTATTTCTGTTCAGTTTCTCCAACTGCCTCTTCACCTGACTTTTAGAAAAAGTGGTGGAGAAAAACAGGTGGAGAGTGAGGTAAAGGGGGAAGAAGTATCTCCTGAGTTGGTCGAAAACTTGTTGTGGAAGTAGAAGAGTTCATGACTAAGGTGGAAGATAAAACATCTGAGGTGTGACAGGACAGGTGTGGGTCAGAGGAGCGTCGGATGTCTCTTTGGCTGGAAACAGGAGAGGAGGATGCCGAGCTTGTTCCTAAACTGAACCTAATGAAGAATATGTTCAGCTCATTGGCTCTATCCACAATTCCATCTATCCAGTCCTTCCTGTACTTTAAGGAGACATATCATGGAAAATCCACTTTTTTAGCCCTTAAATGCATGTAAATGTGTATTTTGGGTGTTTAGGAGTGCAACTTACATTTATTCTCTTCTGGTGCTGTGTTTATATCTTTACATTCTTTTTTGGTCCTATTTTTCAGTCTGTTTAGTTTTCTCTATTCACTATTACGTTTTCTTGTCTATTACGTCACAGCATTTGTTGTTGAACTGCCAAATAAGGTAAATGACTTCCGGCTAACCAATTTCGTGAAGCCGCCATTTTTTCTCCCCCACAGCGATTATGTCGTCCAAGGTCAGTCAAGTCGAAATTACAAGAAAGCAAGTCAAAATGTTCAGTTATTGAGTGTATTAACCCACACAAATCCCTACATCGACCCCCAGCATCAGAGCCTCTGAGAAGTGCCTGGTTAAATTGAATTTTTTGTGGAAATATACCGACATCCGTGGGGAAAGTTCTCCTCGTTTGCGCGAAGCACTTCAAGGACGAGTGCTTCAGCAACCTCGGTCTGTATCAGGAGGGATTTGCCAAAAAGACTTTGTCTGATTGAGGGGTCAGTTCCTTCTCCACGGAAATGACGGAAAAAGCAAAGCGGTAAGCTTCAAATAACACTAAAATGACAGTAAACTTTATTTTAGATATGAATGTTGTGTGTTGATATGTCGTACGGGCGATTGTTTGGATAGTTGTAGCATCGTACATTCTGCTTCTGTTAGCGATGTGTGCTAGCTTTTAGCTGAGGATATAACTGTACTGCATGCTTTGAATAAAATGATTGGGCTTTTTTTGCCAGTTTTTGTCGTGGGGTACACATGATATACAGAAATTTAGCGACGATCGCTTTGCAATAAAAAGTTTATCTGCCGGTAGTAATCGAATCGCTGCTATCAGACTACAAAATTGTCCGAATGGGGTGGAGCGGAACGCTCTGTAACCTGGAGAGGGCGGGGCATGAAATGTTTCGCTTATATTTAAAGGGACCGCACGAAAAAGAGCTGCTCTAGAGATGCTCCTCAGAACGGTATAAGGAGGGTCTGTGGGGCTACAATAACATGGAATTCAGACCAAACCACTGTGGTTCTACTTTACAAAGACAACAAGTGAATGATTTACAAGTGAAAAGGAAGGATTTAAAAGCATGATATATCTCCTTTAAAGCCTGTGATCTTTTTCATTCCAGACCAGACATCTCTTATATTGTTCCTCTGTAGTTTCTTCTCCAGATTCTTCCTGTGAGGCTCCTTGCTGTGTCTGATTTTGACTTTTAGTTGCTTCTGTATACTCCTTAATAACTCCCTATCTCCCTCTTGTTTTCTTGTTCAGTAGTTCCTTCAGCTCACTGATGATCCTGGGTTTGTTATTAGGGAAGCATCTCACTGTTCTGGAGGGGACGATATTGTCCACACAGAAGTTTATATAGTCAGTCACACACTCAGTCATGGCATTTATGTCCTCGCCATGTGGCTGGCAAAGAGTCATCCAGTCTGTGGACTCAAAACAACCCTGCAGGGCTTCTTCAGCTTCATGTGACCATTTTTCAACAGTTCTCTTTGTCGGAGATTGCCTCTGAACAAGTGGTTAATATTCTGAGCAAAGACAGACAAGATTGTGATCTGATTGTCCAAGAGGAGTTCTTAGTTTTGACGTAAAAGCATCCTTTACATTTGCATAAAACAAATCCAAGGTCTTGTTTTCTCTTGTGTAACAGCTGACAAACTGTTGCAATGTTGGGAGTTTGGAAGAGAGTGAGGCATGATTAAGATCACCAGATATTGCCACGAATGCATTGGGGTGCTGGATCTGTGGCTTAGCGACAACAGAACAGATGACATCACATGCATGGTCGGCAACGGCTGAAGGTGGAATGTAAACGACTGCCGAAATGATACTGGTGAACTCTCTTGGTAAATAATATGGACGTAAATTAACTACCAAGAGTTCAATATCTGAGCTGCAGAGACGAACCTTCACAGTAACGTCCTGGATGACACCATCTATTGTTCAAAATGACTGCTACTCAACCTCCTTTTCCTGCTTCTCTTCAGATCTCTGTCTGCTCGTACAGTCAGAAAGCCAAGCAAAGAGATGTTGGAGTCTGATCCTGTAGCCATTTCTAAGTGAAGCACATAACACTGAATTCACGATACTCAGGCTGAGTCCTTGTCAGGACTTGGAGTTCATCCATCTTGTTAGCTAGAGATCTCACGTTTCCCATTATGATTGATGGAAGAGATGGTTTGAATTTCCTACTTCTCTGTCTCCTTTTCGCTTCTGCTCTGCACCCATGCCTCCTCCTTCTCAACTCATTAGGGATTTTGTTGCCATGTTAATCATCTGCTCCCAGCTGTAAACCACCTCGTTGCTATGATTATGCATCATAACAAATGAGCAAAAGTGAAGATCAAAACCAAAAATCCCTCCACCATCACAGTACAAAAAACTCACAAAGCAAACAGGTCCAAAAATACAATCCTTCCTCAATAAAAAGGGGGAAGCAATGTCCAAAGAAAAACAAAACTCAATGTGTAGCTAACAGAGCCACTACAAGCTGCAGCCACCCAGAGCAGCGGTCTCCACTGTGCTTTGTGCAGCTGCACAAAGCACAGTGGAGACTCTGACGGCCTCAACCATAGACTTAAACTTGTCATTCTGGCCGTTGACGTTTTGGGCAGTGTGAAGGCACCATTACCTGCTTGTACAGCAGAGTGATATTGTCGGTAAAAAGTTCCAGTGCTGTTGTACTATAATATCAGTAATCATGGAATTTCTCTTGGCCAATCAAATTACCGGGTCGGAACCAATTGTTGTATAATTTTATTTTTACAGTGTGAGTTGGTATCGTGGATAGTTATATAACAGTTAGTTTTGGTTAGCTAATTTCTCTTTTTATTACCATTAATTGCAATCTTTATTGCTTACCAATTGCAGGCTGTCTGCCTGACGTAGGTGTGTCCTTAACAATCCACCAATGTCACTTGCTAAAAATCAACCTCATCCTTTCACAGTAAAACATGTGCAGCAGCTGCAGTCTGTGTCTCATATAGCTCATGTAGCTTACTTTCACTCTGAAATGTTTATAAAAGGTTGAATATGGAAATTTTTTCTTAAAAGCTATTTGTTTATAAAAGTAATACCTCCACAGGGTGTTCAGAGTCGTGCAGAATGAAAGTACACAATTTCTTTTAAAAGTTATATTTTTAATAAATACATAACAAAATATTTCTTTTTACGGGAGCCATGCTGTGTTTATATTTATGTTTTCAAGCCAATGTCAGGTTCCATTGCCAAATACTTTTGTAAACAACCGCCCGGAGCTGCTGTGTCAGAGCCCTGTAGATTTTATTATCCTTCTCAGAAGAGGAGTGAGCTTGCATGTCTGAAGCCAGAGTTAATTTAGGTGAAGCCTACAACAGAGGGACAGAGATGAAAAACTTTCACGAGATCAAAACGCACGTGGAAATGGAGAACTTTCTCATACATAGGTAAGATGCTAACAGCTAATGTTAGCTGCTGGTCTAAACAGCTCTGCAATACTTAATTACATGACGTTGATCCCAGATATGTGAGCATTGATCATGACCCATCAACCTCCACACCAAATAAAATCCTCCTACTCTGTCCAGTATAGAAGGCTTAATTTTTTCACTCTGAAACTGATAAGTAAAGGAATGTGAGGGGCTTTTGGCAGCCTGTGCATCTGCAGTTAATTCTGGGCAGCGAGCGTGGCACCTGAGGTCTCTTATATTTTTCTACAGCAGTACGCAAAGATGGGCAAGTGCTGAGATGGTGAGCCAGTGGGGCATTCTCTAGCTGATGATGCGCGGGACTGGACGGGTACCCCGGAAATCAAAGAAGGCGGTTCCGGAGGACATCATTGGACAGTGGAAATGACAGCTGAGAAGTGGAGATTTGCCTGTGTTCCCCATAGGAAGAGAGGGACAAAGTGATGAGTATCCAAAAAAAAAAGTCTAATTCTAAAAGAAGTGGTAGTGACAGGTTCAAGTGTTCTTTTTAGAGAGAGCTGTATAGTAGTAAACATGTTACTGTCAAATTTTAAAGTATTTTATTTTAAAAACTAAAACATTCCTGTTTTGAGAGCTTGGGTTCAGTCTTTCTTTAACAGTGGAACACAGAATTCCTAGGATATAAACAAACCACTGTGACACATTATCTTCATAAGAGCATGATGACATCGGTGGAAGTCTGATACATCGGAGAGATTCATCTGCTGAGTGTTGACTTATGGGAAAATGCTAAATTATGACATTTGATTACTAAGTCTATATTATCTTTGATTTATCTGAGGTTTAACACAGACTGGTGATATCCAAATGTTAAGTTTATTCATATATTTTGATTAGTCCTATGTTAGTTGAATTTATCTTCTTAATAGGAGACCACACATTACATGTATACCATCCAAAACCTGTATTATCAGCTGTGTGGAAATAATAAAGGACAAAACAGTCTATTCTCCACCATATCTTCTCATGATCTCAATGGCCACAGTGAAGCTCTGACAGGTACTCCTAGGGAGAACACTGTGATCTCACCCTGAATCATTATCTCAATAGACAGCTCATTGTTCCAGTGTAGCAGTCTTTGTTGCAGCAAAACTGTGGAAGCCTTTGACTGAAAACACTTTGTTGTTGTAGGACAGTGCCATAAAGAGGATGATCAGGATTGTCCAATATTAATAAGAAGCAGTCAGCTTTACATTCAGAAAATGTTAACCAGTTAGTTTGCCGCAGCAACTGGCTGAACGATGAACAGGTTAAAAAGCCATGTGTGAATGTGATTGTGCAGTTCAAACCAAAAATTTAATTGTATCCACATTGCAGCCATTAAAAATTGTAGAAGTAGTTTAAAACATATATTCTTTCAAAATAAAGCACTTTTTTCATTTCACTCATCCCGTTGTGCTGATCCTGTCCTAACAAGTGGAGACTGTCTCATGTGTACACATGTGTGCAAGAGCTGCCGAACAGCCAATCACATTGATAGATTAGAAAACACAAAGTCATCCTAACCCGCTGTCTGCTCTATACAGTAAGCAACAGCTCCTTTTGCCGTATTTTTAAACCGAAAATGTAGATCAAGTAAGACTTTGGAAAAGGGTAATTTGCTCTTTAAGTAAATAACTGTCACTCTTAAAAATATCATCCTGAAAAGTACATCACCGATACTCTTTTGTAAAATCTCTTTAATCCTTAGCAGTACATTTTTGAAATCATAGTTCAAAGGAAGATTACTTTTATTAGCTGAGTTATATTAAACTGTACAACATGGAGGTTCAAGTTCATTAAAACGTTTTCTAAGTTCAATTGCACTTGTTTCATTAAATCAAATAAATAAAGATTTTAAAAAGAACACATGGTTTATGATTAACTTTTGACATTGAAAAAAATGACGTTTTTAAAATATGACTCAAAATGACTTGAAATTCAACGTTCAAGACTTGGGCCTTGACTTTAAACTTGCCTGCCTTGTCTTGAGACTTGACTCAGACTTGCCTGTATTTTCCTGAGACTTAAGCCGAGACTTGAGGGTAATAACTTGAGACTTCCTTGAGACTTGCAAAGCAATGACTTGCTCCCACCTCTGCTGTTGAACCTAACGGGAGAAAGCCAGAATAGCTAGTCATGCACAAGGGGAACACACAAACTCCAGACCCCATCCCTGGGTTTGAACCCATGGTCTTCTTAGTGCAAGTCTAATAATTTAGTTTTTAATTTACTGCAACTTTAAATTAAATGTGTGAATATGTTGTAACTTCTTTTAATGTTTGGCTCTCAATTAAAGCCCCCGTTTGTAAAAATTACCTCCAACTAGTGGTGCGGTCAGTGAATGCACGCAATTGAACAGTGATTTCTGGCTTCTCACCGTTATAACACGTCATTACTACTACGGAAGCTGCGGAGTAAATTGTCTGAGTTCAATGGAAAATATGTAAGTATTGGCTGGACTAACCTGTCCTGTGTCAAACATAACGCTAACATAAACTTCATTGTTTCATGTAATTAACTTACCTGTCCAGGAAAAAGCCTGCAATCTCCGCGTCTGGCTTCAAGTTCGTGTCCCTCATAAATAGTCTCCATCTGGTAAACGCTCCTCCGATGTAGATTCTTGTATTCTCCCGCTTATTTCTTTTTCTTTTCTGTGGTATGGTTTCCTCCCTCTCACGGGGATGCACGGATGGTCCTCCATTGAAATTGAAAACTATGATCCACGGTCCTCTATGCTCGTTTCTTCTCTTCACCCCCCCCCCCCCCCCAATGTCACTGGCTAAAACGCATAAAGCGAAAAAGTTTAACCCCTTTCGGCTAACGTGTTCAAAGATGGCAATTCAAAATGGAAGCCTTATATGGGGGGGCGGTGCACCCCTCCGTATCTATAAACAATCAATTCTAAGACATGGGAATGCTTTCATGATAATACCGTTGTGATTAGACCTCGGTAAAATACGTGAAAGCAGTTTATGAAAGCAGTACTTGATTTTTATTAATAAACAGCCAAATTTTTTACACACTGGGCCTTTAAACAAAACTCCAGTCTTTTTATGCACATTATTATTATGTAACTGCAACATCACAACTGAGAAAGGGAAAAAAATAATTTCCTACAGAACTAATATGCAGTTCTTGATGAAAGTATTCCCCCCTTGGATGTTTTACCCTTTAAATTACTTCTGCAATCATGATCAGCATAATTAAAATTATTTTTTTAAATGTATTTGAATTTAATTACAGTTATTTCAATACAATTCAACTGGTCTCAGTCAGGCTACCAATCTGAACACTGCAGTTTTCCTCTGTTTTACTTGCCGAACTGTTCTAGCATGGTTAGGTTGGCCTCAAAGCACAATGCTGACAAACAATTGGTCGGCAAAATATGCTTAGGAGTTTGACTGGAGTGGTACAATTTTGATTCTACAGAGTTTGGAAAACTCCAGATCTCTCAAGAACCCATCTTACAGAGCAAGGTTACAAAATACCTGCAAATTCCCAAAAAACATGCAAATCTCCAAAACATCTTCAAACCCTAAAACAGAGGCAAATCCAAAAACAGATGCAAAATAAAAAACATATGCAAAATCCCAAACCACTTGTAAACCCAAAGACATGAAAAATCCAAAACACATGCAATTCCCCAAACACTGCCAATCTAAAAACACATGAAATTTTAACAATGGAAGTACTGAAGGACACTAGGGATGGAATTGAGCTCTTGATACCCAGAATGTGTCCAAATTCAGAGGCTGAAGCCTGTTAAGGCAGAATTTTAACAACAGTTATGTCACAGCACTGCAATGAAGGCTGTCCAAATTCAAAGGCTCCTTCAAATGCGTACTATGAATCCGTCCTTTTCCCCCCGATTTGAAGCAGGGTTCGATTCCTGCTTCCACCTGCTACTTGCTGTTGTGCCCTTGGGCAAGACACTTCACCTATCTTGCCTACGTGGGTTGGCTAGAGGGGTAGTTGTGGCTACAATCGTGGCTTGTTTCCACCAGTGTGTGAATGTGAGAGTGAAAGTTCCATCTTTTCAGCCAGTTATGTCAGCCAGTGATCCACTCTTGGGGACATGTCACAATTCTACTATTTTAGCACTTAAATGCAGTGTGGTGTGCAGTGTGTCTGTAGCAGAGCACTGGAGCATAATTAGCCACCCCAGGTGTCGGGGAGATATTTTTGTATGCTGTTTTTGTTCATATTTTTAGGCCATCCAGTTTTCTGCATTATCTATTATGTTTTCTGAACAATTACATCACAGTACTTGCATTGGAACTAGTAAACAAGGCCATGGATTTTTGGCTAAACATGCTATCTTTATTTCTCACTGTGAGTTTCTAGTCCCAGTTCAGGAATGCGGAAGTGTAAGAGTTAAAATGCTCAGTTGTTTCACCAGCACCAGAACCTCTGCAAAGTGCCTAGCACACTAACAGCCTCGGGATCTTGTGTGGAATATCTGTTGTGAAACGGCACTATATAAAAAAACTGAGAGAATTGAAGATGTATAATTAATATAATTACATGGCATCTGACAAGTGGTTTGTGTTGGGAGTAATGCAGTCAGTATATGTTCCTTTAAAATTATTATCGTTTTTCTTTATTTTCCTGGTAGTCTGCATGCTTAAACACACAATTGTCATTTATTACATTTTCCTTATAATTTAATAATAAGCTCTTTTAGTTTTTATGTTAAACAGCATTGTTGTGTTAGTGATGCATTGTTAAAAATAGCACATTACTATATTTTAAATGAGGTTTTGGGCCATTAAACAGTCGCCTTATATATAGTTAGTGGATATGTGAGGTAAAAAGAAGACTGGATGGAAAATTTTTCTGACATCTTGCGAATGTAAATTTTCTGCACCATTATTGTTGTATCTCTATCAAACTACAAAAATGGCTTACCTGGGGGAGTGGAAGGTTCTGTGACCTAGAGGGGGGCAATGTATGCTCATCTTGTAAATCCAGCTCATTACTGTCCTTAGCATCCTTGAAGGCTTTCTTTGTGAAGTTTGCATGTGGTTTGCATTTGCAAATGTTTTGGGGCATGTCATTGCTTTGGGATTTGCAAGTGTTTTTAGGTTTGCTAGTGGTTTGGATTTTGCATGTGTTTTCAATTTGGCCTGTTGTTTTTTGTTTTGATTTTGCAAGTGTTTTTTTGTCTTTGCATGTGTTTTGGGATTTGCATGTGTTTTGGGATTTGCTTGTGTTTTGTCAATAGGGGCCACAGTACTTTTTCAGTCCAGCCACAAATTATTTATTTGATTTAGGTTTGGGCTTTGACTGGGCCGATCTAGGATATCCACCTTGTTGTCTTCAAACCATTTCTGTGTAGATTTAGCTGAATGTTTTGGTTGCTGTGTTTTTTTATCTTTATTTTCAGAAGGTTGTACATAACAAAGTGCAACGATACATATAGAGTTCAACAACATCAATTGAGTACCAAAAAAAAAAATTGTAAGGGGAGATAAATTGGTTGCCGTGTTACTGGGAAGTAAATGTTCTCTGAAGCTGTAGTTCTCGTGCAGATGGAAACAAATTGTCTTCCAGGATTTCCCTATACTTTACAGCATTCATTTTGCTGTCGAGAGGCATTCCCACGGCATGATGCTGCCACTAAGATGCTTGCCATTTCGGATGGTGTGTGTGTGGTTATGTGCAGTGTTTGATGTCTGCCAAATATATCATCTTGCCAGATGGTCAAAAAGCTCAATTCTCATCAAACCAAATAACTTTCTTCCACTAGATTAGATTGATTACAATTTTTTTCAACAGTCGCTTTCTCATTGCCACTCTCCAATAAAGAGTTGATCTCTGAAGGACAAGGGCAACAGCTGTATGGAGAGTATCTCCCATCTCAGCTGCTGAAACTCGTAACTCCTTCACCATATTCATAGGTGTCGTTGAGAACTCTTTCACTGGTCTCCTTCTGGCATGGTGACTCACTTTTGTGAGGATAATCTGATAGGCAGATTTACACCAGGCCATAGTACTTCCATTTCTTGATGATGGATTTAAGTGGACTCCAGCGGTTCAGTGCCTTATATATTTTTTGTATTCGTCCCATGACTGATAGTTTTAAGTATTCTTTTCTCTGATTTACTTGTAGTGTTCTTGTGTCTTCATGCTGTAATGGTAGCCAGGAATACTATTTAACAGGGTGTTGACCTTCCATAAACAAGTGTCTTTACACTATGATCACTTGAGACACACTCGCTGTTCTAAGGTGATCTCTGTTCCACTCATTGTGCGAGTTACAACCACCAGTTGGGTAGATATCTACTTAATTAGATCCCCTTAAAGAGGGTGAATACTTATGCAATAACTTATTGTGGCCCTTCCACTTATTGCCACTGTAGCTGAAAAGCATTGGGCTACCAATAGAGTTGCTTCTTAGTACTTCAAGTGTTGCTAGAGTCTTCATATCATCTGACTTTTGACCCTCTCAATTTGGAAGTTGGTAAAGAAATGGTTTGGATTTTTATACATTTACACATAGAATGATAACAAGAAAAATCAGAACATCACAACAGAAAAATATCAAAAGTGTTAAAGCCACTACAACCCCCCCCCCCCCGAAACAAAAAATAACAAAAACAGAATATACATTTCAAGACCATTGGCCATAACTGCTTGTTTGTATTATTTCTTCCTTCGAAAGTCCACATTAACTCCATTCATTGTACTAAATTGTTTGCACCAACCTTGTAAGAAGCCCCCACAGGGCTATAATCTGATCAATGTTGTGAAAACAATTTTGATAATGTGGAGGAATTAAACCTACAAGACCCCCTGTAGACTGTTCCATTTGAAACCAATGGCATGCAGGCCGAGGTTAATGACTCGGCTTACTCCTACTTGGGTGAGAAAATGGGTTTGAATAGTACTTAAGGGACCCCTTAATATTGAATGCATAGTGAGCTAATTAGTTGTAGTTAGATACTAAACACTATACAATACAGTAGGTCTGTAATGGACTGGAAACCTGTCCATGTTAAACCTTACCACTCACCCACGTAATACCACTAATAGACTTTCTGATTGTAATTTTCCAACTTATGAAAATAAATTCCACGAATAGAGAGGCAACATACAGCACAAACTGAAGTAAGATTGTCAGTATTTTCCCTTAAAATAAAGCTGCAGACGGTTACATTTGGAGGTCATAATAAAAGATAAATGCCTTTGTTTTCAAGAAATAAGATAATTCACAAGACATCATTAATTTTACACCGTTACCATTTAACATGTGTATTAATGAGTAAACAAGAAATACCATCATTAATGCTTTTTTGACCTGGATTCTGTTATTATGCAAGCAAAGGTAGAAATATAAAAAAGAAATGTAACTATGTAGTTACAGAATATCAAACAACCTAACATGCTATTGAGCAGAAAAGATATATTCAGCATTAAAGTTCCATGCATACTTAATGACATATCTTTATATCCCTCATACATAAATAAAAATACGGAAAAATAACAAAAAAACATGATCAAAGTATATAAATCCTGTAGCAATGCCAGAAATCAAATAAAATAAAAAACGTGACCTTATGTCTAGGATTTAACTGAACATCTAAAACTTATTTTCACTTCCTTTTTTAGACATCCATCCATTCCCTACCAGAAACTGGTTCTAGGTGTCGAATCAGACAAAGTGCACCCTAAAGACCCCTATGATGAGCAGAACCTTTGGAATCAGTGTTTATCCATCACCTCGACTCGGTTCACCGAGTAACTCAAAGAGTGTATGATTGTGTTCTCCATGGAGCAATGGTAGAAGGCCAACAAAAGCTTCTGGTCCAGGCCGCACATGCTCAGGATCCAGAGAAAGTACAGCCGCTGCTGGGTCTTCTAAACCAGGAGAGACCAGGATAGATCAGCATAAATGGTGGTGCCCAGGAACCTGATGAAATGGACACAGTCCACGTGTTCTCTGTTGATGAGGAGAGGGGCACGTATGTGACTACATCTCCTGAAATCCAAGCTGAGCTCTTTGGTTTTCTCCAAAAAACAAACAACCACAAATTCAAAAAGCAGTTGAAGTTGTTTATTGTAAATACAAAATCCTTTGACTTCTTCTCCCAGAGGAGTGGTAGCTCCCTGTATGCACTTGCGGGCTAAGGAGATTAAAGCATGAGAACATATATGTTTAATGGTTGCCTGTCTCAGTGTCTTATCCCTTTTTTTGACAAAGATGAAACCATCTACGACAGCAGAATAAGATGGATAAATGATTTATCCGGTCAAAGAGTCTTCAGTGAATTTCTCTATAGCTTCCTTTCCGGATGGGATAAGTTGTAGAGCCTGCTAGCTGGAAGAGTAGTGTCAGGAAGAAAATGAAATCCTAAACTCTGTTGGGAAGCATAGAAGGGGCAAGATCTTTACAACAACATTTTTACGGTTACCACCATCAGATTATGGATCGGTGAATTACTATTTTGTAAAGAGCTTTGGAGCCCTTAGACTCGATAGAGCACTACACTAGTACAGACCATTTACCATTTAAAAAAATAACAGCAGGACATTATATTCCACAAGTACATTGAAAAGATCTGTGGGTGGAGGTTCAGTGGTCCTAGATGATGCAGGAACCGTTGACTGGAAATGAAGAGAGACAACATCTTTTAGTGTGACATGGTTGTTGAGGCGTATGTCTTTAAAGCCACTGAAATTCTAAAAATGCTGGAGAGTTCTTGGTGTGAAAGGCATAGAAGTAAAAGGTGTTATTTGGTATTTGCCAGAAACTGTTAAGAGTCTTGGGGTCTTTGTTCTATGTTTGTGTCTGTCTGTTTTCCTGTGTCTTTTTCTCCATTTCCACCAGAGGTCCTCTGTGAGCTGAGGGCCTGTCAATCAAGCCAGGGGGCAGAGGCATCTCTCTGCAGCAAGCAGAGCTGCAGCTCACTGAGGCTAATCACAGTTTGGATTTAAGGAACTGCCCCCTCACCCTCTGTGTCTGGTCCTCATCCTCAGACTATACCATCTTGCCATTTCCTTGAACTAAGCAGGAAGCTTCTACAGACAACCTGGACTAGTAGCTCTCCCACCCTGGCTTACCATTCTCCATCTACTAAGTAAAAATTATCTGAGTATCTTCAAACAATTACACCTGCTCCTAGCTTTAGTCTTACCTCTGGACTTTTCTCCTTGCAGTACCTCTGATTTCCTGTACAGTGTTCCCAGCTACCATGAGCTTCATCATCATCATCATTCAATATAGGTTATTTATATAGCACCAATTCACAATAGATGTCATCTCAAGGCACTTTACAAGAAGAGTAATTTCAGTACAATTATACAATATTCCAATCAGTTAAAAGATTTCTCCTTTAGGAAGCCTAGCAGATTGCGTTGATTCGTTGATGTGAGGTCATGCTCTGTACACACAGACTCCAACCACAGCAATCCCTCATACTGAGCAAGAATACAGTGATAGTGGAGTGAAAAACTTTAACAGGAAGAATGCTCCAGATAAATACAGGTAATCAAACAACAAAATTCCAAACATAGTAACAGGAATTAAATGTCCATCCATCCATCCATTTTCTGAACCGCTTAGTCCTCCAGGGGTCGCGGGGGGGCTGGTGCCTATCTCCAGCTGTCAACGGGCGAGAGGCGGGGTACACCCTGGACAGGGTGTACCGGTCCATCACAAGGAATTAAATTATTAATTTAATTAACCAACTAATCTACACAACTAAATGATCTACAAAACAAAACAATTTATACAATGCAACTCAAAAGGTTACTTTTAAAAGGCAAAATAACAAAACAAAAAAAAACTTCACTTGGTTTCACCCGGTGATGCAATCAATTGCCATGCACCTAGACAAAGAGGAAGTCCTGGGACGGCCCCCCAATACACAGCAACCTGAACAAAGAGACAAACAATGGTAAGTACATTAAAAGAAAACAAACAAACACATTTACTAGTGATGGTGAGATGAAGCCCCATGAGGCATTGAAGACCTTGATCCATTTGGTTCAGAAATGGATTCTGCTCATGTGGCTTTATGTGAACACAAACCCCCCTACTGGCCCGATACGTAATCACAGGCAGCTGTAGCTCTTAGCCACTTAATGTGTGATGCATTAAAGTTGTAAATCTGCTATGACTCTTTGGAATGACTATGAGTTCCAAAAAAATGATTTCTGTCGGTAAATTATCCCAAAATGATAGTATCAAATGTTATGGCAGGTTGTGTAATAATAATGTTTTTTTCTCACTTGAGGCAAAAGGAATGGGCTTGAGCAGGTGGAGGAAAATGAAAATGCTTGTGGAACCAGGAAGAGGGGACTAAAAAGTATTGTGTAACTTGGGCAATGATGTACAGAACAAGGAAAACACATTTTTATTCAAAAATAGCAGTTTCAGAATCGTTTTTGGATTTAAGTGATTCCTTTTTTTGGACACCACCTCAATAGCCTTCAGAAACACTCTTTCATAAGGCATAGCAGGTGCTGGCGTACACAAAAACACAAGAGCTAGACTATATAAATCGGGTTACAGTAATTTTTGCTTTTCCCAATATTCCAAAGGGCTTTCCAGCGTGCTAACATTTGGCTCTTTTTTCTCAAGAAAATTATGCTAATGCCTTAGCATGGATGAAGTATTGTTATTGTACCCCAACTCCTTGGAACACAATAAACACTTCACCTTTGAATAAAATAAGAAACTGTAAAAAAATAAATATATATAGATATATATACAGTTATTAATAAGTAAATATAACTTGTCTGACATAATGTTAGATTGAGGTTGCCTTCTTAGGAGTTATCAGATTGAAATGTTCACACCAGGGGAAATCCTCCTCTTCCTAGCTTGCTCCATTATCTCTCTCTCCTGGGACACACATCTTGCGTACGTGTAAACGTTTTGACTGTGCAACGCGTTTTTTTTCTACGTTTTCACTTATTTTTCATTGCAGTGAACTGACAGTAGCCACACGTTCTAAGTGACCTGCCCAAGGAACTGAATGAGCCAGCTGCAAAACTATCGGTCTTAAGCTCCTGGGAACAACCAACTGGTCACCCACTTTGCTATGATGATACAGTCGTTCGTTCTTTTCAGAGAAAATTTCTCATACTCTGTCTTTAATATCTGTTGATTCTTAGGTACATTTAGCAAAACGGGGTGCTAAGGAGGGGTCCTGGTTTTGGAGTTGGACAATATTGCTTGGAACCACCAGTAGCTCATCAATCTCTGGTTCAGGAAGTGACTCTGCAACATTTGTCTCCCCCTCGCTTTTTCCTCTCTTCTCTACATTTTGCTGTTCTTTGAATGTAACCTTTTTAATCCTTCAACATCATGAATTTGTCATATCCTCCTTCCCTGTTGTGGTGCGGAATCTCATGCAGTATGTCTCTGTGCTCATTTAAATTTCTTTAAGATGGACTATTCAAACTCTCGTGGGAATCAAGCCTGACTTACTGCCAGCAATTCCAACCAAGCTCTGACACCAGTTGTACATAGAGCTAAAAGCTCGTATTAAGGGGCCTGGTACCCCATTCTTCCGGAGAACCCTCCCGGGGGCTCCCCAAGGTACACGGTCGAACACCTTCTCCAAGTCAACAAAGCACAGGTAGACTGGTCAGGCAAACTCCCATGCACCCTCCAGGACCCCGCTGAGGGTGTAGAGCTGGTCCAGTGTCAGGACAAAAATCGCATTGTTCCTCCTGGATCTGAGGTTTGACTATCTGTTGGACCCTCTTCTCCAGAACCCCCCAATTGACCTTGCCATGGAGGTTCAGAAATGTTATCCCCCTGTAGTTGGAACACACTCTTCTCTTTGGTCCCCCTTTTTAAATAGGGATAACACTACCCCAGTCTGCAAATCCAAAGGTGCTGCCCCTGATGTCCACGCAATGTTGCAGAGTCGCATTAACCAACACAGTCCCGCAACATCCAGAGCCTTAAGAAACTTCAGGCGAATCTCATCCATCCCTGTAGCCTTACCAAAAAGGAGCTTCTTAACGACCTTGGTGACATTAGCAACAGAGATTGGATAGCCCAACCCAAAGTCCCCAGACTTTGCTTCAAACCTAGAAGGCTTGTCTGTGGGATTGAGGAGGTCTTCGAAGCATTCCTCTCAGTATCATTCCGCTCAGTATGAGGGATTGCTGAGAATTCCACGACGCAATCTTCTGTGGTTCTGTAATTTCTACACTAAACATTGTATTGTAATAACTCTTTTTGTAAAGTGCCTTGAGATGACATCTGTTGTGAAATGGCGCTATATAAATAAACTGAATTGAATTGAATTGAATTGAAATTCCGTTCACCGACCCAAGACGTCCCATTTTAAGGTCAGCAGCACACCATGCCCATTGTAAACGGTATTGGTGGTGGGCCGCTTCACCCCGAGACATCAGATAGTGTACCAGAATCCCCTTGAAGCAACATAGAAGTCATTCTCCATGGTCTCACCAAACTCCTCTCATGCAAGAGTTCTTCTAGCATCCCACAAGTTTTGCTCGCTTGCTTTTACAAGCTGTATGACTGCTGCATGCTAAAGTTAGAGAATAGAAAGTTACTCTTAACGGATAGGATTTGGTAGAAGTACTGCCCCCTACAGGTTTCCCACGTCTTTGCATGTGCTGAAAAACGCATTTATCCGGTTATGTGTGGATGAGTTTTTTTTTTAAGGAGCGGAGGAAAATTCTCTTTTTTTAAAAACCCCGGCTACGTGTGGACATGGCCAAAGAGGAGCTGAGAGCTGTGCAGTAAAAGCAGAGATAGAAAATAAGTCAAGGAAAGAACAACTACAGGAAGAAGATAGAGAACTAGCTGCAGCATGACAACATCAGATGAGTTTGGAAGACCATGAAGACAATTTTAGGGCACAAACAAACTGCCCAGGCTGTAGGAGACTTAGGATGGGCGAAAGACCTGAATCAGTTCTTCAACAGGTTTGATAAGCCACCCACTCCTCCAACAGCAACATCTCCCCTGCTCAGGCCGCCTAATCCAGGACTGCCTGGTTTTCTTCTCACGACTTTATACCTCTTAGCTCCCAGCCATCACACCCACCCCTGGCTTCTGAGGACTCCAACATACATCGCCCACCATCTTCTCCCACTCAACATTCAGGTGAGGAAGGAGCTGCAAAAGATCAAGTTGCGAATTGCTGAAGGTCCAGATGGGATCCGCTCCAGGCTCCTGAGACTCTGCGTAGATGGACTGTGTGGCATCATGGGATATATGTTCAACCAAACCTGAAGCTGGGGAAGTAACACATCTATGGAAGGCTTCCTCTGTGGCACTGATACCAAAGACTTCACATCTGAAGGACCTCAGCAGCTACAGACCTGAAGCCCTGGACTATGACATCACTACCAATTCATTGGTTATTGCTATTGTTTTTACTTCTTTTGATATTTGTCAGTTTTACTGTTTTACTTGTGATTAGTTTATTATTCATTATTTTCTTACTTACTAGTTTAGTTTTGTGTTACTAACTTAGTGGGTTTGTTGACAAAAGCATTTTGACTGGAAAGTGGAATTCTTTTTTCAATAAACTCTTGTATCTTGCAATTCCATTGTTATTATTCCACAAATATGTAGTAACTTGCTGTTGAAAGAACATCAATAACTTTCCTCTCAACCCCTGTTCCAGTAAAATGCCTCCTAGATTCCTCTGTCCATTTACCACAAACTTCATCACCAGTCCTTGAGCCCTTAGACTCAAGCTCCCTTCCCATCCTGGCATCCATATGGTCTTCCACGTTTCCCAAATAAAGCCAATGGTCTGTAGTCCTATGTGCTATCCCGGTTTACTCAACAAGCTTATATACAGGCCACTTCAATAAGTCAGCTTGTGCATTAAGAATTTTTTTTCCAAAGTGCTACTTACCTTCCATGTCCCCCTCATAGGTTTTGGTCCCTGGATATTCCACCTAAATATTTGATTCCTTGCTCTTGCCAAGTGCTTCGTTTGCTCCCCTGATCCTCCCTAGTCAGCATCCCTGTCAGCAACACTTATCTTCTAGATGCTCCAGCTGATCTTCTGTCTGTCTACCCTCCTATTCCTCACCAGCTGAAACATGGAAAGGAATAGAATATAATAGAATAGCCTTTATTGTCGCTGCACAAACTTTTGTACAACAACACTTTTGTTACCTCTCTCACTGGTGCACTAAAAAACAATTAAAATAAAAATAAAATAAAAAAAAGAAATCAGCTAAAATCCTTTGATACATTTAGAGTGTAGGGAGACACCCGATCACATTCATTTCACCAACTCCCAGCCAATCTCAATCTCAGACTTCCTACTACTTGTACTGTAAGATCGTCTACTTCCTCCTAACATTTTTAAACAATAATCATCATTAAAATATTAACCACTCATATGTCCTCATCAGTATTGCTACTGTTCTCAGATACCTCCCTTGACGACATCTCCACCCTGCTCCCGAACATTTCAATAAATCTTTACAAAATGTTGGAGAGCACAGAGTGAAAGCCCTGCTTGGACTACAGCAATGATGCAGAGCTGCGACGTCACCGAAATTGCCATTTGTTGTAGGTTGGAATAAATGCCTGCAAAACACTCCCAAAGACAACAACAAAGCACATCTGAGACGCTCGAAACTCACAGGGGAATAGTGTTAGCGTTTCATAGAACATTGTTAAAATTAAGGAGTTTGGTGGGAGATAATGCCTTATTCATAGGGTGCACTTTGGGTTACCCAACAACTCCCATTATATGGAAATACGCTGATTCCGAAGGGTTCTAAATATCTCCTGAAGCACTTTAAGTAATCAAAACTGTATTGGTGAGTAAATGTAAGTATTGCATGCTACAGATTAGTCCCAGAAGGCAGAAAATGGTACTTCCCCTTTAAAACTGTGCTAATTCTCTCTTATTAATAATGATGGAGGATCACATAATGCTTACAAGTACTTTTTTTATGGAAAAAATTTACGACACCTTTGTTGATTTACTGCTCTTTTTTATTTTATTTACTGCTCTTGTATAAAATAATTAAGCACTCTTTCTCTAATTTTGCTTTTATGTTTAGAGTAAGCAAAACTGCATATTTACCTGGAACTGTAACATTTTCAGCGTTACATAAAGAATGGTAGTCATTATTCAAAAGAAGATTAAATGGATTTTAGTTTGTAGAATATGAACTAAAATCCAATCTAAAATCTTGGTACTAAATCCACATTATTAATACCTTACACCCAGCAACAGATAGTTTCAGTCTTCTGTAATGTTGTCATTATATTTGATACATCTCTTGTTTTTGACACCACTGCCTGATTTCCCCCCTAGAATTTATCTGCAATCATGGTACCTACTTTATTGTAAACACCACACTCCAAACCCCCAACACTGCCCCAAGATTGTTGTCTTTAAGAGGTAATTGCACCAAATCATAGCATTCATCAGCCCATCTCAATCACTCTGGCAACACGGTAATGAATAAAAAATCATCTCTGTTCTTCCAAGCAACGTGTGATAAGAGGTCACAATATGATGTTAAAGATCACAGGCCATCATCCATTCCTTCTAGCTGAATCAGCTCTCATGTGCAATCATTTGTATGGGATCAATACTGATGGCGCACAATGCTGGTATCATGGTGACAATTACAGGCTTGGAGACGGAGCAGGCTTAGATTCAACAGGGTGACCAGGTGCTTTTGGCCATGCAGGCAGACCCGAGTCATTTGACTGAGACTTTGGTAATGACAGCTACACTGTAATTTTCATTACTGAAGAGCCTGCTTGTGGGCTTAGTCACTGCATCACAACAACTAGTGTATAGTGAAATATCTCTTTGTGTGCTTGGTAGACTATTTCAGCTCAGGTGAAACAGACACTGAGTGATAACACTTTGCATGACAGTATCCACTGATGACAAGTACCAACACATTCATCAATACTACAAATATAGCACTTAATTTAAAGCAAACTGTTGTAAATAAAATCCATCGTTCACCTGTCTCTACCGTTTGGAAAGGCAGATCAACAACAAATGTCTAATCTCGGTGTTGCACTAAAGACTACCCCAAACTGAATGTGGGCAATGTATCAAACTCATCCTAAACTAAAGTGCACTCCCACCAAAGATGTGCATTTCGAAAATGATCAAACCATTATTAACAATGTGTGATAGGTGAAGCAATGCACTGTAAAAAACAAAAAAAAAAACAACCTGTTTGAGTTTACTTAAAAAACAAGTCAACACATTCACTAGCTTTTTTTAATAACTTCAACTTGACCCTACCCTTCACTGTCAAGTTGAAATTTCTTAAAGCTACTGAAATGCGTTGACTTGCTTTTTAAAGTAAACTCAGCGTTTTTTTTAACAGTGTGGGACAGGCAATATAAAATTAAAGATTTCAGAAACGAGGCAGTTCAAAGTGCTTGAGCCTAACAATATGAAGCACCAAGAATAGTGGGATCTATCGGGAACGCCATGTTGTTGTCAGTGTGGTCAACCAATGCAGCAGCAGCGGAACAAGCTCTGGCATCATTCTTCTCCTCAGTGTAGAACTGCAAATCCATTTGAATGAAGTTACAATATTTGTGGGCACTGGCATGAAAGCAAAAAAGTAAAAGCCTTTTCTTTTTTCCTTTTAATTAGGTCACAGAATGACCACTGTTGAATTGGAAAATGAAAAAGTAATTCACGTTTTTTCCTTGAAATATTATTTATGAGTCAAAAATAGCATAGATTTTGAAAATAAAAAAGGATTTCTGCTAATCCATTTTAATTTGATTTATTTTCCATATATGCTTCCATACGGTAGATACGTAGAGATGTAAATGAAAACCATTCAAACTGAATTATCAGTGCAGCATTTTTTACTGACTGCATATTATAGTTTGTGGATAAATGTCCAAACAAGGATAACTGGCTGTACTTGTAGTCAGTGTTTGTGGGGATAAATAGTGTCAGTCTGGTGAGAATTGTTACAGTGAGATACTCCTTCCAATAAAAAAAACTCTCTGAAAGCTCTCAGCTTATTCTTAGGCAAAGGGAACTGGGTTTCAGGGTCCAAGCAGTTTCCAGAGATCACACCATTTGAATAACACCAGTTGAAGCCACCTTTCTCAGTGAGTTGAAGAGATTAAAAATTGCAAAATGTGTAAACGTCTTTAAGAAGCTGAGGCTCAGTGATAAAATATGATGCATGCCTCTGAGGTTGAGAGGGAGACAGACAAGGCGGGTGGAGGGAAACACATGGACTTTGTCAAATGTGGTTTCAACAGGATGTTCTGGGCTGGGTTATACCTTCAGTTTGACTGCTAGCTTTTTTCTGGCTGCTGGTAAGCCTTCAATTAAATGACGGCTACCTTTTTCAAGTCGCTAATCCTCTTACAGTTTGGAACCCTACACTTGTCCATGTGGAAAATACACACACACATATATGCACACACATAAATAGTGTATTCAAAAGTGTGAGTGTGCATGAATAGTGAGTCTTCGTCAGCTTTACCCCTCAGACTCTTCTTTTTGTGCCACTCCCTTCTGGTTCCCTCTCAAGTTGACAAAATAAAGTGTTTTTGTCACAAACAGAGCAGAGAGGAAAACTTTAAATGAAGAAAAAAATGTGTGTTTTTATTAAATCTGAGCTTGTGACTGTTGTAAAATATCTCAAACACATGTACAGTTTTATGAAAATATACTGAAATATCCACTTATTTTTAATGATGGTTTAAAAATTTGTTTAATCTTCATAGAAATAGGGTGTGGTGCCCAAGATCTTTTTCGACGCAAGTCTAAAGTTCAGAATGAGGCGTTGAATTTGTGTTAAATCCATGGTCGGACTTAGGTAATGCCCTAGGTAAGATAGTTGTTTGCCCACGTGCTATAAGAAGATTGTTGGCCAAGATCTCACGATACGGGGCCCCATCCATCCACCCCTTAACGCAGTGCAGTCGTCCCGTCCACTTTGCAGAAAAGCATCCCCAAAGAATGAAGTTTCCACCCCCATGCTTTATAGTTGGGATGGTGTTCTTGGTGTTGTACTCATCCTTCTTCTCTCTCCAAACACGGCCAGAGTTTAGACCAAAAAACTTTTATCTCATCAGACCACATGACCTTCTCCCATTTCTCCTCTGGATCATGCAGATGGTCACTGGCAAACTTCAGACAGGAATTGACATGCACTGGCCTGAGCAGGGGGACCTTGCATGCACTGCAGAATTGTTATCCTTGAAGCTGGAGTGTGTTACTGATGGTTTTCTTTGAGACTGTGGTCCCAGCTCTATTCAGGTCTTTGACCAGGTACTGCCATGTATTTCTGGGCTCATCCATCACTGTCCTCATGACCATTGACCGTTACAATTCTATCCCTGATGTCATTGCACAGCTGTCTGGTCTTGGCCATTGTGGAGAGGTTGGAATTTGTTTGAGTGTGTGGACAGATGTCTTTTATACAGGTAACGAGTTCAAACAGGTGCAGTTAATACAGGTAATGAGTGGAGAACAGGAGGGCTTCTTAAAGAATTCTTACCTGTTGATAGGGAATCAAATACTTATGTCATGCAATAAAATAGAAATTATATACAAAGCTGGTTGTTTAGCGAGTCTGCTCATTTCCATCTGAGTTACAGTCAGTCTGCATTAGTTAACCACAGCTCCCACCCTGCATCTATATCACCCACTATAATTTTCTGCATTTTTGTTTTAGATTCTGTCCCTCACAGTTGAAGAGTACATTTGATACAAATTGCAGACCTCTACATGTTTTATAAGTGGGAAGAATTAAAAAATCATAGATAGATAGATAGATAGATAGATAGATAGAATATGTTATTCTAATGTGAGACTCATACCAGCCCCTGCCTAATTTCAAATATATCATAAATCTTAAATTAATTTGGTTTATTTATCAGTCAGTTTATGACATAATTTGTCTTAGGCCATGAACACACTGAAATAAAAATAAAAACGAAAACGAACTGAAACTGTAATGAGTGTTCACAAAACTAACTAAAATGAACTGAATTTATTGAGAAAATGTGCTTATAATATTATAATATAATAGTCTCATAATATCTACAAGAATTATTTCAATGTCGCTCCCTGCCTCTGCGTAGTCACCAGAAACAGATGCGATCATCTGTGTTGTGCGTTTTTAGTTGCACAAATGGCCTTGATAAAAACAGAAGAACGGAAAGTTGTATACAATCCCATTGACTCGCTTCCCTTTCAAGGAAATGTGACGTTTTTGGATTGCAACCAAGCTAACACTGCGACTGCAAGCAATAGCATTGGGAGCCGGTGTTACACTGGAGATGTGTAGCTGGTGTAGGTTGTGTGTGTGTATCCGTTGTGTTGGTGGACAAATAATCCCTCTCTAGTTTATGGTTGTTGTTGTTTTCATTATCCCAACATGTCAGTAATTCCTATGTGTTGCCGTGGTTCGCCTAGCGTCATGTCAGCAAAGGTTGAGAGACAGCGTAAATGTGCAAAATGGTCAACAGGATCATAGTACCTAAAGATAGCTTGGCTTTTATTTGTTGCGTCGCCCCTCAGTGCTTTTATAGAACTGTAGCACCTACATTAAATGTTGGGCTTTTTTAATGCACATGTTCTGTTATTATGTTTAAAGAACTTTGAACGTTACTCTACAATTTATCTATTATATTTGCCTGATTTGTATGGCTGTTAATCTGGCCCATGTCAATACATAAAAAAAAACAAAATCATTTTCTGAGATTTTGTTATACACTTTTTCTTTTTTCTTTTTTTGTGTCTCGCCCCGGTACACAAGACTTAAACAAAACCTGAAACTAATAAAAACTAAACCGAAACTAAGTATTTTAAAAAATAAATAAAACTAAACTACCCAAAAAATGGTAAAAACTACTAAAACTAAATAGAATTTGAAATCTTGGGTCAAAACCAAATAAAAACTACTGAAAATTTTAAGACTATTATAACCACACATAATCCACACATAATGGGATAAATGTGTTTTTCAGCACATTCATAGATGTGGCAAACCTGTAGGACACAGTAGTTCTACCAAATCCTATCCGTTAAGAGTAACTTTCTATTCTCTAACTTCAGCATGCTGCAGTCATACAGCTTGTAAAACCAACGGAGCAAAATGCGCTTTGACAATTGATGATGCAAACATAGCTCTGAAGGCATAAATGCTATTTTTGAGAGTAAACACAGGTAGGACAAGTGATGTTTGAGCATTTTTTGTCATGGATAGTGACGTTACGGCTCTTAAAACTCTGTGTTCATCTGTCCACACGCAGATACTGAAAATGGAGAAAATGCAGATCTCCACTTTGGCCGGAGTTTTTAAAAAGATTTGTTTTTGTTGCCGGAAATCTGTGTTTAAATGTGGATGACAGGCCAAACCGTAGAAAAATATCTCTGCTTTGTGAGATACCCAGCTACGTGTTGACAAGGCATAAGTATAAACAGGGAACAATTGGTGACAGTGTGGAGGTCCTGTCACTATGGCTCTGTTTGATCATGTGCCCTGGCTGCTTGGCCACAGGTATATCCCTTTGGCTGACTGGTTAGTGTGCATGACTCTCACCCGGGAGTCTTGGGAGCAAATCCTGCCCGGGCCCTCATTGTGTACCTTGCCACAGATCCATATAATATCGGATAAATCCGGTATAAATTAGTATATTTCATTTCATTAAAGCCTAAAGTAATTCAAACCAATCCGGACACTCATTCTAGTAAAAGCAGGTTAGACAGAAATTCAGTTACACAAGTCCAGTGACGGACTGGCCGTCTGGACATTCTGGAGAATACCAGGACTGCTGGGGCAACAAGACGGCCACCGGCCTCCGTGCAGTCGTCATAGGTTTTTTTAATTCTTTTCTTGCTTATAAATTGCTCTTGTTCCAAGCCCAAACTGATAGGTGGCAACAACGCATCTGCAGGCCCATAGATGCGCAGGCTAACTCGTCAATGGTCGTCACTCAACCGTGCCAGACAGCTGTGCAGAAGGAGGCTGTAGCCGCAGGACAGAGAGATGAGGGACAGATGCATGAGCAGGTGGAAGTTCCCCAGACAAGTGCAGGGTACGTAAGTATGAAAGGAGGATAAATTAGGGTTACTTGCTAGGTAATCTGACGTTAGCAGATATTATTTCAGATTGCTACATTTTTATCTATACCCGATTGAAACAGAACTATTGCAGTTGTTACAGCTGGTTAGCTATAAAACAATATAAACACGCCGCAGCATCAACATGAATGCAGAAGAAATATTTAATAAAATTTATTAAACCGTTTTTGTGCACACTGCAAAAACTGTCCATCTAAGCAAGTCACAACATCTTGTTTCCAGCTAAAAATAATTTTTTATCTTGTTTTGAGACTTATATATTAAGCAAGAGCAGGTGTTAGTTTATTAATCTTATTTTGAGTATATATGTCTTAGTTTTAGAATTCTTATCAAGTGCAGTTTGTCTTTTTTATTGGCCGATTATTTAACTTAATTTCAGAAGCTTTTGACTAAGATCAAGTATTTTAAAGGTTAGGTTAGGACCATTTACCAACTCATACCATTTGTTTGTGTGATTTAGGTTCCCCCCCATCTATTGTTCAACAGAGAGACATTTAAAGTATTGTTTATTTCTGTGAGTATTTAAGTTAACTGTATAATCACAGCCACTTTACATTGTGATTTATCATAAATCATACCATTTGTTTTTTTTGTGTTTTAGAGAGACAGAGACATTAAAAGAGAGCGTTGTTTATTTCTCAGTGAGTATTTTACACTATGCTTTTAACACATATTTTAGTCAACATCAGTGATAATGATATAATTTGGAAAGTAAAATATCATGGGTTAAGATTTGCGTAGTTTGACACCTGTGCTTGTTGCTGATGAGTTTTCACACGCATCTGTAGTTGTGAGCTGGGCCTAATCAAGTCCAGGGCTGTTTTTTAGGCCCAGTCCGCCACTGCACAAGTCCATTTCAATTCGTTCAGTAGAGAAAGGCTACAGCAGTATACCGTCACTTAAGGAATAAACAAGGCACATCTGAACCACATGATGTATCAGAAAGGAAGGTGTGCAGCCCCGTTGTTATTTATACCTATTGCAATGCGCAGAGCCCTGCTTGTAACCGGGGTAACGAGAGGAAAGGAGGGATTCGGAATGGTCAGTAAGGCTTGCTAATGTGATGTCATCATTATGTATTCCCAGTGGTGAACGCAAAGCATTTTGGAAATCCGTGCAAAGATATAATGTGTCAAACTTCATTTCATGGAGACAAGAAGGCAGTGAAGAAGGCACGATGGTGTCTACATGCTGTGTTTTTCACGTCAATTTCTCTTATTTTCATGCCAGAACATTAGCATGCTGTGCCAGCCGGGCCAAACATACCCATAATTATTTGCGTTCTAAAGACGTTGCCGCCCAGCTTGTCACATGTCTTATTGATCTCTAGAAAGAGGAGATGACTTTTCTTCAAACCACCTGTCATTCTCTTCTCATCTCTGTGTTACGTTGGCAGCACATTTATGGAGAAATACTGTCATCTGGAAATTATAAACTAGAAGTTTGTAAATATGAACTACCTTCTGTTTTAGCTTTCTACAATTTTAGATAGCTTTCTTTAACTTGGTGATTTTGTTTGGCATTAAGCCCTCCCGGAAAAATACCATATTTAACTCATTACAATGTTAAACAACAAAAATCTAATTTTGTTAATACATTTAAATTATTACTGATGTCTTTGGAGCTGCTTGGGGTTTAAGGAGTTTTACATTGTTACCATCTGTCATGCTTAAGCCCAGAGCTATTTGTGGGAGCTAAATGTTTGCAAATCTGAGTTTTCACGTCTTTGCATTTCTGAAATTTATTACAAATGCAGACATGCTTATAAGATATCATCAATAAGCAAACAGTGAACAAAGAATTGCAGAAATGAGGAATTAAAGAACTGGCAAATCAGGTGGATAAACTATTTTTAAAACTACACCTGAGTGATGAAGATTTGTACTTTAGCTTATTTAGGTGGCACATTTTAGCTGCACTTCCTGCCTTGACTAGCAGATTCACTTCTTACTCGGTTTCACAAGTTTATACAAGTTTCAGGTTGTGTAAAAAGTTAATTTTTCATGTTATTTATAATCAACATACTTAGGTCCAGCTTGTGTAAAAACTAAAGTGGTACAGTGTAATGGGTTTCCACGTGATTTGCAAGTGAAGTCAACTAATTCGGTTTAAGACTGTACTGTGTTCATGACTTATGAGAGAATAACAGTGACTCAACCAAAAATGCATGCAATTACTCCATCTGATGCACTTGTTGGGTGGGTTTCTCCTGCATATTTTATCCCGAACTGCTTCATTAATCCAGTGCAGAAATACAGAAAACTAGAGGAGACTGCAGTGCTTTCCCTTAGACATCAAAAGCTTTATTATATAAGATCATTTCAAATATACTTTATATACTTTATAGGTAAAATATGGAACAAAATATTGAAAACTTCCAATTTTAAGAGTTTTTACAATCAGGATGATTAAAATGTTAAACATGGCTTACTTGAAGGCCAGTGCAGGGACACAACATGCATAAGATTAAAATGTTCATTGCTAGAGTAACTCTATAGCCACCCTTACAGAATACTCACACATTAACATATGTCAGCACAGTATGCCTTTAAACATCAGATGCACCTCTCCTTACCCACACACAATCACACAAGCAGCTCAAGTCAGCATCACGTACCGTAGTCAAAAACAGTCACGCTTGTAGGAATACTAATGAAAATAAGGCTTCTGTAATGACCAATCAAAACAAAAGCGAGAAACCCATTATCTGTCAATATCTGTGCAAGTAGCAAGCCTGACTGGAACATAGTGATTTACTGTCCAATTTTCAATGGACCCTGTATCCGTTTCAATCAAATCCCCAATATTAACACACAGCAATAACTTCTTCTGCTTTATTACAAATGCAGCCCTTCTCTTCACTAAATCAGCCTACAGTAGCTGACATCATTCAGTGTGGAAATAAGGCATATTTTATACAGGCTGAATCACAGTCAAAATGAACCATTATTATTAGCTGGATTCTTTTGCCAGAGGAAGCTTCTGCCTTCTACAACCTTTGCAGGTTTTTTAACATTTGCCACTTGTACGGTATACTAGACACTACAGTAGGGGGGCAACACTGGTGTACACTGGTTGATTACAGTTTTTATTTCATGCTTTGGTTAAAAACAAGCTTTAATTTGAGGTTGCAACACAAAACGTATACAAATAAAAATCAGATTTTTACATGTAAAGCAAACAGAGTGAGACAAGCAATAATACACATACTTTCTAATTACATAGTTGTAAATGCAAATAATTGTTAGCAGATCATATTGACAAAATGGCTTTCTTGATGTTTTGAATAACAACATACCTGTATGCGACAGAATGCACACACGTAGTTTAAAGTTTAAATGATTTAACATACTTCATTTTTTACAATTAGAATTTTTAACCAATCAAGAAACAAAGCTTGCATCCATTAGCTCTGTAAGTAAATGCGGTCTACTTAAAAGCTGAATTGAGTTCATTATATGTAATGAGTTTGCAGAGTAATGAAGCATTTTAGCTTTCCAAGTAATGTCAGAAAACTTTTACAGTTCACCACCAGGAAGCTGGCTTCAAACAACCGCTGCAGTTCTTGGTACTGATAGGACCAAGTTTTCCCTAGATCAAACGATGAACAACTGGGACATGAATACACATAAGTACTGGTTTTGATTCCTATCCACCTAATCATTCAATATACCCACTTAAACCAGATCAGGGTAGTGGGAGGGGTGAAACCTATCACAGCAGTCAGATGAGTGAAATGGTTATCAGCTCATCAACATAGCCCTTCATTCAGACAAATATGATTGAAAAACATGAATAAAAACAATATATATAAACTTCACAGCCGCAAAAAAGTATTTCAGTCTATCAGTTAATGGTACTAACCAGTGACGCCACAGTGCAACCTTGTTTTACATGCTTTAAACATACTGAAAAACAATGCGTAATTGTTCACACCTGTTGTCATATGCATTCTTATTTGCCAAAATTTCATCTGTTCTTATGTAGCTTCAGTTTACCTGTAATCCCATAAATTTGAAGAAATTCTATATAATTCTCGCATTACCAGAACTTCAGTTTAATTTTACCAGTTTCATCTTAGAGGGTAACTCTATTGGCCCACTCCTGTCAGCTGTCGTATCGCCATATAAGATCAGCCTTTTAAGGAATTCGCTAAAATGTCCCGTATCACGACTGTTTCAGGAGTGAGTGGTGCCACTACAGCGCCGAAACGCGCCACAGCAGCAGAGAAAACAAGAGATTGACTATGGAAGAATGAGATGGTTGCTGTGTTTTTGTTTGCTAGTTTGTTACAAACTGCTTTGACAGCATCTCTTCCAATTCTACAAAGCTGGTTGTTTAGTGAGTCTGCTCATTCCCACGAGTTACAATTAGTCTGCATTAGTTAAATACAGCTCCCACCCAGCAACTATATCTGGCCATTTCCAAGAGCATACCCCAAAGCTGGTAGTCAGTTGGTTAATTACCTCCTAAAAGTATTTGCTTTTTACTGTAATTTTTTAATTGCATGTTTGTCACACTTGAATTTGTAGTTTGTAAAATTATTTGTATAATTGAGTTTTGAAATCCCAGAATTTGCACATATTTTTGTCAAACTAATGACATTATTTTTAAATATTACATCAAATGTTGTCATAAAGAAGTTACTAAGTACTTAAGTAGATTTTTTTTACTCTTACCTGAGTAATTTTTCGCATACCCATTTTTTACTTTTCCTTGATTAAACATATATTGAAGTAGTGCTACTTTAAAAGGTCGTTATATGCAAAATTGACTTGTTGACGTTTAACATCCTGGTAACATGTTATTTCTTCACTAAAAACATACCTGAAGTGTTGCTTTTACAGTACTTTTGACGGAGGCTAATTATTAAAAAGCCGAAACTTCTTGTAAAAGCCTCTGAATTTTCTCTGATTCTTCAAAAACCCCACTTTCATATTCTATAAAAGTCATAATTTATACTTTACATTTACATAAACATCCGACAGATTTCACAGCGTGCGTATTTGACTAAAATGTGTGGTCGGAGACCTACAGAAAGCTAGCTAGAAAAGTCTTTACAATAGCAACTCACCGCAGTGGTGAAAGCGAGCCTGCTATACATGACAGAGTAGGAGGAAACCGCTTCCTTTTCTTTTGTTTACTCGGTGTGGAGGTTGATGCGCTCGTATCTAGGAACAACGTCATATACACAAGTATTTCAAAGCTGTTTTACCGACAGATAACTTTAGCCGTTAGCAAGCTTTCTTACTTTCTCCAAGAGAACCGTTGCCATTTCCTAGTAAGTTTTGATGACCTGAAAGTTTTTAATTTGTGTCCATCTGTTGTAGGCTTCACCTAAACTAACTCTAGTTTTAGATCTTGTAAGGTCGCTCCTCTTCTGATAAAGATAATGAAATATCTGGGGCTTAGACACAGCAGCTAAACTAACCAAGTGCTCCATTTTCTACAGTAAATGTCTCGTTGCACCAAGCAGTTGTATTTGGCAACCTACAATGGCGCCCCGCTGTTGGCTAGAACACGTAAATATAAACAGTGCGGTGGTCTGAAAAAGTTATCTTTAACGATTTTAGTTAAAATATAACTTTTAAAGGAAAAGGGTGCACTTTCATTCTGCACTACTCTAAACTCTCTGTTGAATTATTACTTTTTTTAAGAAGAATGTTTCATATTCAACCTTTAATCACTTTAGCAGTATTAATCGCTTCCATAGGCAGAGGTCTATAAAATCCAGGACCTAGCCATGCAGACTGCTTGGACTGCAGAAATAGCAGCTTAGTGAATTCAAGTCTGGTACTGCGACACCTGAGCAATACATCCACTAGTAAGAACATAAATAAATAAATAAATATCCAACTGTCAACTGGTGGTTGTAATATGCTGGAATAATATGGAACCAATTCAGAACAACAACAACATAGTACAAAGTGCTAGATCCTGTATAATCATATATGAAATTATATAAAAAAATGTTTAAGGATACTGATTGATTAAATTACTTTACATTAGAATTAAGTCCATCCATTTGTTCACACAGATGCATAAATTCATAGACCTATGCGCAAGTCAGTGAGAATCTCAAAACCTTTCGATTACAAGATGGCCACTCTTTCCACCGAGCCACAGTCGCTCGGATATAAAGATATACTGGATATATTGTTTAACTATGTTATATTGCATTTTGACGTTGTGCTCTGACAAATAACTCACCCAGATTAGATGGTGCTCCCTTTATTTGAAGAAGACTAAGTAAAGTATGGAAAACCCATACCGTCCTTCCATAGTTAGTATACTGTATCTAGGTTTCAAACACTTGGATAAGATTTTAAAAGGTAAGGTATGACAATTGCAATGTAAAATTTAAAATGGCCCTTCTTAAAACTTGCCTCCTTTTTATTAGGCACTTTTCTTTTTTGTTCTTTTGAAATTTAAAACAAAACCATCTTTAACCCTAAATAGCAAGGTTACAATGTTCCATTTATTTTTGTGGTAGGAATGTGTATGTGTATGCACCATAATACATGAGGCATGCCAAATTCTCAGAATTACTTTGGAGCAAGAGAGAGAGAGAGGCATTAATAGAGATCCACTTAAAGGTTAATCCATAATTTCAGAGGGAGAAAAAAAAACCATTAGGAATAAATGACATCATCAGAACTTGTTCTAACCTCATTCACGTCTTATTCCAGAGACTTGATCAACAGTTGTATCGCTGTGTCTCGGCCCAGTTACTGATGGCTTTCTCTCAAACACTGCCTTTCTCATTACGGTAATGAACTTTATAATTACCCTCACCCCCTTGAAGAAGAATGAAGGCCATTAAGACATTGGGATTGGCTTTTATAGCATTTACTTAGCCCAGGACACTAACCAGTAGCCATTTTCAATCTCAATAAACCCCCACATCCTTTAAGCTGTTGACAACGCTTCTTTTCTCTAGGCAGACTGGAGCTTTACTAAAGATACTCTGCCAATAATTTTTGAAGTCCTTCTGAACTAAACATCATATTCTCCTATACATATTTTACATATTTATCTTTTACATCAGTAGTAATCTATTGTCAAAATCCTTCTTAAAATGCTAATCTCTCTTGTAGTGTTATTTTTGCATCTTTATACTAAATTATTCCATCCTTGCTGTGAATGTAAACTTTGTATCCTCACATTGCATTAAATTATTATAAATCACCTTACCCTACATTAAGGTTTGTTTTTTGTTCAAAAGCTCATTGAATCACTTGCCCCTTTAAGATAATTCTTGTGTGCATAGAATTGTAATGAGCTAAACTCTACAACCCAAGTGTTGGCAGAAGGTGGAACTCTAAATTCAATTGCTAATACTGCAGTCGTGAACAATCTATTAAAACCAAATAAATATGCTTATGATTTTGGACTCTAGGGCAAATGTCTAGAGCAGGGCTGTAAAACTAATTTCCATTTTGGGCCACATCAAGATCATGAAAGCCTCAAAGGGCCGGTTGTGGCAGAGAGTATTGATAAAACTAACTTTAACAAGTGTTAAAATATAAATAAATATCTGTTTCTGCATTTGACAGGTACTTGTTAAAATTAAATAATACTGAAAATCTTTTCACAATGATGTGATTGAGGACTATTCTTATAAATTCTGATTTGATTGATAAAATAGCATTTTATAATATTATATAGAAGCATGCAAATAGAACTTAAAGGTTCTATTCTTATGGTCGTCTAGAGTTTAGAGGGCCACATAAAGTATTAATGCATGCCGGATTTGGCACCCAGGTTTGACACCTGTGGTCTAGAGATTAAGGGATCACTACAGCACCAATAAACTGTGGTTAATGTTAGATATCTTTACCAAATCCAGCATCTTAGCAACATATTAACCATTTTTGACATTTATAAAAAAATTTCAATCCAAAGAAAAAAAGACAAATACAAAGTTAGGCAGGCAGAAGCAGTAGTCTGATTTGGATGGAATTTGATATAGACACACCAGCAATTACCAAGTAAAATGTCAATTTACATTAGAGTTAACAGGCACCAAACGGCTTAAGTGCTGCCATGAAAACTAGCACAGAGTAGCAGGTGTGGAAAACAGTCAATAAATGTCATCTAACTCTTTAGGAGATCTTTACTAGTGTGATAAAAGTCACCATGAGGTGTGCTGTATCGTGCAGCTGCTCAGCATATGGGGCATACAGATTTTACAGTGGCCTAGTGGTGGAACCAAACGGGATGTAAGGGCACATATTGTGTCATCCAATAACATTTTCAAAAGAGAAAGCTTGTAACAACACCTCATGGTGTTCAATAATAAAAGACTACAACAACACCACAGTTTATGTATCAATGTGAAGTCTGTCTTTCAGAGTGCTACCTGGTGAAATTTGAGGCTAAACAAATGTTTTGACATTTTGATATAAGTATCTGTCATGGAAGACAATAGTTTCTTCTTCTTAAACACAGAAGACGTTGCAGTGACCAAATCCTTTTAGATATATTATAAGTAGATTAGCTAGATTACAAGACAAACCATACACTCAAAACAATGCCATGCTCAAGCTCTCTCCCCTATCCCCTGTATGGCATATGGTAATCAAATATTATCTTCCTCAGTACCTGCTAAACCAGGCATCTCCAGCCTTTTATTTTCTGTAAGCTTCTTTTACACAATGAAAGTACAGAAGAGCTACTACCGTCATACGATTTATTCATATTGTTACTTTCCATGTGTGCATTTGCTTACGATGTACAGTATGTACTATGTTCAAAAAAGTTAATGGACACACATCTTATATTACAGTATATATGTATATGCATTATATTCACCTGTTGCTTTCTGTTTTTCAATACATCAAAAATACAGCAAAAATAGTGACATTCCTGTTTTGAAACTCTAAACACATCATATTAAAATTTAACATGTGGACATGTGGACCCCATTTTAGTCAAAAATCAAAGCATGATACAATATCAAGCTCAGCTAAACACTGAAGCAGTAAGTTGTTCGCTTATTGATTGAGTAATACAGCGGAGGAAAACACACAGTGCTTTTGTGAGAGAGTGCGCGCTCCCGCATCAGGGGATATAATTGCTGATGGGAATAACTACTTTGGCATGATACCGGGGTCGATATGCTGGCCTTCTTTGTTGGTTTGGAAAATAAAGTTTGTTGCTTTTGGAGAAGACTTTTCAGGTTATTTACTTTATCTTGAAGAAGGCTACTTCCCGCTGGAAAATCTAATGAAAAGTTGCCATAACCTCCTATTAAAAGGACGGTCCATGCTGCATCTTTTAGCAACTGCCTGTATATTTTTCTATTACTTTCTGGCGACCGACTTTCAAGAGCATCTGGAGCTACCAGTAGCTCGCGAGGGACGTGTTGGAGACCCCAGTCCTAAGCAGTCTTTATGTCTGGTCCCACGAAATTAAATCACTTCACACTGTAGAGCATAGAGAACGAGGTCAGAGTGTTTCATGCTGATATCTGCTGCTCCTCGACGTTTGTTTACACACTGATGATCTCTACATGACATATTCCCTAGATTCATTTACTAACATGTAATTAGTCAGTAATTCTAATTACTTCAAAATATTCTGTACACAGTTTGACAACCTGTATTTATGTTTGAGACTTAACTTTGAAATAATACAGGAAGCTTTATTTAGCTGCCTTATTGTGTTGACAGAGAAAAAAAAAGAAGAATGCTTGATAGGCTGGCTGACATCACCAGGTTTCATAAGCAGAGAAGAAGCCTCAACCTTTTTGAAGTTATTTTTTTAGTCAGAATCTTGGGAACCTGGTAGAACAAAAGGTGGTTAAAGACTCATTCATTTTACCTATCTCCAGTGATTAGGTGGGAGGCAGGGTAGCCGATGGAAAGGTTGGTGACACACAGGACAAAACAATCATGTGTGTGCACACACACCCACACACACACACTCATTGTGCAGCAGCTTGGTGGGCTTGCTGATAGTCCATCACAGGACAAGAAAGAGGTACACAGGTCCAAACCAAAAGCATATATTCACTCCTAGACCTGTGATTCTGGGGAATGCCATCATGGGAGCCATCTGCATCAGCAGCAGCAGATCAACAGCAGCAGCCAAGGCACCGACCCAGGGCGCCCAGAGGAGGGAGGGCTGATACCACCACCTCCACCGAAGCGATACCTGGGGGGCACCCAGGCAGCCACAGCCGACCACCGCCCCAGATGCAGGGGGCCCCCCACAGAGGAAACACTGGCAAGAAAGATTAAAATAAGTTAAAATATAAAGTTTATAAAATGAACTGTATAAAGTATAAGACAATAAGTGTAAAACAACGATAAGATAGATCAGGATAAAAATGCAAAGCAGATTAATAAATAAACAGTTAAAAGCTAAACTAAAATTAAATCAGGTAAAACATGCTGAGCAGTTAAAAATATATTAATTAATGGCTAAGCTAAAAAGGTGAGTCTTGAGCCTGCAATTAAAAACGTGAACGTTCTCTGCAGCGCTGAGATCCTCTGGCAGCCAGTTCCAGAGGTGAGGGCCATAATAATTGAATGACGCCTCACCATGAGTCCGTGTCCTGACTTTGGGAATGATAAGGAGACGGCTGCCAGAGGAGCGCAGAGACCGCGAGGGTTCATACGGTAAAAGCATTTCTGAGAGATAAGAAGGCCAAAGACCATTAATACACTTAAAAACCATTAAAAGAACCTTAAAATCGATCCTAAAACATACAATGCAGTGATTTTAGGACCGGTGTAATGTGCTCCCGCCTCCTGGTCTTCATCAAAACAAGAGCTGCTGAATTCTGTAAAAGCTGTAAACTTGAGATAGTCTTTTTGGGAAGACCAGAAAGCAGGGTATTACAGTAATCAATTCTACTGGTGATAAAAGCATGCATTAGTGTCTCCGTATTGGCCCAAGAGAGAATGGGGCGGACTCTGCCAATGGTGAAAAAAAACATATTTTGGTTATGTTTTTAATGTGAGGGATAAAAGTCAGTTCAGAGTCAAAAACCACACCCAGGTTCTTCACTTGTAAAGAATGATTAAAAGACAGTAACTGTATTTTTGATAAAAGTTTATCTTTCTGAGCCTTCTGGACCGATAACTAAAACCTCAATTTTGTCCTGGTTGAGCTGGAGAAGGTTTTCTGCCATCCAGGATTTAATGTCTAAAATGCAGTTAAAAAGTGCATCCATTGGCCGTGTGTCATCTGGAGATGTACAACTGTTTATCATTAGCATATGTAACTGTGAAAGTTAACTCCATGTCTTCTGATAACGGTGCCAAGAGGGAGCAAATACAGGTTAAAAAGCACTGGGCCTAAAACTGAACCCTGGGGCACACCACAAGTGATCTTATGGACCTTAGAAGAACAGGTCTCCAAACCTACCATAAAAGTCTTTTCTGTGAGGTAGGATGTGAACCATTTGTGAACAGTACCAGAGAGGTCGATCTGTTTTAAACGATTTAAAAGAATAGTGTGGTCTCCTGTATCAAAGGCAGTGCTTAGATCCAGTAAAACCAACACTGTCACCGTTTTAGTGTCATAGTTTAATCTAAAATCATTTAAAATCTTTAAAAGAGCCGTCTCGGTGCTGTGGTTCATCCTAAAACCAGACTGAAATTCCTCTAGTACATTATGTACGTTAATAAAATCATTAAGTTGAATAAAAACAAGTTTTTCTAAAACTTTGCTTAAAAATGGTAAGTTAGATACCGGTCGGTAACTGTTTAAATCATTAAAATCTAAATTGCTCTTCTTCAGCAGGGGCCTCACTACTGTCGCTTTAAAGGCAGCAGGAAAAACCCCGTCTGAAGGGAGCAATTCATAGTTTAAAATCTCATCTTTAAAAGAACCATAAAATTGCTTAAAAAACCTGGTAGGAATTGGGTCCAAAGCGCTTGCGGTGGGCCTCACTGAGGAGAAAACTTTATCAAGGGTCACAGCATCCACCAGGACAAAACTGTCCAGTGTTTCCTCTGGTGAAGGCAGACACTCAGATTTGTCTAAAACCATGTTAGTTTGAGAGGATAAAATATTACATCTGATGGTGTCTACCTTCCGTCTAAAGTGGTCTGCAAATTCCTCAGAGAGAGTGTTTGAGGGGTTTTACTGAAAAGTACTAGAGGTATGATTAAGAATATTTTCAATGGTTGAGAACAGAATATTGGGGTTATTTTTATGTTCTGAGATGATTCTGGAAAAGTATGCATTTCTGGAATGTCTTAAAGTGTTATTGTATAATTTGAGATGTTCTATGTATATCTGATGATTTATTGTAATTTTATTTTTCCTCCATTTCCTTTCTGCCACCCTGCAGCACCTCTTTAATTTTTAAGGTCTTCATTTCTCCATGGTACTGTACGTTTTGAATGTATGTTTACAACTTTAAGTGTAGCCAGCAGGTCGAAAGCAGATTTAAGCCTACAGTTAAAATCATTCACAATAAAATCACAGGGGGCAGGTAAAGGTACAGGAGGGAACTTTTTACAAATTTCAAGAAAACCTGCAGCCACTTTAGGGGTTAGATGACACTTCCTGACAGTTCTCACAGAGGTCTCTAATTGGATAAAAAATACACAGTAGTGGTCAGAGACAGCCAAGTCAACAACAGAGGACACACTGGTGGACAGGCCATACGTGATGACCAGGTCCAGGGTGTGTCCTCTTTTGTGAGTTGGCTGAATGACATGTTGGCTAAGATCCATATAATTTAAAATATTTTAAAAATCTGTTGATGAAGGATCTAAAAGGTTATCTATATGTAGATTAAAATCACCAGCTAAAATGATCCTTTCATAAGAGTTGTGTAAAATTGATAAAAACTCTGAAAATTCTGGAATAAAAAGTGCATTCTTTTTCGGAGGCCTATAAAATGTAACACATAAAATCTGAGGAGTGCTAAAAACAGAGGCAGTGTATTCAAACGTAGTAAAATTATTAAATAAAACAGGTTTGGCGGAAAGAGTTGATGAATTTATAAAAGCAGTTCCGCCTCCCCTCTGGCTACTCCTCATTGAATAAGAAAAGTTAAAATTAGTGTGGAGAGGCCTCTGTAAGAACAGCAGGGGCATCTGCACTCAGCCATGTCTCCGTTAAAAATAAACACTGAAGGTTACTATCTAAAATCCAGTCATTTATTATAAATGTTTTATTCAGCAGAGAGCGAACATTTAAAAGAGCCATATTAATAGTGGTTGGTGATGAAGTGACTGTATGATTGACTGAAGGTTGGATTTTTTTTGACTGTTTAAGATTATTTGGGTTGCATTTTTTCAGTTTATGATTATTTGTTCGCTCTCTGCTGACAATAACAGGTATGAATGAAGTAGGGTAAGGTCCAAGTCCGATATGTGAGTTACTGTTAAAAATCAGAATTGAGTTCATAGGAACAAGGACCAGCTGCACATCAGGATGCGGTGCGGCAGAGAGGGCAGGAGCAGCTGGAGCCGGTGCAGGCGACAGGGTGTGGACGAGGGTATGCCAGGCTTAATGCCAGTATGCGGGTACCTTAAAATGTAGTTTAAATGTAGTCTATCTGCCCCAAATAATTGACTTCTGCCCCAGAAAATGTTAAAATTGTCTATAAAACCAATGTTGTTCATCATGGTAACAGAGGAAAGCCAAGTGTTTAAAGAGAGTAATCTGCTAAAACTATTTATTCCTCTGCTGATGGTTGGAGTGGGGCCAGAATAAAAACAGATAGGGGCTTGTCTTTTAAAAGATTAAAAAGATGAATAAAATTCTGCTTTAAAAGCTCAGACTGCTGTTTACGAATGTCATTGGTACCAACATGAATTATAACTTTACTCACAGTAGGGTGACGTTGGATGGAGTCCAGAATCTGTTCAGATATATCATTTACTGTAGCTCCAGGGAAACAAAGGGTGGCAGCTCCTCTCATCCTAAAAATGCCGGATAATAGAATTTACTATGATGAGAGTGCTGGGTGGATGGTGTGCAGGCAGCTTCTGCTGGTTCTGAGCAGAAGATCCCTTGTTGTCCAGGACCGGCTGGATGTCTGGCAGCTTGGCATCCACAGGACTGTAGCGATGTTTAGAGGGCGCCGAGGGCTCGTTCCGTGGATTCGGGGTGTAATGGAGCACTCCTCCCCGGGTCCCGGCTGTAGTCCTGGGTTTGGCGTGACATGGGTGGCTATGATGTGCAGGAGAACTGTGGCACCCGCTCCGGGCGCCCCCACCGCGACCAGGCCTGACCGTCGACCACGCACTCTGGGGCACCGGAGTGGAGCTGAGGGGGGCTTTTGGCTTAGCCCCCTGGTGGAACCAGCGCTCCTCCTCTGCGGTAGATGTCCAGCGATGGATTCCCCCTCCGCAGCTTCACCTGGCTGGCAGGGGATTGTGTCGGCAAACTTGGCTCTGGTGGAAGCAGCGAAAGTTCGGCCGAAGATGATGTCCACGTCGCGCTCATGGTCCTGGATCAGGTGTAAATTGGAGATCCTCTGATCTAGTCTCTGGATTTTCTTGGTTAGCCTGGCACAACCATCACACCAGGAGCTACAGGTGAGTGGAGAAATGACGGAAGAAACAGCGGTCCGTGCTCTGATTAAAAACGCGTCTGATAAAAGATGTCGCTAAAAGTTAAAAACGGTTAAAATTAGTCAAAAGAAATGATTCAAAAATGAAAAACAAACAGTTAAAAAAGAATTAAAAACTAGTTAAAACCGTGTTAACGAACCGGAGTTGGCAGGAGGCATCAGGACGCCGACGCATGCGCACTGACCAATGCACCTTAGTGACCTTCACCAGAGCTGTTTCAGTGCTGTGATGAGCTTTAAAGCCTGATTGACGTGCTTAACTATTTACCTTCTGTGCTTACCTGCTTGTAAATCCATTGTGTGTTCCTTCCAAGATTTCCATCGGCCGAATCTTAGAACCTTCAGTGACTAGTCTTCAGCTCTGGTTATTGAGTATACTTTTGCAGCCATCTGTTCCTTTAGCCAACAGCTCATGTCTCCAGCCACCCTCTGCCTGTGCAACATCCACCTGTGGTGTTTCATTCCCCTGGAGCCTCCTTCCACAAACACCCACAGACACTCCCAGACTCATACCCCTCTCTGTCTTCATCTCACTTCATCTACAGTAAGTGCTTCTGATCCATCATGTTTCATCATCTAATTATCACTGCTCTGCACCGATCTTCCTTCAGCGCTTCTGCTTCCGGTTTTTCCCCAGTGGAGATTCCCTGGTTCGAGTCGTCATCTTCAAACTTGCCCTTTAACAATAAATTATTTGAATCTGCTTAACTCAGTGTATTGTGTTCTGTATGGGGATCAGGAGGGCAAAAGACACCAGGTCAGCTTAGGCTAAACAATTTAACCTAACTTTCATGTTTTTGGACTGTGAAAGGTTGCCAGAGTACCCACTGAGAACCCAGCCATGCACTGGGAGAATATGGAAACTTCAGACAGAAAGGCTGGTATTTAAATGCAGGACATTTTTGCTGCAAGGCAACAGATTGAAATTTTCATTTGAATTTATTATTGGTACTGAATTATTTTGAATTGAATTCTTTGTTACATAGATTCCTAAAAAGAATTTTTGGCATGAGGATAGCCTCAGATTAATAGAAGCATGAGAAATACAGCATAGAGACTAGTCAAAGCTGGACCAAGGTAGTCTAGGCTGATTGCATAATCATTAAACCACATTTTGGGATTTGTGAAATATGTTGGACATTTTTTGATTGATCAAAAACATTGTTTGACCCCTCTCTTGTGGTAAAAATGAATGATAAAATATTTCTAATAATACTTTATCCATCTTAGTTCTGTACAGCATTGTTGTTAAGTGCGCTGTTTAAGTGTGCCTTGTAAATAAATTCGATTTTGACTTACAACAAATGTACTAATTTGTATTCTGTCTATCAGTTTAAATGTTTTAACATTTATCTAGCAGACATTGGATACATGTAAAATTGTGAACTTCCCCTGCATGCAGTATTAGGTCTATGTAGGAGCATGTATCAGTGGTGAAGAAATCTCTTTTAATGAACTACAAAAGTCTCATACTACGACAAAATAGTTCTCATTAAATTATGAGTGTGTTGCAACTGTAGATTAAAAGCTAACAAGTTGCAAAAGGAAGACTTTGAAGGCATCCATGTAAGACCATTATATCAATCAGCAATTAGAATACATGCTGTTAGAATCACAACAAGGAAGAGAGAACAATCTTCCCTTTGATATTTACTCTAATTATACAATTGATTATACAATTTATCTACCCTCATATCAAATGAAAGCTGAAAGAAACATTAACAGGCTGGTTTGCATTTTATTACTGAACATTAGTGCTGCTGCAAAACGATAGTCTTAAATGATCACAACATGGTGGGAAAATAAATTTGAAATCTCAAACTAATCAGCTGCTGATTCACAACCTGACTAGCAAGTCATTTTATCAAAGTGTAAAAAAAGTAGAAATTAATTCAGGTTTTTCACTTGATGCAAAGTCATGCTTTAAAGTCAATTCAGGGCAGTGAACATGCATTTTTCTAGGTAAAGTCCATAAGAAAATCAAATATTCCTACTTTGCATGTCATCTGTGAGAGCATAAAACGATTAAAAATATATATTTTTACAGAACTGGATTGATGGTTTTTGGTGTCTATATTAAATGTGCAAACAGGTAGAGATAAAGTAAAGTTAGTATATTACTCACCACATTCAACTGGTGGTTGTAAATACTCCCAGTGCTTAACAGTAAAAGGAATACAGCCTCTTACTTTTAACACAGCAAGTTGAACATTATTACCACAAAAGCAGTGGTGGTGTTTCTGTATAATACCCTGCTTCTCCTCCCAACACCCATAGAAATGAAGACCAAAAAGCCAATTTTCATACTGCATCTACTTTCGTTTGGTAGACTGCGTTACATACTGAACCCATTTGTGCATGCATTGTGTTTGGCGGGGATTAATTAACACTTATAATGTAGTGGGGAATCAGGCGAGTCGGGCTTGTGTTATAATAGGGGAGCATTTTGGATTGTAATACTGGACAAAGAGTTTACCTCAGAGGTGTCCATCGCTCTCTCTCTCTCTCTCCCTCTCTCTCTCTCTCTCTCTCTCTCTCTTTCTCTCTCTGTGCGCATAACAGAAAGAAAGAAAGAGAGAAAGAAAGAAAGGGAGCATACAACAGTACTACACTGTATGCTATCGTGCTGAAACATATGGATAGACAGGTCCTTTGTCACTACTGTAAGGGCACATTTGACAAGGTTTGATACAGAGGAACAGACAAACAAAAACACTCACAGTGCTGGTCTGTCAGTCTGTCAACATGTCATTTGTGTGTGACTCTAGGTGTGCGTGTATCGATATGTTTGACTCACTGACCAAACACATATGGACGTCACTTATTGCATATATGAGGTAAGAAGCAGGCTTGTGAATGTTAATGTATGATCCAAGGCTCTGCAGTAGTAGCTATAAGTTAATGCCTTCTGTGCAAAGTACATTTCACTGACTGTATTAAAACAATAAAATTGAATGTGAGTCAATGACAAAAAGTTATCTATTTTTGAAGTTACTACATTTGATATTATTTTCACATATAGCTCATTGTCTTTGTCATGTTTGTCGGATTCAGCCACAGCTTGCCTCTGCACCCTCATAGAGAAGTGACCTGTAGTACTCCAACAGCTCCTATGGGTGTCACTCTTTTTCTTCACAAGTTCTGTCCTCATATTGCTACAAATCCTTCACCCATCGGTTGTGACCGTCTCTCTATGTTTAAGACAGGGAATGCACCTGTTCTGGGCAAAATGAACATGAACATATTAATATCTGAGGGTGCAATTAAATACCAAGCAAGCAAAAACAAAACAGAAATTAGAGACAAAACAGCATCAATAAACAACATTGCTGCAGATGAGCAAATGACACATAAAGTGTGTGTCAGGAAAAAAAATGTGAACGAAAATATCTACTTATCGCCGTGTGGTGCACCAAAAATTGTTACTCAGGTGGAAGTCTCCAATACATCCAAATTTACATGCAGAATTTCTCTAGATTAGTTGGGATTAGTGTGGAGCTGTATACTTCATGTTGACTTTAATGCAACCCAGGAAAAAAAGGGAAATACAAAGGGTCAGTTTCATAGTCGCAAGGTGGTTGACTCTGAATTAGCCTTGAGCATGATAAAGTGTCCTTGGGCAAGACATTGGTTCTCTCCCTACCCATGATATGGTATTGGAGTTTGAGAAAGAAACAATAAAAAAAGTGCACAATATAGAATGCTGACATAAATTAGAAAGCACTGCGAGTTCTTCAGATGAGTGTAAATGAATGTATGATACAATACTTGGCAAAGATCTTTAGAGAAGCTGAATTTTATAATGTCCTTCACTTTATATAAAAACCCAGTTGATTGTTGTGGCAGATTAGCTTATCAATCATATGTGTTTACATGCAATCAGCTGTCGTGATATATTAATATAAATATTTAATTTCAGAATAACTGTGCAGACATTTGTTACAGTGGTTAAAATGGATTCTCATCTTTGAACTTAATTACTTTCTTTTCAATTTATCTTCTACTGTTTAAAATACAGAATTCAAGGTGCAGGCTTTAGTGCTAAAAGGAAATTCTACCAAAATAGCGCAGATTTTTTTTTTTTTTCTGGAAAAATTAACTGGGTTGTGATTATTTTAACTCTGTGTTGAGCTCCAGAACTGAAAGACATAAATCCATTTGGAGGAGAAGCCTCAAGGCAGCAATGTGGCAGCCGAACAGCCACACGACTCTTTCTGTGAGTAATTTCTGCATACTAGACATATTATTTGGTATGCATTACTTCCTTTTAATGATTTCAAATTCAAGTTATTTATATATTTAAGTTAAATAAATCATATTTTTTATATATAAAAAGAGGTATGTTATGTTTTATCCAAATGATTTTATAAAATAGACACCTCAAATCAACAAGCTTTCTATTAGTTAATCATTTAAACACAATTAGGAAAATCGTGAGCTCGATTTTGTTCACACATTTACTAAATAGTTCCATAGAAATATCATTTCACTTTCTCCATTGGTAAGTTTGTTACAGTTAGGTTTTTAAGAGCTCAAAATGACACATCAGAACAAAGCAGGAGTAGATATTTGCCTTCCCTATGGCCGGCCTCTTCAAATGTGTTCATCTGTCATTCCTATTGCTGTGAAATTAATACTGTATGCGTATTTTTTTACTAAGGTAAGGGAATTCAGGTAAAAAATCAAAGTGTCTTGAATATATCAAATGCTATATTTATGCTTTCATAACAAAGTGGATAAAAAACGTTATTCTTTGTAAAAATGTTACTCACCACATTAACAGTTCAGTAGAAAAAGGTCCTGAATAATAAAAGCTGGTGACCGATAGAGGCTTGCTTTTAATCAACCTACCAGGTTGCATTGCAGATTTAGCTTTTGAGCCAGTTATTTTATGTCAACCACAACAGAGGTCAACAAAAAAAAAAAAAAACTAAATTACAAAAATTGTTCACCGATTTAAGATTTTAACTCTTTTGAGTTGGGTGACTTTTTACAACTGAGCTTACAATCCGGAATTTTAAGAAAGAGAGCAGCTCAATGTCTCAATAGTTTAATTTTCAGTCACATTGTAAAGTTTTGGTTACTATTTTCATTGTTGGATATACCATTTTTGGATGATTGTAAGATTTTATGTCCTACTTGTTTTATGATTTCTAAAATTATCTTCAATCTCAAATTGTCATACGTCATAAATTTAAAACGTTAACGATATTACAGATTTCCATATAGTTTGAGATGAGGGTAAAGATGATGCAGTGCCTGCAGTCTTAATTGTATTGAATAAAAGTAATGCAATCTTGAAATAATTCTTCTACTACAGTTAGTTTTCTTTCTTTGGTAAAGCTATGACTAATATTGTTGAACATGATAGAATTTTTTTGTCTTGAAAACTACATACATAAATATTAACATAATTATGTCCCTCATACTAAAGCTGCGTTTTTATTTTAACTGTTTGTTGTTAATGCAAGAAATTAAAAAGTGGTCATAAACTTGTAATTTGAAACAATTAACCATTCATATTAAAAAAACAGTCTGACACCATGTGTCCATATAGACACTTTAATTGAAAAAAAAAAGTGTTGGTTCACTGATGAATGATGCTGGACTGGAGGTATAGTTCAGTGTTACTGGATCAGTGGCACCTAAACACACATTGACATATTTAAAACAATCATTTGGATGAAACAAAAGGGCATTGGTCCATACATTTTGGTAATGATTAATACGTAGTACCAAAGATGCATAAAACCAAGTTTTAGCGTGATTGGTCTTGACCGTTTATTTTCCATTTAACAAATGCACCAAACCTCAGGGATACTTTAATATAATAACAAAACACAAAAAATTCTAGTTAAGGTTGTTTTCAGGAGAGAAAAATTCCAAGTGAGGTTTTTTGCACGTTCAGTAAAGCCTTCAAATTAAAGTCAGGCAAAGCACAGAGAAGTAAAAGCTTTACAAGGTAACTGATCGGTGGTTTAGTCAGGCTATGAGAAACAAAGAGAGAGTAAGATATTCAGGAAATAACAGAAAGGCTGAACAGAGAATAGAAATGTGGCTCTGTCTTACTGCAGAAGCTACATGCTTACTCAGTGTGAGGGATTGCTGCGGAGTCAACGAGACAATACAGACAACTGTCTGCTCTCACTATATGTTTGTCCAGAAGGAGTCAATGCCTTGAAATTATGTGTTGTGAATTGGCCCTATATACTTAAATAAACTGAATTGAATTAAATGTACTCCTTTGAAATCACAATTTTGTCTTTTTCATAGAACATGCTGGATTTAGCTAGTAGCCTTTTGAAAATATCACTGTTCAGGACATTGAGATTAAAGAGTAATGCTTATCATGCCAAATGCACTAATGGCTAATATAAGATGCTTTTTGTTATTTTATTTTCAATTATCAGGTAAACCCTTTCAAAAGTGACTGTTTTGTCACATGTGAAATGTGTGTTGTCCTTGATTTTATTCTAATGCCTCATTTTACCCTGACTTTCCATTTTACCTATTTATCTTGTTCTCTGAAATTTTTCTTAGTGTGCAGCACTTTGTTATCTCTAGCCGCCTTGATTACTGTAACAGTAGAGATCTGCTATCACGGTACAAACCATCCAGATCACTCGGGTCCTCCAGCTCTAGTTTACTGATCGTCCCTAGAATCAGAACCAAACAGGGGGAAGCAGCTTTTAGTTTCTATGCTCCTCATATCTGGAACAAACTACCGGGAGAATGAAAAGCTGCAGAGACAATGAACTCTTTTAAGTATAAAATTAAAACGTACCTATTCAGGCTCGGTTATGAGTAACTGTTTTTAGTTGCTTGTTTTTAATTATCACACAAATTATTGTCTTAACTACTGTAAATGCTTTCTTGTTTTAAAAACTGTGAGTGTTCTTCAGCAAGATCAGTTAATGAACTAAACATGTGTTTTTTACTCACTTGTCCCTACATTGTTGTATTTTCTTGATTGTTTTCTTATTGTAACTGCTCATTTATATTCTAATCCTATGTAAAGCACCTTGAATTGCCCTGTGTTGAACGTGTGCTATACAAATAAAATTGCCATGCCTTGCTTTGCCTGTAAAAGTGCTATATAAAAACAACGTTATGGGCAAAGAACAATGGTATGGTGACATTGCCCCATCTCTTGATATTAATTATTATAATTAATTAATTTTGGAACTCTGTTTTTCTATCTTTTCATTATGTTGTTACAGGAAAATCAACATCGGACAAAATTTTAATCAGCAGGTCCGAACTAGAGAAATTTATAACAGAATTGTTATTGGTGTATTTATAATTAGAAGTGTGGCACCCCCAGACCTCTTGTTTATGCACAAGCTTTGTTGTCTTGATGCTATTTTCTCTCTCCTCTGCCATTTGAAGATCGAGAAGATAAAGTAACCACCTTATATTGCCGCTGGAAGTACTTTACTCTGTTCTGACATGATATACCTATTACCTACTATAAAAAAAGGATTCGGAAAAAGGGTTTTTTCTGCCTTAATTATTTTATATTGTTTGCTCATTTCCCTTTCTGATGATATCTCTGTTCACTAAGGACTTCTTTAATAACGTCTTTCTAAGTATGTCAAACAGGCCTCTTGTTTATCCTGAATTCCTTCCAGTGATGTTTTTAAATACATTTTTAAATCTGATCTCTGTTTGGTTAATTTCTTGGTTATTATTGTATGGTTAGGCTCGAAAACAACTTAAGGATGGAAAAATTAGTATTTAGATTCCTATTGTGGGTTCCACATGATGTAGTTACTCCGACAGCTGGCTTTTGTATAATGCAAAAACATATACTAATAATGCTGAAAATTGGATAACTGTCAAAAACAGCTAGAATGACATTGTGTTGAGGGCATATTTAGAAGGCTGATATACTGGTAAAAGAGAGTTCTCAACAAAATGATAGATATTAATAAACACCAAAATGTACTAAAAATATTATTATTTACGTCAATACTGATTGCAGCTTTTGGATGCTTGCTTGGTTTAGTAATTCATCTTTCCTGGACAGCAGTGTGGACTCTCTCCTGGATGGCCAAAGAAGTGCAGGCTTTACCACTTTAAGACTACCTTAATTTTGTTGTCCTGTTTTAATCCTCAATATGACTTTAAAAAGACCATTTAGACATAATTGAAAGCTTGTTAAAGCAACACTTACGTTTTTTTTAACACTTTAAGCTATTGCTTCCAAACTGGTTTCAGTGGTTCTTGAGCCAGAAACATAAGCAGCTTCACATGCGACCTCACTCAGCAGCCCTCTGCTGGCCAGAAACAGCAGCAAACAACTCATGTGGTCTATGATTTTATTTATTTTGTGTTCCTTTTTGTTTCCTAGTGCGTGGTCTCTACCTACTTTAGGGCAACAGTTGATATGTGGAACAATTATAATTTTTATAGTTTCAAACCATGTAAAAATGTAGCAACCAAAGTTGTACTTTTTTTTCTTTCTTTCTGAACTGCCAAAAACCATACATTCATAAAAACATGCAAAAATACAAAATACCTGTCTGATGACATAGTTACAGTATCTGCAAAACCAGTGAAAGCAACAGCAGGCTGTGGCAGTTGTTTACGACAGTTGTAATTCTGCTTTCAACAATCTGGAGGAGAAGCAAGAAACATATTACATGTTGCTTTAAGAGTTTAGGTTGCACAGCACACCAATGAATGCTAGGTGATCAAAATATAAAAACAAAAGTCAAATATAATGGTGCTCTTATTTTTTTTATTATTGTCATCATAGTATAGTAGATCTGTCAGGTGTTGGTTTTCTTTAAAAGACAAGTATTGTCTATCTGGTAAGTGGGGATATTAAATGAAAAATTTATGAATTATTAATTTATTATTCCTTTATATGATTTATTCAACAGGGCACCAACCGATTTAAACTGGTAAATATATATAAATATATATATTTTTTTTATATACATTTTTTTTCTTAGAGTTAACTCTATCAAACGGCAGTTTTATAGCTAATTGTTAAGATTTACCAGATACTATTTGTCTGAAGGGTAAGCCCTATGCAAACACACACACTCAAACAAAAGAAACAAAGATTTGATTCAGTTGAACAATTTATTAACTAATTCTACCACACAACAAACAGCAACTTGAAAATCACCCTCAGCTAATTCGGTTCTGCTAACGACTAAGCTAAGTGGCTAAGCTAACTGCTAAATAAACAAGAGTACAAACATGGACGCCGACTGGAAACTCTGGAGGCCCCCTTAAATGAAACTTCCTGGATGTGCGTACGTCGTAACACGCACACACACATGGGGGCGACATACGCATGCGGACGGGCAAAATGCCGAATGGGAGTTTATTTTAATCCCTGGGTGAGGTACCTCTTGGTCTCTTTAAACAAAGAGACCACGTGGCGCTTATCAATGAAACTAGCCTTCGACAAAGAACCCTGAATTGAATGGTCACGGACTAAACAAAGGGTAAACAGAGGCTATGTTCGGCTTTGCCCACCACAAAGAAAGCGCTCCAGTTCGCAGCTCGAAACCAAGTCAAAAATACACCCACACTCAATCAAACACTGCTTGTTAACTAATTAAGAAAAACACAGTAAATTCCATACAAATCGTACACTATCAAACTCAGCTTACTCAAAAAAACACAGTAAACTTCCAAAACAAATCTGATTAATGGAACGTTTACAGCAGAATGCATGCATCAAATAAAAGAGAACAACTGGGTTGCTCCGCCCAGACTATCAGACAAATTGGATTGATCTTACTTGAGTCCGTCCAATGGTTGATCCAGAAAGAGTAAATCCTTTCAGGCATGGCGTAAAAACACGACACGGAAAAAGGAGAGAGTTCAGTCCGTTTGTTGGATGAATGAAAAAGGGGAAAAAGGGAGAAGAACTTTGATGGCCAGTCAAAGTTTAGGGAAGGTTTACTAGCGGGAAGAAAAGTTATGACACGTATCCAGCACCATATCAGGATTTGGGCAGAGGGGGGAATCTCCTTAAAGCTCAACAAGTCGAACCAAAGGGATGTGGGGGTTGCGACACCAAGGTGCGGTGGTGTCTGTTTTTCGTGAGGAGGTCTGAGGCTCCTGCTCTGGATGAAACGGCAGGAAACCAATGCTTGGAATGCTGGAGTAATTCATAATCATACAGGCCTTTGATATAATTTCATATATTCAGGGGTCAGACCCAACACAGGAATGGAACTTTCAAGTCTAGATAGTCAGGTGACCATTAAGTATGGAAAATACACCCAAAAAACAAGTAAACAATACATTAAAAGTCAAGCCCCTCGTACTGATAATGTGTTTCTACTGTCCACACTTCATCCAAATGCACACTCAATACACATCTAGGTGCACAAAAAAGGCCTCAAAAACGTTACTGGACTTGATATTCCAGAAAACACAATTCATATATTCCTTTTACAACAATGTAACATGTTTTTTAAAAACATTAACATTTGGCCAAAAAGAAACTGTTTACCAGCTTCATATTTTGATTTTGGTGAGAAAAAGACTCGTCAACTTCATTAGAGTTGTCTTGTATCAATATTAAGTCTGAAATATTAGCATCTAAAATTAAAGCTTAAAAAAAAAGTCAACAATGTGTAATGGACCAGAGGCGGAAAAAGGAAATACATGTAAAAATCATGGCAAATGTTTACATTTAGATCACTGAACATATGGTTTTCTTACATATAATTTTTAAGGGGTGCAATTTTTAAGTGGAGGAATTTTTAATGTAGGCATTAGAGGGAGGGTGCAGTTGAAGGAAATAACCTAGAATGAAGGAAAAATTCACAAAACACAATGTAAGGGGTAATAAAATCATTAATTAGTAGTAAAGATATGTGTGTTACGATGTAATCCTGCATGGGAAATAATGTGACCTAACAGCCTTTGTAGCTAAAACATAATTACATTTATAATTAAGGTTACAAACTGAAAACTAAAGCGCAGGCAAAGAATTGAAGAACAGCCAGAATATTTACACTTTAGTATAAGTAAAAAAAAAAAAAGGTTTATGTAGGATAGTCACTGTTGTGTACGAAAGATTCTACCAAATTTGACTCACCATGTTCCACAAAATCACCTCAGGAATTTAATCACAACTTAGAATGTGGTTGTCACATATGGGATATTTTCTTTCAAATCCTCAGTCTTCATACTTCCTGATACATAGCCTTAGAATGGCAAGGCTTCAAACTTATGAAAGCCACTACGGCACAGACAATAAAAGAATGTTAGACCCTGAACTAGCTAACAACAGGAAGGTGGGTTTGGCCAGACATGAGGATGGATTTTAGCATTAGACTGAAAATACCAAGAATTTTTAAGTCTTTGGAATGCCTTGTAATACCGTGTGCAGGCTTGAATGCTTCTGTGAGGACATAAAAAACACAATTAAAATGTTGCAACATCTTAAAGTGAAGTGATTCTAGTGGTGAAGGGGACATCTGTATTCAAATAATAAATATAGGTAAGCAGAAAATGCAATAAATAACAGAGACAAAGGCAGGTATTTAATGTTGTCACCAAACAACCTTCATTACTCTGCCAATGTTTCTGCTTAGTTGTTAGTAGACAGTTGCTTCAAAAAACGATTTAATCCCCATTGCAAATTAAGTTTAATGTCAAAATTCTAAGTTTTCAAGTTTTTTGAAAACAAAACAAAACCCTACAACTTAACCAAGAACAATTTAAATAGTTTAATAAAAATAACACTACATGAATCTCATCCAAATTCAATATCACATTATACTTTCAATTATTACTGCAGTCTAAAAGTTATTCAACCCTTAGATATAAATACATTGTTTTTCACTGCATGTTAGGAATCCAGTCAAAAGTGTTGTCCAAAAAACTTTTTGAGATGAAATCAATGAACCCAATGAATGATAATGAACAAAATATAAAATAGTGAATATTTTGATTATTACCAGATACAGCGGTAAGCTAAGTTTCAGTGTTTAAAGGGCCTATATCCTGCAAAAGAAAGTTTTTTGAGTTTTCAACCATCTGGTAGACCAATTTTCTCATAAAAAACCCTCCCAGAGTAGTTTTTTGATTTAATTCATGAGGCGGAATTACAGAGAAACAAGGTGTTTTACTTGCTGGTCCAACAATAAATCCAGGATGCAATTTAAATTTCAGGACAAATTAATACTGTATTACCCCAACGGTAACATTGTATCATTTGTATGTCTATCCCAGACGTTGAAAGCTATAAAATTGTATACTATAATTGAAACTTTTGGGGCCATAGTTCAATGGTAGGCCTGCATCTTGAGGATAATGAAAGAAACATACACTGAAAATAACACTATCCCTATTGTGAAGCATGGTGGCGAAGTGATGCTTCAGGACTGCTTTACTTTAGTTTAGATTTTTTTGGCACATGACATAAACATAAACAAAGCTGCGCATCAGCTCAGGTCTGACATATCAAACGTGGTCAGACAAAAACTTGGTTTATTATGTTTTTTTTATGTTGTTTTTTTTAATTAAAATTACAATAACTGTATTCCTATTTTTTATCAGTTTCAGAAGTGGTGATTAAGATTGATTCCTAATGAACAGAATCCTTTTGATGCAACGCTTGTGACTCTTAAAATTTAAAAGAACTCTCTACCTACAATGCAGAGTCGATGTATTCCAATCTGAATTGCTATACAGTTGAGGAGAAACAGAGTTAGAAAACCAAGGTATAGAGGCAGATTGGAATCGGAGAAAAGGAAAAAGAGGGGCGTTTTAAAGAGAGTGTGAAATAGAAATAGAGGTGGAGAAGTCGGGCTCAAAGCGCATAGCTCCAGGAGAGGCTTAAGCTTTAGACGGCCATGTCAAAATGCAGTGCAGTCTCAGCTGCAGCCTTTATCTTTCTCATGCCTCTTCTACTTCGTTCCCATCTCCATCCTTCTTAGCTTGCCCTTCCCGTTGTTCCTTTCCATCAGCATTCTGCACCTCCCCTTTATCGTCATTCTTCACCCTTCCTTCAGCTTTCTTTGTTTTCTCTTTTCTGCCACTTTCTCCTGGAAAGCCTTATTTTCACGCAAGCACAGGGGTATGGAGACAGCATCACCACTGAGCAGATTGGTATACCTCTCGGTCTTCGTCTCCTGGTCATGCGTGTGTGCATACACACACACAAACACACTCACACACACACACGAAACACTTTAGCATGGAAATTGAAATAATGATAATGTATCCCTCAGTCTGCATCAAAGTATTGCCACTTCAAAAAAATGCCGGCAGGCATGAAATGCAAACGGGAAACAGATGGATTGAGAGGGAGAAAAGAGGTGTGTATGTGTGTGTATCTTTTTTTCTTTTTGCTTTGAGAACCCTGGCTTACTTTGTACATTAGCTGTAGCTTTAAGGCAGACAGAGGAGGAGGGCTTGTGCATGCTGTACATTGTCAGTCAGGGTTGATGGGGATGCATTTGGAGAGACTTGGCCAAACATATGTGTTTGTGAGGTGAGAGTTTCCTATTTGAGCTTTTGACAACATGTTTTCAGCCTGTGTTTGTTGTGGTCAAAGGTTTATTGTGTGAGATGATAGCTTTCTGTTGCTGTCACCACAGCACCACGCTCAGCTGTCAGTGAAAAAAACCGTAACTGTACAGACTACATGACTTTTTCTTCTATCAGTTCCTAATGTATTTATTTATAAATAATGCTATAATTAGTTTACAGAGAAAGGTCAGGTATGTTTTATTAACTGCATTTATGTAAGGTTGCTAGTTACACCATCGTTTCATGTTTCAATATGAAAGAAAACATAAAATACATGGTGGGTAAAGCACAAGAAAATCCGGCAGTGAGCAATGGTTTCTATTATTGTTATCATACAAAAAATTAGACAATCACACATCTTTAAAGGAAAAAAAATTCTAATTACATTAGAAGAATATGCATTGTGTTACAGACCAATTGCATGTAGTGTCATACACAGTATACACATTTTAATGTGTATGATGAGTGGTTAAAATGTGCATTTTAGACCAAACAGATTAAATGGTTGTTGCTAAAGCTTGTGAGACAAAATCTTCATCTTCTGTACCTGTCGATTATTTTCAACACCGTGGAAGGAAGGACAAAAGCTACCTTCAAAAGGGGGCACCAAACTCACAGAAATCAAACAAGGCCAAGTCAAACCAGAGAGGAGGAGAATCAGTGCCGATTCCTGCTTTGAAGGGAATAGGATATTTTATACTTCGGGGAAGCACAAGTAGAAAAATACTGTTTTAACTTTCTTGCGACAAATTACTCAGGCTAATGCCTGACCACAACTGGCTGCTTTCTGTTGAAAATAACTGTATCTTAGAGTGGAAAAATGTGGTCAAACTGACCCAACAATTGACCCAAAACGTCTGTCATTCTGAGAATGGACTCGTGAAAAGAATGCATTTTCATTTTTTCTAAAGCCAGCCAAAGACTGATGAGTATTTATGTAATACGCATTCTGCACTGAAATGTCAGCCCCCCCCAACCTGAACCAGCTACCAATGCTTTTACATTTAGCAGCATTATTAAATAAACACAAGGCACTCTTTGTGCAAGCGTCTTTGAGCGGATGTGAAAAGAAGCATCTTAAAACGTATGTATAATTATTATTATAGTCACTCTACAATTATTGTTGTATATTCTTAATAATTCAGACATTTAAACTTGAAGTTACTTCCTACAATCTTATAGTCTATGTGTAGCAGAGGGTGCGTTACAATTTTTTGTTGTCTGTAAATTTGACTGTCTGGGTCAAACCTATAACCAATAATTGTATTTTTTTGGTCTGCTTTGTCTTAGGTCCTGTATCACACGTATAATGTACCTCAATTTAAATGATAACTAATGATGTGTGTTACGACTGTGCTTGTCAAGTGACTATTTGATTGTAAAGATTCACGATTAAAATACCTACAAATCAGAAGTGTCATATATAACATCATGGAGCTAATGCTAGCTAGCCCTAGCTACCACTTGAAATACTCACACCTTGTAGACCTTCTCCCACATGCCGGCTCTCACTCAACTAAGTATTTCTCCCCCAACACAGCTGTCACTCTCCACATAGTCATATTTATAGTGGTTTCATCCATTTAATGCTCATTCCTTTGTCCGGGAGGAAGGAGGCGAATCTGTAAGATTTAAGTTGATTATTAAGGACCTTATATGTAAGAAGGAGGATTTTTAATTCTATTCTGGATTTAACAGTGAGCCAATGGAGAGAAGATAAAACAGGAGAAAAGTGATCTCTCATTTCGATATTAATCAGAAGTCTTGCTGCAGCATTTTGCATCACGGCTTTTAATTGCATTTTGTGAACTTCCTGATAGTAAAGAATTACAGTAGTCCATCATAGAAGTAAGAAATGCATGGACGAGTTTCTCTGCATCACTCCTGGACAGGAGGTTTCTAACTTTAGCAATATTTTGGATGTGAAAGAAAGAAATCATAGAAACCTGTTTAGAATGGGATTTGAATGTAATGCCTTGGTCAAAAATTACACTGATGTTCTTTATTACCGGAGGCCAGTTTAATGGCATCCAGATATTACAATAACAGCCAAATGTGTAGCTTGTGATGTAATATATAGATAATTATAACTTTAAACATCAATCACATTCGTTGTTAATCTTCATAATAATTTTAGATTTTTATTTGTTTTTACCTGTAAATAAGCCTCGAAACTTTGCAGATCAAAGTTGTGCATCGTATTGAACCCTCTGAAACAAGCATTATGCGCACCTGTATTTCGGAGGTGTGGCTTAGGGAGGGAGCCTGAAGAAAGGCTGTTGAAACCTTTTTTCAGAATCCATCTTACTGGACATATTTCGCAAGATCACCTACTCCATCTTTAACATAATCTCAAAAAAGCTTTTTTAGTTTTAATGCTGTAGTACACTGTACATGTAAGACCATTCAATTCAATTCAGTTTATTTATATAGCACCAATTCATAACAGATGTCAATACAATTATACATTCCAATCAGTTAAAAGTTTTCTTTGTAGGTTGTACCCGAAACATGTAGACTCCAACCACAGCAATGCCTCAGCAATCCCTCATACTGAGCAACCATGTAGCGACAGTGGATAGGAAAGCTCTCCTTTAACAGGAAGAAACCTGCAGCAGAACCTGGCTCAGTACAAGCGGTCATCTGCCACAACCGTCAGGGAGTTTGAGAAGACAGAGAAGAGACACAAAAAGAACAAAGGAACTGATGTAAGAGTACGTTCTTCACCAAAGAAAGAGAAAAACAATCAAGTTAACAAGAGGACATGGAGGATGTTTGCTCATTGGGAGCATCATCCGTATGATGCACCCCATCCAGCAGGGCGTTTTAGCTGAGCAGGATACCAGAAAAGGTGTAGCTTCTAAAGAGAAAAAAATACAGAGAAGAAAAAACAAGGTTAACAGTCTAAATAACATTAAAAAATACATCTGACGAAAAGTAGAAGAGAAAAGAAGAAGAGTGAAGAAAAGTGGTTGGTCTGTCCTCCAACAGTCTAAGCCTATAGCAGCATAACAACAAAAATAGCTTAGGATAACCTAAGGTAAGCGTTATGAAAAAGCAAAGTTTTAAGCCTGGTCTTAAAAGTAAAGTGTCTGCCTCACGGACTAAAACTGGGAGCTGGTTCCAGAGGAGAGGAGCCTGATAACTAAAAGATCTGCCTCCCATTCTACTGTTGAAACCATTAATTCACATACACTATACAAATCAGGTCGAATCCATTTAATATCAAAAATATTCATACCACTAACAGATTTAAATTTAGAACAATCTTTTGATTTTACCAACATTCCAGATTGCATTTTGATGGAGAATCTGAGGAGAGAACTAAAGATCAGGGTAATGGCAGGGAGGCCCTTAAGGGGAAGGTTGTTTTTTTTGCAGCCTGGATCTTAAATATGCATTACATTTGTCTACTCAGCCTGTCAAGTTTGAAGCCACTTGGAGTCCTTCGGAAGAAGTTTATATCACTTCACAATCAGTGTATATCCATATAATGGAAGTTGTTGCGGAAGCCAGAGTGCAGCCTCTAAACTCCTTAATTTCACCAGTGTTTTGTTATGAATTGCTAGAGCTGTTCCCCTTGGAGTTGTTTTCTGTTTTTTTAATTATTATTTTAATTTTTTTACAGTCGTTTATTTCAAACCAACCGGCGATTTTAATGATGTCACTGCCGTGCCCCAATGGAGTTGTAGTCTTTAGTAAGTCCAACTTGTGGAAAGGGAGCCTGTGGAAGCTAAACTTAGTCCACTTTGTAATTTTGTCTGTGCAATATGGAAACATGCAAACACAAACCATGTTGATGTTTGCAGTGGCAAGTTCTGTCTAACTCACTGCTGTTGTAGAGCACAGAAAGTGGCTCCAAACTTGTCTGGGTGAGTAGGCAAATGTAATGCATGCTATATATAACATCCAAGTTGAAAAAAACTGAATTTCTGCTATTAAACCTCCAGAATTTGGAACTCATCTCAGGAGATACAGTGAATAATACCAGTAGAAACAAACAAAAACAGCTGGTCAGCAATTAGAGTGGTTTGATTGCTGTAACAGCAGAAAAGGCTTTACAACAATTAATATACAATTTTTGTTGAAATGGAAAATTGTACATTTATATACTTTTATTATTTTATGTGCGATGCTTGTGGTATTTTCAATCAGACCCAAACTTTTTGTCTTAATTGAAATGTTTAGACTTATCTGTTGAAATACAATCATCGAGAAGTCCTGACCTTTCAGTCCAGCAAACTTTAGGCCTTCATGTTTTTCTAAATGAGTAAATATTTCCTCTCTGTTCATCCCCCATGGAAGGCAAACTTTTGAAGACACGCATGAAGTTTTGTCTAAGGGGAAATTTGCTTCTGCGTGTCTAGCCAGACCTGGGTATGCTGGTCACTGTCTTGAATGTTCCCAACTTGTAGACTGATTTAATAATTTTTTTTAAAAATCCCTCAACAGACTAAGAGAGTTCTGTCTGACATTCTCAAACAGTACACGATATAACCGTGGTTTTCACTTTCAACTTTAGGGGCACATTAAACTAAAGGAGTGAGGTTTAACCAGGGCAAACGCCTTTTTGACTATTTTACATGGGAATGACTGTCGGGCTGCCCTGATCAGAAAAATGCTATTTTTAAAGTTACATATTGCTAAAACTTTTAAAATATATTTTATCAAATTTTAGATATCTGATTATATAACCTGCATTTTTATGTATTGTTAAAATTTGAACTATTTCTACAAATAGACAAACACAAAAGATTGTGCTAGCAGGGTAATCTTTGCTGATCATAAATTTACTGAGCTAAGTATTGTTAAACAGGATTGTTATTCTGCTAGTCCACCAGCCTGGTAAAGCTTAAATCCCTTCATCTCTTTACGCCATCATCAAAATGAATCACCACAACACTGTGTGATGATGCTTGTTTGTAGTGATTTGCAGTCTGGTTCAGCATAAAAGGGTTTGGTGAATAATAAGCAATGAAATGTTAATTGATCTTAGGTCCTCTGTTTTTCACCTTCATGCAGTATTTTTGTGTGTTTTTTTTCCTTCTTCTTCTGCATGGTGGTTCCCAGGTCGGATAGCACCATATGGCACGAGACATAATTAGCATTTAATCAGCTTGATGTTTTGACTGTAGTTGTTTCACACTTCACTTGCTGTTTGGATTAACAGCGCTGCTAGCTAGTAACCCCCTATGGTGGAGCAGGTGAGTATGCCAGCATGATGCCGTCTGCACAGGTGGATTCACACAAATATACACATACTCTAGGGGACACACATACAGTTACACATGGACACATGTTAGGATTACTGCAGGACAACGACCTACCTGCATGTGTAATATCTCCTCAGGCATGACCAACCATAAGCTAACATTAATTGTGATCTGACATATCATCACCACTTTGAGGGGAAATTTTTACATAGTATCAAAACAGATTTTAAACCTTTAAATATTGATTTAAGGAACTCAGGACTTTATTTTTAGAGATTTATTGTGATATTTCATGAGTGGTTGATTATCAGTTCAAGTTTGTTTTTGTAGAACACGTCCTTTTTTTCTACTCATTTTTAATTATTGATATTTTCAACGAGTAGCCATGTTTAGCTTTTTTTTATAGTTAATCATGTAAGGATTCTTTCATAATATTTCTTTAAGATTATTTATGTCAGAGGCTGCTGTGGTTCTGTTTTCTTTGCTGCTTATTTCTGTTAACCTTTTTTGTTACTCAGTTCTTGTTTACTCTGTCATGTTAATTCATGCTTAGTTTTATAGCCTCATACTTCCGTCCATCCATTTTCTGAACCGCTTAGTCCTCCAGGGATCACGGGGGTGGGGGTGGGGGGTGGGCTGTTGCCTATCTGCAGCTGTCAACGGGGTTCACCCTGCACAGGTCGCCAGTCCATCACAGGGACACATAGAGACAGACAGGACAAACAACCATGCACGCACACACCCACACCCACCCTAAAGACAATTAAGAGTGATCAATTAACCTGACAGTCATGTCCACTGTGGGAGGAAGCCGGAGTACCCAGAGGGAACAGGGAGAACATGCAAACTCCATTCAGGAAAGGACCTGGGCCAACCTTCTTGCTGCAAGGCAACAGTGCTAACCACTGTGCCAGCCGCTTCTGTGGTGAATGAGTCTCTAACGATATTTTGAATGTTCAACTATAATATATTATCTTTTTTCCCGAAAATAAGAGCATACTAGCACCAATGCTACATAAACAAACGGGTATTAGCTGTGAAGCTAATTCTAAATGTTAGCTATGAAGCTAATTGAAAAGCGAACAACTCAAACAATGCCACAATGTCTACAAACAGCTGAAGGACATTATTGAGGAAATATGCTTACTTGTACAGGGATATTTGCTGATTCACGGAGAGTTGGTATTAATCCTGGTAGAAGTTTAAGACGATCTGCGATTGTCTGTATGTATTGTCCCAAGTTGGAAAAACAGTCGTCCTAGAAATGTTTGCTACAAACTACCACGCTTCGGCAGTCTGTCAGGCACATTCCCCGCATACATAAAATCGATCCACAAGCTTTTCAGTGGCTCAGAGGTGGGGAGGACAAAAAGATTTATGTTCTCTTTTGTACACCCAGGTACAGAGCAGTTTGGATGCGGTCTGGAATCCATGCAGTTGGTTTGTTGTTTGCCTGTTACCGTAGCTCTCCGTGCCGCGGAGGGAGGGACTTGCAGGGTGTAGTTCGGGGAAGGGGGTAATTGGCTGGAACTCAACACGTAATATGCCAAAACGTGTCGTTATATGGCGAATTGCCAAATAGCCAGTTTCTGAGTGCTAATTTCACTATGTAGGCAGACATACCCTGGAACAAAGGAAAGAGTAGTCAGTAATTTGGACCCCCTTAGGTTAGGCTGGGGGAACTAAAAGATATGATCAAAAACCTAAAAAAATGCAAATTTCATGGCAGGTCCACTTTAAATGCAAATGAAATCATTGAATCTCAATGAAATAATGAATGAAAAGGGTTTTTCACAGCAATTATTTGGTCAGATAAAAAAAGTTATATAAAAATTAGTTTTATTAATTACAGATCATAGCTTGAAAAGGACTCAGGGAGTGCAGATCTCTATCATTACATCTCAGTCCCCGTCTTCAACCCCCAAGTCTAAACACTTGTTGTTGGTCTTTACTGGGGACATATCCTGAAAATTTTATTTAAAAAAATTGTCAATAACTTTTTGAGTAGTCTTAGTAACAGATAGGCAAATTAACAAATCCTGAAAAAATATGGTCTCCTTGGCTGAGGTAATTAATCTTTAAGTCTTATTAATCTATTGACAGCACTAGCAACAACGTACAGCACGGTTCCAGCCAATTCGGATGTTGTCAATCAATTAAATGGCTATTTTTAGCGGTTATCACTCCTATTAAATGCCATCAGACTGTGCCCTCTCTACCTACTAGTAGGTTATCTACCATTCTTATCGCTGATAACACCCAACTGTCTGCACGTGTCAAAAATACTTTGTCAGAGTAGCATACCGTAACTGGAGTTATCTAACCAATTTTAACCAAACCAAGTGTTTAATGTCCTAACCTTAAGGTCACAGAAGGACAAATATACTTTTTTTTAAAAATGCCTAAATCTAATGTGAAGAGGTTTTAAACTCTGACTCACTAGTTCATACAGTACATGTACAATCATTTTATATGAGTAGACCTTTTGTATATAAAGGAACAAGATAACATTGTTGTCATTTTAGAGGCATTTTGAAAAATATGAATATATTTTTTACATTTACAGCAATAAATATTCTTCTTTAGGCTTGTTAATTTAGTGCATTCAGATGTATAGATAAATAGAATCTGATTTAATTTTCTAAGAATTGAATATTGTTCTTGCTATTCTAACATAATATAGTAAACCTTAAACGAAACAAGGATGTGGGCTAAACAGTTTAAAATGTAACAAATAAAAATGAAAATATTTATATACAGTTAAACTAGTAGTATTTTACATTGAATAAAAATATACTTTTTTTTCTCCCCTCACTGTATGAAGTTAAATGAGACCAAACTTCTATTGTTTAAGATCAGTTAGAAGTACAAATTTCTTTTTTGCTAAATGCCACAATAATGAGAGAAATAATATATATATTTTATTTATTAATGTATTCAAAATCAGAAGTTCACATACCTTTCCTAATTTGTCTTGGGGTCAAATATTTTGGGATTGCTTCAACAAAACTCTTAGAATAGTTTGGAGTTCTGGCCCATTCCTCCTGACAGAAAGAGTGGAACTGAGACAGGTTTGCAGGCTGACTCGCTCTCTCTTACCTTTTCCGATCTTTCCAGTTTCTCTCTACGTTCCAGATCAGGGCTTTGTGATGGCCATGCTAAAACATTGATATTGTTGTCAATAGACCACTCTTGCTGGATGCTGATGGTTGATATGACAGAATTCAATGTTGATGTAGATAAGGATGATGGAGTCTCTGTTGTTCTCTCTCTCATCATCTAGATATGAGTGTAACTTTCTCTCCGCGAGCTCTGTGAACGTGTATCAGAGTGAGCTACTCTACAGACATAACAATGAAAGTAGTGTCCTCCACTTGAGCCAGAGTGGGTAAAATGTCCATGACATTTAACAAGAAGGTTCATGACTCTGCGAAATTCTGGAATATCCCCTTGCTGCTCTTACTAATAATTACTAATCACTGAAAATAATTAATCTTGAAATAATTCTTCCACTACATGGTCATTGTTTATTTGAATTACCCCATTTACCCCCTAAGCTTTAACTTCCTGGATGATGTCTTTAGATGTTGCTTCAACATTTCAGCATAATGTTTTTTCCACATGTTGCTGCCTATTTTATGAAACACACCAGTTCCTCCTACAGCCAAACAACACCATGATGCTGCCAGTCCCACACTTTGCATTTCGGATGTTGCTCCTAGGATTACAAGGGTCCCCCTTTTTCCTCCAGATGTAATAATGGTCCTTATGGCCAAACAGTTGCACTTTAGCCTCATCAGACATGTCTACAGAAACGAAGGTCTTTGCCTCCAGCGTAATTTGTAAATAGCATTCTGGCTTTTTATGTTTCTTTTGAAGTAATTGCTTCCTCTTTGCTGAATAGCTTTTCAGCCAATGTCTGTCAAAAGCACATTTTATTGTGGACAATGACACAATATCACCAGCTTCTGTCAGCATCTTTACAAAGTCTTTGGCTATTGTTTTGGGGTCGATTTGCATATTTTGGACCAAAACACATTAATCTCTGGGACATGTGATGATTGGACATTCCCATCATGTCTATTCTTGGATATAATTGTTTGACCAGATGAAAGCAGCACATTCAAACATCTGGAAATTCTTCCCAAGGATGAACCAGGCTGATGAAATCTCCATGATTCTCCAAGATTCCCTGATATCTAGACTGATTTCTCCTGGCTTTTCCATAGTGTCAAACTAAAAAGCAATTTGTCATCTAAGCTTTCTTTCATTGTTTAAAGAGACAGTAATCCTTTTTAGTAATTCTAAGCTTCTGATTTTGAAGACATTAATGAATAAATATCTGACATATTATTTCTGTGCTTTTCATGACATGTGGCAAATAGAATTCATTGTGATAATTCTGAATGACATAAAACATGAGAAGTTTGGTCTGATTCAAGTTCAGACAGTAAGAGAAAAAAAGCTGTATGTTTTTTATTATTATCAATGACTGCAATGGCAAAGCACGCAAAAATAAGTGGTTAATGTGTGATGGAAGAAAGAACCACAGCCCTTATCAAATTATATCCAACTACAGGTTAATTTGGGGTGGGGAGAGAAGAGCCAGTAATCTTTTAAACTGATTCACGGACCCATGAGTTCCTGTCACATGCTGATGTTGAACCGCAAAAATCCTCCTCTTACCCACACACAAGCACATAAACACATTCAATAACTAATAATACAAGTAGCTATTTCCTATCAACACCTTTGTATTAATGCAAATGACTTTTTGTTTAGAACATTCCTTCAATATCAGTCAGATCAAACTATTAAACCTTATAGAAATGAACGCTTTGGGCTTAGTTTTTTTAAAGGTCTAATTTAGCTAGATGTTTCAGAAAAAAGAAATCTAACAGCTACAACCTCTCTTGTAGTCTACTCGTAGAGACTCTATTGACCAAAGTTAACCTGCAATCTGATTACAATGACATGAACGAGAGATATAGGCTAAGAACACTCAGCAACTTGTAGAATTTTATTTTCTGCGGCAGCGTTTTACACAGAGCGTATGCAGTAAACTTAGTAACAAACATATTCTGCTATAATAGAAATTATATATTTTTAGTCAAATTTTGTAAAAAATAGAAAGGTCCAAATTATTTTTCTAAGATTAGACTATTAGAAATACATAAATCAGAAAGAAATCGTACTTTTTTTCGTACACTTCCAGAAGCTACAGCTGTTCTGCGAATGTCTCGGAGAATTGTTGGAGAACAGCACAAACAGCTTCATGGAGACAAAATGAGCATAGCACACAGGTCAGAGAGATAACTGTGTAAAAGTTTAAAGCAGGCTTAAGTTATTAAGCAATATTTCAAGCTTTGAACTTCTCTGTTGAAACTGAAGGACATGGCTATCCACCTGAACGGACAGGCTGACCAAGGAGAGAATTTAATCAGAGAAGCAGCCAAGAAGCCCATCTGAAGGAGCTGCAGAGATCCGCAGTTCAGATGGAGAACATGTTAGTGGGACAACTATTAGTATTGCACTCAACAAATTTGGCCTTTGTCAAAAAGTGTCATGCAGAAGGCCAGAAGTCTTTCATGAGTCTTGTAGGAGAACACATTTTAACCTTTTACTTTTAAAAGTTGGTCAAAGCTGATGTAAAGGTGCAATCATCTAAAAGAAACAAAACCCTTTTAGAATCAAATTTCCTATGAAAATCATTGATGTTTGTATGATATGATATAGTATTACAAAATAAATCACTGGACATTAGTGTTTTTTCGTGGTATGTATTGTGTAGCAATATACTGTGTTTTTGTTTATGCTATTTGTTTATGAATAACTAGGCATAATTGCTGAAATTATCAATACAATTAGTGATTTAGATGAAAATGACCAAGTTGTGGCACCATCCTGGATTCATGGTATAATAATCATAGCAAAGTAGTTAAGTCTCACTTATTTCTTTTTGAATGCCTGCATATTATTGCTAAGGTATTAACATAATAATAAATGAAGAAGTACATTTCCTTTGTACAGCAAGTTGCTACACATGCATAGTATAGGGAATAACAGCAAAGAACTACTTTCCATTATACAAGTTTATTAATAAAACGGAATTCAGCTTTCCAGCCAAAATACTTAAATCCACAATCTCACTAAATTAGTAACACAACAACTATTCTACGAAGTCCAAGAATAATGAACAAATAGTGCCAAAGCTTGTATTAAAGAGTTTGGAAATAAGGCAAATTTAGTTTTAAACTAATAAAGATTAGTTTAAGACTAATTGCCACAATTTGGTTTGTATTCAAACAACCAATTGAGAATGCAAAGCAATATTTCAATAAATAATTTCCTGAGTCATAATTTAATAACCTTTTTTGGGGAAAAAATATTTATATCCATAAAATTTATTTTATGGATCCGTCACCGCAGGATGGATCCAATTTTTGTATTTTGACACACTGAGAAAGTGGTTTCAAAACGGCTTATAAGACTAGGTTTTAGTTTTTAAGCTATCTTTCCTAAAGCCGATCTGTATTTTGAATACCGTAGATAACAATCCTAACTGGGTTTTTAGCAGTAGTGGTCTGCTGAAGCATGCAGTACAAATAAATAAACGTTTATCAGCACCAATGCTGCACTGAGCTACTTTTATGGTGCATTCACACCAACCCCATGTGTCAGCGTCAGTTGCGGCAAGATTACATGTAAAGTCTATGGTCGAGTACGTCAGAGGTCCGTCAAAGTCTCTGCGGTGCGTTGTGTATGTTGGCTCCATCAACTTCACTTGCGTTACATACGGCAACGCAAGCAACGCAGAAGTTCAGCTAGTTTAACTTTTGACGGGCCCGACGCAGTTAACGCAGTGCGACAACCAATCAGAGCGTCTCACTGTAGTGATGTCATTATACACGTATCTTGAATGAAGCACGGGTCCAGTGAAAACATTTTCAACAAACACAGATTTCAAAAATCAGAAATAACACTTACCAAAGACAGATGGATAGGCGCTCCTAAGGAGGAACAGAGCACCTGTAGTTGGTGTCCTGGTAGGGGGATTTAAGCTCCGATGCGGCCGAGGAGGTCGTAAAATTAGGCGCGGGACAGACCGAAGTAACACTGAAAGTGAACCTCATCCATAAGCAGCTCCTGGAGCAAATGGTTAAACTCCCCAAACTCAGAACACATCTGAAGAATGAGCGCTGATGCACCCGATGTCAACGTTGTCTAGCTTATCTAGCAAATAAAGCCAAGCCACTTTCTAGTTACGATCCACCATAGTTCAGAACATGTGGCAACAGAGGAAGCCCCGCCCACCCGTTCTTTTTTCCTCACAAGCAGGCTATGGATGCCAAAAAGTACATACGTCAAACTTCATCCGTTGAATGCATTGCCTGACGCAGACCAACTGTGCAGTGTGAATGCACCATTAGTATGTAGAATAGGGTATGAAGCACTGTGAGTAGTCTAACAGAAGAGAACAAAGGAAAACTATCCGGTGGGATCGAGTAACTCATCGTGCATGATTAAAATGACTATCAGCCAATAATCTTCCGAACAAATCAGTTTAAACCAAAGGCCTGTTGGTACCCTAACAGTCGAGGTATAAAATCTTAGAAATGTAGTAAAGCCTAGTGAAAAACAATCAATGTTTTAATAGTTTATCGTAAGCTAATGTATCGCTGCCCAGACACAACCTTACTTGAATGATTCTTAGATCTCTGTAGAAGGGTGAATTAATTGTCTGGGGAAACTCAGCAAAAAAGAGGGAAAATTAGCAGTGGATAGCAGATTGGCTCAGCGGCACATACATCGAGTATAGCCTGCAGCAAGTCCTCCTGCATCCGTGGCTAGTGGCGGTTGCGGCTAGCCCACTTTAGCTCAGATATCGAGTTCTTCTCTCCCATCCAGTCCTGGGCAAATGGGCAGTTTTAGGCTAAACAGCGTCAGTAACACTGCGAATCTTCTGCCACAGCAGGACAATAAGCATATGCTTAAATAGGGGGGGTGACCTCACACATTTAGGCAGAAGATGAGTTTAATGCAGTGCATTGTGGGATTATTTGTCTTTATGGCAGGAGGACTCTTTGTAGTGTATTCATGTCATCATGGAGAATGACACATTTCAGTTATATTTTTTCTAAATGTCTATATTGCAATCCAACTCATTCTGATACAATTCAATAAATATACGTTTAGCAAATATTTTGTTCTCTTTCTAGCAAAGATTGAAGCAAAGGCCTTTGATAATGAATAAACTCAGAATATTTCCTATAAGAACATAGCAAAGATTGTTGCACCTCTATTCTTCACACAGGTTTTAAATGTCCAATTTAATGATTTAATAACCCAAAACAGAACTGTTCTAGACACTTCTTTCCACTAATCCTACAGTACATGTAAAGATAACGAATGTTCCGGCATCTTGTGAAACTATACATCACAGTGTGTGCTGCTGTTTATTTGCAGTATATCTTTGTTGCCTCACTTTTCACATGGTTTCATTTACAGCAAACTGCAGTGGTGGAGTGGACCAGTACGTAAATCCTGATGTGTGTGTGAGCGTGTGTGTTTGTCTGAGATGGACTGGTCCTGATAGTGTTGTAAGTGCTATATGGTTAAACAATAGTGTGCGGTGAGGAAGCACCCATACAGAGGGTGTCATATATTACAAGAAAGGCAGGCTCCAAACAAATTATAGTTGTGTCTTTGTGTTGTTCTTAGCCCTCTGTTTCTTCCCTTCTCTCTCTTTTTCCTAGTGTTATATATTTTCACACTTCAGTGAGTCCATCGTATGTGCACACACACAAACACACACACACTGCTTGTCTGGCTGTCTCATCTGCTCTCCTCCTCTATACCGTCATATCTCTCTCTCTCTCTCTCTCTCTCTCTCTCTCTCTCTCTCTCTCTCCATCCTTTACAACGTTTTCCTTCTTATTTCTCGTTCTCACTTCGTGTCACCCTCCCTCTCCCTTCTCTGTCCCCTTCCCCCTCCCTCCCCTTCTCTCTTGGGTCATGTTGCAGCAGCTCCAGCAGAAATAATAGGAGCAAAGGCGTGAGGTTGTTATTTGCATAGAAATAGCATGACGCCCCAGGCAGCTTCAGGAGAAGGACACAGAGATCATTTGTCTCAAAATTGTAATGAAAACTTTTGCTGAGACAGAGATTTCTTTCCCTCATCACCCCCCCACACACACACACACTTTCCACTCCTTCTTTGCACCCTACTGTCCGATCTTTACACTCTTTTCTCTCGTCTTTCCTTTCCGTTGTTGCACAGTGTGATGTGAAATTAGATGACACATCAGTACTGCGATGCTGTGCACCACCAGCATGCCAGTCTTGTTGGCAGTTTGTCAAACATTGAAGGAAATACAGTGGACTCCGGATATCTCTGTGCTTTAGAAGAAGATTTATGGAAGTTTAAACCTGCTAAAATGGCACAGCACATCACAGTGGATCAGAAGGACATAAAAAAGGACAGAGCAGCTATATTGCAGGACCTTCTGCAAATAAAGATTCTTTCACAGAGAAAAAAAATGAGGTTAATTAAATCAGAGTTAAGTTAAAGCATGAATTGATAAAAAACTAACAATAATTTACGTAAACAATAAATTGGAAAAAAACTAAATAAATAGAATCTAAAGGCTACAGTTTAAGTTTTAAATCAATTTTCTTTTTCTAAGGCCACAAACGACAATCAGGATTACTTCTGCCCAAATAATAATAATAATACATGTTTGTAAAGATATGCTAACATAATGCAATGTTGTAGTTTATGCAGAATATATATAGTTAGTACTACTAACATTAGTAGTAGTATTAGTTTGTTTTAATTTTTATAAATGGACTTATATAGCGCTTTTCCAGTCATACTGAGCACTCATAGGGCTTTACACTGTACCAAATTCATCCAATTGCACTCACAAATGTGCACACATTCATATCGATACCTTGCAGACCATTGCTTTTCAACAGTGATACACCAACGGAGAAGTATAACATGAAAACGTATCCATCAATTCCACTGTAATTTCAATAACCATTACTTTTCTTATTTTCTCATTACTATAGCCTGACTTTGCGTGACACTGGACATTTCATCAAGGCAAGGCAATTTTATTTGTATAGCACATTTTCAACACAAGGTGATTTAATGTGCTTTACATGATTCGGTGATAAAGGCACCAAACATATGATAAAAGCATAGAAGACAGCAAAAACATATGAGCAAGACAAAAAAAATTTAAAAGTATGAAATTTAAAAAATGAAAAAAAAAATTAAGTATAAAACATGAGAATAAATAAAAGAAAACATTTCAACGTGCTTTACATGACTTGTTGGAGAGCATTTGATAAAAACAATTATTATGGAAAAAGATGAAAAGAAATATTCAAACATATTAGAACATTACTCAAAGGCAGCTCTAAACTTTATAGGTTTAATCTTTGATTAAAAAAGCCTAGCGATTCAGCAGTTTTGCGGAGCATAGGAACTGAAAGTTGCTTCTCCATGTTTGGTTCTGATTCTAGGGATGTTTAGTAAACTAGAGTTGGAGCACCTGAGTGATCTGCTGGGTTGGTATAGTGACAGCAGGTCTTCAACATACTTTCAGTGACTTTGTTGATTTACTTAGGCGGGGCACAGGGCTATCTAAATACATATCCTGTGAGTCTCAAAAATCACAGTTACTCGTTGAGAATAATAGGAAAATAGAATTTTATCAGATAATTGTAAATAAGAAGTTAATCAGACCAAATTAATTTAACTAGCTTTTTATTGCAGCCTTTTAAATATTTTATACTGTAATTGTTTTTCATTCTTCGCAAAACATATAATATCAATTACAGCCCTTTCCTGTAATTGTTTCTGTGAGTTCTCTGAGTTTAAATTCAATATGGTTGCACACATTTATTATGTTTTAAGTTGTGCAGACACAACAGATAAGCAATTACCGCCCATCATGACTTTTTGATCCAACAATCCAAAATGGTCCCATATAAAAGAGCTAACTGGACCTCTTTTGTTTGCTAAATGCTGCAGATCTCCCCTCTGATGCCTATCATTCCTTCCTCATGTCTCTCCATACCTTTGCAATTTTTGATGTTTTTACCCACTCTTCCCATTTATGGAACAGTGCAGTTTTGTATAATTTTTTATCATTATTTAATAATTAATGATAGTAAGGAATCTATTATATGGTTTTTACTGTATCGGTTATGTAATTTTAGAGGCCTGGTAAAGACCAGGGGTTTCATTTATAAAGCTTGCTTATTCAGAAAACGGGGTCTGAAAAGTACAGTACATAAGCACCTTTATATGCAAAGTTTGGAATTTATATAAAAAAACATGTTGAAAAATGTGCGCAACTTTAAGCACACTAAGGACACTAAGGATGTCACCTGCAGCTCTTCCTTTTATTTTATGACCCCTAATCAATATTTTGCATGCTTTATACTTTCTAAAAGTAGCTTTGAAGTGCATTATTTTGCCAGGCTTTAAATATCTAGGAGTGCTTAAATTTGTAATGTTCTAGTGTGATTTAGTTTTATTTGTTTTAATTTGCTTCGATTTAAGTCTTACTGTTGCTACAAGAGAAAAGCATAGCCTATAATTGAAACGTGATATTTTATTATCTTATTTGTTCCATCTCTAGTGCTGCTGCTTTTATTAATTTATTTTTTTGGACTTTTTATTTTTTACACTTGTCTTCTAACACATTTTTTGTAACTACATTTTTTTGTCTTTTTATGTAAAGCCTTTTGCTGAGTAAAGCTCTATATAGATTAACATTGATTGATTTACTGATTGATTGACTGAAATAACACACTCTGCCTCTGCATGCCTGCAGCTGTGTCTTTCTCCTCTCCGTTACCATGGTTACCCATGAACCGGCCCATATTAGCGTCTTAAGTTGATGCAGAAAATTCACTAGACACTTTGCATTGACCGTTTAATGCAGAAAGTGGCTGTGTAGGGGGCAGGATATGATTAAGAAACAACTGAGAACACTTCTACCAAGAGTCTGATTTATAAAGCGGAGATTGCGTGCAGCTGTGCGTGGGCTACTCCTAGTTTGATAGATCAGAAACTTACAAGGTGTAAGCAAATAAAAGTACGGTTTTAGTAAGTTTTATAAATGAGACCCCAGATCACGTCCCACTAAATCAAACCCCTAAAATGAAGCAGGTGGAATTTTCTTTTTACATGACTAAGCAACACTCTTTCTTTATCATTTACACTTACCAACAACTATTAATACCTTATCAAGTGGGGTTATTTGGTTTAATCACATGTAATATGACCTCTCCAAATCTGAATTATTTCCGTTATTGAACCCTAAGGAGTATACAAAAATGCTTATGCTCTTTGTAAAGGTAACACCCTCTAATCACTTTAAGTATGACTGATAAAATGTTAGTCACTTTAGAACTCAAACAAAAAAGAAGACTTTCTTTGTCCTCGCCAAAATTTTCTTTGTGAAAATGAAGGTGTCTATAGCAACAGTAAGGTAATAAGCGACTGAAACACACTATTGGCAAACAAAATAACTTCTTGACTACTCACATTTCAAGTTTGAAGATAATTAATTCTGTTATTACATTTTTTAAGGCCTGAAGTTCATTTATAATCACCAAAGTTCTATTTACTATCACATGGTAGCAGCGCAGCATAAACACCATGTTTTCTGGGCACTGATCTTTCTATAAATTTAATTGGTGCCTTAATTGTTTATTATTTTATTACAAACACTAAACTAATTACTTTGCTTGTATGCACATTTCATAGGCCTACTGTGTATACAGTAAATAAAACCAACCAACACTTTATTTCACATTGACTTGCTTTTTATATGGGGTGCCTTTTGTAAAGTTATTTACCTAACAAGCTAAATATTTAGTTTACAAATTCAATATTAAGCTCCAGACTAAGTATTTTTTTGCCCACTAAATATTCAGCTTCAAGCTAAATATTTAGTTTGAACAGGGACACATCAACATGTGACTGGAGGAAGCTGGAATCGAACCTACGACCGTCCAATTGCAAGCCAACTAATCTACCTGAGCCACAGTCGCCCTATGATACACGTATCATTATATATTCATATTCAGATTTTTCTGTACACAACCGGCACACAAGCATAATGGATCTGTGTTGCCCTTTAGCCAGTCATCAAAAATATGAAGCTGTACACTATTACAGTCAAGCTGGCAGAGTAGTGACTCTTAATTGAGAGTAGGAACTTGAATACTTCCTTTCATTTTTAAAGCCTCCTGCCTGCGAACACATCGGCTTCCAGGTGTTAGAGAACAACCCTTTTTCATGTTAGCTGCCTACTTCCAGTAACATAAGGGGTTGCAGTTAGCAACCACGCTTGTTAGGCAAGGCAAGGCAATTTTATTTGTATAGCACACTTTCAACACATGGCAATTCAATGTGCTTTACATGATTAACGCTGGTTCACAGCATAAATCAGTTTGATGATTAGAATACAAATGAGCAGTTACAATAATAAAATAATCAAGAAAATACAACAATGTAGAGACAAGTGAGTAAAAAACACAGCGAGTATAAATAGGTATGTTTTAATTTTAGATTCAAAAGAGTTGTGTCTCTGCAGCTTTTCATTCTCCTGGTAGTTTGTTCCAGATATGAGGAGCATAGAAACTAACAGCTGCTTTCCCATGTTTAGTTCTGGTTCTAGGGACGATCAGTAAACTAGAGCTGGATGACCTGAGTGATCTGGATGGTTTGTACCGTGATAGCAGATCTCTAATGTACTCTGGTGCTAACCAATTAAATGATTTATAAACTAATAAAATCACTTTGAATTCTATTCTCTGAGCTACAGGGAGCCAGTGTAAGGACTTTAGAAATGGGGTGATTTGTTCTACTTTTTTGGTTCTAGTGAGAACACGAGCAGCAGCATTCTGGATCAGCTGCAGCTGTCTGATAGATTTTTTAGGTAGACCTGTGAGGACGCTGTTACAGTAATCAAGGTGGCTAGAGATAAATGCATGGATGAGTTTTTCTAGGTCTCCTTGTGTCATCATTCCTTTAATCCTAGAAATGTTCTTCAGGTGATAGAAAGCTGACCTTGTTATTGACCTTGTTATTGACTTGTAATTTGCTCAATGCATTTTTTGAGGATTTGGACAGGTTCAACATCACCTGGTGACATAAAAAGCTGAGTGTCATCAGCACAGTTGTGGTAGTTATCATTGTTGGTGGTTATAATCTGTCTTAGTGGGAGCATGTAGATGCTAAATAGGAGGGGCCCTAAGATGGAGCCCTGGGGGACCCCACATGTCGTTTCTGGGTTTTGTGATTTGAACTGGCTAATCGACTCAAAGAAGTTCTTGATCTTAAGGTAGGTCAACGGTGTCAAATGCCGCACTAATAGTCTAATGGTCTAATATTACCAGTACTGTGGTTTTACCACGGTCATTATTTATATGGATATCATTGAAAACTTTGACGAGGGCTGTCTCTGTACTGTGGTACCTACGAAAACCAGACAGATAAATATCAAAGCGGTTGTTCATTGTTAGGAAGCTATTTAATTGTTGGATCACAGCTTTTTCAATTATTTTACAGATAAATGGGAGATTAGAGATTGGTCTTTAATTTTGCATCAACCTGCTGTCTAGGTTCTTCTTCTTTAGTACTGGTTTGATAACTGCTGTTTTAGAGTTGTTTTAGTTAGAGGGCCAAAGAATGCTTGGTGGTGCCATTCTAACGCGGCAATAAAGTATAAGGAGACTAGACATCTGACTTTAATAATGAGTGTTACAAATGTTTCTTCCAGAAATTAGTCATGGATATTTTTGGTTGTTTTGCAGAAGCGGCAGCTGGAACCTGACAGAAAAAAACACCGCCCCCACCGCAGTGTCCGACAGAAGTATTAAATTAATTTACTGATCTAATATCTTTCATTTTCACGCAAACAAAATAGTATAAAAGGCCAAATAAAAGTAAAACACATGAAACCAAGAGATCCTCGGGGGTTAGAAACCGATGCTCCTTGGGGGAACTCTGCAGCAGTGATTAAACTATTAGACTACTAGTACATTTGTAATCCCTCCCACCTCACCTGTAAAACTCATGCAACATCCTGTCATCATGTTTAATTAATAGGCTAAGCCCCGATTTACTTGTTAACACTCTTGACAGAGACATCATGGCACTCTAAAATATCATTTTCATATCCCAGACTGTCTTGACTTTCACAGAAAGCCAAAGTATTGATGTCTCAGTTTCTTAAAAATAAAATATTTAAACAGTTTATTCATTTTATATTTCATTGTAAAAAAATATCCTATCTGAGAGCAAAAACTACAGTTTTGATGAGTTAAATGTCATTGGACAAAAACTTTTTCCACTTTATTCCCTGAATCCAGCAAAAATGAACTGAACCATGCAACTGAAACCAAGGTATGTACTGAATCAAGATTTTTTGGCATATCATTACACTACTAGCAGATGGTGTTAGAAATTCCAATGACCCATACAATTGTTTAAGTTGTGGGGAATTTAAGGATTTTATTCTCAAATAAGTTCAATGAAGTGCTTCTGGTCCTTATGTAAGTCAAAGATCGTTACTGTATGTTCAAATGCTAAAGCAGCAGGCTGTTCTGTAGAGTCTAATTTGTTTTCTTGGACAAATAAATGCATTTAGGAGTAAAAAAACAAAAAAAACTATTCTCTTTAACACTCTTGGTCCCCATGTTTTAGTTGGTGGTCTTCAACTCCACCAATAACATTGCCTTCAGTGCAGTTCATTCTGAGGAAAATGTTTAAATAACCAACACCCTGTGAGCCACACATGTATATTTATATGCACACATTTACACATGCTATCACCCACCTCTACACCCTGCTGTGCCCGTCAATGATGCACTTCCAACACAGATGCCACTGAATGGGAGAGTGGGTGGTGACCCTGGCCAGCGAGGGCTGGTTGGACCATCCCACTGACACTCTGACACCTTCCTTCTCCATCTTCACTATCCATCACTAAACTGGTATATTTTACTCAACCCCGCCCTCTTGATGGACACCTCAATGTGGTTTCCCACTGCAGGGTGCTTCTGAGCACAGCAGGGTGATGACAGGTAGATGCAACCAGGACGTGAAGTAACCATTTTTCTGACAAACATGACGTAATCATGTTGATCTGGTAATCACAGCTACAACTCCACACAGCTGAAAGCATACTGAGAAAAAAAGAGGTTGTGGAAGATCTGCAGCAACCAGAGTAAACAGATGCCAGCCTTCCTCTTCTCCTCTGGAATACTAATCACATTTCTAAGAGACTGAGAAGATGTGTGTTTGATTGCAAGTATATTCAGTGTGTAAGAGAGTGTGTGTATGTAAGAGAGACAGGGGGAAAACAATATTGTTTGCTTGCTTGTTGATGTGAATGCATGTCTATGTTTGCAGAGGTTAGAATTTAAACCCGCAATAGCGAGATCTTCTCTGTTTACTATTTTGCAGTGGTGTGTGCAGCTGCTGTGTGTGTTTGCATGTGTGTCTTCATCTAATTCGTCCACCAATCCAAGGTGACCGTGCTGGTTGACGCCTGAAGGCCCCCAGGGCAACGCTGACAGCTTAAGGTGCTAGTCAGAGATTTGTAGCCCAAACTTCCCCCCGCATCCTCCCACCGAAACCCATAAGCCACCAGGGCCATAAACCAAATCGCGACCCCCCTCCCCACCAGGATAGATGGCTAAAGAGGTTAAAACAAAAGAGGCCAGACACGAAGAGGTGGGTTTGTCGCAGAAGATGCTGCCCCCCATTTGGGATTGCAAGCCTGATAGATGGGGACAGAGAAAAGGGGGAGAATTCTGACCCAGAAGGTTAAAGGTCAAGGGTTGTAGCAGGGGAAAGGAAAATGAGTTCAGTGGCCTCAGTAACATTCTTCAGAGCTGGTGCTCCCTCTAGACACAAACACACACACACATCAAAGCAGTACATACTTTTCTGCATTCACACTCTTGCACCTAGACTTTTATTTATATTGCCTCTGCAAATGTCAGCTGATAACACATAATTTGCAATGAATTTACGCTATATAAATAAACTGAGTAAAATAAGTACATCAGCCATGTTACTAATTATTATTATGTTAAACACGACAAGAACTCAGTTCATTAATTTAAATATTATATAGAATAGTTTAATTTAATTTTGATTCAATTCAGTATATTTATATAGTGCCAATTCATAACACATCTTCTAAAGGTCCTTGACAAAAAAGTAATTTCATTTTGATCATGCCTACATTCCAATTCATTTTTCACGTCATTATTCCTATCAGTTTAAAAGTTCACTACCTAATGAAACCCAGCAGACTGCATCGAGTCATTGACCTGCAGCATTAACACTTCATGGATGAACATATAGCTAGAGTAGACAGTCGCCTGCATTGTGTCATTGACTTCACAGTAAAGCCTAGTTTATGCTTCTCCGGCGGCGAATTTGCACTCAGACACAAATTGACGGAGACGTTTTATCTTTATAGTAGTCCGTTTTCTCCTCTCCACTGTCTATTGTTTTTTCACTGTTGGTTGACCAGGACAGCAGGGGGTGCTAACTTTTCATGGCGTCTCTTACTACTATCACAGCGCCGTTTCAGTTTTTTCTATGCTTGTGAAGGCATTTCTTCCTCAAGGAGCAAAGAACGACAGAAAGTAAGTTTTGATTAAGCTGAAAATCTTTTTACTAGAAGTGCAGCCCATAGAATACTGTAAAAACACATGGAAACAAACACACCTGCCTTTTTTGTTGTTTTCCTACACCTCCATGTGTTCAAAATCGCCAAAACAACAGATCAGACAAAATTATCCTTTTAATATAAAGCATATAGTGGTGAAACACTGCATTAATTAATGAGTACAGCAACTATAGAGCAACGTTCTGGTGAAGCGATTTCTGGCTGTTGCTGAAACTGACCAATCAGATGCATATGCTATTCGTTGATGGAGACGGATAGTTAAAAAATGGGCCTCTACTCCGTGCGTTCTTGCGTAGGTGACAGAGAGCCCCTGCGTTGACGGATAATGCCATTGCGTCAAAACAGAGAAGGGTAAATTAGGCTTAATCCCTCATAATGAGCAATCATCTAGTGACAGTGGAGAGGAAAAACTCCCCTTTAAAAGGAAGAAACCTCTAACAGAACCAGAAGCTGCCTCAGTACAGGTGGCCATCTACCACGACTGACTGGGGGTTTGAGAAGACAGGCCAAAAGAGGAGCAGAACTGATGCAGAAATAGTAAAAACAGCACCACAATAATCAAAACCTCTGTCCACACATATTCACACAAAACTAGATTAAGAGACTGCAGTACATGTCTTCTGATAAATACTAGCAGAATGCCATCTATTAAAGCAACTAGTTTTAACTATACAACAGCTTTGATTTATGTACTTTGTAAAATATTTTTAGCGATCTAATTTACAAAGTTTTTTTTTTTTTACAAGCTCCTTGTACATTTTGTCTATGCTTTGATTGTTTTGCCACATGTGTGGATGCTCACACAAGCAAACACACACTTCCTCCCTCTTGTGAGTGTGGTGTGAGAGTATCACCAGTGAGGGTTTGCCCTGTATGGGATCCAGAGGGCAGTGCCAGGGAACAGATGGTGGTGGCTGGGCAGGAGGGCAGCAGGGCACAAAGGCAGCGGACACAGTGGGAATGTTGAGCATCCTGTGGCCTTCACCAGGCAGAAACAAGCAAAATACTGATGCAGGGTTTTTTTGTCTCTTCACTGACACAAACATGGCATTATTTTCTGTTAGGAAAAGTTGCAGTCACAGCATATTCCTGGTAGAAAATGGAAGTCAGCCAGTTTCTGTTCTTCAGACTGTTCTTTAGGTAACTGGCAATGTGCCATTATATACAGTAGAAATATTTAGAGAGTTAGGACTTTTATTGATCATTTACCTGAAAGTAAACTTTACAATGTTTACTTCTCTTCCTAGGGTAGTAAAAAAATAAAGTCAGTTACTGCTTTTTCTCATTAGGCAGTCATTGGCCCTGTCAGATTTAAATAGCAATGCAGAAGTATTTGCTCCCAGTAAAATTGTTCATATTGCATTGTGTTAGAACCAAACCCTATAGATTATTTTGTGTCAGTCCAACACAAAGTATTGCATAATATTAAAGTAGTAAGGAAATTATACATGGCTTTCATAATGTTTCCCCTTGTAAAAATCTGAGGTAAAACATGGATTTCTATTCACACCCCATGATTCCATGTTTGTAGAACAATCTTTCAGGGCTACTACCACGCAAAATCTTTAGGGTTATGTCTCTTTTGCAAATTTAGAGTCAGATTTTTTTTCCTAAGTGTCATGTTGCTGCTAAGCCCATAGACCTACATGCCAAAAACCAAAAAGGGATCACCTGTAAAAGTTAAGATTTTATAAAAAAAAAAGAAAGATGAATGGTAATGCTGGTGAAGGAGCGTGGGAACACTGCAGGGAAAACAAAGGTGATAGGAAAGGCAGATAGAGAAGTACACAGGTGAGTATGAATCTTTTATGGGGAATTATTGTTTGAGTGGGCTCTGGGGAGGCTTACCTGGTTGATGGTGGACCTTCCCTCTGACTGACGGAGGAGGAGCAGCTCTCTCTGAGCTCTCCTGATCTTTCTGAATTTTGCCTTATTTTTGACCTATTTTCTCTTAAAGATTTAGGTTTAGACTCTGTTCTTTTTAGTTTTCTGCAGTTTTCCTCTTAAAGTATGTGCCAAGCCTCTGGAAGTAAACTATTAGATTAGGCTTTTTCTGGTGGATTGCTTCCAGAGGACCTCTGTAAGACTGTGGATCAACATCATGGCGTTTTACTCAACTGAAGACTTATGCCCAGCTACCTGCTAAACCGGATCACCTTTGCTGGACAACTTTGAAAGACCGTGATTAACAATATGGCACACTTCTCAGCCAAAAACTTTGATAAGCTACTCCAAAGACAGAACGCCCTGGAGGAACAGCTCCTTAAAAAGGAAGAAAAACTACGGCGTTTGGAAATTAACTAAAAATCACTGCTGGATATAACAATGAGACGACAATACCGACAAAACAACAAAAACAAAAATACGACAGCCCCGTGCTTTGGTCCAGCCTCAATCAGTAAGCACTGTAAAACACCATTCCCTCACCGAGGCGTAGAACGGGCAGAAAGCCAAACTCGAATTTCGAGGAGAACTGGCCACCCCTGAAACGAAAGTTTGGAATTACCTCCATGCCTGTTCCCAGGAGAAGGAAAAGGCTGAGGAGGAAGCTCCTGGCATCATTCTCTCCCCCTGGAATTCCCCTAAAGAACAGATTTACAGCCTTAGACTCCCTGCAGGACACAGCCCCTGCCACCAGTCAAGGCCGGCAGGAGAAATCGAGGAATACCGCTATGGATGGAAAAAAAGCAAAAAAGAAACAAAGCTAAGGTTCTGATTATTCATGATGGCTCCATAAATGGTATTGAAAACTTCTGTAGCCACAACACCAACATCCACTGTTTCCCAAGGAACACTATAAGAGAAATAGTGGACAAGATCCCCTCTATTCTTGCTCTTCACCCTGGAATACACACACTGATCATACATGCTGGTTCTTATGACATCAGCCTACGCCAGAGTGAAGTCTTAAGAGCTGATGTATCACAACTGCTCAGTATCTCAAATACCTGGATGCCTGGCCCAGTGCCAGAAGGTAAGGATCAACGGTTTTCTAGAATTAGGTCTCTTCACTAATGGAGGAAAACAAAATGCCTGGAAACTTCTATTGGATATGTGAGCAACTTTAAAGTCTTTCGATTGGTGTCTCTTCTATTGAAAGAAAATCAGCGCTATCTCAACAGAGCTGGAATTAAACTACTGGCTTCTAATATCTTTACACATTTGAACAACACTCCTCCAATACTGTCTAAACAAAGCATACCCAAGGTCAGCGTCTCAACTCAGCCCACAGATAAGCTGCCAGACAGCGCCTCCAACTTCAAACGGCCTGAGAGAGTCTCAAAACAAGGTTCACCGAAGGTCAGCACCTCAGCTCAGCATGTTGATAATAATAGACCATTAGACGGGGCATCCAGTCTCTCGCAGACGTCTGACAACGACAATGATGACTCAGCAAAACTCTGCTCACTGAAAGAATTCTACAAAAAATTATAGGAATAAATTATTAAAGGAACTCAGATAATTCCAAGATTCTCACTCAGGTCTATTGGACATGATGATTCTCCCATCTCTGATGTTTGATGTTTTTGGTTGCCAGATATAACTCCAAGAAAACCTTTCAACCAGCACATGTCTAGTTACCGAGAAAATTGCCCTCCTGTGATTATAAGCATAAGAACTTACAAATGTCAGTTCCCCCGCATCATGTCAAATCTCATAAATATCACCTGTCAGAATAATTTAAAAACTACCAACAAATCTCTTAAATTGGCATTACTCAATATTCGATCACAATCAAATAAATCTTTTCTAATCAATGACTTTATAACTAATCATAATTTACAGGCTCTGTTTTTATCTGAAACTTGGTTAGATGCAAATAATGAAAGATCCTCAATGTTGGAAGCCACTCCTCCTAACTATAGCTTTCTAACTGAAAGCAGGAAAGAAAGATGGGGGGACTGGGAACAATAAAAATAAAAAAAACACTGAACTTTAAGAAGATATCTCTGGGCACATTTCACTCCTTCGAATACCTTGCTACAGAGATAAAACAGCTGAACGAAAAGGTCTTCGTCATAAATATGTACAAACCCCCCAAAGCTAGCTCAAACTTCATTAATGACCTCAATTACCTTCTTTCTGTAATATGTATTGAATTTGAACAACTAATTATTGTGGGAGATCTGAACATTTATACTGACAACCCCCAGGATAGACAGACTAAAACATTAAATGATACCCTCCATAACTTTGGTCTAACCCAACATGTCAATCAGCCAACACACAAACAAGGTCACTCTCTAGGCCTAATCATTAGCAAAGGACTGAAAATCTCTAACATCTCTGTAGTAGATGTTGCATTATCTGACCACTTCTGCATCTTCTTTGAAAGTATGATCCCAGCTAAACTATCTAATCAAAATAAAACCATATATGGTCTGATAGTTTAAAAAGAACACTCCCTTGATGACAGCTCAGCTGAAATCTTCAAACAAATGAACTGCTCTACCTCACCCACCCAACACCCACCACCCCCATCCCCCAACAAACACTCTGTTAACAAGCTGGTAGATAACTTTTTCTCTAAAGTCTCAGACATCATCGATACCATTGCTCCAACTAAAGTTAAAAAGTCTCAGGTAGAAACAAGTCTTCATGGACCAACAATCCTCTGGTACATAGTGGAAAAGGGAGTGCCTCAGGCCGAAAGAAAATGGAGGAAAACTCAACTCCAGGTTCACTACGAGATCTACAAAAACAAGCAGAACAAATATAACTTAACTTTGAAAACTGCAAGAGGAACAGTCTTCTCTGAAATCATTAACAGAGACCTTAATAACACTCGGAATCTATTCGCAACAGTTTGAAAGACTAACCAATCCTACAGTGACAGCAGCTCCTGAGCTCCACTCCACTAGGGCCTGTAGTGAATTTGCCAACTTCTTCACTGAAAAGATTCTAGAAATTAGAAGATCAATGTAAAGCAGCACCCAACCCACCACCATTTTCATTCCCATGTAAAAATAATGCAGGTCAAATTTCAAAAAACAAAAATTAAAATTAATCCAATCTTGATGAAATTATTAAACAGCTAAAATCCTCCTCTTGCTGCCTCGATATCTTACCCACACCTTTTTTAAAGAAAGTTCTCCCCGTCATTAAGTCCTATCTGATGCAAATAGTTAACGCATCCCTCCAGTCAGGTGTCTTCTCCCAGGCCCTCAAAACAGCAGTTATCAAACCCCTATTAAAGAAAAACAACCTAGATAATACATTGATGCAGAATTATAAGCCAATCTCTACTCTCCCATTCATCAGTAAGAGTATTGAAAAAGCTGCATCTCAACAGTTAACTACATTCCTGACAATGAACGACTCATTAAATAATTTTCAATCTGGTATCCGTGCCCATCACAGCACTGAGACTGCCCTCGTCAAAATTTTCAATGATATCTGCATAAATACAGACAGCAGCAGAACCATAGTTCTGGTTCTGTTGGACCTCAGTGCAGCGTTTGACACTGTTGATCACAAAATATTACTGGAACGATTGGAGAGCTGGATCGGACTCACTGGTACAGCACTTCAATGGTTTCAGTCTTATCTCAAAAATAGGCAGTTCTTTGTGTACATTGGAAATTTCTCATCAGAACAAACATAAATCACATGTGGGTTCCCCCAGGGCTCCATCCTTGGACCCCTCCTGTTCAATATTTGTATGCTCCCACTAACCAAGATTATAGCAGCCAATCAGATAAGTTACCATAACTATGCAGACGGCACACAGCTATACATTACATTGTCACCAGGTGACTTTGATTCTATCCAGGACTTAAATGAATGCATTGAATAAATCAACGACTGGATGTCCCGTAACTTTCTCCAGCTAGGCAGAAACAAAACAGAAGTAATTATTTTTGGACCTAAGGAGGAACGATCCAGAGTCAGCACACAGCTTCAGCTAATACAACTAAGAACTACTAATCAGGCACGTAGTCTAGGTGTAATAATGGACTCCGACCTGAACCTCCAAGGTCACATAAAGGCAATAACAAGGTCAGCTTTCTATCACCTGAGGAACATTTCTAGTATTAAAGGACTGATGTAACAGAAGGACCGTGAAAAACTGATCCATGCGTTTATCTTCAGTCGGATTGATTACTGCAACATTGTCCTCACAGGTCTACCTAAAAGAGCAATCAGACAACTGCAGCTGATCCAGAATGCTGCTGCTCGTGTCCTCACTAGAACTAGGAAAGTAAAACACATCAGCCCAGTTCTTAAGTCCTTACACTGGCACCCTATTGTCCAGAGAATAGACTTTATAATAATCCTACTAGTTTATAAATCACTGATCGGTTTAGCACCAAAGTATGTTGTAGATTTGCTGTCACTACCGACCCAGCAGATCACTCAGGTCCTCTAATTCAAGCTTACTTAACATTCCTAAAATTAGAACTAAACAAGGAGAGGCAGCTTTCAGCTTCTATGCTCCACAAATCTGGAACAAACTTCCAGAATGCAAAAATGCTGAATCGTTAGGCTCTTTTAAATCAAAGATTAAAACTCTACTATTTAGAGCTGCCTTTGAGCCCTAAATTGCGGTTTCTGATCACTATTTGATTCTCGTGGTTTACGTTTTATTCTTATTTTTTTGTTTCTTTTTTAACCTATTGTGTTTTATCTGTTTTTAATATATATTGCATAAATTTGTTCCTTACATCGTCTTTTCTTATTGATTGATTGTGTCTATCTGTTAAACCTATATGTTTCTGTTTTTATAATCATGCTTCTGTAATCATGTATTTGGTATCATTATCACTGAATCATGTAAAGCACCTTGAATTGCCTTGAGTTGATAGTGTGCTATATAAATAAAATTGCCTTGCCTTGCTTAGGGAGGAAGGGCTTGATGTCCAGTATATCTGCTACAGCTTCCAGCTGGGTTTCTGGGGACGTGAAAAGGGTAGGTGGGCAGAGCACAGAGATGGAGCATGGATCACAGAGGAACTTGCAACTTGGAAGCCTGTGAGATCTGGAGGGGATACCCATAGCTTCTAATAAAGCTGGGGAATGGATATTGTGGAGATTTCAAAAGTGAAGAGACACATAGGAATTAACAGATTTGTCACAAAGAATAAACATAAAAACAACTGTCATTCACAACGAACTTGATGTCTTTACCAAACTCTTTAAAACACTCATGATCCAACTGCCAGCTCCTTATATCCTCAACTGTTGATGAGCTTGATGAGCCGCACCTGTGCATGTGCAGCAGGCAGGCAATCTTCGCCTTCGGCTTAATTGACAGATCCTCTCCAGAAACATGAAGAAGGAGAATGATGCAGACACAGAAAAACAAAGATGAACACCCCAGACTCTTAACGCTAGTCTAATGTGCAAAAATGTAGATGGTCTGACATTCTGGATAAATAGTATGTTAAAAGAAATTCTCTAGCTTTGCCACAGATTTTCAATTTAGTTCTGGACTTTGACTGGGCCATTCTAACACATGACTATGCTTTCACCTAAATAATTCCTTTGTAGCTGAGGGTGGCTGTCCGATTGAAAGGTGAACCTCTGTCCAGACTAGGGACTGTTCAACCTTGATCTGGATTTTTTTTTCACGGATCACAATATGTCTAGCACAACCTATCTACATATGAGCTCCGGCCAGCTCCCCTATCCTTGCCCGAAAAAAGCATCCCCACATCATAAAGCCATCACCATCATATTTTACTGTAGGTATTATGTTTTCAGGGTGAGATAAAGTTAGCATTTTTCTGATAAAACCCCAAATTTTTATTTCATTTCAATAAAACTAAACAAACATTCTAATCAGTTAAAAGTTTTCTATTTAAGAAATTCCAGCAGATTGCAATGAGTTGTTAAGGTAAGGCTGTGCCATGAACATGCAGACTCCAACCACAGCAATCCCTCAGTAATCCCTCATACTGAGCAAGCATGTTGTGACAGTGGAGAGGAAAAAACCTCCCCTTTAAAAGGAAGAAACCTCCAGCAGAACCTACCTCTGTACAAGCGGTCATCTGCCACGACCATCTAGTGGTTTGAGAAGACAGAGCAGAGACACAAAAAGAGCAAAAAGGAACGGATGTAAGAGTACTTTATAGATTAAAGAAAGTAAAAAGTTGATAACATGACATGGGGGATGTGCGCCCACTGGGAGCATCAGCTGAATCGATGCTCCCACTCCAACAGGACATTGTAATGGGATGAAATTTGTTTTGCTTTTTTATATCCCACAGTGGCGGGGTGCCTGATGCCAGTCCTCTCCACAGAGCGAACACGCTGAGCTAGTAGCAATGCCCAATTCAAATTCAAGTGCAGCATAGTGTTTTAACCTAAAGAGGGCGCCACACTAACGATAATAGGTAGAAAATTAATTGTTTTGCTATGACCATAAATGAAGACAGCACTATTATACCTCATTTATACAATCTACATTAGAGAAGAAAGCAGTAAGATAAAGGAAACAGAGACATCTTTCATCTCTCATCCTTCTAAAGCAAAAACCAACACTGTGGTGATTTCAGATAACAGTTTGTCATTGTGTCTTCTGGGAGTCCTGAGGGATGCAACATTACATTGCAAGCTCCCAAGGGGTCCTAAATCCCTGTAGGCTATTCTGGACATCCATGGACTCCCTTCATGATCCCTAGCATATATTCTCTCTTACCATCGCTGTCACACATGTTGATGAAATGTTCTTTAATACCCAATCGACAGTATTGACATCCCCATGGATAGCAGAGATCCCATGAGGGGCATAAACTATTGATTTTGTGGGACTATGGGGCCACTGTACCCCAGTGACATTCCTGTTCCTTCCGCTATTATTTGGAGATTACTAGGGCTATTATGTCTGCTAGGCCAGATGGAAGTGACACCCAGAGCAGCGACAGGCAGATGAGCCTGCATGTGAACTTCTAGTTGGAGAAAGGTTTCAATTAACAATATTATTTGTTCACAACATGAGGTGACAACTTTTTCCATGTCATAGGAAACTAATCTTACATTGACTTAAACTGAAAGGTTTTGGAGAGATTTAATGTTAATGTGTAACTTAATTCAATTCAGTTTATTTATATAGCCCCAATTTACAACACATGGCATCTCAAGGCCCCCCCCCATCAAAAAAAAAAAAACAACCCCCAAAAAACAACAAAAAAACGGTTGTTTCAATCCAATCATAGTGAGCAGTTCAGTTTATTAACTTAATTGGTTAAAGAGTTTTTCTGTCTAAGGAAATCCAGCAGATTGCATCATGTCACTTGGCTCGATTTTTGCCAAAATTCAATGTAGATGCACATGTAAATGCACTAAAACATTAACCACAATGGGAGCCTTTATCTGAGTTTATATGTTCTATAAGAAAATACAATTATTGAATGAAGTGTGTTGGACTCAATGATAGATGGCAACATGCTCCCTTTCACGTTGGCATCATTCCGGTTGGCCTATAGCGTCACACAAATAGTAAAAAGATGCTGACAGTAGTGAAGCACACTGAGAAAAGCAGGATATGCATAATTAGTGATGAACTGGATGACAGCAATGCTGCAGCACCATATATGTCATAATTATTTTCCAGTTTGATTGTGTTACAGTCAATGTTGCTGCTGTGTTCTATCAATGTTATCATTTATGCTTCTGTGGTCTCATCATTTCTGGATAGGGGAGTGCCCAGGCCCCGGTAATATTTCAATTTTTTTTTTCTTTTACCAGATTATCTTGATATGTTAGCTTGATATATTAGGCCAGTTCAATGAAACTTCAGCCAGACTAAGTTTAGACATGTATTTACAAAGTGCAAATTTTATCTTACAAAGGCAATAAATTGGTTTTCTCTTACTGCATGTAAACTCCCTGATTGATTGCAGCATTCACTCCTACTGGTCGAGTGGCAGTGGACAAGAGCAACAGCAATCCCTCCCTTTTAGTGGCTTAAATCTTGGAAGATACACAGCTAAACAGATAAAATCTGAGTAGGTTTATAGGCTATTTTATAGGCTATCAAAGAGTGCACGTACAGTTAGTTGCAATAAAAGCTCAGCCAGTAGCTTTGTCTAAGAGAGAGACAGATTAAAACACTAAGAATGCATCATGTGTATCATCTATAGAGGAGAACAAAGGCTAAAGGCTAAAGAAGCCTTTAGTTTAAGAACACCGTGATAAACGTTTTTAAACCTTGAGTTTGGAGATGAGCCAGACAAGTTATTTTAGTTTCAAGTCACAGTGAGTTTAAGGTTATAAATTTTCTATTAGACAACGCTCAGTTTTCTTGAAAATCTGATGGCAAGGTTATGCAGAGAAGTTAAACTGAAATGGAGTTTATTGGCCATGTGCTCTGTGCTCTGCACACTGCCCTGTGGTGCCATGATGACCTCTGCAAACCAGAAGGCTTCTGTGATTGATTAGCTGGCCTGGGAGCACCTCCACTCCCCCACTGATGAGGGCATATGGAGCGACATGTCCAGTGGACAGCTGTGTTGGCAACACTCATCCCTATTGTATGCTTGTGGGAGAAGGCTCAGGCTTATTAGACTGCACTGGTCTTCTTAGTGACAGCCATGTCCTCCTGTAGCTATACATCTCTGTATCCTGTTTCAAGATGCCTGTCACCAACATTCTCCTTTTCAATGATGAGGAACAGAGCTCCCAAGTTCCTAGTTATACAATCCTTGTCCAACATTTCAAAAGGTTCAAAGTAATTTATTAACAGTTTCTACATATATTGATGGCTTACAGTTTTTGGCTATACATTCTTACAATAAAATAATGCTATTCAATAAAAGATTGATCAATTATACTATTTTTTCACTTTGGTCATAGAGGAAGTCATAAAAAAAGACCATGTTTCGCCTTTGTTTATTGGGAACTAGAATTTAAAGCTGAATCCAGAATCTATTAAAATATCGCTACAAAAGCTGATTCTGAAAATGTAATTCATGTTTGGGTTCACTGCAATCAGAGAAGGCTGCTGGCGGCAGCAAAGGTATGCATACATGAAGAGAAGCTATGCACTGTGATTAGATTAGCATTAAATCTACACATTTGCTGAAACAGTTTTTCAAAAATGTGATGGAATCTATGTTTGCTGTATATTGAGAAAAAAAATTCAAAATGATAAACATTAAGTCTCGACATTTAGATTTTAACATTTCAAAATTAATTCACACATTTGCATGAGTTCTGGACATTTTGGGAAAATTTAAAAGCCCGCACAAATAATTTTTTAATAGTCAAAAATCTTGAAGCACTTATTTTATAAGCAGAAAAAAATATATAAATTCTCTATTCTCATTTGCAGGGTGGCAGGAGCTGGGTGGGCTGTTGTCTTTCTCCTATCTTCAGTAGCTTTGGACAAGAGATTGCCATTCCATCTCAGGGCAACGTATAGGGTCACAACACACAAAACAACATGCACAAACTCAATCCTCAGGTCAATTTAGAAAGACCGATTAACATAACATGCATGTTTTTGGTCATGGAAAAGCTTAGCAAAACCATGCATGCACAGGGACAGCATTAGGATTTTTAACCAGAACAGTCCTACTGCAGACTTGGAACTTTCTTTTGGTAAGAACAGTGGTTACCAACAAATTGCTAAACAATCCTTAGATCAAATTCCACTTTAAAGATTTTTAAAATAATTTCTGTAATGTTAATTTGCAATAAAAGAAAGAATAAAAAAAACAATATTAATTCATACTTTTTTCAAAATTATCTGGAATTGGCCATTAATAGTAGCATTATTCCCCTGAATGTCGATCAGTTGGATAATAAATCATTATAATCCTTAAGAAAAGAAAAAAAATCTTCATATAGTTCATAAAGTTTAAATAAAAACTTTGGCAAAAACTGTACATACAATTTGGAGTAATCCGAAGTCAATTAGGAATACAAAAATTTTTAGCCAACCAAATATGCCTATGTTTTTGGCAGCCTATTACCATTGAATTCAATCCAGTTTTATTAACATAGCGCCAATTCAAAACAAATGTCATCTCAAGGCACTTTACAACAAAAGTCATTACAATATAATTATACAAACATTCCAATCAGTTGAAAGTTTTCTATGTAAGGAATCCCAGCAGATTGCATGAAGTCATTGACATGGGGTTGGACACCACTTATGCAGACCTGCAACTCCAGCAATCCATTCAGCCATCCCTGATACTGAGCACGCATGTAGCGACAGTGGAGAGAAAAACTCCCCTTTAACAGGAAGAAACCTCCAGCAGAACCTTGCTCAGTACAAGCGGTCATCTGCCACGACCATCTAGTGGTTTGAGAAGACAGAGAAGAGGCAGCATGGAGGATGCTCGGTGATTTTGAGCATCATCTGGACCGATGTTCCCCATCCAGCAGGGGACTTTATAGTTGAGCAGGATATCAGACCGGTTGGAACTGAGAGAAAACAAGCTTATCAATCGCAATAACAGTAAAAAGATATATCTGGAGAGCAGTAGAAGAGAAAACAAGAGTGAAGAAAAGTGATCAGTCTGTCCTCTACCAGTCTAACTACAAAAATGCCTTGAAATAACCTAAGCCATTGTAACTATACGCTTTATCAAAAAGGAAGGTTTTAAGCCTAGTCTTGAAAAAAGACAGAGTATTTGCTTCACGGACTAAAACTGGGAGCTGGTTGCACAGGAGATCTGCCTCCCATTCAACTTTTAGAAATCCTAGGAACTACCAGTAGACCTGCAGTCTGAGAGCAAGGAGCTCTTTTAGGAACATATAGAACAATCAGATCTCTGATGTATGATTGAGCTTGATTATTAAGGGCTTTATACGTAAGAAGCAGGACCTTAAACTCTATTCTGGATTTAACAGGGAGCCAATGAAGAGAAGCTAAAACAGGAGAAATGTAATCTCTCTTTTTAATATTCATCAGAACTCTTGCTGCAGCATTTTGGATCAACTGAAGGCTTTTAATGGCATTTTGTGGACTTTCTGATAATAAGGAATTACAGTAGTCCAGCCTTGAAGTAAAAAAATGCATGGACTATTTTCTCTGCATCACTCCTGGACAAGATGTTTCTAATTTTAACAATATTCAAGAGGTGGAAGAAAAAAATCTCAGAAACCTGGTTAATGTGGGATTTAAATGTCTCGTCTTGGTAAAAAAATACACTGAGGTTCTTTACACCATTATCAGGTCAAATTAATGCCATCCAGATGAAGTGATTCATTTAGCAGTTTCTTTTTTAAAGCTTCTGGTCCAAAGACAACAACGTCTGTCTAGTCTGAATTTAAAAGCAGAAGATTTCAGAGTCATCTAGGTTTTTATTTTTTCAGGACATCTTATTATTTTACCAATTGGAAGCATATATATATATATATATATATATATATATATATATATATATATATATATATATATATATATATATATATATATATATATATATATAACAGATACAGTGGGGCAAAAAAGTATTTAGTCAGCCACGGATTGTGCAAGTTCTCCCACTTAAAATAATGATAGAGGTCAGTAATTTTCATCATAGGTACACTTCAACTGTGAGAGACAGAATTTGAAAAAAAAAAACAGGAATTCACATTGTAGGATTTTTAAAGAATTGATTTGTAAATTATTGTGGAAAATAAGTATTTGGTCACTTCAAACAAGGAAGATCTCTGGCTCTCACAGACCTGTAACTTCTTCTTTAAGAAGCTCTTCTGTCCTCCAATCATTACCTGTATTAATGGCACCTGTTTGAACTCGTTATCTGTATAAAAGACACCTGTCCACAGAATTAAACAGTCAGACTCCAAACTCCACTATGGCCAAGACCAAAGAGCTTTCCCCCTGCTTAAGCCAGTGCATGTCCAGGCCCGTCTGAAGTTTGCCAGAGAGCACATGGATGATACAGCAGAGGATTGGGAGAATGTCATGTGGTCAGATGAAACCAAAGTAGAACTTTTTGGTATAAACTCAACCCCTCGTGTTTGGAGGAAGTAGAATACTGAGTTGCATCCCAAGAACACAATACCTACTGTGAAGCATGGGGGTGGAAACATCATGCTTTGGGGCTGTTTTTCTGCTAAGGGGACAGGACGACTGATCCGTGTTAAGGAAAGAATGAATGGGGCCATGTATCGTGAGATTTTGAGCCAAAACACATTGCCTGGGCAACGAAGGAGTGGCTCCGTAAGAAGCATTTGAAAGTCCTGGAGTGGCCTAGCCAGTCTCCAGACCTCAACCCCATAGAAAATCTGTGTTGGGAGTTGAAAGTCCGTGTTGCTCGGCGACAGCCCCAAAACATCACTGCTCTCGAGAAGATCTGCATGGAAGAATGGGCCAAAATACCAGCTACTGTGTGTGCAAACCTGGTAAAGACCTATAGTAATCGTTTGAGCTCTGTTATTGCCAACAAAGGTTATATTACAAAGTATTGAGATGAATTTTTGTTATTTACCAAATACTTATTTTCCACCATAATTTACAAATAAATTCTTTAAAAATCCTACAATGTGAATTCCTGGATTTTTTTTTCAAATTCTGTCTCTCACAGTTGAAGTGTACCTATGATGAAAATTACTGACCTCTATCGTCATTTTAAGTGGGAGAACTTGCACAATCGGTGGCTGACTAAATACTTTTTTGCCCCACTGTATGATTTAAACCAGCCTAGTGCTGTTCCTTTGATTCCTACAACATGTTCAAGCCTTTCTAAGAGAATATTATGATCAACTGTAACAAAAGCAGCACTGAGATCTAACAAGACCAGAACACTCACAAATCCATTATCTGAGGCCATTAAAATATTATTAGTAACTTTTACCAGTGCTGTTTCAGTGCTATGATGAGCTCTAAAACCTGACTGAAATTCTTCAAACAGGTTGTTTAGTTAGCTTAATTTTCTTTATCGAGGGACAGTTTCTTAAGTAAAGGTTTAATCACAGCAACCTTGAATTCCTATTGCACATATCCATTTATTAAATATAAATTCATCATGTCTACAATGGGGCCAGTAACCAGAGGGAACACTTAAATAATTTGGTTGGTATTGGGTCTAATATACAAGTTGAGGGTTTAGATAAAGCTAATATTTGTGATAATTCCGAAAGTTCAACAGAATCAAAAAACGGTTCAGACATCGACATGGTTCTACAGTTCTCTCTGATACTGCCTCATTTAATGGAGGGAGGTAATCATGTTTGGGAGAATGCAAATTGTTTTATTTTTTATTGAATTTATTTTATTTATGAAGAATCCCATAAAGTCATCACTACTGAGAGAAGGGGGAATAGATGGTTCTACAGAGCTATGACCCTGTGTAAGTTTGGCAACTGTACTAAAAAGAAACCTATGATTGTTTTTATTTACCTCTATTAATGACGAGAAATATGCTTTTCTAGCATGTAGAAGGGTATTTTTACAAAGTTCTTGACTATTTTTCCAGGTTAAATAGGAATCATTTAAGTGTGCAGAGCACAATTTTCTCTTCAGTTTCTTAGCATTCTGCACTAAACCAGAGAGCCAACCTCCTAAGGCTGATTACCTTCTTCTTCACTGTCTAGCACCAAATGCAGTGAGGAAGTAGTACTTTGAACCAGACCATCAGTTTCTGAAGGGTTAGTGATGAAATTACTGCCGTCCACTGTGGTATTCTGAGAAACATTTAAAGCCATGATCCTTATAAACGGTTGTATAGGTTCCCAACTGCTATAGTGGGCATTGCTAAATAAAAAATAAATAAATAAAAAAAGTGAAAATAAGTCACATTTTAGTTTAGACTTCAGTGTTAGATATTGTAAAAAATACATCTTTCACATTAATATTTTATTAACTGTTGATTATTATTTTATAAACTGTTCATTGTATTAGAATATTGAAACTTTGAACAAAAAAAACATATTTTTTCTTTTCCTCATTTAAAAATTTATAAATTGGCACATTAAATAAATGGAGTGTCCCTTTATTGCTGGTGAGGAATAGAAACATCAATTTTGGTCGGTACATCTCACTTGTTTTCAGGTGATTTGATCTTTTTGGATTTAGTATGTATGTTTAAAATCTTAATTTCTTGACTAAAGCCAGTCAGGTATTGTAATTCTCAGTCCAAATTTTCTAAACAAGTCCAGACTGCAACGTGACCATTACGGCCTCACACTGAGGCTTGATCATGACAGCTCAGGCTCCAGAGCTAGATCAGGCAAGTTACTTTCTGTATGCCAAACGGCCGCGAGTCAGACAGGGATTGAGCCCTGCGCTCTTCCCTCTTTGCTAGTGAGGTAAACCTTATTTGTTTAAGGTAAGGTAAACGACAGATAAGGTAAACCTTATCTGTTGTCTCGTCTAATTTGCATCATAATCTTTCTGGATCGAGAGCACCCACTGAGAGCAGGTAGGCTCCAGGCCAGAAGATTTAGCTTCCAGGAGATTTAACTGATGATATTAAAATTTGTGGTTTGAAGCTTAGGTTAGGTTTAAGAATAGATAAACAAGCCACATCTCTGGGTGGATATGGTCATATATAGCTTGTTAGCCAAGGTAGTGGATTTCACTGTCATGGTGTGTTTTACTAGCCTGGGTGAAAGCCGAACCTAGTCCCGCCCACAATATGGTCTGGACAACATCAATCTGGCATTACTAGCATTGAGGAGCAATTATGCCCGAACAAGATCTGTTCGGACCAATCAAATCAAGCTTACGATGATTGACAGATGAACAACAGTAACATAATCAACCATGTCACCAAACAGCGCCTGGGTTGAATTTGTTTACAACAACGATGGCTGAACTGAGATGTGTAGATTCTGCCATCGAGTCTGTTCTAGAAGATATCAACAGCACATTCATTTTAAAAGAAGAATTCTAAAGCCTAGTTTATGCTTCTGCGTTTTGACGGAGATGGATTGACACAACGCCATTATCCGTCAATGCAAGGGCGCTCCGTCAGCTACGCAAGGACGCACGGAGTAGAGGCCCAAATTTTAACTATCTGTCTCCGTCAACGGAGAGCGTATGCATCTGATTGGTCAGTTTCAGTAACAGCCACAGATCGTATTACCAGAACGGGGCTCTCCAGTCACTGTAATCAGTAGTATAATGCAGCGTTTGGCCACTACATACTTTATATTGAAAGGTTAACTTATCTAATCTTTTCTTTTGGTGATTGAACACAAGGAGGTGTAGGAAAACAACAAAAAACGGCTGCTGTGTTTTGTTTCCATGTGTTTCTAGAGTATTCTATGAGCTGCACCTCTAGTAAAACGCTTTACAGTTTAATCAAAACTTACTTTCTGTCGTTCATTGCTCCTTGAGAAAGAAATGCGTTCAAAAGCCTAGAAAAAAACAGAAGCGGCACTGTGTGATAGTAGGCAGCGACGACATGAAAACTTAGCATCCCCTGCTGTCTTCGTTGAGCAACGCTGAAATAAGAATAGAGAGTGGAGTGGAAGAGCGGAGTAGTATAAACAGAAAACATCTCCGTCAATACGTCTGCGGCTGATTGCAAATTTGCGGTCGGAGAAGCATAAACTAGGTTTAAGAGAGGAACAGATTATGCCCGTTGCCCTGCAGAGCAACATCACACACTTCCATAGCTCTGATTGGTTATAGGTCTATCCAGTTGAGTGCAGAGGCATTTTTTTCCTGGTTCGGTTAAACACAACCCATAATCACAGCCAAATGGAGCAGTATCAGACTCATATTCTGATTGGAATTGAGTATGGCTACGTCAGGCTAGCGTTATAGCACAGTGCTTAAAAAATGAAATATTGGTTGAACAATTTATTATTTACTTACAGTAGCTTTGGAGATAGTGTTCTGCCTCTTGGTACTGATTTTGGTTTTATGCACGAGGCAAAGCCAGTACTGTAAGGCTGTGTTCACACCGCACGTTTTGTCAGCATCAAAAAAGAGTCACAATTAGGATGGCGCAATGTAGCTCAACATTGTGTTGCTGGCTTTTGGCACTTTGAAGCTTGGAAAGGACCAAAAGTTTCAAAAACTACAGTCGCCAAAGCGAACAAAGCACAGAGGAGACTCTGACGGCGGTCAGCGGCTTCAACCCTAAACTATGCATGTAATCTTGCCGTTTGGGACATTAAGGTTTTGGGCGGTGTTAACGCAGCCTACGGTCTGTATGAAGTATGAAGTCAATCTATCTATCTATCTATCTATCTATCTATCTATCTATCTATCTATCTATCTATCTATAGATATATAGATGTACACGTATATATATATATATATACATAGATAAATAGATATAGATATACATATACAGACATAAATTGTGTGTTTTGTATAAAGCATAGCATCAAAGCATAAAATATAGCATAAATAGGATAGCGTAACAGCATAACATAGCATAATGAAAGCATAAAAAGTGTTGTTGTAAATAATAATTTAAAAAAAAATTATGTATTTAGGGTGACCATATTTTGATTTCCAACAAAGAGGACAGTTTAAGACTTTTAATTTTAATATATTTAAAGTGTGAGTATCTGATTGATTAGAAGGTATAGTTAAAAAACAAACTACAAAACTGCTTTAACAAAAATAAATTTAAATTATCTAATTATTATTATTATCATTATTATTATTAATTATTAATATATTATTCTTATTATTAATAGATAATGGATAATGATAGACACAAATACTGTTCTATATTAGAAAATTTACCAAAATTAAACAAAAAACTGAAACAATACTTTGAGAAATCCATTATCTTAAACAACAGAAGTTTTTAAAAAGACTATATTATGTCCTTACACTCCCTTTTATCACATTCTGCACCTATCAATCAACCCATTACACGAATGCCTGCAGCAGCAACTTCTGAATAGACTTCTTCTATATTTTAATTTAGTGAATGTGGTTTTAAAGTGAGGTGATCATCAGAATTTAGACCAAAGTATGAAATGAAAGATAAAAAAAGAAAAACAGATGATTTGCAGCAGTAAGTTCAAGTAGATATCTATCCGAGGTTAAAAAAGAATGTAATTCATTACAAGGAGATAGTGCTTAGCCATATTCCTCATCCGGATGCGTCGTCGCATGGCAGCTGAGAGGGGTGAGGTGAAGCAAGGGTGAAATGGCCAGCAGTGATGGGATGGTGCTGGGGGTGAGCAGCAGCCACTCGTCCAATCAGAGGAGGAGGAAGAGCGATGAAGGGATAAGGGCCAAATGGATAGTCATATTTTATGCTGGGTCACTGTGAAGCGTGCTGTCCAACCCTGTAATCACAAGTTTGGTTGGGAGAGAGAGAGCCAGAGAGAGGGGAAGAAGCGAGACAGAGGAGAAGCATAGTCTTTGTCATGGCCGTAAATGAAGAGCCAACCTTAATTGAGTGGTAACCTCTGAAGCTGTTGTGCTAACACTGCAGCAGGATCAGGAGATGGAGAGAAAGAGGGCTAAAACAGGGGGAGAAAAGTGCTGATAAGGCCTTTTTGTGGTCACCAGTTTGCCTCCTTATCTTACTAAGCTGTCCTCTAGCCGAAAGTACACATCTCATTCGGATAGACTGAGCAGGATCCTTGTAAAGCAAAAAATATATTGGAAGAAAATGAGAATTTGTTATAGGTTAAGGTGTATTTAAATATCATAGATGTATTTATTTGATAACCCACTATTGTGCAGCTGTTTCAATCATAAGGAAGAATCAATATGCATGGCTTCAAATCTTTAAACTCAGTGATGGTTGAACAGTCATACAATTCATTAAGTTTTAAATGTTCAGAAATTCCTTAATCCATAATCTACAAACCAAAATCATCAGGGATGGAGTTTGTACCAATGTTTAGCAGAGGCAGGCGCAGATGGCACAGGCTAGCAGTCAGAGGTCAACACAGAAACACAGGATGGACAACCAAGCATTGTCACTTTAGAGTAACAATATGGATTGTTGGAGGAAAATTGAGTACCCAGTGGGAAGCATGTTCAAAATTCCTTGCTTTTAATTTCCTTTTTGGGTCTTCTAAACCATGCCAGACTGTTAAAAAACAAATGTTAACAAATACCATATACTTAGGTGCAACAACTGATTCTGTTGTTGATGAGGAACTTCTACCAGTATGAGTGTGTAGTCTACCCAACCTTTATTTACACTGTATCACTACTCTCAATAAAACTTTAAATATAAGAAATTATGTCTATGAAACTGAGATAGAAAGAGTTGATATCAAGCCTGAACTAGTCGGTCTTCCACATTAGCTCACTTTTGAGCTAAATTTAGTTTGTCATTTTCTTCAGAATGTCTTGTTCTGCTTTACATTGATGTGTTTTTATTCTCATGTTGAAAGACAACAGCTCAATACGATATGGCGCCACTCCGCTCCTCCACAGAACCTATCTCCCTGTAATCTGTTCCCATCGGAGAAGCAAGATGAGAAAAAATCTCAATTTGCAGATTATTTCCAGGCAAAGGAGCTTGCGTTACTGCGGCTCTCTCCATCTTTCTGCCCGCCTGGGACTGCGGTACGCTGCTACCTGCAACATGTCAGTCACAACCCAGACCACGCCTAGCCATTCATTCATCCCCCGTGTTTTTCCTGGTCCGCCAGGTAACGGCTCCTTTTCAGCCGTTTTTAAAAAATAAATGTGCACGTATTTATACTCTAGTAGGGGGGGGTTGGCTGTGAGTTAAGGGGAAGAAATTTGTTTATTTATTTTTTTTTATATCCTGACTATGTAATTTCCTTTCATATCAGGTGTCCTTCATTTACTTGTTTCTTTGTGTTTTATTATTTTTAATTTTTAAATCTGTTATGAGGTAAACATTGTCAAGCAAGGGCTATGAAAGGGTCACAGATAATGACAGTAGCTGTGAATTCTCACAATTATTGACCTCTGAGCCACTGACCGTTTTTCACCTTTACACTTTAAACCATATACAGTATATTATAATGGATTCATGGACACACTTTTACCTATAAAAGTTTCATCCCTCTGCCACTTTTCTTTCAGAATTATGGAGGGGTCAGCAAGTTATAATAGCGGGTTAGTCCTGTGTGCTTCTGTCAGCAAAACAGTGCCCCCTAGAGTCACAGAATCTGCTAGTCATGGAAAATGGCAGAGCAATTGAATATTGAAATGAAATCAAGTCATGCAGCCATTTTTAAAATTTTTTATTTTTGATCCAAGACGAAATTTTTATATATGAAAAACAAAACCTTTTTTTTAACATTTGCATCCAAATAAAACAAAAGGGGAACAAAGAAAATCGCACTTAAATTTTTAGATTTTTGTTTGTCAGTAGAAAATGGAAAGGACGAATGATACACAGATTCAATCTCTAGCTCAACTTCAGTTTTGAAACGTATGTCCCACTTTATTCTCTGCTTTTCTCTTCTCATCAGAAATGCTTTCGGAATCTTGTTTACGCTATTAAGCCATGCAGCTGGCTGGATGCTCAAATCAGACATTATCACTATGTCACTCCCTCAGCCAGCTTGCTTTTACTCAAATAAGATGAAGTAGGGCAGGGATTACCTGGCTTGGCGAGTTAAAGCAAAACAGAGGCAGAGTGATCTCAGCCCCCTCGCCTCACTGGTTCTTTTCATAAAGCACAAAAAGCTGCCCTAAAATCAGCTTAAAGTGTTTTGTGAAAGAGCTATTGATCAACATTCACAAATGTTTCCTTATGGGTAATTACTACTCCAAATCAGTTGCTTTCTGACATTTGCTTTGCAGTTATCTTATATAAATTCACAAGACCACAAGAGTTGTGGTCACCTTTTTATTTGTTTTTGCAAACATTAAAGGAAACGTATGTAAGAAATTTATTTTAATTAATCATAAAATGGCTCCGATATGTCACTAGACTTATATCACTGTCAATAGTGGTCCGGCCAGGATATTGTTATGTAAAAGTGAAAGTTGCAGCCCTCAAGTGATGTTATTGTTGTCATGTTCTGTTTTGGTCTGAGGCTCCACCCTCAAGCTATCTACAAATCACGAAGTCAGTAGAGTTTCCTCATCCGGGTTGCCAGCTCTGCTCTGTTTACCACAGCTGAAGCTCAGAACGTTACCGACAAAACATGTATAACGTTACGAAACCTAAAATACGTCGTTATCAATCCCAAATACGTCGTGACAAAGTCCGAAATAAAACAAGGATTTCTATAGGAGATGCCTTTGAAAGATGGAGACGGCTGAAAATGGAGAAGAATTTGAATACAGACGTCAATGTCGCCAATTTTCTCCTGGACAGGTAAGATCCACCTATGTTTGGCTAACTTACTTGTACTTAATGTAAATTGACTTTTCAAATATTCACGACAGTCGAACAAAGTTATGCATGTTCATGGAAAGTAACGTCACGTTAGCGCATATGGAGGAGATTGGTCAGCAAAATGGAAAAGGTAAGGAATTGTTTGGGAGATAAAAACGACGAGTCGTCATTGCTAACATTAGCATCAGGGCCCGTTTCTTTGTCATTATGCTGAACTGTCGAGGAAAACAACAGCACGTCGATTCTGGCAATGTGAAACGTAATGGAGACGTATTGAGTAGCCTGTACCTCGGTACAAATTATTCCTCATTCGTACTTCGCGTACATTGTGGACTACAAATGCTGCAACTTAACCTGTATGACCATTGCTAATGTTATTTAGTTAGGGTCAGCCGTTCCTGCTGGATCCCGCAGCAGCTGGCAACCTCAAGTCAGGAAGGGATACACAGTTCTACTGTATTTTCAATTTGATTACAGTACCGCTTTTGGCCACAATCCTACATACGTTTCCTTTAAAGTAAGATTGATTCACATTGAGTGGTTCTTCAATCTTTTCAAAAGCAATCTGTGTGATTTAATGAATTAATGACTAAAGACAAAAAACAGAAGATGAAAAAGGTATTCCTAAATTACCCAAATAATTTACAGGGATATACAAACCATACGTGCAGTAACAATATCTAAAACACTGTAGCTGACTAACACAGGTACAAAACAAAAACAACCCCCCCCCCAAAAAAAAGCTAAAGATTCTTTTTTGTCCCCCTTAGTCAGAGTCTTTCCTTCATGTATGAGGGGAGTCACCTAATCCGTCTGTGGTGCAAAGCTAGGATGGTCATGTTTATCTTGATACTGCTGCAGGAGCTAATTGGCAAGTCAAAGCTGGCATGAATAATCCACTTGGACTTGCTGAAAGTTTGTTTGAGCTTTTTAAACTGAGAAAATGAAGTAGTTTATGCTTTGTGGTAAAGTCCTTGGTGCTCATTTGAGCAAAAGATAAATTCACCAACTGTATGATGACACTTCATCAGAGGAGTGGAGTATTAATCTTAGGTAAAATGAATAAAGAACATGTCTTGTGGGTTGGACTGTGTGTCCTGTAAAGTAAAAAAACCAACACCTTAATACGTCTTTCTGTATGGCATGCCCCCTCTTCCCCTCTTCTCCCCACCTGTCTCCTCCCTCCCCCTTTTTCTATCTGTGCGTCTTTTCAAATTTCCTCTGCTCTAATTTCCCGTCCTCATCCCAGCCGTGCAATTGTAGTGTCTCATCACAATTTTGGCAGACATTTCTTTTCATTTTCTTTCCTCATCTCCTGTCTTATTTCTGGCCTTACACTCCCTCACAGCTAAGCCCTAAAACCACCCGCCCCACCATCATGTTCTGTTCCCTCTTTCCCCTCGATCTCGTGTTCTTCCTGCAATCTTCTGGCTCGTCATTTACGCTGGCTTGTTTCTTTCAGTGTTGTAAGGTAATAGTGGAATATAGCAAGTCGGCCGTTGAAGAGAGAGAAGGAACAATTTGTTCCCTTTGTATTGAGCGAGGACAGCTGTGATCAAGGGTGTGATCTGCAGACGTTCAGGCCCAGCTCGACAAACACACTCACACAAGCACGTACAGACACAGAGCAATGATGATAAGGCCATTTCCTCCCTCATCTCCAGATCCTCATCTAAACGCTAATGAAAAACATGACAATTACCCACAACTCTTTGCACCTCAGTCTTCAGCAGTTGTAATCTTAGTGCTGATATAAAGTCAGCTTGTTGTTTTGCCTATACCACTCTTTCTTTTTCCAATCTGTCCCCTTCATTTTCTCTTGTCCATTTACGCTTTAGCACGGCATTGGGTGTTATTAAACAGCAATGATGACGTCTGCTGAAGGGTTTCTGATGACGTGACTGGAATTGAAGATATAATTATTTCTTACACTGGTCAGTTGTAAACTGACAAAGGCTCAGTTCTGTCTGATGGACAGTGAAAAAAAATCTGAAATAATAAAGCACCAAAATGCAGCAGAATCCCTATATTTAGACTATAGTCTCTGGGTTTTAATGTACAGTATATTTAAACATTTTTACGAGTTGACTATTTGCAGAAAATGAAAAAAACAAACAAATTTTATACAATTTAATAAAGTATATGCAGATTTCTTAATCAGTGTCAGCATATATTAACAATTAGACATTAAATTCAAAATTGGATAGGTTTATTTTTCTGTGTGCATGATTATGAGTGTGCATATTAGATGAGGTGATTTCAGCTCACAGGATAGTACTTCATCTCCTTAAACCTTTTCTAGCTCTCTGCACCAAGTGACAGGTAGGTATCAGTTACGATGGCACTTTAATTAATTTTGTTTGTCCTGTGACTGATAGTCATGGACCACTGGGCACCAATGCTGACGCTATTGGAACGGATGCACAGCAGCAAGATAGTTGGTATGGTATGCATGGAAGCTGTCAGTCCAGACCCTGGGCTTGTTGACTACTTTGCTGCTGTATTTGGTTATTATGAATGTATTTCTCCTGTCAAGATCAGGTAAATAGAAGGAAGGAAGGAAGGAAGGAAGGAAGGAAGGAAGGAAGGAAGGAAGGAAGGAAGGTCCTCATTTTGGGCTACGTGATGCCAACGTGATGCATGTAATGGTCCTGCGTTTAAATATCTTTCTGGATGGAGTTTTCCTATTCTCCGTGGATGCAATGATTCTCTACTCTGCTTTGCTCTTACAGTCCAAAAACATGACTACTAGGTTGATTGATTACTTTAAAATTTCCCTTAACAACGGTAACTGTATACCATGCATGAACACCCTTGTGTCTCTCTGTTGCCCTGTCATGGACAGGGTATATAGGGTACAAGACCGCCATACCTCACAGTGAGGATATTATGGTGTGAATTGGCTTTCTTCAATATAAGGGCGCAATTCTTAACAAAATGAGCGTATTTCTTGACAAAAGGAGCGTATAACAGGTTGGGGAGAGGGTAAAATGATAATGTGGGGAGTAAAGCAGTTATCACAAGCCCAGAAATTTTGTAACAGGGCATATACAATCACTTAATTTCCTCACATTACCAAAATCTGTTCTCTCTTTCACCAAATATTCTTTCAGTTTTTTCTCCCTACACTTGCTTCTATCATCTGTGCCCTCTTGCTTCTGAGCGCTACGCTCTCTCAGTTCTCCAGCTGCCCCCTCTCGGTTCCTCAGTTTTCCAGCAGTGACGTGACCGATCCAGACTAGTGCTGTACTTTTCCCCTTAGTCCTTTAGTGATATCCTACTTAGTCCAACCTAAATGAGTACAACTTATGATACTATCAAAAAGACACCTCGTAGTAAAATCAAGTAAAATGAAAAAAACATATCAAATATACAAATACCTTTTACTCTCCAACATGTATGTTCTTCATACCAACTGCTTATTTGAAAACAAAATCCATTCTTCTTGTTGTTTCAATAGGCCTACCTCCCTATTTTTCCTTATCTTTTGTTGTGGTCTCTTTGTGGCTCTCAGCGAGGGCGCATGCTTTTTCTCTCCCTCCTCCTTCTGTGTCTTATCCCACTGCTCTGTGTCCTGTTTCTCTATCTGGAGTGTCTTTTTGCATTTTTCTCCGAACAAAAACTAAATAAGCGAAAGATGGAAAAGGTCAGCTGGTGTCTGAATGCTATTGATAAAATCTACTCAACTCTACGAAGCACCGGAAAAGGGCATCCGGGTTATGGATATCTGGCTATTTGGATTTATGTGGATCGGGTTCCTGCTGATTGGAATGGGCATGTACTGGATCTGCGGCAAAATGGAGCAACAAATACTGAAATTGGAGACAATTCTGGAAGCGATTAGAAGGCTGAAGGAGCCGTCTGAAGTGCAGATTCGTGCTGATGGAACTCAGAACCTCACGCTTCGTGGCTGGACGCTGCAAGAGTTGATCTAGCTGGCGCTTTGGGACTCACTTGCGATTGTAATCGCACTTGGAGAAACTGTCAATGTGGATTGGTGCAACTGATTATTAATGGAGTAATCTGGAATTTAATTTGGTTGAATTAGACTATAAAAGAAACCGCTGACAGACTGAAGGGGTAGAGAGGAAATTTGCTCTCCCTGTTATCCAAATAATTATTGTTTTGGCTCCCATGAAGACCTTCAACTTGGTCCACAATCAAATGCCCGTGAAAGGAATGTAAACAGAGTATCCCCCCGCCCCGTACACCGGCATCTACTGACGCACACACTGACATGGATTCAGACACACACTAACACACACACACACCGTCTCGATGTCATATTCTGTTTATTTAAAGAAGACTTTTAATTTTAACATATTCAAAGTGTTTCTTAAATAGTACAGAACATAGAACGAATAGAACATTTAAATATTAAACTCCAGATAGGCTTTCATAGCTTAAACATGGCAAAAACAAATTCAAATGTTCTGGAAATAAAAAGGTTAAAAGAAATAATTACATTCTGTTTAACAAAATTACAAACTAACAATAATAGCTAATTTTGTATTACATTGCAGAACAATCTTACATTAGATATAAGAAAATGAGGAAGCTTTTCTATTTAATTTAACTGTAAAAGCAGACCAGAAACATAGGAAGTAAAATCATGCATCGTTTAATCTAGTCTGGATCGGTGACGTCACTGCTGGAGAAATCAGGAACCGAGAGGGCGCAGCTGGAGAACTGAGAGAGCGTAGCGCTCAGAAGCAAGAGGGCACAGATGATAGAAGTGTAGGAAGAAAAAACTGAGAGAATGTTTGGTGAAAGAGAGAACAGATTTTGGTAATGTGAGGAAAATAAGTGATTGTATAGGCCCTGTTACAAAATTCCTGGGCTTGTGATAACTGCTGTACATTTCGTTAAGAATTGCGCCCTTACATTAAAGAAAGCCTATTCACACCATAGGATAGTGTCCCCCCTAACCGTCACTATAACCTCTTCAGTGTCATCAAACCACAGGACATCTCTCCAAAGATGAAGGTCAAAGTGCCTGGGGGCATTTGCAGTCTGTCATTTGAATTTTTTATTTTTATTTTTGATTGATGGAATATCATTATGGCTATGTCTTTGTGGCTTTGCGTTAAGTCCAAAGCCTTGCCAGCTCTCTCCCCATGGTCCTCTCAGATCCGGACTGGCATCAGTTCTGTCTGTTTTGGTGCTCATTGGACCCTGTAAAACTAATTGCTTATTCCTATTATTCTAGTGCAATACTATAGACAGCGTTTTCAACATGCACTTCTATGCCTGCAGAGACGGTTAGTAAATCCTGGTAACTTTCAGCCGGTGGTTAATCTGCAAACAGCCGGGACCAGCAGCCACTTTATTGACGAGATCTTTAATTCAACTCGTTTTACCAACAGTAACTTGGATTTCCTGTGACTGAAACTCTGATTTCCCCAGGTGAGTCTGTTGCACTCATAGGTTTTTCTGCACGCTGCTTATTAACATTCCAAGAAAGCTGCTCATGGAGTTGTCTGCTGACTCTATTTAAATCCAGCTTTATTTGTAATCAGATTTTCCACTCCCCTGCCCCTTTTACCTTTGAAATGAGTGTGTATGAATTGGACTGTTCTCAACCTCTGCTGTGTGCACTTACTTAAAGACTTTGGGTGATTTTGAAGCTTTCCTGGCTGAGATCTTCTGTAAATACAATTGTGTTCTTCTGAGGAGGAGTCTTGATATTTGTGTTTGCTGCCCTGATTAGCCTATAGTGAAGGACATTAGACCTTGTTGACTCCTTTGGTATGTCTCTATTAGTAAAATGGGTTACTGATAAATGACTTGATACTTTTTGAGGTCTGTTTCTCTAATCATCTATAATAGAATAGAATAAAATAGAATAGAATTTTAATTTCCACCATAGTGGACATTTTTTGTCTGCCTGTCACATTCAACTAATATATGATTTATGTCACTCAAAGGAGTTGTGTGTCTGTTCACTCCTCCCAGATTATCACTCCTTATATCACTACGGTTTACTCTGCAGCCATATCCTTTGCTGAATGAAGGTACCAGTGCTTTCAGGCCTTGTTTCACTGAAAGGAATGGCTCAGTGTGATCACGTCCTCCTTTTTGTCTGCTTAAATTGTAAAAGATACCCAAACAGCAGGCCCATACTGGTCCATTAATGTCCTCCGAAAGACCTTCTGCTGTAATTTCCTTTCACCTTATTGTAGACAGAATATTTTTTCTTTAATCACCTTTGTTTTGTTCTCAGTGCTTCTTACTTGTAGTAGCAGAGTAGGAAAGTTTTCTTCTTTTTTTTACGCACTTTTACGTTGCTTCTTCCGCTGTTTATGTGCAGGCGGTAGAAGACCCAACAGTAGAGGACTCTACTGCATGCTGTTTATATGCGTCTTTGCATGGAGCCCTCTCATAAACACTCCATTAAGGCTTATTTAAAGGACACCCAAAAACAAGTACAAGCTACTGTCTTGACTTATTTATTACGTTTTAGTATTAGGGGTGTTAAAATACCGGAAAGTTGTCAGGGGTGCTAGAAACCACTACTTTGCAAGAATTATCTCTGCAAATTCTGATAACCAACTTGTCCTCTATAAAACTTTAAATGCTGCTCCAGTCTGTTCTTCTGTCCCTACTGACCTCGATTATCAATTTCTATTTTTTATATATATATATATATATATATATATATATATAGTTCTAAAATAATTGTGCTGAAATTTCTCCTCTCTTGATCCTTTTTCATACCCATTCACACCATCTTGAACCTATTTCTGTGTCTCACCTTGAACAGCTGCTTACTTCTATGAAACCCTCCGGTTGTCCTGAAGACATAATTCTGAATGATCTTCTTAAAGACTTTTTACTTTCTATTGGGCCATAATACTTAATAGACTTAATAGTAGTTTGAGCTTGGCTTAAGTACCTCTTGCTTTCAAACACACTGCTGTGTAAATTAAATTTCAATTCAATTTATTTATAATTCACAACACCAATTCCCTAATTCACCAATTCACAACCTATGTCATCTCAAGGCACTTTATAAGAAAAGTTTTTTCAATAAAATTATACAAACAGTCCAGTCAGTTAAAAGTTTTCTGTGTGAGCAATCCCAGAAGATCGTCTTGAGTCATTGACGTGCCTGTTTGTGCCCAGAACATGCAGACTCCAACCACAGAAATCCCTCATACTGAGCAAGCATGTAGCGGCGGTGGAGAGGAAAAACTCCCCTTTAAGAGGGAGAAACCTCCGGCAGAACAGAACTCACCACAAGCGGCCATCTGCCATGACCATCTGGGGATTTGAGAAGACAGAGAAGAGAAAAGAGAACAGAGAATCTTGCCAAAAAACCTATTATTTTTTCATGCTTTTATTTCCTAATATTACTATATACAATTTTCCTCTAATATATTAATTGTTTGGCATCTTTTCTGAATTAAACTTTGATCGTATTTACTCATTTACGTTTCTCTATGGTAAATGGTTAATGGACTGAACTTATATAGCCCTTTTCTAGTCATACTGACCACTCAAAGCTCTTTACATTGAAGCCACATTCACCCATTCACACTCACATTCATACAGCCAACATGGCTCGGTAGGACGATGTTGAATTTTTGGGGTTAAATGCCTTGCCCAGGGGCAAATCGACATGTGACTGGAGGAAGCTATGATATCGAACCTACAACCCGCCGATTGCAAGCCAACTACTCTACCACTGAGCCACAGTCGCCCATAATGTGTCCTTATATCAGCTGTATGTGGCCTCTTTTATGGGCAATTTGATTTTAGCCAATGTTTTTAACCTGCATGTCTTAATATTTTTTATTCTCATTCTTATTTTCTTATTGCTTTCCATGTCTTTGCCACTGTATAGCATTTTGTTCAGTTGCAATGCTTTTTTGTGATGCTCTATAAATAAATTGATATGGTATGGTTTCAGAATGGTATAGTACGGTACAATATGGTAGGGTGACCAACCTTCCTCTTTTTCTCGGTTATGTCCACTTTTCAAGTGCTCTCTAAGGCATCCTCAGGGATTTCATAGATTGATAAATGTCTGGGTTTTCATAGTTTTAAAGGGATCAGTAAGCATACTTAAATTGACTGGTGTGATGCATGGAACACAACACTTTAATGTGACATCTTACCTGAGCTGCTACCTCTTGGATGGTTCTGATCCTTTCATAGAGGGAACAGACAGCGGCTTGTGAAACTGCACCACTGCCTTGCTTTTCAACTTTACTATATCAAAACGCACACATGCAGACACAACAGACAACAGGCTGTGCTGCACTGTGGCTCTACAGTATATATGATGTCAAACGCAAGTGCAGCTTTATGGATGAAGATGAAGCTATGAAGCTTGCATAAGTGTTTTTGTGGCAAAAATGGCAAAGATTCAGTCAGTAACATGGACACAAAATCTATAATAATGCTGTGCAAAGTGAGAGTTCATCAAGGGAAGGCAATTTTATTTGTATAGCACACTTTCAACACAAGGTCATTGAAGGCATTTTACATGATTTGGTGGTAAAGAACAATAAATTATCGAGGAAGTATCAAGAAGTAACTCATAGCAAAGACGAAGACCGTGGCACAGCATACCAGTCTACCTTTGGCTTGTGGCGTCCTGAAGACTGTAACTCTGGTAGCTCTGGTGGTGTGGAGTCCTGCTGCGGTCAGCAGCACGTCAGAGTCCGGTCTTGTTTTGTAATGCTGCCTAAACTGGGAGGTAAACTCCGTCCAAGCATAAATACTGGCACCATTTTTGCCTCATGTTACTGATTTTGGTAAACAGAGACAGTGTAAGGGTAGGGTTGCAGCTAGCCAATCAGAAACTTGGATGTCTTTAATCTTCCTGAGCAAGTCCCCACATCTTGTTGAGTCTCCACGCCCACTCCTACACTGAACTGGCATAAACTGAAATAGACTGGAATTTTTTTTTTTTACAGAAACCAACTTATACAGCATTGTTTGATACCAGAGAACACTGAAAAATTAATAAGAACACCAGTGAAGGAGAACTTTATTAATTTCCAGAGATTTAAAGGTAATTTTTGTACTTGTGACGGCCTATCTGAAGTTTTTTATTTAACTGTTCAGTCTAACCACATGTTTAATACATCCTTTAATTATATTAACATCAAAAGTCTTGGGCCAAGTGTCCTCTTTTGGAAATCTAAATATGGTCACCCTACAGTATGGATAATTACACTGTTTCAATAACTTCAGTAAGTGTCATCATAAGGTCTTTGCACCATTTCAGACCATGACCTGTTCATCCCTGGGACATAGAACCCATCTCCTTCCTGAGCAGTATGATGTTTGGACAGTCCCCTCATTTCTACACTTCTGTATAATTATATGAACAGATGAACGTGGTACCATCAAGCATCTGACAATTGTTCTTGTGCAGCTCTATAGTTCTCTTCCTGATGTCTTTACTGATTTCTTCTGACCTTCCCATTATGTCAAACCAGAAAGCAGTGGGTTCCAAGTGTGACCTTAAAAAGCATCCAAAGGTGTACCTCCAGTTAAAGTGAATTTATCAATTAACCATTAGTAAGATTTCCAAGCCATGACATCCTCATATGGCCTTTCCCTCATTGTTTAAAGAGTAATCATTATGTATGTAAACTTCTGATTTTAAAGACGTAAATTAATAAATCTGACATTCTTTTTCTCATGATTATGGCATTTAGAAACTATGAATTATCTTGGTAATTCTAACTGATGTCAAATGAAAATTTTGATCTAATTCAAATTTGGATTCAAAAATCATGTGTCTGTTCTTTTTTATAAGGTGTTCGTCAACTTCTGGTTTCAGCTATATATTTTTCTGTAATCAACTGCAAGGGGGAGGTCTTCTAATTTTTTTAACAATAGCTTTCATAATGATCAGAACTGGAATGAGCACAACTAATTATGCTGACTCTGTTGCCTAAGCTTTGGATCTCTAAGCTTACCCTGCATTCGAATACCCCTACTATGCCTACTATTAGTAGGCGAAAATAAGCGAGCAATGTAGTACATCCGAATCTCTAGTATGGACTATCCAAGTAGGCATAAAGTTCCCGGATGTGTACTACCGCCACAGTGAGATCCGCTGTATGCTACGCTAGCCCACAATGCAGCGGAAGCCCCAAAATCGTGGAAGAATAGTGATGTCAACTATGCCGAGGACGGGACCACAGGTGACGTAACGTATCGTAAACATCCTGGTAAAATGGTGGAGCAGGACATCCGATTTCATGCCTACTATCCACTCGTTTGCTATGCAGTACTTACTGGATCAACCGGAAGAAGTAGCTACTAGCAGTATGTAGTAAATACTATAGAATTCGGATACAGGGTTAGACTCTCTTTGTCCCGTGTGTCACCTTCAGATGTTGTCCCTATAGTCCTCTGTCTTTCTTATTAAAAAACTAAAAAACTCATTCAACCAATTTGTGTCTGAAACAAAATAAGACATGATTATTCCAAAAGATTGTAAGACAATGTAGAAGGTCTATTTGCTTTGGAAAAAAAGATATGTTTTTATTTACATTTCATAAGAATGGCATGTAGAGCCTAAATTCAAATTTCACTGCTGTGTGTTAACTAACTTGGTGCTTTTCTGCTTCCTCCCTCAATTGCAATTTCCTTCCATTACTTGGTTTGTTATTGAAAATATCTCAAAAGGCTAGTTTTTATGTCTAAAAATATACTGATAGATTGTGAAATTACACTTTTGGTTAGAAAGACAATCTGAAGAATATCGGGTGAATTTCTTAATAAATACAAAACTATTAATTTTGGTGTGATGTCAAAAAAGTCCACCTCGTATGAAAAATGTCCTTCAGAACCCAGTGGGTCTCTGTTCTGCATAATGGATGCAGGAGAGCAGAGCCACATGCTTTGCCACAACTTTGATTATTCATAGAAAATACAGGCTAGGGACTGTGGGACTGAAATGTGAGTGGGTAAAGAAACTGAAAAGTCGGAAAATAGAGAGGGAGAAAGAGAGTCAGTGCGCCAGGGCAAATAAATAAATAAATAAATAATAAACAATCACAACACCCCTCGCTGCACACACAGCAAGGAACCAATCGGCATCCTAGCTGAACGAGCTGGAAATTGTGTGTAATGAGTGGGAAAAGATTAGAGGGAGCTCTTGCTAGGCTGTAAATTGACATTAGTAAAAGAAAACTCTCTTACTAGGCGGGCACCGCAGTCTGATTTAGACAACAGTAGAACAAGGATGGGGTGGGAAGAAACACTGAGACCTGGAATGAAATGAGTAAAGACGCAAAGATAATAGCTGAAGTGATGTGTTATTGTTTTGCATTGCAGGAAGAGAGTTACATGTATGCTCTCTGGCAAGGGAATAAACAAAAAACAATTTCCAGCATACATGTTAATATAATAGATGATGAAAAACCTCACAAAAGTATGCATGAAAGAGTGAAATAGCTGTCTTTCAAATTACAATCTAAAAACTGTGTCAGAATTTCCTATGATATTCATAAGATCCAATTAAATTTATTTATATAGTGCCAATTCATAAGGGACGTCATGTCAAGGGACGTAACAAGAAAAGTTATTTAAATTCACTTATGGAGTTTTAGCACTGTTGCCTTGCAGGAAGAAGGTCCTGGGTTCGAATCCCAGTTTGGGGAATCTATGTTGTTTCTATGCAAATGGGGGTTTTCTTTGAGTGCTCTGGCATTCTCCCACAGCCAAAAAACAAGCACGTTAATTTCAACGTTCTCTCTGTTTTGTTCTTATATCCTGCTTTCTAACAGGAGACATAAACGGCACATAGTGTACTAGACGCATTTCACTCGTGTATCAGCTGTTAAAGCATTTTGTGCAGCCGGCCCCAGGATTTCACAGAATCATAGGAGAATTGTATTATAAGGGTATACACAAAAAAATCATACATTTAACATCAATTCCCAAAACTTCCGATTTTTCGTATATTCCTTCTATTTTTCATGTTTTACTTGTAAAAATTATCACCGGTATCGCATAAACAAAATAATTCATTACTTCAAGGATTAAATTCTAGTTGTCCATAATAAAAAAAAAAAAATTAGACCCACATACCGACTAAATTCAACCCTGGTCTCACAGGTAATGATGTTTTGTTTTTCTACATGTCTTTCTATTTGAAAACATCTACATCCTGTACACTGATTCTGTGTTGAATTTCCTGCCTGGCCTGATCGGAAATGCTGAACTTGATGCATTTTAGAAGTGTAGAGTGTAAAATGTAGACCCGCTGCTTAAATGTAGGAGAGGGCCACGATACAACTCCTCTAATGATGCGTCTGATTCACATTGCTTCAACCCCGGTGGAATTGGTCTTACTCTGATGGCGGCTAATAGCTGCGTACTAAGCTACGCAAGGGGTAGAAAAGTGTGCATGTGTTTTATGTGTTTGCAAGATTGTTAGTCTTGTGTAGCTCTGTGTTGCCCTGTTATGGACTGGAACCTGTACAATGCTTCTTGTTCAATAACCACTGGAGATGGACATAAATCCCCCCTGCAACCCTACAGGGATTGAGAGCTTTTAGCAGTGGCTTGGTAAATGGATGGACAGATATATGTCTTAAGAATTTTGTTATAGTTTTATGTGTAAAAATGATTATAAACATCTCTTAATATCTTTTAAATTGATGGTTAATAGAAAACATGGGTAAAGTAGTTTCCATCATTTGTGTGGCTGTCTGCTTTTATGTTAAATTGCGTTTAACCAACAACTCTGAACAGTAATACATTGCTGACCCCTAAATAGTTGCCTTACCATGTACTACTTCAGTTAATCAAATAGTAATATTCTATTGTAAAAAGATTTTGAATGTGCATTGATAAAAAAGTCATTTAGCTTTTCTATCCCTTTCTGCTGTAAATTGTGTTGTGTGTGTGTGAGCTCCACTGCATACCCATTGCTGCCAACATCAGACCCCTTGGATATTAATATGCACCACATCCTGGTACACATTATGACCACATCATGAAAAATCTCTCACCTCAGCATGGTAAACGCTTGGCACATTCTTTGGTCATTTGAAGGCAATCCTGAATTAAGGATAAGCTATTGAATTTTAATCTCCAAATCAATTAAATTCAAATTCAATTTTATCCAGTTTATTTATATGGCACCAATTCCCAATACAAATTCAAAAATACTTTATTCATCCCAGAGGGGTATTAGTGGTTATTGTAGCTCATATTGTTAAAGTTTCTTCAATGAGTCTTTGTAAATGTCAATGGCTGTGGGGAAAAAGGATTCTATGTTACATCAAAACTGAAGAAGCCTCTGACTGAAGACAATATGAACCATAAAAAATTTATCATAAAAGAAAAAATATGCATCAGTTTCAGATGACCTTCTTGCAGCAAGAAGGTCCTGGGTTCAAAACCCAGCCTGGGGTCTCTCTACATAGATATTGCATATGGAGTTCCCTCCAGGTACTCTGGCTTCCCCCCACAGTCCAAAAACATGACTGTTAGGTCATGTTTTTGTGTGCATGATTGTTTGTTCTTTCTGTTTCTATGATGCCCTGCAATGGACTTGTGATATGTGCAGGGTCAATCGTTGCTGGAGATATGAACTACCCCCCCTGCGAGTCTACAAGTATAAGTGGCACAGATAATGGATGGATGGATGGATGTTGACACCCAAATATCGCCTAATTTAAACTTGGTGCGGTAAGGATGCCGTCTGGTTTGCATACGTCCTCTGTAGGGACTGCAATTCAAACTCTCTAATTTTTCATAGTTTAATGTTACCTTTAATTCTGTCTTATCTTTTTTCTTTTGTCTTTCAAATATCCAGCTTAGCAATGGTGGCAAGTTATGTGCTTCTTATTCTATTACCAGTATATATAATCTGCATTCAGCATCCAGAAAAATAGACTTGATGCAGGAAGTTAACGGAGCTCTGCATCCGTAACGCTGGGTCACCACAGACGTTGTGAATGCTCTGATTGGACTCAATGGTGCTAATTTATCAATGGTTTGCCCTTGTTAAAAGCCGCGCAAACCGTACAGCATCACATAAACAGGCTCTGGCTGATCTATCAACATGGCGCAGAGCGCATTGCACCTGTTAAACCCACAGCGAGACGCACGCAATCCATTTAGCGCTTTTGCCCTTGATGAATATGCAATCTGGGCGTTTCTGTAAGAAGACGCAAAATATTGGGAGGAGAACAGGCAAATAAGTAGGCGTTCCAGGTGCAGTGTGATTTACTAAGCATAAAAATGTTTGTGCCGGCTATTTTAGCGTCTATTTTTAGCACTTCTGAGAAGCATGTCTTAATTTTGCACTACCACATTCAACATGAGTTTATTATTGATAAAAAAATGTCATTCTTAGTCAATATACAAAGAGTAATTACAGTAACACTCTAATGGCCTTAAACCTGATATTTATGTTAATATTGTGTAAATGTGTTTTTCCCCGAAAGACGCATCATAACTCACTGCGCTCTCATCACGTCTCTACATGGTGAAGAGGGGCTGAGCGCACATGATTCTAGTGGATCCTCATTATTTTCTCACGTAGTGGTTAACTTTCTTGGAGTCCAATTAATAAAATATGGTAATCATATACAATTCCACAATAATAACTGCTATTATATATGACATTTTAAAAAACAAATTCAGACATGGTGCAGTTTTAATGAGTCTAACCCTGCAATACGATGTGTGCATGCAGCAGAGAACAGCACATGTACACTGCGTGAATTACATTTATTACTGACAAACAAAAAACAGTATTCACAGCATTTTGGCCTAATTTTTGTGCCAAAGAAGCATTATGAATCCATGCGCATTATTCCTCCTCCCTTTAGCCGTGGTGCCGCTCGCATTAGCGACCGCAAACTCCTCATTTGAATACTGTTGCTTGTGCAAGTTGAGAATTGGTCATGCAATCTTAGTAAAATGCCCCGCAAATTAAGGACAACCCACTCACGCAAATCTTTGCGTTGCACGCAATTTTGTGGTCACTATCAAGAATCTTGATAAATTAGCCCCAATATTTTTCGTCGTTGCAGAAGCCGAACAGTCCCTACTGCATCTGTTCTGTAAGAAATCTTTCTATTAGGACAGCTGGGCAACATACAAACCCCTCCCCCTATCTATTGTGATTCATTTATTGTCACTGCCAACAACGATTAAAAGTGCTTCAGCCAATGTAGTTTTAATCATAATAACAATAATAAAACAGAAAAAAACAAATACTGCCAACTTTAAAGTTTTTGTTTTTTTATTGTCGAATAAAAGATATATACATAGATAGCATTAAAGTTGTGATAAAGGATTCTGATAAAGAAAATTTCCAAAAGTTCCAATCCTGTTTTACCCTTAAACACATAGCTTTCTTTTCTCCAGTATGCCAGTTAGTTTAAGTGCCTACACTATATTAGAAGACGAATCCCTAAAACAAACCAAGCAGTTCTGCTACTTTAACCAGTCCAAATGTTAAATAGGCAGCATGTACAAACAAAAAGAGTCAATAAAGCAAAAATGATTTTCCAAACAATAGCCCAACCTACTGTCTGTTTTAAACTCAGAAACTATCCACCATCATTTAAGATCCATCTAATATTCACCATTCTTAATATAACCTTTCCTCTAGTTTTCTGATACTAAAGCACAGCATCAACTTTCACAAAACAGGTATGTGAAGTCTGAGAGAGGTGAGAAGATGAACTTGTGACACTTGCCCTTAATTTTTCTGATTTCCCCATTTATACTATCGGAATAATATCTGAAAAATGGCAAGGTTGTTTCAACAGAATGAAGGGGTAGACGACAGGCAGAAAAAGAGGAATGAAGGAGTACAGGACAGGTTAAAATGAAATAAAAATATCGTATCATGATTTCTCAAAATTTTGTGTACTCCTTCTGTATTCTATATGTTTCCACAGTTTGATCTGTGTCTCCTTTCCATATTGTACTCCCTTCTCTTTCTTTCCACCCTCCCACCCCCTCTCACCCTTTAACCCCCCTTCTTCTCTCTCTTTCTGGCTAATTTAAAATTTGTCAGACGCTTGCGTCTTCTGGATGGCTGGCCTTTGATATTCTGCGAGCTCCATTTGGCACAAACAAGCCTCTGGCCCCGGTGCATCCTGCTGACTGCTGCACTAGTGGCGGGCCCTTGCCATTTATCTTAGCACCGGCCACCCAACGCTTACTCATTACAGGAGCCTCAGCCTCAGCTTAACCCCCATCTCTCTGCCAACTGCGTCCGTACGAACACACTGAAAAGAGTCAAATTGTGTGTGTGCATATAAACACAAGCAAATGCATATCAGCAAACACATGCATACCCCATGGATACATGTTTAGGAGCACAGGGAGGGTATGCCTGCAAATTCAGAGGCATGAACATATTTTGAGATCACTGGCCATGCTCTCAGCTCCCACCCATAGATATGAGCACATCTTAGTCTGTTTTAAAATCCTCTTACTGTCACTGCTCCCGTCTTCTACATACTAAATAGACTGCACATGCTCCTGTTTAGTAACACACTTTTTTGCGCCGTCTACTGAGAACATTTCTAATGTAAGTGTTCTGCTTTATCTGTGTTTTAATTCTGATGGAAGAAATTTGTCACTTCGTAAGCTTACAAGAGTCCTGTAAAGAACTACTCTGGTCGGGGTTTGGTCCTTCCTCTCAGTTAATATTCTGCTCTGGTTGCTGTATTTAAAAAAAAATTGGTAATCTCGCCATTGATCTAAACTCAAAAAACCTTGATCCTTGCCAATGTTTGTTTATCTTAATATACTGTATGTAATTGTAAATAACGAGGAACCTGGTTCCTGTTCTCAGTTTTAGTGGGTGGAGACCTCCAGGTGTGCATGAGTAATCAGTTGGACCCCTAAGTATTTGCCTTGGTGGTAACTCCAACCACTCCGTTCTCAGTGTGATTTTCCAATATTTTATGACCAGTCTTTCCTTCTTTTTGTGTACTCCTTCCAGGTTCATCACCTCAGAAACTCCCCTCCCGAGGCTCCAGCCTTATTATTCTCCTGTTGTAAAGATTATTTTGATAGACTCCTCTTTACTTCCCTAACTGGCTATTAACTTCCTCTTTGGAATCATCTTCTTCCTGCTAAATCAAGATCCACCCGCCAGTAAACTAAATTACAACCCTTTGTTTGATAACCTCTCTGATTCTCCAATCTCCATTTTTGTCTGCGTGCATCCTGTCCGCCCCCCAAAATAAACCTGTATATACAGGTGCTGGCCAGTAAATTAGAATATCATCAAAAAGTTGAATTATTTCAGTAATTCCATTCAAAACGTGAAAATTCTATACTGTATACTTTCCTTACACACATAGTGATATATTCCAAGTGTTTGTTAATTTTCATTTTTATTATTACAACTGACAGCTAATGAAAACACCAAATTCAGTATCTCAGAAAATTAGAATATTCTGAAAAGTCTCAATATAGAAGACACCTGGTGCCACTCTAATCAGCTGATTAACTCAAAACACCTGCAAAGGCCTTTAAAAGGTCCCTCAGTCTTGTTCTGAAGGCTCCACAATCATGGGGAAGACTTCTGACTTAACAGCTGTCCAAAAGATGACCATTGACACCTTGTACAAGGAGGGCAAGACACAAAAGGTGATTGCTAAAGAAGCTGGCTGTTCGCAGAGCTCTGTGTCCAAGCACATTAACAGACAGGCGAAGGGACGGAAAAAATGTGGTAGAAAAAAGTGTACAAGCTCTAGGGATAACCGCACCCTGCAGAGAATTGTGACGACAAACCCATTCAAAAATGTGGGGGAGATCCACAAAGAGTGGACTGCAGCTGGAGTCAGCGCTTCAAGAACCACCACGAAGAGACTCATGAAAGACATGGGATTCAGCTGTCGCATTCCGTGTGTCAAGCCACTCTTGAACAAGAAACCGCGTAAGAAGCGTCTCGCCTGGGCCAAGGACAAAAAGGACTGGACTGCTGCTGAGTGGTCCAAAGTTATGTTTTCTGATGAAAGCAATTTTTGCATTTCCTTTGGAAATCAAGGACCCAGAGTCTGGAGGAAGAGCAGAGAAGCACAGAATCCACGTTGCATGAGGTCCAGTGTAAAGTTTCCACCGTCAGTGATGGTGTGGGGTGCCATGTCATCTGCCGGTGTTGGCCCACTCTGTTTCCTGAGGTCCAAGGTCAATGCAGCCGTCTACCAGGAAGTTTTAGAGCACTTCATGCTTCCTGCTGCTGACCAACTTTATGGGGATGCAGACTTCACTTTTCAACAGGACTTGGCACCTGCACACAGTGCCAAAACCACCAGTACCTGGTTCAAGGACCATGGTATCCCTGTCCTTGATTGGCCAGCAAACTCGCCTGACCTTAACCCCATAGAAAATCTATGGGGTATTGTGAAGCGGAAGATGCAATACGCTAGACCCAACAATGCAGAGGAGCTGAAGACGACTATCAGAGCAACCTGGGCTCTCATAACACCTGAGCAGTGCCACAGACTGATGGAGTCCATGCCACGCCGCATTACTGCAGTGATGGAGGCAAAAGGAGCCCCGACTAAGTATTGAGTGCTATACATGCACATTCTTTTCATTTTCATTCTTTTCAGTTGGCCAATATTTAAAAAAAAACATTTTTTTTCATTGGCCTTTAAAATATTCTAATTTTTTGAGATACCAAATTTGGAGTTTTCATTAGTTGTCACTTATAAATATCAAAATTAAAAGAAATAAACATTGGAAATACATTGGTCTGTGTGCATTGCATGAATATAATGTACAAGTTTCACGTTTTGAATGGAATTATTGAAATAATTCAACTTTTTGATGATATTCTAATTTACTGGCCAGCACCTGTATTAGAATTCTGATCAGCTCTAGTCAAACAGAAATACATTTTCAGTCTAACCAAGCTCCAACGACTCCATTTCCTGGATGACAACCACAATGACCTCAGCTCATACTTCTCTTAATTCCTCCCTGGTGTTTCCATCATCCATCCCCTGTAAGAATTATTCTGTAATAATCATTTGTAGATTAATTCTCAGTCTCACCTTTCCTCTTATTTGTCTCCTGAAAATTTCATGTATGTGGGTAAATATGTTACTGAAAACCATCACCAGTTTTAGAATATAGTTTTTAGAAGAAGTTTTTCGCACCATCGGACAATATCCTAAGTCAAGTTCAATAGTTCTCACTAAACCATGCTCTGCCTAGGATAGTCCCTGTTTGTTGAACTGCACCTGGAGCTGAAGTTGCTCTCTTGCAATGTAAGGCACAAATAAGCAACCTTCCTACTCATTGGGGAGAACTACAACACTAATGGTGCGTTTAGACCGCAAGCTTTGTCAGCATCAAGCAACACTCATAAAGCAACTAGTTCAACGCATTTACACATATAACCACGAAGAGAGAGGTAACTGAAGCACTTAAAATATGCATAGGTGTCAGATTAAGTTTTATGATGGATTCAGCTGAGCAAAGGTGACATTTCTTACCTCAGTTCAAGTCATGGCTGCAAATCTGTAAATTGTCTAGGACGGAACTGACTCAGCTGTTGTTTCTGTTCGTTCATTCATTAGCACTCACACAGCATGTCCGCCTGATGCAGGAGCCTACCTTTCAGACTGCAGTTATGTCTTTGGCCTGAGGGGGCACTTGCGAGCAAAAAAAACAACTTTCAAACTTCACATAGTTGCTTTAATAAGATGTACAATATATTTAGTTAACGGAAGTTAAAAATATATATCAAATAAAAGTGCAAGGAAACACCACTTCATTTAACTAGAAACTGGTTGCAATGTAAATGATTAATTAAAGAATGACTACAATTTAGGCATGGCTTTATGGCATCAAAACAGGATAATGAGAAACAAAAACGATTTCAGATCATTTGATAGTCCTTACGTCTGTCCTTGTCTTTGTTCTTAGTTCTAAATTTACATTTGCAGTACCTGATTTTGATTGGGTGTGGGCTTAGAGCCCATTCGCAACTATGGCAGTGCTTCCAGCCAACTCTCAATGTCCGTATTTATTACCTAAGCCAAGGAGGTTATGTTTTTGCACATTTTTCTTTCCTTTGTCTGGTAGCCACTCAACTCAAAAGATTATAGACAGATTTTGATGAAATTTTTAGGAAATGCCTACAGTGGGACCAAGCACATGATTGACAGAAAATAACATTAACAAAGAAACAAAAGAGAAATTATATAAATTATATGTAGAGATATCAAGTTTCAAATACATGTTTTCTTATTTCTGATTTTCATTCATAGAATTGTTTTATTAAGTTAAAGTTTTAAAGGAGCACGGGAACAGATTGAAGAAATTAAACTAGCGACTGCCGGGGCTGCAAGTAACTGCAGCCAGTGGGGGTGCGAGCACACAAACTAAATAAATCAGTGACGTAGCGTACTTTCAAGCCACCGCACATTGCGCACATTGCCAGCTCTACGACAACAAGCAAAATGTCTAGTGACGAAGTAAGTAATAGTGTTTAATTGACCGCGCCTGAAGTCCCAGTTCTTTCTCTTCCTTCTTCCTGTTAACTCGAGAACACGCAAGAATTGTAGATTGAAATCATATCTGTGTGTAAGCGGCGAATGTGGGAAATTCGGCCACCGAAACGCAGACTCTTTTGTAGCACACAGGCAGTTCAAGATAACGGGATTACACATGGGTGGGCTAATTTTACTCGGTTTAAAATGCTTTATTACCCAATACAATTACAAAACAACATAAATATATTTTAGAAATCCAGCCACTGCTCCTTTAAGTTCATAGTTATTTTTCATTTTCATGTTGCCAATATCTTTTGAATGAACAATATTTTCCCTAAATTTACACTGTTTATTTTTCGAGGTTTACAATGTGTTTTTTGTACACTTTGAGCTGAGCCTTTTTTAATACCATATGGCTTCCTATATTTGCATTGAGTATTCGCCTCAAAAGTGATTAAATGGTCAAACTAATAGTCTAGCTGTTAAACATGCTCAAATTGTGCTACATGATAATATTAGGCAGCAGTACAAATCAAAGATGTAAGAGACAGGAAATGATCAGGGATATTAATTCGTCTATATAACATTTTTATTTGTAACAAAAAAAATTCAGTATAAACATATGGTATGGACCGTTTTTTGAAGGGCTGACAGAACTAGTTGGAAACATAAATTTTATGTTAAACGATGTGTGTCTTTGCCTCTTTCTCCTGTAGTAAAGTAGAAGTAGTTTAATAGCTGTTAAAATCCCTACAGCCCTGATTATCCTTATTGTCCTAAACCTCTAAAATCCTTAGTTCAAGAAATTGTTTTAAACAATATTCCCTTTTTCTTCTAATTGCTCAGCATTTATTTAGCTTGTTTTGGTGTATTTAGACTAGAAATTCATCACAACAGTACCCTAAAATCAAATTCATTGTCAAATATTGATTTGCTTCGAATAGTTTGTGGCTCATGTAGATGTCACATAGAGACAAACAAACACACAGACACACACATAAAAACACACGTCTGTTTTTTTTTTTTTTTTGCTTTTTTATTGTGCTTCCTTTCAGACAAAGGGGGTGGGGACAATTTTGACAACACAGTGAAGCTTTAAGTGAGGCAGAAAATAGACATTGACCCGTTATCACAGTTCCCTCTGTCAGAAACCGTTGTGGACAAAAATGAGTGTGAACAGCTGGGAGTGCACCAAGTTTCTGTATGGTCTAGTGTGAAAAGCCTCTGTAATTTTCCCATGTCACATGTTATAAAAAGTAAATAATATCAAATCGGAAAGTTTGGAGTAGGCTTCAGGCATTAAACAGTATCCCAAGCTTTGAACAAAGCACAGATTGAATCCATATTTGAAAAATGTAAAAAGGAATGCCACCACTGCAAACCTCAAAAGAAGCAGCCAACAGATCTGTGCTTTCGCTGGAGGAGCTTCAGCAATGAGCAAAATCTTTACTGTCCTTCAGTCCAATATTGGCTATTAGTGTACTATTTAAATAAACTAATTTTTTCGTGTTTCTAAAATCAATCTTCATTCCGAGCGGTAGAAAAAACAAAAACAATGTAATTTAGGACATACATCAGTTATAATCAGCAAACTGTTTCTTATAAAAGAAAATAAAATAGTTTAACAAATAGTACATTATAGGCTACCAAGGAGCTGTTAGTTCATTACTTGGCATCTGACAGAAGATCAGCTGAAGGATGAGGGAAAATGCAGGTCTTAAGTGATAAAAAATAACTGACACAAAATACAATTTGAAAATGTTTTGTCCCTTGAGAGCTGCAGATCAAGACTAATTTCAAGGGGAAAAAAATCTTGAAACTTGTTACCAGAACAGAGTGGTAGATGGCAGGCTGTCCTTGGGCTGAGGAAGTCTGATCTCAACTCCAGGAGGGGAATCCTAAGAGAAAAATCCAGGTGAAGTCTTTATAGGAGATAGTGTCAGAGCTCCCAGGGCTCTGCCACCTCATTAAGAATAATCACGTGCACCTGTGCCAGTCAACCTCACCTGATGCTCATTTCCCCCTCTTACCTTGTGTATGTTAGTCTGTCTCATCTTATCATTCCCTGCCAGTTCATTGTGGATTGTCATGTCGTGTAGACTTTCATCAGATCCTCATGTGTGTTCCAGCCATCCGCCATCCTCAATAAACCCCTTTTTGCACCTTTTAATCTGCATCCGCGCCTGGGTCCTTCGTCCAGCTAGGCAGGGGTGGGGTACCTTGGCCCTCATCCTGCAAGGTTTCCATGTTTCCCTGCACAAACACACCTGAATAAAATGAACTAGTAATTGTGCAAAACTTCATTGGCTGTTGGATCTATTTGATGTGAGTCAGGTGTGTTGAAGCAGGGTTCCCTGGAAAACTTAGAGGAATGCGGCCCTCGAGGACCAGGGTTCCCCACCCCTGAGCTAGAGACAAAACCTGACAGGTACACTTGACGAGGCAGACGATGAAAGCATATTGCTGAAAATTGTATGAAGGTGGGGAAAAGGCTGGGCAGATCGGCAAGATGGCAGTCATGCACGAAACTTCAACGAGGAAGGTCGATCACTTGGCTTGAATAATACTGCTGGAACACTGTGATGAGGCAAACAGATGATATGCCACCGGAGGGAGAATGGAAGCGGGTGTATATAAACTGGCAGAACAGGTGAGTGACACAACAGCTAATTGAACTCAGCTGAGAAACATGGCAGATAATGAGACATAATATTTCTACCTGTACAGCCACATAGAGATTTAACAAGGAGCAGCAAAAGCAAGTGAGGTTTATTAGCAGTGCTTGCCAACAACTCATGTCTCCCAGGACATTTTATTGTGGAATATCATCTCTGTTGCCCAGATATTTGAGCGGTTATCATAGTCAAACAGTAACAGTCTTTAGTCAGAGGCTTTTTCATATTTGTTGCAATACTGACTGCTACTGGATAGCCTTCCTGTCCACAGCATGATGGAGGACAACAACAACTTTTTAAAGATACTTGGATGATTAAAGCTAAAACAATTAATTTCCCTTTTTGACATGTAAGGTATTTTAAAATTAAACAAATTTAGCCGAGTTGTCCGATATCTAACTAAAACTGAAATATCCTATGTCTGTTTAAAATTTTTCAAAGAAAACAACAAGAGTCTATAGAAAGCAAATATAAAAAGCAATGCCATTTAATTGTTTGGCTGATTTGAAGCTTTCCATGTATGCAGGTTTGCCCTCTTCACATCCACCTTTGTGTTTTGAGTGGAATTAGATTAGTTTTAGAGCTAGCAATAGTTCTACCCTCGTCAACCAGAAAATGACCAAACTATTCAAAAGAAGCCAAACTAAAGCTTCCGAAGAGAAACGGCTCTTTCTCCAAATGGATCTGGTTCTCTTCAGTCTCTTGAGTCTGTGTTGTCACCAGTGCTTTGGATTCATCCTGATATTTAGGTGGACTCAGTAGTGCTACAACAAACATGTCAGTACTGTAGGAAATGGTTTTCAGTTAGGTACTAGAAATCCCCTGAAGAAGAAGAGTGTTGCTGCTGAGAAGAAAAAGAAACTTCTCTATTTCTTTTGAAAATCATTTTTGGTTAACATATCAGTTTGAAGAGGCAATACAGTAACCTACAGGCTGTTCTCCATATCAGTTTATAGGCAGAGATTCTAACCAACTTAACCCGGAGTTCCCCTTTTAATATCCATTCATAGACACTTTTCCAGAAGGGATGGGTGTCTATTAAAGTGATTCATGTCCCGTCATGCCATAAAGCGTCCCCAAGCCTCCTGCCCTGATGACATTCAAAAATGACTGCATAGACCCAGGTACACAGGCAAAAGTTCATATGTGTGTGCAAACAACATAACACACACACACAAAACTGAGATTCCCTCTGCCCCTCCCATCAGACAAGTGAAGCCTTTTAATTATCTGCTGATTACCTGTTAGATCACCTTAGCTAATGGAGAGCAGCTCCCCAGGGAGCCATCCAATCCAACTCTCATCTCACACAATGGGCTCCTCTTCACTGGAGAGAGAAAGCTCAATGTGTGTGAGCATTTGTGTGTGTGTGTGAGTAAGAGAGATAGACAAAGAGTCCCTTTGAGGCAGATGCTGAGATTAGTACTGAAAATAGCCGTCTATTTATTCTTTCATACACTAGATTACCATCATACCCTGCTCCACATGCAGACACTTTGTGGAGTCTGGTTTTATGTGGCAGACGTCTATTTTCATCAGAGCTGATGCTGGGATCATCACTGATTATTCACACAACCTTATTCCTAGCAGTCCAGAGTTACACTTTGCTAATTATATACAGTATATCACCTTCACTTCATATACGTTTGTTCCAAATTATTTATGAGTGCATTGTTTTGTTGTTTTAAACTACAAATCCAGTAATCTGAAATCTGTAAAATTCAAAACTGCTTAGTAATAGAGGCTTAAAAAAGAATATAAACTAAAATAAATATCTGGAAACATTTGGATATTAACACATATCAAAAGTGAATATCATTTTTATCCAGTCATTCATGACCCAGGAAGGTTCTTCTTTACCTACTGTACAATAAACCAGTTACTTCTGTTTAGCAAGTAATTTTTAATTATTTAATAGGAAATTGCACTGTTTAAAAGACTGTTTCACAGACTGAAACACTCACATATTCTAGTCTGTGATATAAATGTCCCAGATTTATCAGTCCCTGGCGGGTTATGATACAGGAAACCTTCAATAAGATGATTGGTAAACTAGAAAATACTGAAAACGAAATATTAAAGGAAACTAAAAGTACATGGTCAACATCCAAACATCACTAATCTACGTGCGTACAGTGTTGGGGAGAATAATTTGTAAATGTATTTAGTTACAGAATACTGAATATCTGATTTAAAATGCATTTTGTAACGTCTTCCGTTACTTTGCTGAATCCTGGTACTGTATTCTAAATACTTGGAATACTTCCCCTTAAAAGGGCTTATTAATACTAAACATTAGGTACTGACTGAAAAAAAAAGTATTTAATTATTTTTGGCACAACACTGCTACCTCTCAGCAACCAAACCAACCAAACAAACTGGTTTTTAGCAGTAATATATCTTAGCATTTTATTAAATTTTATATTTAGTCATTTATAATGAAGTTTAGCTGTTTCCAATTAAAAGTCCTCCCAGCCATCAGAGCAGAGCTAATCAAAATAGTTAACACATCCCTCCTATCAGGTGTTTTCCCCCAAGCTTTTAAAACAGCAGTTATCAAGCCAATACTAAAAAAAGAAGAACCTAGACAGCATGTTAATGCAAAGCTACAGACCAATATCTAATATCCCGTTTATCAGTAAAATGATTGAAAAAGCTGTGTTCCAGCAGTTAAACAGCTTCCTAACAATGAACAACCGCCTTGATATTTATTAGTCTGGTTTTCGTAGGCACCACAGTACAGAGACTGCCCTCGTCAAAGTGTTCAATGACATCCGTATAAATACTGTCTGTGGTAGAACTACAGTACTGGTACTATTAGACCTCAGTGCTGCGTTTGACACCGTTGATCATGATATATTACTGGGGCATCTAGAGAGCTGGGCGGAGACTCTGGTACAGTACTCGACTGGTTCAAATCCTACCTCAAAAACAGGAATTTCTTTGTGTCGATTAGCTAGTTCTCATCACAAAACACAGAAATCACATGCGGGTCCGGGTTTCGGAGGGCGGGGCCTAGGCTATGCGCTTCTGTGGCCAATGAGTCTCTAACAATATTTTGAATGTTAAAGTATGATATATAATCTTTTTCCCCCAAATAAAAGCATACTAGCACCAATGCTACATAAACAAACTGGAGTATTAGCTGTGAAGCTAATTCTAAATGTTAGCTATGAAGCTAATTGAAAAGCAAACAACTCAAACAATGCCACAACGTCAACTAACAGCTGAAGGACATTATTGAGGAAATATGCTTACTTGTACAGGGATATTTGCTGATTCACGGAGAGTTGGTATTAATCCTGGTAGAAGTTTTAGACGATCTGCGATTGTCTGTATGTATTGTCCCAAGTTTGAAAAACAGTCATCCTAGAAATGTTTGCCACAAACTACCACAAGCTTCGGCAGTCTGTCGGGCACATTCCCTTCATACATAAAATCGATCCACAAGCTTATCAGTGGCTCAAAAGTGGGGAGGACAAAAAGATTAATGTTCTCTTTTATACACCCAGGTACAGTGCAGTTTGGATGCGGTCTGGAATCCATGCAGTTGGTTTGTTGTTTGCCTGTTAGAGTAGCTTCCCGCACCGTGGAGGGAGGGACTTGGAGGGTGTAGTTCGGGGGAATGGGGTAATTGGCTGGAACTCAACACGTAATATGCCGGAACGTGTCATCATATGCCGAACTGCCAAACAGCCCGTTTCTGAGTGCTAATTTTCCGATGTAGGTAGACATACCCCGGAACAAAGGAAATACTTATCAGTCATTTTAACCCCTAAGGGGCCATAGGCAGGCTGGGGGAACTAAAAGATATGATCAAAAACCTTAAAAAATGCTAATTTTATGCCAGGTCCACTTTAATAAATGCATTGAGCAAATTAACAACTGGATGTCCCATAATTTCCTCCAACTGAACAAAAACAAAAGAGAAGTACTTATCTTCGGACTCAAAAAAGATTGATTAAATATCAGTACACAGCTTCAGTTGGTCCATCTAGAAACTACCAACCAGGCCAGAAATCTAGGTGTAATAATGGACTCAGACCTGAAACTCCAGGGTCACATAAAGGCAATAACAAGGTCAGCTTTCCATCAGCTGAGGAACATTTCAAGGATTAAAGGACTGACACAAGGAGACCTGGAAAAACTCATCCATGCATTTATCTCTGGATTACTGTAACAATATATTCACAGGTCTACCTAAAAAAGCAATCAGACAGCTGCAGCTGACCCAGAACGCTGCTGCTTGTGTTTTCACTAGAACTAAGAAAGTGGAACACATCACCCCAGTTCTAAAGTCCTTACACTGGCTCCTTGTTGCTCAGAGAATAGAATTCAAAGTGGTTTTATTAGTCTATAAATCTCTGAATGGGTTAGCACCAGACTTCCATCCAGATCACTTGGATCCTCCAGCTCTAGTTTACTGATCATCCCTAGAACCAGAACCAAACATGGAGAAGCAGCTTTCAGTTTATATGCTCCCCAATTTCTGGAACAAACTCCCGGATGAATGCAAAACTACAGATACACTGAACCATTTCAAATTAAAAATTAAAACTTATCTATTTAGACTTGCTTATGAGTAACTGATACAACTTTTGCTTTCATTATTTTTAAATACTCTTGGATGTTTCCGTTTTAATTTTCATAATTTTACATAAATATTCTCTTATACTCTAATCACTAAATGTTCTCTTTTCTTTTAATTATATAAATTGTCTTCTATACATGTTTGTTTAAGATTTCTTTCAGTGATTCTGTGTTTTAATGTTTCACATTGTTCTAATCATGTAAAGCATGCCTTGTGTTGAAAGTGTGCTATACACATAAAATTGTCTTGCCTTATCAGCCACAGCCAATTAGGTTATTTGTCAATTTCTGTTATAAATATGCAAAGTATTGCAAACTGACATTCATTGCACTCCAAATGCAAAACTTTTATCCTTGTAGACATAATTTTCAGGAAACCCATCACAAGATATAATCAAGCTCACGTCATTTCCGATACAACCAACACCAACACTGTAATTGAGAAATGACCTAACTAACATGATATGACAATCTAATCTGTCAAATAATGGGCAAAAAAAAAAACAGTGGTAGAGGATTTTGTTTTGTTTTTGTACATCGTTAGTGTCTTAGTTTTTGTGTGACTTTCACATGCCTTAAAATGCTGGCCAGCAGGATGCTTTTTTTCTAGTTTGCTGTTGGCATTGTTGATGTGCGGTGTAGCTTGAGACCTGCCAGCTAAAGTTTACACAAAAATGTTAGAATTTTCCCACCTGGATCCATCACTAACCTTTGCAAAAAATATTTTACGTGGTCATACAAATATGCCACTTCATTCATTGTTACCGAATTACAGCTGCTCCAGATATCACTGGAGCTGCCTGCATACTTCGCAGTTTCACACAAGATGCATAAGCGGTGCAACTCTGACTAGTGATGGGTAGTTAGAGACAGGTTAGACAGGTAGCTAGGAAGAGACAGGTTAATGTTAGTAGCTAGGTAGAGTGTCAAAAGCTAGGAAGGGATATGAAGAGGTAGAGTAGCTACGTAGAGATAGAATAATGTAAGCCAGGTAGAAAGTGTTAGTAGCTAGGTCTCCTAGTAGCTAGGAGACAGGTTAATATTAGTAGCTATGCTGCTTTAGGCTAGGCTGTTGGAGGACATTATTAGGGTCTGTTCCTACTTTCTCTCCTACTTCTCCCCAACTGCATGATGTGCTGTCAATTCAAGCGCTAACCTGTTTTCTCTTAGTCTCTTCCTACAGTAGGTGCTCCTGAACCGCCCTGCTTGACGACCCTGACTAAGATGGCATTGCAGTGACAGAAAGTTCTCCACGCCCTGGAACAAACTTGTGCATCAGTTGTGGTGTTCTTTTTGTGTCTCTGTTCTGTGTCTCTGTTCTGTATTCTCCAAACCACAGACGGTCTCGGCAGATGACCGCTTGTGCTGAGCCTGGTTCTGCCGGAGGTTTCTTCCTGTTAAAAGGGAGTTTTTCCTTTCCACTGTCGCTTCGTGCTTGCTCAGTGTGAGGGATTGCTGATAATTACACGACGCAATCTTCTGTGGTTCTCTAATTTCTAAATTAAACATTGCATTGTAATAACTCTTCTTGTAAAGTGCCTTGAGATGACATCTGTTGTGAAACGGAGCTATATAAATAAACTGAATTGAATTGAATTGATGCCAGATTAAAGCCAGGTCGGGCTTTTGTCAGGAATGCTCAAATGAAATCTAGCATTACTTGAAAAAAAAAAAAAAGAACTGCAAGAGAGCGCTATTGAATGCATCATTTCCTTCACTGCTAATAGGTTTATTTGGCTGCGGGTGTGGCTCCACGCCCCCCCAACCTCAGCTCCAGGTCTGAATCCCTACCTGGCAACTCACCTTAATGTTGGTGTTTGCAGGTCAGGAGTGTTTCGGCCATAGGATCTATATGGTTTCGGCAGCATGTTGTTTAAGGGTATTATGGGATAGTCTACACAAAGCGGAGACACAATTTTCCCAAAATTTATATCTTCATCTTTAAGGTGGAAAGTGGAAAACACTAGTATTACGAAAGTAAATGTATTGTGAAGTTAATACACATCCTGTTTCCTTCAGCTGAGTTATTTTATTTAAGTCATAAACATGGATGTAAAAATGTTTTCTCATCTTTTGCACATTTATTTTTTACCCATCAGTGGTTAAACAACTTTAAAATACAATAAACAAAACTGGTGTAACACTTGGCATGCATATTATTTGGGTAAAATTTATACATTTCTTTCTTTTAATGAAAAGATGTAATAACAAAAAACCATTTCAACAAATTATTTACATTTAACAATAATTCCTAAATTACTTTCTTAAATTTTTGGGATAGTTTTTCCCATCTGATTTTAAAGAGAAAAAAAAGAATTTGTGATTAAAGCGCAGAAGGTTCATGTGAATTAAAGAGGCAACCCACATCTTTTGTACCTTAATAACATGTTTTTTGAAATATTTCGGTGGCACACCAGCATTTATTATGTTCATTTTCTGAGCTTTTATTGCTTGAGTGTCCAGCTGCTGAAAACTGCAGTATACAACTTTTCTCTCCCAGGGCGCCTCCCGTAATAAATGGTTGAGTTTTGCTTTACAAGATAACCAAAATTGGAAATAATGTAATGTTGATAATATTAAAATCTAAATACTGTACCTCCCCGCTCAACATTACTGTTTGGTACTGACGGCTTTACAAACTGACAAACCATTAGTTTGATGTGTTTTATTGTTTTGGCTAGCGAGCTTGTTAAAACTGTCATTACACCAGCCTCTTCAGATGCGCTCCATAGAGATTTAGTTTTACGACTGTGACGTTACGCCGACACCCAAAACTAAAATCTTTCCTGTTCATAATATCAAATACAACCAATATATTTGTGATACAAAATATAACGCTGGACTGCTTACTATACCATAAAATTGGGCTGTGGTTATGTGGAAATAGTTTTTTTACATCTTACGTTTTTAGATTTTTCTTCAGTACCTTTTTTACAATTTAATCCAAAACCACTTACAATTTTTTTCTTTTAAGTCAGATCAGCACAATGATCATTATAATTTGTTAGAAGTGAACATATTTATGTAAGTATCCTTTTAGCTGCTAAACATGCATTCAATAATATTGGCTAGATTTAAAAACCTTTCCAAAGTTTCAGTTTACAGCTCAAAAAGTCAGATCTGCTCAGTCCACACTCAATTATCTTTGCAGTATTTTTTTTTCTACGTGACAAAATTTGGATTTTTTAAAAATCAGCTTGATCTTCAGTTTTATTTACAAGCCAGGATCTCTAGCATCAAAATAAAATACTTTTCTTTTGTATGGTTAGACATCCACACAACAGAATTAAATACCTGCCAATATTCAGTTTATTTATTTCTATATTTTTATTTATTATTGTCACAAATGTTGTCCAAAGGGACTTAAGAGGAGAAAAGTCAATTAAATCCCATCATTCAGACAGATTTCCTTTCAAATACACACATTCCAAATTGATCCAAGTGATCAAACAATGCAATCAAGTTCAGTACTCTTAACACTTATGGCACTTAGCTACAGTAAAAAGCAAGCATAACGTTTTCAAAGTAGCTACATTTTGCCAAAACAATACGCAGTAAAATTGTAATTTACAAATCTTGCTGCTGTGACATTAAATATTGATGTTGTTTAAAGAAATGGCAGTGTTAAGACTTCTTTATACAGGAATAACTTTGGATTGGTTAGAGTGGAGAGTGGGACATAATAGTGTTGCTGTTTGCTGGGGATCAAAAAATAAAGGAGGTAGAGTGAGTAGAGGACAAAATTACCTTTTAGCTCTCGGTGAGGAGCTTCGGCAAGAATTAGAATTTTTCAATTGCTGATACAGTAAAATTGAAACTATTCCACAGTTAGCAAAACCTAACAGTCAAAGAGCAAAACACCTGCGCAGGTTTGCATAATTATAAGCACATTCAGAGCTTTATACTTTTTCCAAAACACTACACACACTTAACTTTTAGACTAAAATTGATCATAATGTTACTTCAAATGAACACACTATGACGCCAGATGATTAAAAATATCCACCAGGTGTGAACACACACAGTTGAATAATTAGGGACACACAAATCAAATTGACACTAAAAAGATAACAGGTCACCTGTCTTTAACAAAAAACAAAAAAACTTTGAAACCTGATTTAACATGAGTTCAGCAAGAAGAGAAGGAAAGAAAAATCATGAAACTTGGTGGTAACGTCACTTTACGTGCAGCCATCTTGTCATCTTAGGTACTTACAACACTCATCTTATATTTGCATTTTTAAACTGAAAACACCCCATTGTGACAGCTGAAAACCAGTGGACCAGATAAGAAAAACACATCGTCTAGTTTTAACAACTGGTTTTAGCAAAAACTGCAATGTACAGTTCTATATGTCCCATCATACTTGCCATTCCTAAACACCATCTAGGATTCCTTTTTTATTTCAGCATTAAGGTGAAAGTTTTTTTTTTTTTTTTTTTTTTTTTTTTTTTTTTTTTTTTTTTTTTTTTTTACGTGTCCTGTCTAGCAGTATGCTACTCAGAATTGGTGTCTGAGTACCAAGTACAAGCCCAACAGTTTTACTTTCCCAAGCAGAGTATTACAGCTTCGCTGTAGTACGCCACTTGATGTATATGTATGAAAAATCTTTATTAGTGATTACTGTGGGTTCAATTTCCTGACGTCATGGACATTAAACTGAGACAAGAAGGGAGAAAGGAAGAAGGTGAAGAAAAGAAACCGGACCAACAGAGGGGCGAACCGATTTTTTTTTTTTTATAACGTGTCCTGTCTAGCAGTATGCTACTCAGAATTGGTGTCTGAGTACCAAGTACAAGCCCAACAGTTTTACTTTCCCAAGCAGAGTATTACAGCTTCGCTGTAGTACGCCACTTGATGTATATGTATGAAAATCTTTATTAGTGATTACTGTGGGTTCAATTTCCTGACGTCATGGGACATTAAACTGAGAACATGAAGGGAGAAAGGAAGAAGGTGAAGAAAAGAAACCGGACCAACAGAGGGGCGAACCGATGACACACGACAGGGAGGTAAATAAAGAACACAAATCATCCCAGTCCTCCACCTCTGCCGGACGGCAGAGAAACAGTAATACAAAAACAACAAAGTGTACAGAACCAAACCAATAGTTCGGATCTTGTAGAATAAACAAAGAATTACACATTCACTACACACAAGCATTGATTAATGAACATAATACAAATGTTTCTGGTAAGCTCCTGTGAACAACTAACTAATGATGATAACCTCAGCCTAAGATTTGTCCGTCCTCACCTATGTCCCCACACCTATGTGTGTGCGAGCATGCAGGTCGGAATAAGGTTTCCCCATGCAAGTGATTGATAGTTGGTGTAAGGATTGATAGCTTGGTGTAAGGAACCGTCAAATCGTCCTACACTAAAGGAATCGGCACAGACATGGAGGAGGCAAGAGTATGTATTGGGCATCCCAGGCGTCCCACAGAGTAACAGAGTCCAACAGGCGGATTCAGCAGACAGGACGATTCACGACCCGGCCGCCAAAGGGTGAACAGATGGAAGCCCCAGGGGAGCACCCACCAGCCGCGATGCTGGGGCCCGAGAGATCGCAGTGACGAGCCCACGGGCTCCGCCGGTAACCGGCTACGCCAGGGCGGGCCCGGACCAGGAACCGGAGGCCACGGGGACCAGGGGCAACAGCCCCCCCCCCCCACAGCGGGGCCCCAACGCGTGACCGAGCCGACAAGGGACCCCCGCCCGCCCTGCCGAGCTAGGCAAGGAGGACCGCAACCAACCGACTGACAACACACGTCCGCCGCCACCTAACCCGGACCAGTACCCACCGCCAACAACCCGGCCCGCCCCCACACATCCACACGCCAGGGAGCCACAGCGGATGTACGCCCTCACCAGGCCGCGCCCAGCCGGCACCTGGACATCCAGATCTTCCAGCTCCAGGGTCCAGATCCCGCCCCACGTGGGGCGCCAAGATCAGGGGCCCAGCCAATGCCGGACAGCCCCACCAGGCGAACAGACCAGCCAGCTGAAGTCCTGGAACCGGCAGGAGGATTGGGCGCCAGGCACGGTCCCCACCCATCCCCCGGACGGCACCAACCTACTTTACAATCCCGGCACCCCCATAAGAGGTGCCCCAGTCAATCCAAGGAGGACGTTGGCCCGAAACAGCGGCCGCCTGACACTCCGGCCCACCCAGGACCAGCCAGGCATGCACCAGGACCGAGCCGGGCCGCAACCGGGACCCCCGGCCACAGGCATCGAGAGCCATCATCGACCAGCGAGCAGGAGCATCCATCACCGACGGGGAGTGACGGAGGGAAGAAGATATGCATCAGGAGCCCAGAGATCAGCCAAATCACCCAACCTGACGAGTAGACATAGACAAACAGATACTCATACGTACCCTCCCTTTCTTGTGTACACATTCTTACAAATACAGGACATACGAAAAAAGGACGCTATACCCTCATTCATACCCCCCATACGTACACTATACTCCATACTCCCAGGCCCAGGGACAGACACCCCAGTAGAGAACCCCGCCCCTGCACCCAGGAGACAGACCCCTTTGCCCACCAGGACGGGGACAAGTAGACCGCCAAGGCCCCCACACCGGCAAGAGCAGCCCACCAGCCCAGGACCCCGACCAGACGGCGTGATGTTCTAATCGGGCTCCGACCCCTGATGGTCCGACGAACAGGGGTGTGGAAAGACCCCCCAGCCTCTCTCCCCCAGCTCAATGTGGTGTTGTTGCGTGTTGTTCTAATGTGCACTTAAAACAGAGGGGGGGGACATGGGAATACTGCCGGGTACCCCCATCTCCCCCCCCGGGCCCTCAGTGTCTAGATGCGTTTAACCAGTGGATGCCGGCACCACAGGCGAGGCCCCCTCAACGGGGGGGTCTCGCCTGTGGCGCCACACCGCCAGGTCCCTACATGTGCGTTCCCTGTAAATGTTGCAAGAGTAGTGTCTAAATTGCTCAATAAAATCGGGACCCAGGCCGCCACCGGGTAGCGAAGACGGAAGCTCCATCCCGCACCCTGATGACGTGCCCACGTCCCAAGCGCCTTGTGATCAATAATGGGATTATAGCACTGGACAGAAGGGCATTTTATGGGGAGAAAATAACTGGGGTGACCATGTGCCAACCCTCAGGGAGCCAGCTCCCGCACCACTGACCGTACACAATAGGCACCCCCGGTGCGAGTTGGTCCCGATCCCACGCAGGGTGGGAGGCCCCCCACGTCCAGATCGGGGCCCACGGCAGGCTGGTACCTAAATGCTACGTTGTATGACATGAGCCGAGCCCCGTGGGGGCCCTGGCAATCCACCAGCCCCCATGCCAGGGGCATATCTAAATCCTCCCCAACATTCACACTGCTAACAAAACACATGTCACTAGACACCCAGGTTGAGTTTAGCCCCCCCTCACCCTCAACTCCCCCCCCCCTCCCGTCCCAAGCGCACCCCGTTAAAAAGAGCGCCTGTGCTAGATGGTAAAAAGCCTCCCCGCCAATAAGAGACGCCCCAGGTTCCGCCAGCGTCCGAGGACCCCCGGGCCGAGGCCGGAACCCGGCGCACCACCGACTCGGGTACCCCGGACATGCCGCGCCAGGGCCGTGAGCAGACCGAAGTCCCGGGCGGCCAATCCCCAGGCCGACATCCTCCAGCCTTGCTTCTACCGCCCGATGGCCGGGTGGCAACACAACCCAGCACGTCCACCCACCAGCCCACACCCCACCAACTGGTCTGTCACTGTGGAGGCCGACCAACAACGGCCAGAGCCCCCCACCCCAGCACCCCCGCGAGGGCTAAGACCAAGACCCAGGAGCCATGTCCAGTGTGAATATAGCCGATCGGGGCCGGAGACGCCGGCCACCCGCCACGGCCTCTCGCCGACGCCCGGACGCGGCAAGCGGCCACCGGGGAGCAAGCGACAGGAACCAGCCCGGGGAGATGGAAAGGGCAGCAGCGCCCGCCAACCACCGGCTGACCACCGCCCCCCCCCAGCCGGCACCGACGGCAGCGGCCCCCCCCGGCCAAGCCCCGCCAGGGCCCCAGCCGGGGGGCGCGCCGCCCCAGAACCCCGAGCCCCAGGCCCAGTCCAGACCCCCCCAGAGCAGCACAGCACCAGGCCAGTAACCCGCGTCCGCCAGCACGACCCCTCTAAGGCGCCGCATGCAGCCACTAGGAGTCACCACACAAAGACCCCAAAGTCCCACCCCAGGCGAGGGTCTCGGCACCTATCGCCGAACCGCAAGCGGACCCACCCCCCAGGACCTCCCCGCAGTCACCACCAACCCTTAGCTCCACATCTGCAACCGTGTCCCACAGAACGGAATCAAGGGCCCGACCCCACTAGGTGATGGAACTGATCAAGGGTGACCAGAAAGATTGATCAGATGTGGAGGCAGATGCCGTTTCTAGACCAATGTAATCCAGAAGGAGATCTCTATATTGATTAATATTCAGAGTATTTTTATTTTTCCAGTTCAAGAGGATATTTTTCTTAGCGATGCATAAGGCTATGTAAAATAATTGCATAGACTTTGTATCCATGGTAACTTCATCTATATTTCCCAGCAAGCAAACTCTGGGAGCAGGTGTGATATTACATTTCAGACACTTTGATAGATCTTCACATATCTGGTACCAATATTTCTTAACAGGTGGGCAGAACCAAAGAGCATGAATATAATTGTCTAGTAGATTGCTTGTACATTGTAAACAGGTATCAGACGGCGTATAACCCATCTTGAACATCCGCTGCCCTGTATAATGCACTCTATGAAGGATTTTATATTGTATTAATCGTAGATTAGGATTCTTAAGAAATTTGAAGGTTCTTAATGAAATTTGAGACCAGAGGTTTTGGTCTATTGAGATGAACAAGTCCATCTCCCATTTTGAAATCGGAAGGGCTATTGATTCATCTATTCTATTTAATGTTTTGTATATTTTAGATAGCAGTTTGGGAGGGTTAAGATTAAGGAAGTCTAAAACTTTTCCTGGAATTTGTAAATCAACTGTATTGAGCCTAAATTTATTTTTTTATAATTGATTTAATTTGTTGGTATTCTAAGAATTTATTCTTGTTAATTCCGAATTGTGTAACCAATGTATTAAAGGGGATAAAGTCTGTTCCATCAAATATATGCTCCAGGTATTCAATTCCTTTACAACTCCAGCCCGGAAAGTTAATCATGCATTTTTTATGTAAGATATCCGGGTTATTCCAGATGGGTGTACGCCTGCATGGGACTAGTGAGGTCTTTGTCATTTTAAGAAATTCCCACCAAGCTGTCAGAGAGGAGCTGATATTTATACTTTGAAACATTCATTTTGTTTTATATTTGAGCTAACAAAAGGTAGATCTGAAAGTTTTATCTTATTGCATAGTGTCTGTTCTACATCTACCCAGCACTCATCGATATAACTGTGTTTTACCCATCTTGATGTGTATTGGAGTCTGTTGGCTAAGAAATAATGACGAAAGTTTGGTAGGTCTAGACCTCCTTTATCTTTGGACTTCTGTAGTGTTTTTAAGATGATACGTGGGGGTTTATCTTTCCAAAGGAATTTAGAAACAGAAGAGTCCAGAGATCTAAACCAATCAGGTGATGGTTTGCTTGGGATCATTGAGAATAAATAATTGATTCTAGGCAAAACCATCATTTTATTGTAGCTACCCTTCCAATAAGTGATATTGGAAGGGATTTCCATCTTGCCAGATCATCTTCCACTTTTTTTAAAAGTGGGACGTAGTTTAGCTTAGATAAGTCTGACAGTCTTGGTGAGATATGGATACCTAGATATGTAAAATTTCCCGACCAGAGCTGTAAAGCAACAGGACCCTGGTAAGAACAGTTGATTGGAAGGACTGTAGATTTTAACCAATTTATGGAATAGTCTGAAACTCTTGAGTAAGATTTTATTAACTCAATTACCTGATACAAGGAAGTTTGTGAATGCTGTAGAAATAGTAGTACATCATCTGCGTATAAACTGATTTTATGTTCTATTTTGTTGCATTGTATGCCTTTAACATTATTATTTTGCCTGATTGCTGCGGCTAATGGTTCAATAAAAATAGCAAAGAGGGAGGGAGAAAGTGGACATCCCTGCCTGGTACCTCTCTGAAGAAAGAACCTTGATGATGTTTGATTATTGGTCCTAATACACGCTGTTGGTGAGCTGTATAATATTTTTAACCAGTTTACAAAAGAATTACTGAATCCGAATTTATTTAAGGCTGCAAATAAAAATTTCCAGTTAACTCTATCAAATGCTTTTTCTGCATCTAAAGATAATATATTAGTTTGGACGTTTTTACAG